>CM066315.1:112300066-113500066 GCA_033807775.1 Saussurea involucrata
TAAAAGCTCCCAGAGAAGTCATTAGAGGGATCTTTCCTATCAAAATTGTTTGTTCTTGGATATACCTACGCCTATCGTTTTTCCAAATAAGTCTCGCGGATACATATAATTCAGAAGAATATGTGAGTGATTCATACACAGCATCTCTTTCCGTTATCAGGGGTTCTACCAATTGATATCTTTCCAAAAATAATTCAAAGTCAATTTCTTGATTTGTATCTTCAATTTTTGGAAACTTAGAAAGTTCTTCTGTCAAACCCTGATCAATGAACCTACAAAATCCTTCAAATTGTATCTGATTAAATCCAGGTATTGTGGACATTGCGTCTATCCCGGATTCTTTTGAAATTGGCAGTGATTTATACTCATCCATATCGAATTCTCCAAAAAACAAAAACAAAAATAAATACCATTTTGGCTGGCTCATTATCCATCAAATCAAATCCTATAGATCTAACAATGATGGAATTTCGATTCTATGAATCTTTGACTGGAATCTATGAGATAGGTGGAATAAAAATTTATACTTAACTTAAATTGGCATTTTTAAGAGATGCAAATGGAACGGAATTGATAAAACAGTCCTAGAAACGGAATTCTCCCACTTAGGCTTACTATGTTTTAGGATTTTTTTTAGAATATCAAAACTGATTCAGTTTCTTATATTATAATGTATAACGGTATTTATATTCTAATCTACTTGAATATTGAATACCAGAAAACCATCTGAATTTGTATTTATTAAACGTTAAACACGTGCAAAAATACCTCGTCTGGCCGTCTTCTTGCTTTGTTTAATGCTCTCCTTTCTCTCCTTTCCGTGGTCAATTGACAGCCTGACTTAGGGCGAAATATAATTGCATCGCGCAGACCAAAATAATCTTTTGGTTACTCACTGCGAATACTGAAAGAAGAATGAAAGAAGAAAGAAAGTTCTCGACCTTTGTTTTTCGGTTTGATTCAGAAACTTTATTTCATTGGTCTTTCTCGTCTTTCTCTTTTTCAAGTTTCAAGATTGTATAGTTTAATGGTAAAGTTTGATTACCATTAACCCCCAGAATAGTTAACGAGTCTTTCGGTTTGATCCTATTCATCTCCTAAAGGGGCCGCCTCTCTGCACCTATCCGATTTTTTGTGTTTTCCTTATGCTGATCCTCGGCCCCTATGGTCCAGCGGTTTCACGACTTCTCTCTTTCACGGAGATAACGAGGGTTCAAGTCCCTCTGGGGGTAAATCATGCCCATAGGAATGATATTTTCAATCGTCTAAAATCAATTAGGCGTTGGGTCGATGCCCGAGTGGTTAATGGGGACGGACTGTAAATTCGTTGACAATATGTCTACGCTGGTTCAAATCCAGCTCGGCCCAACAATTCGCCAATCTACCATCAGATGGTAGAACCCTCTTGTTCTTAAGAAATACCTGATACGAGAGAATAAAAAAGAATCGAAATTTTCTGCTAGATCCCTTCTGATTCCCCTGGGATTGTAGTTCAATAGGCAAGAGCACCGCCCTGTCAAGGCGGACGTTGCGGGTTCGAGCCCCGTCAGTCCCGACGGATCCAATAAGTACATCAATTCGCCTCTCCATTTTCTGTGAAATAAGGGACAGAGAGCATCATTTAATTCCGAAGGTCTTTCCCCCCTTTTTTTCAGGATTCTGTCGAAGAAAGAACAAACCCTAAACTAAAATGAAAATAACTAAAATAGTGAAGTTGATAGAATATTCCATCTTTGCTCCCGCGACTCATCTTTATCATACTTCTTTGTCTTCCAAAGAAAATGGGATCATTAAAAAAACGGCGTTTAGAACCTAATTCCTCTCTTTTTCCACTTCGCTTTGTATTGTTTGTTGGGGTTTTGTAGTTAATGGAAAGGGACGGGTGGTTAGATGCTACTTCATTTGATGGTTCTACAAGGAAGACCTAAGGTAGGTTATAGAAAAGACGGATAAATAAAGGAATTTTGGATTGGGCCGGGAATCCGATCTTGGATTCGGTATGGATAAAAGATCTTCGTATGTTATACTATTCAATTCTCGACGACGAATTAATTTAATAGCTCAGATATTGTTATTCATGATATTGATCCGATTCAAGATCATCGATAGGGAATGCATTCATTGAATTGACAGGTGAAAGATTTATCATCTCTATGGGATTAAATCCCGAGTTATTGTGAAATAAAAAAAACGATGAGATTATGGAAGTAAATATTCTTGCATTTATTGCTACTGCACTGTTCATTTTAGTTCCTACTGCTTTTCTACTTATAATTTACGTAAAAACAGTCAGTCAAAATGATTAATTACTTTAGTTGAAGAAATCAAATGAAAAGGATTCTATTTTTACGTCTTAAATGAAATCAACGGGCTATAATCGGCGGTATTCTATGAGATCCGAGAGTATGGTAAGTAAGAAATAAATTTATTTCTTACCATACTCTCTATTAGTGTTATTGTAGTGTATAAAGTTGTACTTGACTTTCTAATAAAGTTGGTACTATATTAGCTTTTATCTTCAATATCTGTAGTTATTAATCCATATATGGAATTGACGTAGGACCCAATTCTATTTCTTTGATACATCTATTTATTCCGATAATAATCGTTTTACTCTTATAGAATACATTTCTCCACTAGAATCCAATGGAATTTCGAAATGAAGATATTTTTATTTGAAAATTATTTCAATTCAAATAAAAAAATGCGTTGCAGAACGATCTATAAAACAATTGATACCGTTTCATTCCTCAACTAAATTAGGAGTGCTTCTAAAGTCCACTTCTTCCCCATACTACGAGTGAAAGGGAAAATGTAAAGACTACCATTAAAGCAGCCCAAGCGAGACTTACTATATCCATGTGAATTATGTCCCTTATCTCTATGATAGAATTATTCCATTATTGCTCACTAATAATAGTAGAATCAATGGTCCAGAGTCAAAAAGGGAGTCTGGCCAAACACTATTCATGAACCAATCAAATAAATCCATTTCTAAAAAATTACTATATGATATGATTTCTAATCGGCAAAGACTAAACACAAGTAAAATACACAATGACACCACAAAGGAATGTTACTAATGGAACATGTAGTAATAAAATAAGAGGGCCATTCCTTTTTTTTTTGCCTTCATAAGTAAAAATAGCGAAATTGCTATCTATTACATACTTTTCTTTCCTATTTGATCTAATCCGTACCCTTTCCCGATTGTCTCTCTGAAGCAGTTGGGAGATAGTATATTATACTCTTCAGGAGGGGAAAAAATGATTTTTTTCACTTTTTCTATACTTTTCTATAAAAAAGTAAATTATCCATCCAATCACACTCTAATAGTGATTCAATGCCTGAACACTCAGAGATTCTTGCGAGTCTATATTCGATTCGTGATGAGGCGGCACCCGGATTTGAACTGGGGAAAAAGGATTTGCAGTCCCCCGCCTTACCACTCGGCCATGCCGCCAAAACGATACATAATAGTACAAAATTTTCCCTTTTTTGGGTTGGATTACTAAACTTTAGTTTATTGTACTTGCATCTTGCATCCTTTTTTTAATCCTTTTTCTAAATTTAGAAAAATTAGAAAATAAATCCTTTTTACCCTTTTGATTTTTACCCTTTTGATTGTATTTGATCCACCCCTTCGATTGATTGTATAGTATCTCAAAACGCACAATGCCGAAAAACTTCCCCTCACTTTTCTATTGAAAAATCAAATGTATATTTTCATCCAAAAAAGACAAAATTTATGACAAATGGGAACCATTAACTATTCGTTGACGGAGAATTCCTGAATGATTCTTGGGTTTGAATCTAAAATTTGGTTTGCCTAATGACATAAGAAAATACAAATTGATACATACTTAATCAGTATTGATTCTTTTGAATCAAAAATCCTTCTCAATTTCCATTATAACAAAAATTATAAGTATATGTAAACCCCAGAGCGTAAATTGTTACACAGATACCAAATTGGGTATCTTATTTATATTGCCTATAAATAAAGGGAATTTGTTGGAACAAAAAAAGGCCCGGCTGGGTATTGACCGGGCCAGGCCCAAAAAAAAGGCACTTCGAACAAAATAAAAGCAAGAAGGTCTTCCTTATTTATCTTTCTATTTGGATCTTTCGAGCATCTAAATGGAATTGCTAATTATATAATAACGATAAAGAATGTCAAAGAAATACTTTCTTTAATCCTTACTTGATGTGTAATGTAAGATAGTAATTATCTTTTTCAATTGGGAGAGATGGCTGAGTGGACGAAAGCGGCGGATTGCTAATCCGTTGTACGAGTTATTCGTACCGAGGGTTCGAATCCCTCTCTTTCCGTAATTTCATCACAAGAATGATGAAAAGGGTTCAAAATGAAAAGTTAAAATATATAAAATGCATATACATATAGTATGTAGGTTATATTAACTCAAATATGTTAGTATCACCGCAATTTCATCACAAGAAGTGATGGAAAGGGTCTAAGAGTTAGTTTGTAACCATAGCATAAAGTTATCCTTTGTTTTCCAGAATTTATCGTCACTTTCAGTTCGTTTTTAGATATCTTCCAGAGGCATTTAGGTTAAGATATTTTATGTCCATATAACTTAATGTGTTAGGAAACTTTTGACATAAGATTCATAATTTTCAGAGGTGATTAAGTACCTGAAATAATTCTTGACGTAAAATCACTACAGAATTTTTGCTGTTTGCGCACTGTTTTTGTGAAAAATGTTTGGAGGTGAAATCTTGGAGTTTTTGAGTGAAACCATTTGGGTTCGAATATTAACAAATAAAATTTAATTCCAGAAAAGTTTCACCTTGTTTGGGTAATTTTTGAGTGAGATATGGCCTTGGAAAGTCAGTGGAATATTCTGGCAGATTGCTATCAATGTATAGCTTCTAGGAAATTGCATATAACTTTAAGTTTTGCAATGATTTTGTTCCTTTTGCCTTGAATCCGATTTTGACACTTCCCAAAACATATATTTTCAGATAAATATTTATTTTTAAGCCATTTAAACCACATGCATGCTCTCTATCAAACTCATCTTTTGTAGAAATTGAAAATGTGTCTTTTTGAAGATTTATTTGATATTCAAGCCTAGAGCTTGTGTTTGTCATATAAAATACAAGGTTTACACCATATGCATGAGGATTAAAATATGTATTTGATGAAGTAGGAAGGTTTTCATAGAACTTTTTAGAATATCAAAGGTAGGTTTTGAGGAAGAACACATGCATGCTAGTTAGAAACTTGTACAAGTTCTTCTTTGGTCTTAACATGGGTTTGGTCATGGATTCATATCCTTTTTAATAACATACAAGATGTTATGGTGATGAATCTCCAAACATCAAGATTCAAAGATATTGATATAGCAAAACAACATGTAAACTAGTGTAGAAGTAGAAGAAGATTTAGAGAAAATGCAAGAATATAAACAAGGAAAGGTGTAGCCTTTGCACTACATATGATTTTTACCTTGTGAATACTTGAATACTTGAACTTTCTTGTATTTTAGGGGATGAAATATGGAGCTCAACTTTGAGAGAAAATAGAGGGAGAAAGAGGTACCAACTCTTGGAGAGAAAAGAGAGGAAGTGAGAGATGAGACAATGGATTGAAATGGATGAAAATGAGAGAGAGAGAGAGAGAGAGAGAGAGAGAGGTTTAAGGGGGGAGGGGCCGGTTTTGGGAAGGGGGAAGAGAGGTGGAGTGTGGTGTTGTATAAAATGATGGTGTTTTATTTTTATTTTTATTTCTATTTTTAAATTTGAATTGTTAACTAGTTTATATATAATCCATAATACTTGTTTTTATAAAGTTATGCAAAGTACACACATATATATATATATCTATACATATGTATTTAGGGTATTTAAATTGGCATTTTATGAGATATAGGGATAATTCACTTATTTAGGCAAATGCTAGGCAAACTTCTCAAATTTTCCTAACAATACCGTTTTCACTGCTAAATTCGATTGTGCTGACTAAAATATGAATAACTGAAGTGTTTAGTATAGTTCTAACCTGCAACGAAATTTGACGGTTGTCACAGTCTCCCCCGGTTAAAAGAATTTCGTCCCGAAATTTAAGAATTTCCATTCTTAACCGGTTTGTTAGCAAAAAGGTGAGGATACTTATGTTTCATGTAATCCTCTCGTTCCCAAGTATACTCAGGCCCTCGTCTTGTATTCCAATGAACTTTCACGATCGGGATTTTCTTTCGTTTCAGACGTTTAACTTCTCTATCGAGAATCTCAATTGCTTCTTCTACGATGTGTAGCTTATCGTCAATTTGAAATTCTCCCAGAGGTATGATTAATGAGTCGTCAGCTAGACACTTCTTGAGGTCCGACACGTGAAACGTGTCATGGATGGCACTTAGCTCTTTAGGAAATTTGAGTTTATATGCTACCGGACCAATCCTTTCGGAGATTTCAAATGGTCCGACGTACCTTGGGCTCAATTTTCCTCTTTTCCCAAATCGTACTATTCCTTTCCACAGAGATACTTTTAGAAGCACTTTATCACCAACATGGAGTTCTAAAGGCTTCCGACGATTTTCCGCATAACTTTTCTGACGATCTATGGATGCTTTAAGCCTATCTCTAATGATTGCAATCTTGTCGGTAGTTTCTTGTACAATATCGGGTCTAGATAACTGTCTGTCTCAAATTTCTAACCAAGCAAGTGGTGAACGAGACTTGCGTCCATACAAGGCTTCAAATGGCGCACACTGAATACTGGTGTGATAGCTATTGTTATAAGAAAACTCGACCAAAGGCAAGTGATTATCCCAGCTTCCTCCGAAGTCTAGCACGTATGCCCGAAGCATGTCTTCTAACGTTTGTATAGTTCGTTCACTTTGCCCATCCGTTTGAGGATGATAGGCAGCGCTCAGATTCAATTGCGTACCCAATGCTTTTTGAAGCGACTGCCAAAACCGTGACGTGAAACGGCTATCTCTATCTGAAATGATGGAAACTGGAACTCCAGGACGCGTAACAATTTCCTTGATGTAGATCTGAGCAAGCTTCTCCATCTTGTAGTCTTCCCGAATCGGTAGAAAATGTGCAGATTTCGTGAATCGGTCTACTATAACCCAAATCGAGTCGTGCCCTTTGTCAGTCCTCGGAAGTTTGGTTACGAAATCCATGGTTATTTGTTCCCATTTCCACTGGGGAATCTCTGGTTGTTGTAGCAAACCAGATGGCTTTTGATATACAGCTTTGACCTTTGAACACGTTAAACATTTCCCCACGTACAAGGCAATATCTTTCTTCATTCCTGGCCACCAATAGTATTCCCTTAAGTCCTTGTACATCTTATCCGCTCCTGGATGAATTGAATATCTAGACTTGTGGGCTTCATCCATAACCGTTTCTTATACGTTGTTAGCTTTCGGAATCCAAACTCTGTCCTTGAAATAACGTACTCCATCAATCTTAGTTTCAAATCTACTTTCTATACCATGAAGGGTTTTGTCCTTCAAGTTTTCCGTTTTCATTGCTTCGGTCTGAGCTTCAAGAATTCGAGTCTTTAAACTCGTTTGTACAAGCGCTCCCGTTACTCGTACACATGAAGGTTTTACCCTTTCCTTTCTACTCAGGGCATCGACCACTACATTGGACTTACATGGGTGATAGTGAATCTCGCAATCGTAGTCGCTGAGTAGTTTTACCCATCTCCTTTGTCTCATGTTGAGCATTTTCTGCTCTAGGATATGCTGAAGACTCTTATGATCGGTGAAGATAGTGCATTTAGTGTCGTACAAATAATGTCTCCAAATCATTAAAGCGAATACCACAGCTCCGAGCTCCAAGTCGTGTGTGGTATAGTTCTTCTCATGAACCTTTAGTTGTCGCGAGGCGTACGCTATAACCTTGTCCTTTTGCATCAATACACAACCCAAACCTTGATGCGATGCGTCACAATACACCACAAAGTTATCGGTTCCTTCCGGTAACGCTAGAATTGGTGCATTGCATAGCTTTTTCTTCAATAGCTGGAACGCCTCCTCTTGCGGTTCTCCCCAAACAAATTTCCTATCCTTTTGGGTCAGTGCTGTGAGTGGTTTAGCAATCTTTGAGAAGTTCTCGATGAATCGCCAATAATAACCTGCCAATCCCAGAAATTGACAAATTTCTATTGGGGTTTTTTGAGCTTCCCACTTCTTAACGGCTTCCACTTTAGCCGGGTCCACGTGAATTCCTTTCTCTCCAATCACGTGACCAAGAAAGTGTACTTCTCGAATCCAAAATTCGCACTTTGAGAATTTGGCGTACAATTTCTGTTCCATAAGGGTGCGTTTGGTTGCAGGACAGGACAGGACAGAACAGGACAGGACAGAACAAAAGAGGACATAACAGAACAGCTGTCCAGCGTTTGGTAGAACATAACTAAACTGGACAGAACAGAACAGGACTGACAAAATGACCAATTTACCCCCAGTGGGTTATTTAGTGGTGGCAGTGGTGGTGGCGGTGGTGGTGGTGGTTGCGGTGGTGGTGGTGGCGACGGTGGTGGTGGTGGCGGTGGTGGTGGTGGTGGTGGTGGGGGCGACGACGGTGGTGGTGGTGGTGGTGGT
The DNA here is from genome assembly GCA_033807775.1 of Saussurea involucrata. Lineage (NCBI taxonomy): Eukaryota > Viridiplantae > Streptophyta > Magnoliopsida > Asterales > Asteraceae > Saussurea > Saussurea involucrata. Next base: position 112,308,655 of record CM066315.1, read on the forward strand.
GGTGGTGGCGACGACGGTGGTGGTGGCGGTGGTGGTGGTGGTGGCGGCGACGGTGGTGGTGGTGGCGACGACGGTGGTGGTGGTGGTGGTGGCGGTGGCGGTGGTGGTGGTGGCGGCGGCGGCGGTGGTGGTGGTGGCGGCGGTGGTGGCAGCGGTGGTGGCGGCGGTAGTGGTGTTGGTGGTGGCGGCGGTGGTGGCGGGGGTGGGGGTGGTGGTGGCGGTGGTGATGGCGGCAGCGGCGGTGGCGGCGGCGGTGGCGGTGGCGGTGGTGGCGGTGGCGGATGTGGCGGCGGCGGTGGTGGCGGTGGCGGTGGTGGTGGCGGTGGTGGTGGTGGTGGTGGTGGGAAACAAAGAAGAAGAAGAGGGTATTTTTTTCAAAAAGCTCCTTGTTCCACTTAGTTCCATGGTTTTTGGTGGAACACATGTGTTCCATGTTTGTTCTACTTAGTTTTGTTCTATTCCATCTTAAGTCACGCCAAACATGGGACAAAAGTCCTTGTTCTGTTCTGTTCTGTTCCTCTCTAGTCCCACAACCAAACGCAGCCTAAGTGTCTCTAGAATTTTCCTTAGATGTTGCTCGTGATCCTCCTTACTTCTAGAGTAGATCAATATGTCATCGATAAACACTATCACAAACTTGTCAAGGTAAGGTCTGCATACCCTGTTCATTAAACCCATAAACACAGCTGGTGCATTCGTTAACCCGAAAGGCATAACCAAAAACTCGTAGTGTCCATATCGAGTCCTAAAAGTTGTCTTAGGAATGTCCTCCTCACGGACGCTTAACTGATGATCCCCTGATCGAAGATCAATCTTTGAAAAATAAGTTGCACCTTGCAATTGGTCGAATAAATCATCTATTCGAGGAAGAGGATATCGATTTTTGATCGTCAACTTGTTCAGCTCCCTATAATCGATGCACATTCGAAACGATCCATCCCTTTTCTTGACGAACAGGACTGGGGCTCCCCAAGGTGAGGAACTTGGCCTAATAAATTCCTTGTCCAAAAGTTCTTGAAGTTGACTCGACAACTCTTGCATTTCAGCATGTGCTAAACGGTACGGTGCCTTAGCTACAGGTGCTGCTCCAGGTATGAGGTCAATTTGAAATTCGACTTGTCTAAACGGGGGAAATCCAGGAAAATCATCGGGGAACACCTCCGGGTGATTCTTCACCACAGGAATGTCTTGGATTCGCCTTTCCTCGGACTTCTTCTAAACTATGCGAGCCAAAAATGCAACGCATTTCTTCCTCAAATACATATGAACCTTTACACTTGACACTATCTCTAGGCTCCTTCCAACTTTGTTTCCTTGTACCACGAGGGTTTCTTCGTCTTGCAAAGGTATCCTAACCGTCTTATCAAAACAACAAATCTCCGCTCGATTCTTGGACAACCAGTCCATACCTATTACTATGTCAAAACTCCCCAATTCAATAGGAATAAGATACACGCTAAACAATTTATCGGCTAGATTCAAGGTACAATCTAAAATTACATCCTTAGCCTCAAATTTATGACCATTAGCAACTTCAATATTATAAGCATCTAACATTCTTCTAGATTCCAAGTTAATTAGTGGCCTAAATTCCAATGAAACAAAACTCCTATCCGCTCCGTTGTCAAATAATACTGATGCATAGTGGTTGTTTAGAAGAAATGTACCTGTCACCACATTAGGGTCGCGACGTGCTTCGTCATCTCCAATGACAAATGCCTGTCCTCGAGCTTGGCCTCCTTGGTTTCCTTGATTGGCTTGCCTTGCTTGGTTCCCATTATTGTTATTGTTTGGCCTCCTATCAAATCTCGGGCATATATTCCGGAAGTGATCCGGACTTCCGCACTCGAAGCATGCCCTTCTCCCGTCATTGAGACTCTTTTCAATCCTACAGAACCTGGTGAGATGACCTGGCCGCTTACAATTGTCACAGACGGGGCAAGCTCCCTCATGATGAAGGTTGCACTTGTTGCATTTAGGGAATGGACCCTTGTATTGCCCTGGGTCCTGAGTCTTTACTCCGAAGTTTCTCACCACTTTCCTATCCTTGCTTGCACTACCAAAGGTTTTCTTTCCTGACTGATACTCTGGCTTCCTCTTATTGCTGGCACCTCCCGATGTCAGAGTTCCCGCTCTTACCGCGTCGTTCGTTAAAGTAGTTGCCAAGGCCACAACAGATTGGATTGTGGTCAGGTTTTCCGAGGTGACCATTCCTCGGATCTCCGACGCTAATCCCCATAAGTATCGGTCGATTCTCTTGCTCTCGGGAGTAACCATGTGAGGTACCAGCTTTGCGAGTTCGTGGAAACGAGCTGTGTATCGGTCTATGTCAGCTCCGACCATGGCGTGATTCCAGAATTCAGTTTCCAGCTTTAGAAGTTCACTTTTGGGGAAGTACTCCTCAATGAGTAACTTTTTAAACTCCTCCCACGAGAGTCTATATACATCTTCCCTTCCACTGGTTTGAACCTGGATGTTCCACCATGTTAGTGCCCTGCCTTGCAGTTGACAGGCCGCATACTCCACCTTGCGGTCCTCCGATCATTTGCTGATATGGAGTACCGACTCTATGCTATCGATCCAAGAAAGCAATCCTACGGCACCTTCCTTTCCGTAGAATTCCCTGGGTTTACAGGACATGAAGGACTTGTAGTTACATCCGGTACTGTTACTACCCGGATTTCCTCTCCTACCTCCTTCATTCCCGCGGTTAGTATTAATGCCGGCGGTTACTTGTGTGACTATGCTGGGTATTGCTTCTTGTATGCGCTGTGCTATGATCCGTGCGATGTCGGGTGTTTGGTTTTCAGGATTATCTCCCGTGTGGCGAGTGGATCTTCTTGGAGGCATGATTCTAAAACACATTTGCAAAAATTGATTTGGTTAAAATTTTGTACAAATTCTTGAACTAGTATTTTCCAAAAGTTTATACTATTACTTGAAATTTCGAAATAGTAAAGTTATGTTTAAGATAAACAGATAGGTTGATCGAAAGTTCACATTCATCCAATGGTTTCCATTCATATTTCTATTAAATGCCGAACTCACAAAATTTCCGATGTTTATCGTACATCGGTATCATATTGTTTGAAAGAAAATACAACTTGAATATTTAAAATGACAAGTAAATAAAATGTTTTTCAAAAGTTCCTCCCACACGCTACAACCCATCCACCGTCTTATCGGTACTATCCCAAGAATGCACTAATAAGGATCAAAAGCACCAACAACAATAGCGCCATCCCTACAACCAAGCATGCCACTTCTGCCCTCATTGCCATTCTTTTAGCCACTCTTGCACCATCTAGAGCTTGAGTCAAAACGATGGTCAGTTGATGTGCTAGCTCCACTAGTTCTGTTAAAACCTGGCCTTGATGAGTCACCCTTTCCTGACAATCGTGGAGTTCGGTTGTCATCGCCCTTATGTGCTGATCTCTTGCCTAAGTCAACTCGGACATTTGCCTGATTGGCACGCCGGTGGCCATACGTTACGGTTCCGGTGCCTCCGGTCGTGTTGATGATAGGGTGACCCTTCGTGGGATCGAGACACTTTTTCTTGCGGTTTGCTTAACACGAGGCCCGTTGGGGTTTCGTTGGAAGGTTATCGGAGTTGGTTGTGGTGGTACCGAGGTCGGTAACACTCTCGGTTCTTCATTGGGTTCTCGTTCACTTGACACTTCTTGCTCCGATTTAGTGCTACTAGAATCTTCATCTTCCCGGATGTTTGGTGGGTTGACTCGAGGTCGACCAGTGACGTAACCCGATACATCGGCCGAGTAAGAAGCGGGAGTGTAGGATGGTGATGATGACGACATAGTGAAACTGAGGCAAAAGTGTACTTAGTTACTAATCGCACAAGTGAAATGTCTATCATATGCAATGTCTACGCACTATGCATGCTACTAGAGAGTGCAAGTAAAAATTGACATACTCATACTATAACCATTTCTAGTCTCGCATTAACCTTCCTTAATCGAACATAGGTGATCAAGCTATGTTTAATTAAAGTCCGTTAATACCATTCTAGACTTAGTTATACTAGTAGAAGGTTCAGTTGTTTTCATGTCAGTTTTGGACTCTTGGTTATAGTTGGGTTTTTCCAATGAAAGACCGGTATTCTCTATAACCTTCGGCTCTGATACCATTTCTGTCACACCCCGCTAAAGCAGAAGTACGGGATATCACAGTTCAAGGTTTCATTGCGTAAGATAGAAGACAACACACAATCATCATATCATAAAAGTTTACATAAATTGACATGATAAAGAAAAATGTTGGATGCCGCTACTTGTGGTGCCTTCTAAAGTTCAACCTTACTTGCTATTTCCTGAAAAGCATGTAAAGGAGAAGGTCAACTATTGAATAGTTGGTGAGTTCACAGGTTTTCGGTATGTATAACAGTTTTAATGTGTCACACCCCGCTAAAGCGGAAACACGGGATGTGCAGCTCAAGTTTCATAGCAAAAGTTACAAGATCACAACAACCATCAAAATACATTCATAGGTTAAACCTTGTCTTTTACAATTGTTTTTACGGAAGGGAAATGAACATGAAATTTAAAGATAGTAAAGAAAAGCTTCATCACGTGTAGCCTTCCTAAGTTCCAACCTTAAAGACGTTCTCCTGAACAGCATGTAAATGAGAGTGTCAACTAATGAATAGTTGGTGAGATCACAGGTTTAAATAGTATAACATTGTTGCCATTGCAAAATATGTTGCAAATCCACACAAGGGATAAATAATACGGTTATAAAAACCACTTGTTTGCCATTGCAAAATAGTTTAGATCCACACAAGGGATAAATAAAACGGTTATCAGAACCACTTGCTCGAGGTGATCGTATGTAAAATGCTAAGTTATTGAGCCCGTTACCCGACCTATATCGACATAATTTGCCCCTACCACAACGGTGGAATCATTCCACATACGCGCATGTTCTATCACCAACAATACGCAATACAACAATAATTATGCACTCAAACAAGCGCTACTTGTGAGTGGGGGTGTCAACCCAAATAACGTTATTCATAATTACCAATGGCTCACACTCGTGAGTTAAACGGGTAACGTATACGTGAACGGGGACTTTATACATGATAGCAATCTAAACTCAAACTTACAACATTTGCAAAACATAGATACCATAGAGCATAAATAAACAGGTTTCGTATTTCCAAGAAACGATATAATCGATGCATAAAATATTTGTAGTAACCACATGCTTTTCACCCAAAAATATGTAAAACATTGAAAAAGGGGCTGTGAATACTCACATGATACGTGATAGAATATAGGTATCTCCCACAAATACTCCGAGATGATCCTACTTCAAACCTATGAACGTAAGGTCACTAGTGAGTTCTCAATCTCGAAGGTTCGGTACTAATTATCCAAATCATCATAAAATGCCTTGTTGTGTTTTAATATTATAACGTAATAAACATATACATTGTTCTTCTTAGATTAAAGTTTCCACAATTTCGTCCCAATAAGTAACGAAAAGGGTTTTAAAGAACATAAACATATATAGTACATATATATGTATAAACCGAAATTTTATCGTAACGACGATAAAATTAGGGGTCGTAAACGAAATGACAAATATTTAAATGTATAAGTATATAGACATAATATATATTTACACTCCACTATTTCATCATAAAATGATGAAATGGGATCAAGAATAAAATGCATAAATATATTATATATATAAACATTCCACAATTTGATGTCATTTTGTGTCCAACTTTGGGTAACTTCCAGGTATTATTTGATCATGAAATTTTGAGTCCAGTTGGTTCAATGAGTTAGGAAACTTTTGGTATTAGTTTCATAATTTTTGGAAGAGTATAAGTACATGAAATAATACACGACGTAAAACCCGACAGAATACTTTGCTGTTTGCATCCGGATTTTGTGAGGACTGTTTGATAAATAAAATCTTTGAGTTTTTAAATGAAACCACTTGGGTTTGAATCTTAACACACTAAAATGAATTCCAGAAAAAGAATCACTCCATCTGGAGTTAAAATGAGTGAGATATGACTCTTTGATGTGAGGTGTAATTTCTGGCAGCAAGCTGTCCAACCAACACCTTGTGCATGTGCACCCAACTTGACTTTTAAACCAAAATTCTTATTCCTTTGCATGTAAAATCCGATTTGACTCTCATCCATACAAATATTTTCAGTTCCAAACATATTTATGATCCATTTAAAATGCATGCAAAACAACCATCAACTCAAACCTTGAACACTTTTGCAAAAGACCCAATTTGAAGATTGTTGATGTTCTTGCCAAGAACATCAACATGCAACTAAAAATTTAGTATTTTGAGCTCATGCATGTGGGTTTAAATGTGTTTTTAGTGGTTTTCAAAGATACATTCGTAAGACTCTTGAACAAAAATGATGGATCTTTCAAGATTACTACATGCATGTGTTTAAAATGTTCATCTTTGATCTTAACCTTGGTTTGATTTTGGATTCGCCATCTTTTACTAACAAAAGATGTTATGATGGTAAATCTACAAACATTAAGACCCATAAAGATGATTTTAAAAGATGTGAAGAAAGTGTAACAAAAAGATGAAGATCATACTTTTAAAAATGCAAAAATATGAAAGAGACTTGAAAGAATGTGTGTGGTTTTTACCCAACACACTTATGTTTACCTTAGGTTATCTTGAACTCTTGAAGACTTTGATTTTTGGGGCTGGAGTTGTGATGAAGGTTTGAAGATGAAGATATGAAGATTTGAAGGTGGAGAGAGAGAGGGATGATAACTAGAGAAAGAGTGAAATGAGAGAATGGTTTAACAAGTGAAGTATAGATGTTTATTAATGCAAAATGAGAGAGGGGAGGGGATGGCCGGCCCTCACATGGGGGGGAGTGGTGGTGGTGTGACATTTAAGTATTTTGTCACTTCTTGTACAAAAATAAAAGTCTAAATACAAGTATTTTCTTTTTAAAGTAAAATACATGTATATATGCATAAAGTAAAGTATTTATATATATAAAATATAATTGAAATATATAATTTATCAATTACATAAATACTTGTAGTATATAAATATTTTAGGTTGGCATTTTATGAGATTTATGGATAATTTCCTAATTCAATGATTTCTTAGGCAAAATTTCTCAATTTTTCCTATTGTACCGGGTTTACTGCTAAAATTGCACTGTGTAAACTATGTCAAAAAAAATAAGGTTTCCAAAACAGTTCTAACCTGAGATGTGAATTTGACAGTTGTCACAGTCTCCCCCGGTTAGAAGAATTTCGTCCCGAAATTCAAGTGTTACTAGCGTTAACAGGTTTGCTTGCAAAGAGGTGAGGATACTTTTGTAACATGTAATCCTCCCGCTCCCAAGTATATTCAGGCCCACGCCTTGTGTTCCAATGGACTTTTACTATCGGGATTTTGCTTCTCTTAAGACGCTTGACTTCCCTATCGAGTATTTCCATTGGTTCCTCTACGATATGCAGTTTATTGTTGATTTGGACTTCTTCCAAAGGCACGGTTACTGCTTCATCAGCTAAACACTTTTTAAGGTTCGATACGTGAAACGTGTTGTGAATAGCACTTAACTCCATTGGCAAATCCAGTTTATAAGCTACCGGTCCAATTCTTTCCGTGATCTTAAATGGTCCAACATACCTTGGACTCAACTTTCCTCTTTTCCAAAAACGAACTGTTCCCTTCCAAGGGGATACTTTTAAAAAGACTCGGTCACCCACTTGGAATTCTAAAGGCTTTCTTCGATTATCCGCATAACTCTTTTGACGATCTTGAGCTGCTTTAAGTCTATCCCTGATGATTGCGATCTTGTCGGTGGTTTCTTGAACAATGTCCGGACTAGATAGTGGTCTATCCCCAATTTCCAACCAACAAAGAGGTGATCGACACTTGTGACCGTATAGAGCCTCATATGGTGCACACTGAATACTAGTATGATAGCTATTATTGTAGGAAAACTCAACTAATGGCAAATGGTTATCCCAACTTCCTCCAAAATCTATTACACATGCCCGAAGCATGTCCTCCAACGTCTGAATGGTTCGCTCACTCTGACCATCCGTTTGAGGATGATAAGCCATGCTTAAGTTTAACTGCGTTCCTAATGCTTTTTGGAGTGATTGCCAAAATCGAGATGTAAAACGACTATCTCTATCCGATATAATGGAAATTGGAACTCCATGCCGCGTAACGATCTCCTTGATGTAGATCTGAGAAAGCTTTTCCATCTTATAATCTTCTCGAATCGGTAGGAAATGTGCGGACTTCGTAAATCGATCTACTATAACCCAAATCGTGTCATGCCCTTTGGCAGTTCTTGGGAGTTTGGTTATGAAATCCATAGTGATTTGCTCCCATTTCCACTGGGGAATTTCCGGTTGTTGCAACAGTCCCGATGGCTTTTGATATACAGCCTTGACCTTTGCACACGTTATGCATTTTCCTACATATATGGCAATATCCTTCTTCATTCCTGGCCACCAATAGTATTCCCTTAAATCCTTGTACATCTTATCCGCTCTTGGGTGAATTGAATACTTCGATTTATGAGCCTCCTCTAAAATCATTTCCCGTAGGTTATCAGCCTTTGGGATCCATACTCTGCCTTTAAAGTAACGTACTCCATCAATCTTAGTTTCAAAACTAGACTCTAAAGCATGAAGAGTCTCTTCCTTCAGGTTTTCAGATTTCAATGCTTCGATCTGAGCTTCAAAAATTCGGTTTTTCAAACTTGTTTGAACCAGTGCTCCTAACGCTCGGACTCGTGAAGGTTTTACCCTTTCTTTCCTACTCAGGGCATCGGCTACCACGTTGGCCTTACCTGGGTGGTAACGTATCTCGCAATCGTAATCGCTGAGCAGTTCTACCCATCTTCTTTGCCTCATGTTCAGCATCTTTTGATCAAAGATGTGTTGAAGACTTTTATGATCGGTGAAAATAGTACACTTGGTACCATATAGATAATGTCTCCATATCTTCAGAGCGAATACCACAGCTCCGAGTTCCAAATCGTGTGTGGTATAGTTCTTTTCGTGAACTTTTAATTGTCTCGAGGCATATGCTATCACCTTATCATTTTGCATCAATACGCAACCTAATCCTTGATGTGATGCGTCACAATACACTACAAAATTCTCCGTTCCTTACGGTAAAGCTAAAATCGGTGCATTGCACAACTTTTTCTTCAGAAGTTGAAATGCTTCTTCTTGTGGAACTCCCCAGACGAATTCCTTCTCCTTTTGAGTTAACGTGGTAAGGGGTTTAGCGATCTTAGAGAAATTCTCGATAAAACGTCGATAATACCCTACCAAGCCTAGAAATTGGCGAATTTCCGTTGGAGTCCTTGGGGCTTCCCATTTCTTAATGGCTTCCACTTTAGCCGGGTCCACGTGAATCCCTTTCTCTCCGATTACGTGACCTAAGAAATGTACTTCCCGAATCCAAAATTCGCACTTAGAGAATTTGGGATATAACTTCTGTTCCTTAAGGAGCTCTAAAATCACTTTTAGATGCTGCTCGTGATCCTTCTTACTCTGAGAATAGATTAATATGTCATCGATGAACACAATCACGAACTTATCAAGATATGGCCTACATACTCTATTCATTAGATCCATAAACACAGCTGGCGCGTTCGTCAATCCAAATGGCATAACTAAAAACTCGTAGTGTCCATAGCGAGTTCTAAAAGCTGTCTTAGGAATATCTTCCTCTCGGACTCTCAACTGATGATATCCCGATCGAAGATCGATTTTAGAAAAGTAAGTTGCACCTTGCAACTGGTCGAACAAATCGTCTATTCGAGGGAGAGGATATCGGTTCTTGATTGTTAACTTATTAAGCTCCCTATAATCGATACACATTCGGAATGCTCCATCCTGTTTCTTGACAAAAAGTATCGGTGCTCCCCAGGGTGATGAACTCGGTCGAATAAATCCCTTATCCAAAAGTTCTTGAAGTTGATTCGATAACTCTTGCATTTCCGCAGGTGCTAGGCGATACGGGGCCTTGGCTACGGGCGCTGCTCCAGGTACAAGATCGATCTGAAATTTGACTTGTCTAAACGGTGGAAGTCCAGGCAAATCGTCTGGAAATACTTCTGGGTGATCCTTCACCACAGGAATATCTTGGACTCGCCTCTCCTCAGACTTCTTCTCAATTACTTGCGCCAAGAACGCAACATACTTCTTCCTCAAATACTTATGGACCTTCATACATGATACTATCTTCAGATTCCTTCCAACTCTATCTCCTTGAACGACTAAGGTTTCTCCGCCTTGTAATGGTAACCTAACCGTCTTTTCAAAACAACTAACCTCAGCTCGGTGCTTAGACAACCAATCCATGCCTATTACTACATCAAAACTCCCCAATTCAATTGGAATAAGATCAACACTAAACAGTTTATCCGCTAAATTCAAAGTACAACCTAAGATTACATCCTTAGCTTCTAATTAAAATCCATTAGCAACCTCAACAATATAAGCATTCGGCATTTTCTTAGACTCTATATTGATCAAAGGCCTAAAATCTAACGAAACAAAACTCTTATTGGCACCAGTGTCGAATAATACAGATGCATAATAATCGTTTAGAAGAAACGTACCTGTTACCACATTGGGGTCTCGACGTGCTTCTTCTGCTCCTATGACAAATGCCCTTCCTCGAGCTTGTCCTCCTTGGTTTCCCTGATTGGCTTGCCTTGCTTGATACCCAGCGTTGTTATTGTTTGGTCCTCTTTTCAGCCTTGGGCACACATTTCGGAAGTGATCCGGACTTCCGCACTCAAAGCATACCCTTCCTTCTTCCTTCACATTCTTTATCGTCTTACAAAATCGAGCTAAGTGACCCTTTTGCTTACAAATGCTACAGATGAGACAGGCTCCCTCATGATGCGAACCACATTGGTTGCACTTTGGGTGGGGTTTATTGTAACGTCCTACCTCCTTGGTATTCATCCCAAAGTTTCCCACTGCTTTCTTGTTTCCACTTGAACTACCTCCACTTGCCTTTCCCGAATGATTCTCTGGCCTTCTCTTAATACCGACACCTTTATGAGTTAGAGTTCCCGCTCTGACCGCATCATGGGTCAAACTAGTTGCTAGTGCCACGGCGGCTTGGATTGTGGTCGGACTTGATGACTTTACCATTCCTCTGATTTCCGGGGTTAATCCATACAGATATCGGTCGATCCGCTTGCTCTCCGGGGTAACCATGTGAGGTACTAACTTCGCAAGTTCGTGAAAACGAGCGGTGTAGCGATCTATGCCCGAACCAACCATAGTAAGATCCCAAAGTTCTGCCTCTAATTTCTGAACCTCGCTTTTGGGACAGTATTCCTCCATAAGAAATTCCTTGAACTCAGTCCAGGTCAGTTTGTATGCATCTTCCCTTCCACGGGTCTGCACTTGAATATTCCACCAAGTTAGAGCTCGCTTTTGCAACTGACAGGCCGCATACTCTACCATGCGATCCTCCGAACACTTACAGATATGAAGTACTGACTCCATACTATCAAACCATGAGAGTAATCCTATAGCACCTTCCGTTCCATGAAACTCCTTGGGCTTACAAGTCATGAATGTCTTGTAGCTACATCCCCTATTGTCTTGAGTGTTATTAGGAGTTCCTCCTCCTACATTAACATTTCTTTGACTCTCATTAATACCCGCGGTAACTTGAGCTATGATGTTAGGTATCGCCTCTTGGATACCTTGAGCTATGAGTTGGGCGATATCGGGGTTCGGATCAGGATTTCCTCCCGTGTGCCGTGTGGATCTTCGTGGTGGCATTTTTCTAAAACACAATTGCAAAAATCGAGTTGATTAAAAATTTGAGTAATTAACGGCGGATGTTTTTGTAAAGAATACATTTGAAGTTTCGAATGTGTTGGGAAAATAATTGAATAAGTATTGCACGTTTCACATATATAATTAAAACATAAAAATGCCTTTTCATTGAAGTCATTAATAATAGCCGACTACTTACAAAATTTCTGATGTGTATCGCACATCAGTATAGAATTACAAACTGAAATTTAAGATTGAAACAACTAGAAATTAAAAAATTCCATTTTCTAAATTTTCCACCGTCCACGTCAATATCCGCCCCGATGTACTTCGATCGAAACCCATAACACCAATAGCGCCAACAGCATCACTACTACTATGCTCATTATCTCGGCTCGTAAAGCTATCCTCCGAGCTAGTTTCGCTCCGCTCACGGCTTCGGATGACATGTTGGTCAAAAGGTGGCTTAATTCCACTAGCTCGGTTATCACTTGACTCTGATGACTGACTCTTGTTTGACATCCGTGCAAGTCCATTGCCACGGCCCTAAAGCGTTGCTCTTCGGTCCAAGTCATGCCAGGCGCTCGACTAATCGGCACTCCCTCGATCACCCGTGAGGGTTCCGGTGCGTCTCGCTGATCAGACCTAAAAGACACTCGTCTAGGTATTGGCACGCTCTTCCTAGCGGTTTGCCTCGTACGTGGACCCCTAGATGGCATCACTACCGGGATAGGTTGTGGAGGAGCCACAACCGGAAGCATCCTCGGCTCAATATAAGGGTCTCGTTCCACGTCGGACGTACGCTCACTTGATGGCGTGTAGGAAGGTTCTGAGCTCGATGATGACGACGACATGGTATTGCTGAAGTAAGGGTGTGATGAGGAAGTTGACATAGTGATACTGAAGTAAGAGTGTATAACATTACTACCGCGCAAGATAAAGACTAAGCGTACTATACTATTGCATACTATAGGCAATAACTACGCTCCTACTAGGCATACAACGTGAAGCATTGATAATGTCGATTTTCGACATTATTTTGAATCTCAAACTAGGTGGTTTACGCATGTCTTCAAGTGAAATACGAGTATTTCATGGGTTTTTGTTGAGAAAGTATAGGTACAAGCATTTGTGTCCAAAAAAGCAGCAAAGTTGAGCTCCGGAGCTGAAAACAAGAGAAATCGAGAAATCGCGAAACAGAATCTGGAGCCAGTGCTGGCGCCAGCCAACCCGCGCCACCATCCGCGCCAAAAACCCAAACAGAAGTTGGCGCCAGTCATGGCGCCAGTCCATCCGCGCCGGCGCTGGCCCCGACGCCCAGTTTTATAAAACTCATTCTGCAGCTAGGGTTTCGAGGAGGAAACACACACACGACGGCCAGAGACGATTAGGGGGCGATTTTGGGAGACTTTTTACACCTTTTGGAGCCACGTTAGAGAATCGATCGGAGCCACGTTCATCACGCGAAGTAGATACGAACACGAGATAAGGGAGTACATCATTCCATTCACCACGATCATGTTTGCCATGTTTTCTTCCATTGTTCTTTTCTTTTCTTTCGTGTTTGAATCCACCACCGACATGAACTAACCTGTTCATGTTGGGGGTTGGAATGAATTTAGTTCGTAAGCATATGAACAGATGACTTGAACATTTATCAGTTTTCCTATTTAATGAATGCGTGTAAGTTGGTTTTAATGCTTTTGAGAGTTTAGCTACCTTTCAATTGTTTTGTTGTTTCCAGTTGAGTTCGAGAGAATTAACTGTTAACTAGAACTAGGAATTACATGTCTAAGGCGGGAATTTGGTGATAGAGATATACCGAATGCGCCTTAATCCTAATTGAACCATTTAGGTTGAGATCGAGAGATTAAATCTATATGATCACAATAAATCTTGCGCTTAATGTGTTTTGGAATCCATAAGTTGAGATCGAAAGATAAAACTTGTCCTTTTCAAAATAAAACCCGTTGTTGCTCGAAAGAGAACAACGGTGACTTTTAAAGATTGGATATTCATTAGGGGAATAACTGGTAATCGTTTAAGTCTGATATTCGTATGTGAAAACCTGAGGATTTCCAACCCTCAACTGTTTTCTCTATCGGAAGTTTCCAAAGCTGTTTACTGTCTTGTTTTTGCTTTGTCTTCTTGCAATTAATTAGTTAAAACCAACCATCCCTAAATTTCCAATCGTTCAGTTAATAGTTTTTACAGTCATTGCGGTACTTAACACCAAGTTCTTGTGGATTCGATACTCGTACTTACGTACGTATTACTTGAGACGACACCGTACACTTGCGGCTAGTTAAGGAGGGTGTAAACCCGCCTATCAAGTTTTTGGCGTCGTTGCCGGGGAACTTGTTTTGTGTTGATATCACTACCAGATGTAGGGATTATTACATTGAGCATTTTTTTTATTTTTTTTTATTTTTGCAATTTATTTTTATTTCATTTTTCGTATTCAAGATTTTGACCCAAGTTTCTTGTTACTTCATTGCTGCAAGTTCTTATTGGTGACTTACTTTTTGTTGCAGATTGCTTCTAGTTTATGCTAAGAAGGAGTTCCTCTGGTGAACTCGAACAGTTTGATCCTGAAATCGAAAGGACTGCAAGGAGGTTAAGGAGGCAAGCCAGACTCAGAAGTCAGCAAGAAATGGAGGGTCTAGTCAACGACAACATCAATGATGGGGAAGATTGGGGAGAAGGGTTCGCCATGGGTAACGGGGAACCAATTCCAAACATGAATGCAAACAACCCCAACAACCAGAACCATAATGTTAATCCCGGTCTCAACAACGTTCACAACAACAATGTTAACAATAACAACGTTAACAACAATGGTGTTAACAACAATGTGAATCATCTGCCACCACCACGACAGAGAGTGCCTATGCGGAATTTTGCTAATCCGAACATGGGGGCCGTCCAGAGAGGACCTTATGTTCCTCCGATTGCAGCAAACAATTTTGAAATCAAGACTGGCACCATCCAATTGGTGCAAGCAAATATGTTTGGAGGAGCGGCATCTGAAGACCCGCACAGCCATTTGAGAACATTTGAGAAGATTTGCAACACCTTCAAGGTGAATGGGGTTGATCCAGGTTCGATCAAACTCCGACTCTTTCCGTTTTCATTGAGGGGTCGAGCGACTGAATGGGAAGAGAGTCTACCAAACGGGCAGATTCGTACATGGAATGATATGGTGATGGCTTTCTTAAACAAATTCTTTCCACCGGGGCGAACAGCCCAATTGCTGTCAGATATCACTCATTTTGTCCAATGGGATCAAGAGTCCTTTTATGAGGCATGGGAACGGTACAAGGGTATGCTGAAGAAGTGCCCTCATCATGGTCTACAAGAATGGATGGTTATCCAAACATTCTATCAAGGGTTGCATCCACATCATAAAAATGACCTCACTTCCGCTGCTGGTGGTGCACTGATGAATATGTCGTATGAAGACGCGTATGAGTTGATTGAGAATCTTGCGGAACATAGTTATGCCACTCCTCGGTCAGCCACTAGGAAGGTGGCAAGTGTGCAAGAAAGTGATGAACTGAAAGTTATTAAGGCACAATTGGCAGCTATCACAAATCAGCTGAAAGGGACAACAATTCAACCAACTCTCCAAGGGGATATGGGCTGTCAAGAGTCATTTGGTTCACCTCAAGAGCTTCCTCCGCCGGAGCAAGTGCAATTCCTTCAAAACCGCAATAATCGGCCGAGGAACGACCCGTTCTCAAATACTTATAATGAGGGATGGAAAAGTCATCCTAATTTCTCGTGGAGCCAGCCTCAAAATGCACAAAAAGAGCCCATGTTTCAGCAGCAACAAAATCAGTACGGTAATACTTCTAACTCTTCTACTCAATCTTCTAACGTTTATCGTCCTCCAGGTTACAATCAAAGTAGGCAAGAAGAAGCACAAGGAGGGGAGAAAAAGTCCGGATTGGAAGAGATGCTAATGAAGTTTGTGTCAAAGATGGACAATGCGGTTGGAGAGTTGACATCATCTGTTGGTACATTGTCAAGTTCAGTCGGAACGATAAGAGCTGCGACAGAGCAGAACACCGCATCAATTCGAATTCTTGAGGGAAAAATGGGACAGATGGCAGAGGCGTTAGCTGTTCGGAGTCAAGGCACGTTTCCGAGCCAGCCCGAGAAGAAGAATAGAGAAGAGTGTAATGCCATTTATCTTAGAAGTGGCAAGGAGCTGAATGGAGAGCCAATACAAGAGCCCACGTCAAAAGGAACCGATCCTAAAGAGAAAGAGGTCGAGATCATAGAAGTGACTGAGCTAGAAGCCGATGAGGTTGTGATTGAAGAGAACAAGAAAAGTGAAGAGAAAAAGCCGGTAGTCAAACCGTTTGTACCACCACTACCATTCCCTAATCAAGTGAAGGCACACAATGATGAGGAACAATTCAAGAAGTTCCTCGACATATTCAAGAAGCTTCACATCAATATTCCTTTCGCGGAGGCACTCACCCAAATGCAGACATACCTCAAGTTCATGAAGGAGATCTTATCAAAGAAGAGGGCAGTTGATCACCAATCGACCATTGCACTTACTGAAGAGTGCAGTGCATTCATCCAGAACAAGCTTCCGCCGAAGCTTAAGGATCCAGGGAGTTTTTCAATCCCTATTCAAATTGGTGATATTCGTTTTAATAAAGTGTTGTGTGATTTAGGGGCGAGTATTAACTTAATGCCTCTATCTATTTTCAGGAAGCTCGGATTGGGGGAAATGAAGCCGACGTACATGACGCTCAAGCTGGCGGATCGATCCATAGTGTACCCATATGGAGTGGTAGAGGACGTGCTCATCAAGGTGTGAAAGTTTTACTTTCCGGTGGATTTCGTGGTGATGGATATCGACGAAGATATAGAAGTCCCGCTGATACTGGGAAGATCCTTCTTAGCCACGAGCCGAGCACTGATAGATGTGGAGGAAGGAGAGGTGACCTTACGAGTTGGTGATGAAAAGGCGATATTCAAGATGTTTGAGAGTGGGAAGCACAAAGACGGAGTTGGTCATGGCAAGCAAGAGGTGGAAGAATCCGCGAAGAATCGCAAGTGTGGGCGAATCAATTCCGCGGATACCGAACCAAGCTGAGAGCCACACAGTCGTGCCACGACTTTAAATACGGCGCTGGGTGGGAGGCAACCCATCGAGGTGTGCATTTTATTTATTTTTCTGCATTTGGTGTGTCTTTTTTAAGAAAAAAAAATCTGTTTTCTTTGCTTTCCTTTTCCTTTTGTTTTTGTTCTTGCATCCCCTTCTCCGTCATCTCCGATATCTTCCAACTGGGCGTTCCGATCTTTCAAGAGAATCCCTCCGGGCAAACAGGTACGTTCTAAACTCCGTAGGTAACGAGTGGTGTATGATGTTTTGGTTCCATTAGCTGAACGAGATGCAACAAACCTAAGTTTCACTTAGGTTTGGGGTGCCTCACTTTTTAAATATCTACACACTCACTTTTATCCCTATGCAAACCTCGGTTTCACCGAGGTTTGGGGTGGCCATGTTTTTGAAAAAAGCTAGATTAGCTCTTTGTGCTTCATGTCATGTTATGCCTTACCTGTTTGATACCTGTAATAACCGCACAACGATACTTGTCTTAGTATCGCCTACGCCGATACTTGCACATTGGGGACAATGTGTGGGTAAGGTTTGGGGTTGCCCAATCGGGCCCACGTTTATGCACATAGATTTCCCGCACCTCTGCATGCTTAGATTACTTTAGCCCAAATTTTTGTTTTGAATGATCAAGACCGACAATTGTGGGAAGAATCTTGTGATAGTGACGTGACCATTAGGGAAGGACTGGGAAAGGACATGACTAGGGACATTAGTGGAGACCGCCCTATAGTGAGACTTAAGCCTAAAAGACGTTATTCATGTCGAGGGATTCATATACGAAAATCATATACACTTTTTCGAGATCCTTGTCGTGAATATAGACTGATCTCGCTATATTATTGTATTGAGTAGCAAAGACGACCATCGGAATATTAGGTAAGGGTGTAGTAGACCATATCGTGTGGACCTTAAGAGATGATTCCAGGCATTGTGTATTTGTTTAACCCTGTTTTTAGCTTCGTACCCTTTCACCCATTTGTGTATAACCATAGCCCTTTGTAACCATACACTCACCTTTTCATTTCAGACCCACCTTTAAACCCGAGCCAAAAGCCTTAGCCAACCTTATCCGAAAGTGTGTGAATCTGAGCGGTAATGAACTATGAAAGATAGAGCGGAAAAGAAAATAGTGCAGGCCAGTCATTGAGAATAAAATGGGCCAATGTCGCCCCAAAAAAAAAACAAATAAATACAGTTAGTTAGATAACAGTAGCTGCATAATAAGAGAGTCAAAGCGACTCCAGTGGTGACGAAAAGGGCCAAGTGAGCGAATGTGAAGTAAAGAAGTTCAGGAATCGCCAATGATTGACACGCCGAGGAATTTTGATCCATTTTACCCTTCATCTCATAGCCTTAACCTTAACCCCGTTACAACCCGTGTAAAGACCTGGATGATCTTCTGGAAAACGTGATTAGAGTCTATGAATACCTTTACCAATATTCCATGTCTTGCTGCTTGATTCCTTTCTGAGATCAACTTTTTGAACATTTGTGCGTCTTTCAATAGAGTTGTCATGTAATTATTGCGTATTCTGGTACATAAACTCTTTAGACATGACAACATGTGCGATAACCTAGGTTCGAGCGAATTGAGCGAATCCCGTGAGGTAGGGTCGAGGCGAAATGTTTTCCTTAGTATGTCCGGACCTAGAACAACCTTAATGGAAACAAAGCAGTCACGATGTAAGAACAGGATCTAATCTTACTATCAATATAGAAAGCAGTAATTGAGAAGTTGTATGATCAAGCCCAATTGTATTCAATGATGAACAGAATTACAGATCTAAGAGAGAGAGAATCTCAAAGATTACAAGGAATGAATACAAAGATATACGGGAAAAATCAATCAGTTAGCAACATAGAGTTAACTACTATTTATACTGCAACGGACATCTTAAAGCTACAATACAAATAAGAAAGACTAATAAGAACATAACACGTGTCCTAATTAGTTTATAAAATACTAAGTAAAGTATCTCGTCATAAGTTCTGAACAGGTAGTTCAGAACTTCTGAACATTCTTCTGATAAAGCTTCTCAGATCTTCTGACTCCTTAACTCAGACATCTGACTTCTCTTTCCAGACTTCTGATTTCACTGATCAATACTTCTGAGCTTTCACAGTCAGACCTCTGACTTCTCTACTCAGAACATCTGAGTCTTCTTATCAGATCTTCAACACTTGGTTTATTGACAAAACTTCAGATCTAACAATCTCCCCCTTTTTGTCAAATAAACTTAAACTTTGCATCATCCAGTTCTTTCAGAGCAGGAACAATCTTCTGAAGTAGCACATTTCTCAGATTAAGCCTTTTATCAATTTTGTCAATGATTTCTTGAATAATCCCAACTTGCTGATTGATTACTTCTTGAGTCATGTTTGCTTCCTTCACTTTCAGCATCTTTTTCTCCAAATTATGCTTTATGATTCTTAAAGTTCCAGAACAGTATTTTGCGGTTTCCTTTGCTCTGAGGAAAATCTTTCCACTTTTGTTTTTCAAAAATACTCCCAAATCTGGATATTTGTGAACACTTCCAGTCTTTAACTTCTTTTTCTGTTCATGATCTGTGTTGGGATTTGCCAGATAAACACATGACTTTTGTAGGTACAAAGCTATTTGAAAGTCTGTATAACAGTGCCACCTTAAGATGTAGAACATGGCCTCAATTACCACACTTCTGGCCTTCCTTTCATTTCTGTCTTTGCTCGACTCTTTGAAGCATAGAAAACTGTGTAATCTGTAGAAGTCAACTACTGATAGTTTCTCAAAATCTGCATCAGTAAAGTAATAAACCTTGCCATCTTCTCTCAGAACTTCAAAAGATAAGTACTCCATCTTTCTGAATTTCTTAACCCTCAATTCTATGATTCCAATGATTAAAAAATCTGAGTAAACAACTTGCTTTGTTTTGCCAAGACATCTTAATTTTTCAGCCAACCAGATCTGAGTCTCCTTAGGTCTATCATAATACACATCCAAGAATTGTACCTCTTTTGGTTTGAAGAACTCAGGTAAATCAAATTCAAGAAAGTATCCATTTAGATCAATGGATATATCATCTTCTTTTGGTTCAGACTGTTCAGCTTGATCAAAACTAGTTATCTGCACATTCTGAGATATTGTGTTCTGCACTTCTTCAACTTCATCTGACAAAATTTCATTCACTTCATACTCAGCAGGAAACACAAAATCACTATGTAGAATCTTTTTGGGATTCACCTCAGATAACAACCATTCACTACTATTTCTGATTTTTCTTCTAAGATCCAACCTCCTATTCACACAGTTTATACATCTCTTCTTTAAACTCTCTTTTTCAGCTTCCATACTTACTTCCATTTTAATCAATAACCAATTCAGAGTTGCATCACTGTACTTCACCAACTCTTTTAATCTGAACAATTCAAGCCTTTCGTGAACTATATATGTGAACCCTTCTGTCTCCATTCCTTCATTCACAAATCCCTTCACATGCAAATCAACTTCTGTTTTCTTTGTGGGAGAACTCAGATTACACTTTTCTTTTCTTTCTTCAATAGCTAATTGGAAGTCATACAAGTATATATTTCTGACATAAATACCCATAAGTCTTCTGCATTCAATTTCTATCAAGGCTTCTTCAGTGCTAGCAAAGAACTTGACTAGAAAGATCTAATCATCAAGAGTCAATCTGTGAAAATCAAAGGTAGACATGGAAACCTTCGTATTTCTTTCTTTCAGTACTTCCATTCTAACAAACATTGAACCATTGAATTCATCTTGTTGAAACATCAGAACTTTCTCAATTCTTTTCTGAATATGTAGTTTTGAGTCAGGAACTCTGAACCTGTTAGAAGCTTCTGAGTAGACCATCTGAGCTCTGTCATCCATAAAACCATCAATGTTACTTTCCAAAGGCTCATACTCTCCTTCTGTGTAGTAGAGATTATCATATATTTCCTCAGGAAAAATATCATCATGAAATTGTCTGGCTAATGGCACATCACTTAACTCTAGAATGAAATCACATACAGGTTCTTCTAGTCTTTGCAATTTAATCTTTGGGATCTCAATTGGTTTTCTGAATACATACACAGAAGGCATAAAGAAGTCTTTCACTTTCACATACTCTTCTTCTGTATTTAACTCATCACAAAAGTTAAATCTAAAATCATCTTCAAAATCCTGAGTATAATTCACAGTTCTGTCTTCTTCTCCCATTAGATCAATAGGTCTTATCATTTTTATTCCTTGCTGAACTTTTTGAACATTCAAAGCTCTGACTAAATTATTATGCATCCTTCTGATCAACTCTTCACTTAACCTCCTTTCTTTTAATTCAGAATCCGTCATATTTTCTTTGTCATACACCACAATATCTGTACACATGTTGACCAATTCACTTTCCACTGTCTTTTCTGATCTCAATACAGATTCCTCAATAGCTTCAGTTTCATCTGAGTTTCTTTCCATTTCTATGTCTAAGTTCAATTCCTCTGTTCTATCTGAATCACCACCATCTGTACTTTCCAACTCCATTTCCTCTGTATCTGAGCTATCAATCTGAACTATCTGAGTTATTGCCTTTAAATTTTCCTGTGTCTGATCTTCTGAACTTTTTGTACTAGCTAATTGCATATCTGCCATCTCAAAATATTCTATGCCAATATCATCATCAGAACTTAACCTTTGTCTTTTCTCCCCCTTTTGATGATCATGAGGCTCATTATCATCAAACTTTCTTTTCAAGTTCTGATTAAAAGTAACTTCAGGTTCAGCTTCTGCAATAGGAACAGGATCAAGAGGCTTTGAAGTAGAAGCCAAAGATACACTCAGTGCTTTCAGTATAGATTCCTGCATACCTTGCATCTGTTTTAACATATCTTTTTGAAAACCAGACATTATATCCACGATCTCCTTTTTGTGAGAATCCAAGGATTTCTTTACATCATCTACTTTGGTTTCAACAGAAATCAACTTTTTCTCCAACACAACTTTCAACTCTGACATCTCATTATTCAAATCCTCCACCTTCTTCTCCAAATTTTCTACTTTTTCCCCCATCTCCTTGTTTTGTTTCTGAATCTTTTCAAATTCAGAAGTTTCTAACAGTGATCCTGAACCAACAGATGGTCCAGTTTTCATGTGCCCAGAGGGCTCATGGCCTGTAGATAACACACAGTCATCTTGTACAACAGATGCACGTTTAAATGAGGCTTTTGTAATGTTCACCTCACCATGACTTCCATCCAATCCTCGACACCCAACATTAGGTATGTCTATGAATGTTGTTTCAGGAATACGAAATTCCTGATTTGTGCAGGTGTCAAAAGGAATTTCAGGCTCAATATGAATAGGACTGTGATATTCAGACTCAATGTGTTGAAAAATAAATTGGGATTTATCACCTCCCTCCAAATGAGTTTGGGATGGTTCCCCGGATTTGTGTGAAATAGTAGCATGTTGAAATGCTTCTGAGTGGATATGGATGGGTTGTTCAAGATCCACCACTAGGTCCATGGTGTTTGTTTCAATATTGGACACCAAGAGATGTGAACCAATAGCATTTGTGGTTACCTGGTCAAGATTAGCTGGTTCAGAGGCATCTCTTTCTGTTTGAACCTCTGTTGACAATCTCTCATCCTCATCACTCTCATTCTGTTTTTCCTCACCAAATCTAACCAAGCTCTCAGAATTTTCCCCCTCAAGTCTCTCAGAATGTTCACCCATCTGAACATCCTCCCCCTCTCTAATTCGACTAGACCCCTCACCTCTCTTCTCAGGTTGGTCCTCTTGGGTAGGGATTTGAGGTAATTCAATTCCCATAGAGGTGCAATAAGCTTTTAAAATCTCACTCTCCCTTGGAATATAGTTCCTAAGTGATTTTGGCAATAGTTTATGATTGGGATAGTTTTCAAGTCTTGTTACTGAGGTCATCTTACCCAAATAAAATGTAGGACCATGCTCTTCATTTGTTCTTCTTGAGATTGTTCTGTTTTCCTGCATGGCATACCAAATAACAATTTGCCAGTACCTTATGTAAGGAATGTATGTCAGTGGAGCATCCTTTGTTTTCTTCTGAATTGCTTTCTGATTCTTCTCAAATGTATTCTTCATATCTTCCCAAAGTATTAAAGTATAGTCATAATGCCTATTCTTCACTAAACCCTGAAATATCTGAAGAATTTGTTTAGAACCTTGATCAGCAGAACTATTTTTCCCTGACACACATTTATTTACCACATGAAAGAAGCAAGCCCAAATAGGTGGTAATTTGTTTCTTCTGAACAAACTAAGAGTCCTTAATCCTTCATTGTATCCCAACTTCATAAACTCTGCTATTAATTCCTCTGTTAAGGGTGAATCCTCAAAATCTGTTCTTCTTTGTACATCATCTTTCTCTGGTAGATTCAACATTTCTCTTAGTGCAGAGATAGATAAGGCAAATGTCACTCCTCCAATTTCAGACACAAACTTATTATCTTCTAACCTAAGATGTTTCCACCATTGTTGTATGTACTGAACAGGCACATTTTTACTTCTTGTAAACCATTTTCTGTACGGATGATGTTTGAATAACTCCATGATAATTCTGTGTTCAGGCTTAAAACGGCTTTCCTCAAATAATATAACACAGTTATTTTCAGATAATTTCAGCCATTCACTCTCAGGAACAATTCTTTCCACTAAAATAGATCTATCGGACATAATAGAACCTGCAGCACTCTGTTCATGTTCAATATTAACGTTTACCTCATCCGCATTTCCTTCAGATTCATCCATTTGTTCATCTTCTCCATCATTTCTTATTGCCCCTTCCTCTGCAACTCTATTTTGTACTTCATCATTTTCCGAATCGGATGAATCCATTATCGATTTTGTAGAATGTAGAGAAATTGGACCACTTCTTCGTATTTCAGACATGATTTAAGAATAAAACAGGTTGAAAGAACTCTGGATTTGATTCGTATCTCACGTTTCGCTCTGGAATTTGAAAGAAATTTGAAATAGGGATTTTAAGACCTATTTAAAATCCGCGAAGTTGAAGGGGTTAACGGAAAAGCGAAATCAATGTTATAACGGAGTCAACACATTTGAAATACCACAAAAGATTTAAATGAAATGCGTGGCATTGTCAAACAAATATGAAGCTGACACGTGTTAGTGGATAGAATTTTGACTCAAGTCAAAGATCTGAATAACACGCACAGATGTTCTGATTCCATGACTCAGAAGAATTTTGCCTTGTAACCAAAATGTCATTTAAAATCAACTTCTGACCAATATAAAACGTTTTGATTATTCAGAAGAGGTTTGAACAGATAGAAGCACTTTTTATCATCAAAATTCTGTTCATATTATGATGATTTAAAAAGGATCATTTAAAATCTTATATCTGAATATGAAAAGTTTTTAATTCAGATATAGTTTGAATAACAAAAAATTTATCATTAAAAACTTGTTCTTAGAATGATCATCGATGAAAACAAATCTTTTGAGCATCACAAAATGATTTCCAAAAGAATTTTGATGCTCCCCCTTGACTTGAGCATGCATTTGACTATTAATGATACATAAAGATGAGATAAAAAGATAATAGAAGAAGCATAATCCATACAGTTGAAGTTATTTGTATTTCTCAAAAATAAATTTTTGAAAGTTAGATTGCTGAAGTATTGACTCAGAATCTCTGACCTTAAGATTCAGAGGTTCTGATCTCAAGACTCAGAAGTTCTGACCTCAAAACTCAGAAGTTTTGAACTCAAGACTCAGAGTTCTGATCTTAAGACTCAGAAGTTCTGAATACACTACTCAGACAATTTTACTTAGAAAAATTTAGCATTTTTAAGAAAAAAAATATTTTCAATTAGGCAGATTAAGCATTCCTATTTTACATACAAGAAAAGAAAACCTTTTGTGATCAAGAGGCTTTGTGAACAAGTCAGCCAATTGATACTTTGTATGCACAAAGTGCATCTCTATAGTTCCTTTTTCCACATAGTCCTTTATAAAATGATACCTCACATCTATATGCTTAGTCTTCGAATGTTGAACAGGGTTCTGAGTAATGGCAATTGCACTTTCTGAGTCACAATAGATGGGAATTTTGTTAAGCTGATATCCATAGTCCATGAGTTGTGTTCTCATCCACAATGTTTGAGAGCATGAAGCAGCAGCAGCAACATACTCTGCTTCAGCAGTTGAAGTGGATACACAATTCTGCTTCTTTGATGCCCAACTCACTATTTTATCTCCCAAAAAGTGACAAGCACCAGATGTACTCTTTCTGTCCAACCTACTTCCTGCATGATCAGCATCAGTGAAAGCAGTCAATTTGAAGTCAGTTTCTTTTGGATACCATAAACCTAGATCAGGTGTTCCTATGAGATATCTTAAAATCCTTTTGACAGCCAACATATGTGATTCTTTTGGGTTAGATTGAAATCTAGCACAGAAACAGGTAGAAAACATAATATCTAGTCTACTTGCAGTCAAATAAAGTAATGATCCAATCATGCCTCTATAAAGTTTGATATCTGCTGAAACACCTTTGAGATCAGCATCTAACTTTATGTTAGTTGCCATAGGTGTTCTCATAGAAGCACAATCAGACATTTTGAACTTTTTCAGAATATCTCTGACATATTTTCCTTGATTTATAAAAATACCTTTTGGTAATTGTTTGACTTGAAGACCAAGGAAAAAATTCAGTTCACCCATCATGCTCATTTCAAATTCAGATGACATGATTTTTGAAAAATTATCACATAATTCTGGACTGGTAGAACCAAATATTATGTCATCAACATAAATCTGAATCAGAATCAAATCATCACCCTGTTTCTTTAAAAACAAAGTTGTGTCAATCTTACCTTTCTTGAATCCTGAACCTAACAAGTGTTTAGTAAGAGTGTCATACCAGGCTCGTGGTGCTTGTTTTAGACCATATAAAGCTTTGTCTAAAATATAAACATGATCAGGGAATTCTGGATCAACAAAACCTTCAGGTTGATGGACATACACCTCTTCATTAAGTTTGCCATTTAGAAAGGCTGATTTGACATCCATTTGATACACCTTGAAGTTTTTATGTGCGGCATAGGCCAAAAATATTGTGATTGCCTCTATTCTTGCCACTGGTGCAAATGTCTCATCATAATCAATTCCCTCTTGTTGACAGTATCCCTTAGCAACCAATCTTGTCTTGTTTTTGATGACAACACCTGATTCATCCTTTTTGTTTCTGAACACCCATTTAGTTCCAATAATAGATTTACCTTCAGGCTTTGGAATGAGTCTCCAGACTTTATTTCTTTCAAATTGAAGCAATTCCTCTTGCATTGCTGAAATCCAGTCTGGATCCTCTAAGGCTTCATTAGCTTTCTTTGGTTCAATCACACTCAAGAAACCAGCAAACATTGCTTCATTTGCTGTAGCTGATCTGGTTTTTACTCCTGCTGAAGGATCACCTATTACTTGATGAATAGGATGATTTTTAGTCCATTTATTTGCACTAGGAAGTACATCAATCTCTGAATAATTGTTGTTTGCATCATTCTCATCAATGATTGCTTGTAATTCTGAACTGTCCCCTTGTTCTGATGTATGTATTACATTTGGACATTCCTCTGATGGACCTTTGTCAGAAATTACAGTTGATTGAACTATTTCTGGAGTCTTATTTTTCATCTCTTTGACCATCTTTGGGTTTTCATATTCTGCATAAGAATCAGAAATTAGTTCACTAAAAGCATCCTTAAACAGTAAATTGAGTTCTGAACAAATAGGATTAGAATCTGTATCAGAAGTCATTTTTGTCTTGTTCAGCATGAGTTCTGAACTGTCTTGTTCAGAAGTCCGCATCCTGGCTTCATCAAAAGTTACATTTATGCTCTCCATCATCCTCTTGGTTCTTCTATTGTAGATTCTGAATGCTTTGGAAGTTAAAGAATAACCCACAAAGTATCCTTCATCTGCCTTTTTATCGAATTTGGCAAGATTTTCTCTGTCTCTAAGAACATAGCACCTGCAACCAAAAACATGAAAGAATTTGATTAATGGTTTTCTTTTATTTATCAGTTCATAAGCAGTCTTATTTAATCTCTTATTGATTAAAGTTCTATTTTGTGTAAAACAAGCAGTTGCAATTGCTTCAGCCCATAGGAAAGTAGGAAGATTTGCATAAGCCAGCATTGTTCTCGCAGCTTCAACTAGAGTTCTATTCTTCCTTTCAACAACACCATTTTGTTGAGGAGTTCTGACAGCAGAAAAATTGTGAGAAATCCCAGAACTTTCTAAAAAATTCTGAAGAGTCTCATTTCTGAACTCTGTTCCATTATCACTTCTGATTTTCTGAACTGGAAGTTGTAAGAGAACTTGAATCCTTTTGATAAAATTTATCAATGTAGTAGCAGCTTCTGACTTAGCTCTTAGGAACTCAACCCATGTGTATCTGGAGAATTCATCAACAATCACAAGCATATATTTCTTTCCTCCCATAGATTGAACTGAAATTGGACCACAAAGATCAGTATGAATCATTTCTAATGGTGCTTTGCAAGATGAGTCCATTTTTAATTTGTGAGAACTCTTTTTCATCTTGCCCATTTCACAAGCTGAGCATAATGATTCTTTTTCAAATTTAAGCTTTGGTAAGTCTTTAACCAGATGTTTTGCAACAAGATTATTAAGATCTTTGAAATTCAGATGAGAACATCTTCTGTGCCAAAGCCAGCATTCATTTGCAGTTGATTTTGATAAAATACAAACTGTATTTAATGTTTTCAATTTTGAAAAATTAACTACAAATAAGTCCATATGTCTTTTGGCCCAGAAGACTTTAATATCATTTTCAGTTAAAATCATGCAACCTGTTATTTGAAACTTAATTTGACAAAGACTGTCTAAAAACTGACTTATGCTGAAAAGATTATGCTGTAATCCTTCAACATAGAAAACCTTTTGGATAGTCAGATCTCCTTTAGTTAAATCCCCATAACCTTTGACTTGTCCTTTGCTGTTATTTCCAAAGTTTACTGCTCCTCCAGCCTTTTCTGTGAAGTTTGATAGAAAAGACTTCTGACCTGTCATGTGTCTTGAAGCTCCTGAATCTAAAAACCACACATGACAGCCCTGTAAAAGGATCAGTTAGGTTTAGGTACCCATTTTGGAATGGGTCCATCTTTGTTAGCTTTGTCATTGGATTTAACATTAGTACCGTTTACTCTCCACTCAAAATCTTTCTTCAAACACCACTTTCCTTGAACTTTTATGAAGTCAGAACATTTTCTGCTTACAAGCTTGTTCAAATTCTTTTTGAGAGTTGTAACTTTTGGTTTTGCTATATTTTCAACTTTCTTTTCTTTTATCTTTTCTTTCTTCTGAGTCTGAGGAACAGAAATTTTCTTCTTTTCTGTATTTTGAGGAACAGAAACTTTCTGAATATCTTTTCTTATGTATGAAACAGAAGTTATTTTGACTTGACATTTATGAGAATATTGGAATGAATCATTTTTACATCTAACACAAACAAGATTTTTCTTTGCAAGTGACAATAAATCTGAAACATAGATCATTTCATTTTTATTGATACTGTTCAGAGTACAATTGCCCTTATTACAAGAATTTCTAGCTTTGAGTTCAGAAGTAGATTTCATTTTAAGCTTCTCAAGATCCCTTTTCAGATCATTCAACTTTGCAAGATCATCTTTCCTTTTGCTTTCTTCTTTTTCTGAAAAATTCAAGTTCTTTTTGTTAGAAGAATTAGATGATTCACCTTTTTCATATGTACTTGATTCATTAAAGAATTTATCATTTTCTCTTGAAGCATTAATTTTAAAAAGATCATACTCAGTCTTCAGTTTTTCAAGCTCTGTTATTTTCTGAATAAAAATATTCTTTTCTTTCAAAGCTTCTTCAAGTTTAATATCCACCTCACAAAAATCATTTTCAAGTTCATCATAAACTTTCCTTAAGTCCTCAAGTTCTTGACTCACAAGATTAAATCTCTTTTCAAGTTGCAAAAATTCATCTGATTTTGTTTCAGAAAATCCAGCTGAATCAGACTTCTGACTACCTAAGTCAGAGTTCTGATTTACAGACTCAGATGTCTGATCTTTAGACTCAGAGTTCTGACTACAAAGTTCAGAATCCTGACTAGAAGTTTCAGACTTCTGATTGACTGTTTCAGAATTTTTACTTGTGTCAAATATGCTCTCAATGTCATGATATGAAAAACTTGGTTGTTTATTTTTGTAGCTGACATTTAAAGAATCATACTTGAATTTAGTATCATTGTATCTTGGCTTCTCATCTGTTGGTTTAGAAACTTCTTTCTTAACCTTTTCTTCTGAATCAACTGACTTTTCTGTTTTAGACTCATAAATTTTCTCATCTGACTTTTTAGAGTTTGGTCTTTGCAAATTGTCAGAACTTGTTATAGAACTAGCAGGTCTTATGAAAACTTCAACAATTTCTGGGATTTTTGGCTTAGAAACTTGAAGTTTTTCATACAAGTTGATTGGAGCTCTTTTTAAAGTGACATTTTCTTCCAATCCCAATCCCTTCTTTGGGTTGTAAAATCTTGTATCTTTAACATTGCTTAATAAAAGATTTAGTGTTTGCTGAGTCTGACCCCTTTTCAAATTCAGATCTTCTAATTCTTTAATTTTGGTGTATAAATTCTTTCTTTCTTCAAATAACATATCAAATTTTATTTGTAAATCACCTTTTTCATCCTTTATTTTTGAAAACTCAACTTTTAGTTCAGAAAGCCTTTTCATCAATTCAGAATTTTCATCTTTAACTTTCTGTTTCTCAGCCTCAGATTCTTCATATTGTTCTTTTATTACTTTTTTTTCAATTCTGAATTTGTTAACCAAATTTCTTTCCCCTTTTATCTGTTTTCTTAGATTAGCAAATTCAGTTTTCATTTCACCAATTTGTGTCATTAACTCTAATTCAAGTGAAGAATGTACCTCAGCATATGACTCAGAATCAACATCTTCAAAATCAGAATCATCCTCATTCCTCATTTTTGCCATATAGCTCTGCATCTATGGAAAGTTGATATGATCATCTTCATCAGAAGTATAGTACAACCAATTCTCCTGTTCAGCCAACAAAGCAATTTTATCATCTCTCTTCTTTGCAAGTTGAGCCTTCTTGGTGTAGTACTCATAGTCTTTCACAATTTTAACTCTGCAATCCTTAGCATAGTGGCCAGATTTTCCACATTTGAAACACAGATTCTTTTCTTTTCTCTCATCCTTCTCTTCTTTGTTTTCTTCACTTCTCTCTACTCTCTTTTCAAACTTATTTTCTTCTCTGTCTTCTTTCTTCTTATAATCTGAACTCCCAACTCTCTTATAATTTCCTTGAAATCTACCCTTCCCATACCTTTTGTTGAAAGTATTTGTCAACAAAGCTAGTTTCTCAGCCATTATCTTGATATCTTCATCATCTTCTGATCCTTCTTCCTTGTCAGATTCTAGGTATCTCTGATAGATATGCAGTCTTTTTGGGTGCTTTGATTGCTTTGGACTTTGATAAGAATGCTAACTGATCAGCAACATTTTTCTTCTCTTCCACAACTAACTTGACAGAATCTTCATGTTGATTAAGAACACATAACAGATCATTTAAGTCTTCTTCACACATATCCTTGTTCATTTGCAGACTTATGGCAAATGATGACCATTCTGAATTTAGACTGTTCAGAAATTTGTAATTTATTTCTGACTTTGTTTTCTTCAGTCCATTTCTTCTCAAGTCATTTAGAATAGTGCAAAATTTACTGTATGTCTGTGTCAAACTTTCTGACTCTTTTGCTTTGAACCTTTCATAAGCATTTATGCTTTGATTTAACTTTGCCTGAATAGATCTTACTGTTCCTAGCATCTGCCTTTCCAATTCATCCCACATTTCTTTAGCTGATGATCCACTGTCAATCCTGTTAAGAACCTCATTTGGGACAGCCAAAGTCATCAAAGTAATTGCTCTTTTGTCAATAGCATGCCTATTTTTCTGTTCAGCTGTGTATTGGGAATAACTCTTTTTCACCCTGGTTGCTGGAATTTCTGGAGTTGTCTCTGTAGCAGGAGTTGCAGCAACATCGATGTACACTTCAATTGGACCTTCTCGAATAGAGATCATAAGGTTTTCATCAATGTTGTCTAGGAATTGGATCATTCGGATTTTCCATTGCTGATACTCTTCTGGTATAAGAACAGGCGGTTTGTTTTCAGATCCCATGGCTAGATATTCTTTAGAAGACATGATTGTAAGAAAATTCAACAGAAAGACAAATTCGAGTTTCTTGATCGAAATGTAACAGGTAATTCAAGAATTGCCAAGAATTCAAGAACTAGCCCTAGCAGCGGAATCGATTTTTGAACGAATCAAGAAATCTTCAAGAAATTGATCAATCGATCTTCGCAATCACAATCTTGAATGAATTTGTTTGTTGATTGGCTCTGATACCAATTGTAAGAACAGGATCTAATCTTACTATCAATATAGAAAGCAGTAATTGAGAAGTTGTATGATCAAGCCCAATTGTATTCAATGATGAACAGAATTACAAATCTAAGAGAGAGAGAATCTCAAAGATTACAAGGAATGAATACAAAGATATACGGGAAAAATCAATCAGTTAGCAACATAGAGCTAACTACTATTTATACTGCAACGGACATCTTAAAGCTACAGTACAAATAAGAAAGACTAATAAGAACATAACACGTGTCCTAATTAGTTTATAAAATACTAAGTAAAGTATCTCGTCATAAGTTCTGAACAGGTAGTTCAGAACTTCTGAACATTCTTCTGATAAAGCTTCTCAGATCTTCTGACTCCTTAACTCAGACATCTGACTTCTCTTTCCAGACTTCTGATTTCACTGATCAATACTTCCGAGCTTTCACAGTCAGACCTCTGACTTCTCTACTCAGAACATCTGAGTCTTCTTATCAGATCTTCAACACTTGGTTTATTGACAAAACTTCAGATCTAACACACGAGTTCAACTTACAATGGAAGGTCATAGATCAAACGAAATAGGAATGAGGTGAGAATGAGATAGGCATTCACGGGTATGGGAAATCACCAGTGCATCACGTGGTACCAATTGGGAGTGTGCAGTTATTACGTTTCTCTAATATGTGCTTTTATTCTATTTTATCGCTATTTTGCTTGAGGACAAGCAACGCTCGGTTTGGGGTTGTTGATAATGTCGATTTTCGACATTATTTTGAATCTCAAACTAGGTGGTTTACGCATGTCTTCAAGTGAAATACGAGTATTTCATGGGTTTTTGTTGAGAAAGTATAGGTACAAGCATTTGTGTCCAAAAAAGCATCAAAGTTGAGCTCCGGAGCTGAAAACAAGAGAAATTGAGAAATCGCGAAACAGAATCTGGCGCCAGTGCTGGCGCCAGCCAACCCGCGCCACCATCCGCGCCAAAAACCCAAACAGAAGTTGGCGCCAGTCCATCCGCGCCGGCGCTGGCCCCGACGCCCAGTTTTATAAAACTCATTCTGCAGCTAGGGTTTCGAGGAGGAAACACACACACGATGGCCAGAGACGATTAGGGGGCGATTTTGGGAGACTTTTTACACCTTTTGGAGCCACGTTAGAGAATCGATCGGAGCCACGTTCATCACGCGAAGTAGATACGAACACGAGATAAGGGAGTACATCATTCCATTCACCACGATCACGTTTGCCATGTTTTCTTCCATTGTTCTTTTCTTTTCTTTCGTGTTTGAATCCACCACCGACATGAACTAACCTGTTCATGTTGGGGGTTGGAATGAATTTAGTTTGTAAGCATATGAACAGATGACTTGAACATTTATCAGTTTTCCTATTTAATGAATGCGTGTAAGTTGGTTTTAATGCTTTTGAGAGTTTAGCTACCTTTCAATAGTTTTGTTGTTTCCAGTTGAGTTCGAGAGAATTAACTGTTAACTAGAACTAGGAATTACATGTCTAAGGCGGGAATTTGGTGATAGAGATATACCGAATGCGCCTTAATCCTAATTGAACCATTTAGGTTGAGACCGAGAGATTAAATCTATATGATCACAATAAATCTTGCGCTTAATGTGTTTTGGAATCCATAAGTTGAGATCGAAAGATAAAACTTGTCCGTTTCAAAATAAAACCCGTTGTTGCTCGAAAGAGAACAACGGTGACTTTTAAAGATTGGATATTCATTAGGGGAATAACTGGTAATCGTTTAAGTCTGATATTCGTATGTGAAAACCTGAGGATTTCCAACCGTCAACTGTTTTCTCTATCGGAAGTTTCCAAAGCTGTTTACTGTCTTGTTTTTGCTTTGTCTTCTTGCAATTAATTAGTTAAAACCAACCATCCCTCAATTTCCAATCGTTCAGTTAATAGTTTTTACAGTCATTGCGGTACTTAACACCAAGTTCCTGTGGATTCGATACTCGTACTTACGTACGTATTACTTGAGACGACACCGTACACTTGCGGCTAGTTAAGGAGGGTGTAAACCCGCCAATCAAGCATCAAGTGTGAAAACACACATCTTCCTAGTATATCCATTTCCGGTCTCGCATTACTCTTTCTTTAATTAAACATAGGTGATCAGGCTTTGTTTAATTAAAGACAAATGATGCAATACCCGAATTAGTTATACTAGCAACATGTTTAGCAAATTAAATGTTCATTCCCGTTTTTGGTTATAGTTGCAGTTTTCCAAAGGAAAACCGGTATTCTCTATAACCTTTAGCTCTGATACCAAATTTGTCACACCCCGCTAAAGCGGAAACACGGGATGTGCAGCTCAAGTTTCATAGCAAAAGTTACAAGATCACAACAACCATCAAAATACATTCAGAGGTTAAACCTTGTCTTTTACAATTGTTTTTACGGAAGGGAAATGAACATGAAATTTAAAGATAGTAAAGAAAAGCTTCATCACGTGTAGCCTTCCTAAGTTCCAACCTTAAAGACGTTCTCCTGAAAAGCATGTAAATGAGAGTGTCAACTAATGAATAGTTGGTGAGATCACAGGTTTAAATAGTATAACATTGTTGCCATTGCAAAATATGTTGCAAATCCACACAAGGGATAAATAATACGGTTATAAAAACCACTTGTTTGCCATTGCAAAATAGTTTAGATCCACACAAGGGATAAATAAAACGGTTATCAGAACCACTTGCTCGAGGTGATCGTATGTAAAATGCTAAGTTATTGAGCCCGTTACCCGACCTATATCGACATAATTTGCCCCTACCACAATGGTGGAATCATTCCACATACGCGCATGTTCTATCACCAACAATACGCAATACAACAATAATTATGCACTCAAACAAGCGCTACTTGTGAGTGGGGGTGTCAACCCAAATAACGTTATTCATAATTACCAACGGCTCACACTCGTGAGTTAAACGGGTAACGTATACGTGAACGGGGACTTTATACATGATAGCAATCTAAACTCAAACTTACAACATTTGCAAAACATAGATACCATAGAGCATAAATAAACAAGTTTCGTATTTCCAAGAAAACGATATAATCGATGCATAAAATATTTGTAGTAACCACATGCTTTTCACCCCAAAATATGTAAAACATTGAAAAAGGGGCTGTGAATACTCACATGATACGTGATAGAATCCAGGAATCTCCCACAAATACTCCGAGATGATCCTACTTCAAACCTATGAACGTAAGGTCACTAGTGAGTTCTCAATCTCGAAGGTTCGGTACTAATTATCCAAATCATCATAAAATGCCTTGTTGTGTTTTAATATTATAACGTAATAAACGTATACATTGTTCTTCTTAGATTAAAGTTTCCACAATTTCGTCCCAATAAGTAACGAAAAGGGTTTTAAAGAACATAAACATATATAGTACATATATATGTATAAACCGAAATTTTATCGTAACGACGATAAAATTAGGGGTCGTAAACGAAATGACAAATATTTAAATGTATAAATATATAGACATAATATATATTTATACTCCAATATTTCATCATAAAATGATGAAATGGGATCAAGAATAAAATGCATAAATATATATAAATATATTATATATATAAACATTCCACAATTTCATCATAAAAGATGAAAAGGGATAAAGAATAAATAAAATGCATAAATAAATGACATAAATAAATTGCATAGATAAAAGATATACTTATATACTCCACTATTTCATCATGAAATAATGAAATGAGATTAGAAATAGTCCTTATAATAAATAATAAATTGTCCTTTACTGTCCAGAATTTGATGTCACTTTGTGTCCAACTTTGGGTAACTTCCATGTATTATTTGATCATGAAATTTTATGTCCAGTTGGTTCAATGAGTTAGGAAACTTTTGGCATTAGTTTCATAATTTTTGGAAGAGTATAAGTACATGAAATAATACACGACGTAAACCAACACCTTGTGCATGTGCACCCAACTTGACTTTTAAACCAAAATTCTTATTCCTTTGCATGGAAAATCAGATTTGACTCTTATCCATACAAATATTTTCAGTTCCAAACATATTTATGATCCATTTAAAATGCATGCAAAACAACCATCAACTCAAACCTTGAACACTTTTGCAAAAGACCCAATTTGATGATTGTTGATGTTCTTGCCAAGAACATCAACATGCAACTAAAAATTTAGTATTTTGAGCTCATGCATGTGGGTTTAAATGTGTTTTTAGTGGTTTTCAAAGATACATTCGTAAGGCTCTTGAACAAAAATGATGGATCTTTCAAGATTACTACATGCATGTGTTTAAAATGTTCATCTTTGATCTTAACCTTGGTTTGATTTTGGATTCGCCACCTTTTACTAACAAAAGATGTTATGATGGTAAATCTACAAACATTAAGACCCATAAAGACGATTTTAAAAGATATGAAGAAAGTGTAACAAAAAGATGAAGATCATACTTTTAAAAATGCAAAAATATGAAAGAGACTTGAAAGAATGTGTGTGGTTTTTACCCAACACACTTATGTTTACCTTAGGTTATCTTGAACTCTTGAAGACTTTGATTTTTGGGGCTGGAGTTGTGATGAAGGTTTGAAGATGAAGATATGAAGATTTGAAGGTGGAGAGAGAGAGAGGGATGATAACTAGAGAAAGAGTGAAATGAGAGAATGGTTTAACAAGTGAAGTATAGATGTTTATTAATGCAAAATGAGAGAGAGGGGAAGGGATGGCCGGCCCTCACATGGGGGGGAGTGGTGGTGGTGTGACATTTAAGTATTTTGTCACTTCTTGTACAAAAATAAAAGTCTAAATACAAGTATTTTCTTTTTAAAGTAAAATACATGTATATATGCATAAAGTAAAGTATTTATATATATAAAATATAATTGAAATATATAATTTATCAATTACATAAATACTTGTAGTATATAAATAATTTAGGTTGGCATTTTATGAGATTTATGGATAATTACCTAATTCAAGGATTTCTTAGGCAAAATTTCTCAAATTTTCCTATTGTACCGGGTTTACTGCTAAAATTGCACTGTGTAAACTATGTCAAAAAAATAAGGTTTCCAAAACAGTTCTAACCTGAGATGTGAATTTGACAGTTGTCACATAATGCAAGTTTGTAAATCCGCACATTGGATTGAGTATTCGGTTGTAGTTATAAAGCATCCTTGTAAATCTGTACATTGGATAAAGAATTCGTTTGTCAACAGGCGCAAGGTATAATATCGTATGCAAATATGTTAAAGTAATGAGCCCACTACCCAAACCTACTGACCGTACACGCCCCAAAGACACATGTTCCTCACAAACATGATAAGTTGGACGGTAACTATGCACTCGCGAGGAGAGTGGGGTGTCAACCAAATAACGTTATCCATAGTATACCAACGACTCGCACAATGAGCTAATGGGTAATGTAGTTTGTACCGGGGACTTTTAAATGAAAGTTAAACTCATAATCAACTAACATAATGTCACACCCCGCTAAAGCGGAAACACGAGATGTAACAGATAGAGTTTCATAGCATTAGGAAATAAACAACACCAACCATACAATTACACAAAGTATACATTACAAAGTCCCAAAAATTTAAAGTTAAGGGTTTACAATCCCAAAGTTTACATGTAACCCAAAATAATGTTTTTATCAAGATATGACAAAAGACGAGTCTCGGTTGATGTCGACATGCATGCTAAATTAAACCTTGTCAGTTACCTTCTTAGCCCCTGAAAAGCGTGTTTAAAACAAAAGGTCAACTACAAAGAGTTGGTGAGTTCACAGGTTTTTCCATACACAACAATTTTTCTTCCAATGGTTACTCTCATGAAACGTTCGTTCATGACAAGCTCCAAAGTTAAAAGGTTTATGAGTACAATTTACAATGAGTGATTTTTTTAAGATATAATAGGGTTGAGCCACTACTAAGCCTCCGACAATCTACGCCCCGCGAACTACCTCAGAGGTGGTATACTAACCCACGTGAGAAGAACATTATTACCAGATAAAGTGCACCCCTACTCGTCAGTTAAGGTGGGTTTGTCAAACCAAATAGCGCTATCCACAAGTATCACCGGCTCGTTACGAGTTAATAAGTAGTGTATTTACTGGGGACTTACCATTTTCATTATCACTCAACATATCTTTATCACTTATGTACAATTGTCCATTCATTAGTACTCATTCTTCAAAGCATAAATATCCACAATTTAATATCATGAATCATTTAGCATTTTAAAAACATAACATGCTTTTCACCCCAAACATTTAAACAAGTAAAAACGGGGCTGTGATTACTCACCTTAACGTGTAGACGCGAAGTTGCGCAAGCTTGATCGCTTAATGCCTTACGGGTCTCCTATAAAGTCAAATAAGCTCTATAAGTCCTTCATAGCTACTCAAGGTTGAACTTAGCTAATTTAGTCCACCTCTTGTGAGATGCCATTGTTTTAGTTTTTAATTTGACATGATGAACTTAATATTTTCCCAATGTTTTAATCATGTATAGGTACCTATAAGGTTAAAATAGTAAAATCCCACACTTTTTCCAAAATACATAATCTGGCAGAAACTTTGTTCCTCAAAAATGGTTATTGAAATACACTTTCTGGAATGACAAATTTGCCCATCTTTTTATATGTGGTACTACACTGAGTTAAGAAGGTTTTGACCAAATTTCATAAATTTTGAAGGTGTTTAAGGGGTTCAAATAATTTTTACAAAATAATGCAACACAGAACCTAAAACAGTTTACACCCTTCTGCCATAACCGGCTTTTGGAGGGTCAAAACATAGTATTTTTCAGAGATTTTGCATGGTTTGGAAACCTAACACATAAAGGTGTCTTATGGAAAAAGATTCACAAATTTTTGATGAGTTTTGAGTGAGTTATGGTCAAAAGAAGTTGCATGTACCAATCTGCCATTTCTGGACAGCTTGACATACTTGGTTTGCACAAAATCTTTAAATGACCAAAACATCGTATATTGTTATGAAATTTTAGCATGTGAAACCTAACTCATAAAAGTAGCTTCCAGAAGAAAAATGAGAAAGTTTTATGCATTTTTCAAAGAGTTATATACAAAATAAACTGACACAAAAATCTGTCAGACTAACTGCTGCACACCAATTTGTTCTAAGGAGTTGAAAGCTCAAAACTCAATATTTTTGTATGAGACCAGTGGCGTTTGAACCCCAACTCATTAAACTTTACTCCAGAAGAAAAAATCAAAGAATTTGGACATGAATTGACCAAGATATGGTCGTCCAAAGTACATGCAACCCAACTGCCAGATTCTGGAACTTAAAGACTCTCACTAAAACTCATTTTTGAGCACTTTAACATCCATGGATGTGGATCCTTTTGTTAAAGATTCAATCCCCACATCTTATGACATGTTTTTAAAAAGAAAATACTTTAAACTTATAGGGAAAATGTGCATGCAAAGTCAAAATTTCCAGATTCTTATAAATGAACAAAACCCACATTTGGATGATTTTTCTCATTTTTCTTATGTTCATGATGGAAGTTCATAGATTTTCACCATTTTATGGACATTTCTCATGTCCTTGGTGTTTTATCTCACTTCTAGAACAAGAAAAGAGTTCATCCATTTGGATGGATTAAAAATGTAGAACAAGGTAGGAAAATGGCATATAAGGTGCCAAAAGAGCATAAATGACACTTAGTTTAGTGTTCTTACCTTGGGAGGATAATGCAAGTACTTTAAACCTTGAAATTTCGTATTTGGATACTTGTATTAGAACTGAAATTTTCTGGAGTTTTGAGGTATCTTTGGTTGAAGAAAAGTGAAGAAGGAAAGAAGGAGAAAGGTAGAGAGAAAAATAGAGGAATATGGATGGTCTT
This sequence comes from Saussurea involucrata, assembly GCA_033807775.1. Lineage (NCBI taxonomy): Eukaryota > Viridiplantae > Streptophyta > Magnoliopsida > Asterales > Asteraceae > Saussurea > Saussurea involucrata. The sequence goes on from CM066315.1 coordinate 112,347,956, forward strand.
TGGTTTGTCTAAGTTGAAAATGAAGTAGGAAGAACAATTTGGGGGGTAAAGGAGGAGAGGGGAGGGCAGGCCCTCTCATGGGCCCTCACCCTTGAGGTAGTATTTATTTTTTTATAAAAATTTAGCCCACATCTTTCTTTTTTTGTAAGCCCTTTTCCATTTTTAGGAATAAATTGCAAGATACACTCTTAAAATACCTTTTTGGTTTAAATAAATTTCAAATAAAAGAAAGTTTATGTAGGAGGGTAAAAACCCTATATTTTATATATATTAAATGTTATTTGAAGCATTTTGGCATTCCACAAGGTGTTTCGGTTAGTCCCGGGCAGAAACCGGGTCTTTTAGGCAACTACTGGGAATTCTAGCGAATTTTCGCCCTAAATTATTCTGAGTGGGTCTTAACAAGGTATGTTCCCTATGTTAACACTTGAAATGGTTAAATGATGCTAACCTGAAAGTTTTGATTTTTGTAGGATGTTACACATAAGCATATATACCATAGCGCATAAAAGTTCGTAGTAATGTAAATAATTTGAGTAAATAGTGCAACTGATGCGTAAGTAAATTGTAACATGCTTTTCACCCCAAAATGTACAAAATAGTAAAAGGGGGCTGTGAAAACTCACTGTGGTAAGCGAAGATGTTTCCAAGAGGTTCGCAATGCAATCCGTAAAACGATCCTACTTCGATCCTACGAACGTTAGGACACTAGTAAGATTCTATGTTTTAAACCTTAGGCCTTGATAGCGTTTAGTTACCCAAATCATCATAAAATGCCTTTGTTGTGATTAGTTTATTAGTTTTAAGGGATTATTTGAAGTTAGTAATCAATACATAAATACCGTATACATGTTAGATTGAAGTTACCGCAATTTCGTCATGACGAGTGACGAAAAGGGTCTAGACTTAGAAGTTATATATAGTACATATATATATACCGCAATTTCATCACAAGAATGATGAAAAGGGTTCAAAATGAAAAGTTAAAATATATAAAATGCATATACATATAATATGTAGGTTATATTAACTCAAATATGTTAGTATCACCGCAATTTCATCACAAGATGTGATGGAAAGGGTCTAAGAGTTAGTTTGTAACAATAACAGAAAGTTATCCTTTGCTGTCCAGAATTTATTGTCACTTTCAGTTCGTTTTTGGACATCTTCCAAAGGCATTTACGTTAAGATATTTTATGTACATATAACTTAATGTGTTAGGAAACTTTTGACATAAGATTCATAATTTTCAGAGGTGATTAAGTACCTGAAATAATTCTTCACGTAAAATCACTACAGAAAGCTTTGATGTTTGCGCACTGTTTTTGTGAAAAATGTTTGGAGGTCGAAATCTTGGAGTTTTTGAGTGAAACCACTTGGGTTCGAATCTTAACACATAAAATTTAATTCCAGAAAAGTTTCACCATGTTTGGATAATATTTGAGTGAGATATGGCCTTGCAAAATTCAGTGGAAGATTCTGGCAGATTGCTATCAATGTATAGCTTCTAGGAAATTGCATATAACTTTAAGTTTTGCAATGATTTTGTTCCTTTTGCCTTGAATCTGATTTTGACACTTCCCAAAACATATATTTTTAGATAAATATTTATTTTTAAGCCATTTAAACCACATGCATGCTATCGATCAAACTCATCTTTTGTAGAAATTGAAAATGGGTCTTTTTGAAGATTTCTTTGATATTCAAGCCTAGAGCTTGTGTTTGTCATATAAAATACAAGGTTTACATCATATGCATGAGGATTAAAATATGTATTTGATGAAGTAAGAAGGTTTTCATATAACCTTTTAGAATATAAAAGGTAGGTTTTGAGGAAGAACACATCGATGCTAGTTAGAAACTTGTAAAAGTTCTTCTTTGGTCTTAACATGGGTTTTGTTGGTTCCTGTTTTCTTAACAATGATCTTAACTTTCAGTTAGTTCAGATTTAGATATGGTGCGGAAGCGTATTTAAGAACTGAAAGATAATGTAAGGTAGAAGAACACACAATATCAAATAAACAGTATGTAAGAACATGTGAATATCTCCAAGATTATTGTATTTGATATATATTAAGAACACCAAGAACTTCAAAGGATTAACAAGAAATCTGCAGTTAATGGTGTGTGTGTGTGAATAGCAAAGCTTAATGATATATGTGTATTTTCGTGGTGTTAAGCTTAATAGAAGAACTCAACATGAGTCTTCTATTTATACTACTTCTAACGTGGACATACTTTAGACATTAAGGACTTATCTACAGTAGACAAGATCGTATGAACAGTAGCAGGTACGTTGTTCATTTAATGCGCATGTTCCAATTCTGACAGAGCCCTATCAGAGTTTGACACGTGTAGTGGATGTCAGGGCACGCCTGGAACAAGTGGATGAACGGATCCTGGAATAGTAGAAAGATATTTGTAAATCTTCTAAGTCTTCAGTATAAACCGCAGAGGCTCTGTCAAGGGTGGCAGAGGTTCTGCGGCTAGGTCCTCTGTGAGCAGTCTTCTGTCGATTCTTGCCTTCTGTCTTATTGGGTTCTTCTGCAGAGCCTCTGTGGGTGACTTCTGTACTTAGACTATTTTCACTACTTTTACAAACAGAAAGATTGGAGCTAACAATCTCCCCCTATGTAGTGAAAATTAAAAATTTGAAAGTGCAAGTATTTTCTAAGTACAAGAACATTTTCTTTTCACATTAGATTTTGCCAGAGGCATTTACATTTGATTGTATTGAAAAGAAAATATTACAGAGGATCTGTTTGACAGACTCAGACGTTGGCATCCTTGAAGTCATTGAATCTTCTGCGGTCGAGTCTTTCTTGTATGAGTTCGTGATAGAAGCTGATGTAGAGAGTTCGGAAGTTGATTGTTGCATCGATAACCTCTATCAGTCTGTCGGCAAGACTTTGATTCATGAGCTTCGTTCCTCTGTGCTCCACTAGTATCGCTCTAAACTCTGTTAAAGTACTTGTTGCGTACTTCTGACAGTCCATCTCTACGAACAACTTTGATTTACTAGAAGGATCTAGAAATACTAACCCAATCCTTGGATTTGTGATGATTGAGTTTGGTGTAGCAGAGGGAGGGCAGTAGTCTTCAGGTGGTTGAACGTTTAAGATTTTTACTCCAAGATCTCGAGCCAATTGGAAATCTACCATGCTGTATAGCAGAAGATTTTCGTGTATGCCCTTTCTAATCACCCTGTAGGCTCTGCGAACTTCGTCGGTTGTGAAGTTCTCTTTCGTCCATTCCAGAAGATCAGGTAGATCATAAGGATTGAGATTCCTAAGATCTGCATCTGCAAATTGGTTCTCTGATCTGTCCTCTCTTTTGACCTTGTAGATGCTGTAAGAGAGTTTAGGCCAGGTTCTGGTTCTTGAGAACTTACAATATAGGACTTTGACGATCTTGGATGTTGAGAAGACTTCGTGTTTAGGCTTGGGTTTTGTTCTGGTGAAGAGGTTTTCGAGGTCAGCATGGAAGTCAGGGTCTTGAATGGTTGGTTCTGATTGATCCATTTTGCCTATTCTGTTGTATAAGTACCTGTATACCACTTCTTCCATTTGTGGTGGTGGTGGTTGAGGTAAGGTTCTGCGCAGAGCATCTAATTGGTTCTTGACTTCTGCCACTCGATCCTCTGAAGGTTTTGTCCTTGGATCCAGAACAGGAATATTTGACAGAGGTGTAGTGCCGAAAGCCCAGTCTTCTTCTTCAGGCTTTGGTGTCTTATACACATCGAAGGAGCTCTTCATCAGTTTTTCTGTCGAAGGTTGATGCCTGGGCTTTTTCTTCTGCGGTTCTTCTGTCATAATCCCTTTTCCCTTGTCTTTTGCCTTCGGCTGTTCTGCTTGTTGAGATGGGGTTACCTCTGTAGGTTTTGACGCTTGAGTCTTAGACGGCTTTGTTGTTGATGTTTCTGTTGGTTTGGGGATTGCCTCTGTTGGTTTGGACACTTGAGTTTCAGAGGGCTTGATTGGTGATTTGGGTTCTGTTAGAGAGGTTTCAGGTGTTTTGCTCAGATATTTTCTTTTGTGAGTAATGGTTTTGGTTCTTGGGGTGGTTTTGGGTGTTGGGGAAGGTAGTTCATCTTTGGAGGATGTCAGAAGTTGGACCACTTCTTGGATTTGGACATCTTCTCCAAATACAGAAGGAAATTTCACAGAGGTGGGTGTTGCCTCTGTGGTCTTCTGTTGAACTGTTGTTTTGGGTACTTGGGCTTCTTTAGTAATGGATTCCACATAGATGGTTGTTGTCTCTGTGGTTTTGTTTTTGCTTTGGGTTTCAGGTTTTTGGGTTTTAGCAGGGGTTTCTTCAGAGATTATTTCCACAGAGGTGGTTGTTACCTCTGTGGACTGTTGTTGGTTTCCTCCTTGGTTTTGAGTTGGGGGAATTTGGTTCAGGGGTTCTGCGGATACTGGTGGTTCTGGTAGACCTCTGCTTGCAGCTACTTCCCTTTGTTTCTCCCCTTGATTCTCCCCCTCAGGATGATCTGATGAATCGTCAGAATCATCATCAGAGTCATCCTGACCCTTATCTGTTTTACCTTATACCCTGCAAGATGTATTTGGTTTCTTTGGTGGAATAGCCCCTGCAGCAATCATCTTTGCGCATAAGTCATCATAGAGGCCGAGCAGTGTTTCAACCTCTGCTTCTATGTTGAAGCGCATTCTGCCGACGCTTGCTTGAAACTCTCTGACATAGTTTGCGTTGGCAGCGGTGAAAGCTCTGATGAATTCGGTCATCTGATCAAGTATTACTTGGCCGAGTTCAGTCACTTGAGCTCTTGTCATGTAGTCAGAAGGCTTCATGGCTTTAGTATTTCTGGTTGTTTGCTCTCGAACTTCGTCTAAGGCCTTCTTCAGATCTTCAGGTGTAAGACCCTTAGATTTTGAGGATTGCTCTTTTAGTTGTTGAAGAAAGTGCTTGACAAACTCTTTGAAGGCGGTGGTGGCGGCTTTTCCGAATTCAGCAGCTGCAGAGGTTGCAGTGTTTGTTGCAGAGGACTTCATCTGAGCTACGGTTTGTTGTACCTCTGTGGACAGGTTGTCCATTTTGGTATTTAAATTTGTGATAGCCAAAGATGTTGATTCTGCAAAAGTTTTGAGAGAGCTTTGAAACTCTTTCATTGTTTGGTTCACAGAGGTGACAAGGGTTTGGAACTCATCCCTTGATACATGTGAACTCGTTGTAACCTCTGGGGGAACACATTCGTCCCCAGAGTGAGACTTTGTTCCTGATACACCTTCTTTCGCCATTGTTTTGATGTTGGGGGCGGAAGGATTTCCTTCTGCTCCTCTAGCAGAAGCATCTAGTGCTTCAGACTCTACTATAGTTCTGAGAATGACATTGTCTAGATCCACTCCAGAGGTGGGTACTAGATTATCCTTCCTTTGACTCGGAGACTTGTCTAGAGTCTCTCTGTCTTTGTGCACTCTAATCTCCTCTAAAGAGATGTTTGGATATAGTTGTGTGCGTGTGGTAGAGGAAACAAATTCCTCTGCAAGGATTTCTGTTGTGATCCGGGGAAATAGATCACTTACTACGGATGAATTCTTTAGGGAGGATTCCCCTGGAATGGTTTCCCCGGTTATTAATGGTACAGAGGATGAAAGAATTTCCTCTGTCCGGATGGTTTGGGCTGGGGTTGGGGTCGAGTCGTGTTGCTCTTTTTCAATATTGCCCTCTGCCACTAGACTTGCGGCAATAGAAGTGTGGGTTGCACTGGGAGTTGGTTTTGGTTGTGTGCCTCTATTAATCCAGGAATCTTTTCTTGCTTCTTCTTCTGTGAAGCATCCAACCACTTGTTCTCCATCTATGGTCTCAACCTCTGTTGCTACCATATGGGTTGAGATTTCTACCATAGTCTCCTCTTCTTCTGTTACCTCTTCTTCCCTTGGACCTAGGGAGTCGTACATAGGATGAGTACCAAAAAGTTGTTGTACTTGGGGGGTGCATAACCTGTGTACCATCAGAGGCAGAGATTACTTGCTCTGGGCTTCTTCTGTGAATATCAAGGCTAGGTTGAAGGAAGGGGTTCTGTAGTATCTCTAGGGTCTCAGCCGGATTATCCCTTGGAGTTTGATCATCATCATCAAGATTAGAACCAACTCTAGAGATTGTAAAATCTGGATCTTCTGGGGCTTCTTTGGTTTCATGTGACAGAGCTTCTGCAGTCCATCCTGCAGTGTCAAGGGTGTTGGCAAATTCAGGACGTTGGAGGAAGTCTGAGAAATTCCCATGATGTGCATAGTTGAGAGGAGTTGGGGAATGCACATGTGATTTTTGGGTTTGTTCTTCTGTGACTTCTTCTGCCACTGTATCCTCTGCAATTGTTTAAATAGGAGACAGCGGTTTCCCAAATTTCTACTTGCTCTTTCTCCTCTTGGGTTTAGGTGCCCCTTCCTCTAAGGCTTTGGATTTTCTCTTCTTCTTTTCATGTGGGGGAGTGGGAGGAGCAGAAGATCCAACTTCTGTGGCATGAGGAGGAGAGGGTTGAGTTTCGACAACAGAAGTTGAAGTACCCTCTGTGGTTTTCCTCTTTGGTTTCTTTTTAGGAGTTGAGGCAGAGTAGATGGATTTCCTCTGAGCAAGGAACTTGGTTTGAACTTCTTCATGCTTCTGGAAAGCCTTAGCCCATTCTTCATCTGTCATTCTTTCAACTACCCTAGTTTCTAAAGGCACACCTAAACGCGGGGGTGTCATAGGTCTCGGTTCTGGAGTCCTATGACCGCGTATATAAACTAACCTTAGGGTTTCATCTGTAGCATATCCCAGAAGTCTTGATGGCAGAGGTCTGCAGAAAGGATATCCATCGACGTGCTCAGTTGGAACGTTTTTTGTCATGGCATATATTTTGGCAGTTGGACCTTCTAAAGACCATATTTCTAGAAGGAGTATAGGCTCCAGAAGTACTCCAAGAATTCGTTGATACTGCAGAGGAGGTAGAGATGATTTTGAGCGTTCTTTGGCTTTCTGTGTGGAGATTTTTCTGTCAATGGTATTTATCATTTCTTGAATCATCAAGGTCGAGTAGTCCAGAGGCAGATCATAATATACCCCGTACATTATGGATATAATCTGATGGGAGGTTTGATCTGGACTACCGATTTTGCCAGTGAGGCATCTGTTTAGAATTGAGAAGAGGGTATTCCACGGAGGGGGTAATCGACCTTTTCTAAAGTCATTCCTTTTTCTTAGGGTTGTGTTGTACCCCAACATTTCAACAAATCTACAGAGTTCTTCGTCTGTAGGTGCTTCAGCATAATTCTTTATACCTAGCAGACCTATGGTTGGAAGTCTGAACTCAAGTGAGAACATCGTTCTATTGAACTTGAGTTCCATGTGTTGGGTTTTATCAGGGTTAGAAATGTAGCCCTTGATCTGTCGGTCCGCTGGGTCATATCTGCTGCTTTTCCAAAATTGGTTTAGATATCTTGCTGGTATTTTGCTGACGGTTTTTGTCAACAGGGGGAAGAGGTAATGTTTCTCCAAAATGTTAAGGAGAAAGGCACGAGATTCCCTGAAAGTGGTTTTTGAAGGAACAAGATAATAGTTGTTGGGTATGAGAGTAAGAACACTTTCAAAGTGTTCATTTGCGATGAAGTTTTTCTCGTGTGTGGTTGGAGAGAAATTAGCTTCATCGCCGGAGTTGTCTTTTTCCAGGTCTGTGGCTATATTTGGGTTTTGGGAATGCTCAGATTGAGCAGGTGAGTTTTCTTGAACAGGGGAGTCTTTAGGAATTTTGGAGGATGATGCCATTGTTGTTTATATTGAAGAAAGAGAATGAAAAATAGGTAGGTTGCAGGTTTTGCAAGGTTCGCCGGAGAAGAAGATGAGAGTTCGTAAAGGTTTGTGAGGAGTGGTAACATGGGTTTTATAGTGAGAGGTAATCGGTAGAATCTGAAGAGGTAAATATATGGAAGTGTATAATTTTTTGGGGTCCGTACTTGAGTGTGAACGGTGGGTTCAACTTTCCAGGAGAGCGTGTGTCGTGTACGTGAAATGAAAATGTGACACGTCAGCGGTGTCAGAGCACGACTTGACGTCGTGCTTGGCACGTGTGTTTCTTTTCCTCCACATAATTTTCACTCGCAGTAAAATAACCATTACTTTTGCAGAGTTTCTCAATTTTGAAAATGACAGAAGCTCTGTTGAGATAGAGCTCTGTTGTTTGAAACTCTCTTTGTATCCTTTGTTGCTTGCACCTTTACCAAAAATGTTTGAAAAGCATTTGGAGAGGATAGATAGATTTTTAGAGAAGAAATTGCATTCACAGAGGTTTTGGAGCTCTATCAGAGCTAGCAGAAGCTCTATGAGATGGAATTTCTCATAACTAAAAATTTATAATACATTATGATCATCCAAAATTTTCCCTGCTTTATAAACTGTATTTAGGACATATTTGAAAATTTTTGTCCTAGAAAACTGTTCTGGAAAAGTTTTTGTGCGTGATGCTCCTTTTTTAGTGTCTATATTGGTCGACGAAGACTTTTTGATGGAATGAGCTCTTCGTCCCAAAAGACCTTCTTCTGTAACCTTTTGTTCGAGTAAATCCTTAAAGATAACATTTGAGCTTGATCGGTAGAGTTCTTGTATGAGATTTGTAGTTTATAGAGGATTCTGCATACCGAAGCTCTGTTGAGCACAGTAGAAGCTCTATTACACTAAAAATCTCATAACAGAAGTCTCGTAAATCTTTTTGATCAAAACTTGTTTGGTATATTTTAAACAATGTTTCTAGGACATATTTAGAAATGTTTGTCCTAGAAAACTGTTTTCAAAAAGGATTTGTTTCGAGATACTTATCTTTTGGGTCTCTCTTGTTCGGCATAATACCTGATTTTTGTGAATCATGAGTGATCACTTCTCCTCTTTGGCTCCCCCTTGAATGATCAACTTCTGTAGATCATTTCAAGGTCTCCTTCTGCTCCCCCTTGATCTATGCTTGGGTCAAAATTTGATAAGTAGTGCTTAGGGCATAGATCAAGTTTTTCAGAGGTTCTGTAAGGACTGTAAGAGGTTCTGAGAAATACTATAGAAGATCTGTTGAGTATTGAACACTTGGTGATTGAGAATTTACATACACAAATAAAATAAAATAAATAAAACAACATAAATATGTATATATATATATATATATTTACAGAAGATTTAAGTTATACTTACAGAGGTTTTAACTCATGTTTATCATTCCCAACTTACCCACCAAGAAAAGAAATATTTTCTCATCTAGTGCCTTGGTGAATAAGTCTGCAAGCTGGAACTCTGTAGACACGAAGTGCATTTCGATTGTCCCATATTCAACATGGTGTTTCAGGAAGTGGTAACGGATATCGATATGCTTTGTTTTTTAGTGCTGTACTGGATTGGCAGAGATGGCTATGGCGCTCTTTGAGTCACATAAGATGGGAATCTTGAATATGATGTGGCCATAGTCCTTAAGCTGAGTTTTCATCCACAGAACCTGGGAGCAACAACTAGCAGCAACAACGTATTCGGCTTCTGCTATAGATGTGGATATGCAGTTATGCTTTTTGCACTCTTCTGTATTTGTAGACCCAAAAATTATGTCGTCCACATATATTTGTACAAGAATAATTTCATCACTTTTGCGTTTAAAAAACAAAGTTGTATCTGTCGTACCTCTGTCGTAACCATTATCGAGAAGAAAGGTAGAAAGTCTTTCGTACCATGCTCTTGGAGCATGTTTCAGTCCATACAGAGCTTTGTCGAGGTGGTACACGTATTTTGGATACTTAGAGCTTTCAAACCCTGGTGGCTGTTGGACGTATACTTCTTCTTGGATTTCGCCATTTAGAAAAGCAGATTTTACGTCAATTTGAACTACTTTAAAACCTTTGTGGGCTGCGAAGGCTAAGAAGATTCTTATGGCTTCATCGTAATCTATGCCTTCTTCTTGGCGATATCCCTTAGCCACCAATCTTGCTTTGTTTCTTATGACCACTCCATCTTCATCCTTCTTATTTCTGAAGACCCATTTAGTCCCTATGGCTTGTTTTCCTCGTGGCAGAGGAACTAAAGTCCAGACTTTGTTTCGTTCAAACTGTAGAAGCTCTTCTTGCGTAGCATTTACCCAGTTTGGGTCGTCAAGGGCTTCAGAGATCCTTTTTTGGTCGATCATACTAATAAAGTTTGAAAACGAAACAAAAGTTAGCAGTGGCAAATCTTGTTTTTACCTTTTCAGAATGTTCGACGTTTATAAGACTTGGAGGATGGCTCTTTGTCCACTTTGTTGTTCTTGGGAGATGGTCATCGATTTCATCAAGTTGATCTTCAGAGGTTTCTAATTGTTGTTCTGGTGTAGCCTCTGTCGTAGATTTTGCTTTCGTGCTTGATCCTACAGATTGTGGAATGATTGGAATGAGTGGCGGTGTTTGTTCCTCTGAGGAAGTATAGACTGAGTCTTCTTGTTCCTCTGTTATTGGTTCCTCTGTGGTTTCTGGAGTTGGTTCTTCAGTAGCTTATGTGGTTGTTTTCCTTGTTGTATCGTCTTCAGTTGGCTCCCCCTCGGCATTTGCATCTGTATGATTAACAGAGGAAGATGAATTATTTAAGGGACCAGTTAGAGAGATACCTATTGCGTTCTGGCTAGCAGAAGATGATTCTCCAGAGGCTCTGACGGCTCCAGCAGAGGGATCAATGTCGTCATGGAACATCTCTTGAAATAGAAGATTTAAGTCTTCTTCTCTTGTTTTTGAGATGCCAGAGGATTCCCCTTTTAGACCGAGTTCTGAACTGATTTGTTCAGAAGTCTACTGGAAGGTGTCGTCAAATGAAACATTTATGCTTTCTACGATCGTTCGAGGCCGCAGAAGATAAACTCTATAGGCCTTGGAAGTTGCAGAGTATCCTATGAACTTGCCTTCATCTGCCTTTACTTCAAACTTTCCTCTTACTTCTCTATCATTTAAGATGAAGCACTTGCATCCAAATACATGGAAGAATTTGATGTTTGGTCGTCTTTTGTTGATAAAATGATATGGTGTTTTGATGTGTCTCTTTACGATGGTTGATCGATTTTGGGTATAGCAAGCGGTTGATACTGCTTCTGCCCAAAATGTCATTGGTAATCCACATGCGGTTAGCATAGTTCTGGCGGCTTCCACAAGCGTGTGATTCTTTCGTTCGACCACGCCATTCTGTTGTGGGGTGCGTGCAGCAGAGAAGTTATGTGAAATTCCTTCTTCTGTAAGATAGGCTTCAATGACAGAGTTTTTGAATTATGTGCCATTGTCGCTTCTCAGTTTCTAAATCTTGCACTCATATAGAACTTGGATTATTTTCATTAAATTTATCAGTATGTTTGGAACATCTGTTTTCTTTCTGACAAATTCAACCCATGTAAATCTTGAGAATTCATCGATTAAAACAAGCAGATATTTCTTGCCACCTAGACTCTGTGTAGATATTGGACCGCAGAGGTCAACATGTAGCATGTACAGAGGTCTAGGGCAAGATACATCCGTTTTGCCTTTATGGGAAGCTCTTTTGAGTTTTCCCATTTCACAGGCAGAGCATAAATGATCTTTATTAAATTGAACGTTTGGTAGACCTTTGACTAGATCAAGTTTTACAAGTTTATCAAGAGTATGAAAGTTTAAATGGAAGAACCTGTTGTGCCATAACCAGGCTTCTTCGCTTTTGCATGCAACAAGGCAGATTTTGTCTTTCTTGTTCTTTGCATTGAAGTTCATGAGATATAGATCTCCTCTTCTTTTGGCTCGCAGAAGTTCAAGTCCTGTGTCCTCGCTCTGTAGAGAGCAAAAGGTTCTTTTGAACATTACGTCGAATCTCATATCGCAGAGTTGACTAACACTGAGAAGATTGTGTTTAAGGCCATCAACATATGCAACTTTGCATACTGTTATATTTTCCTTCTTTATGACTCCGTAGCCTTTGATGTACCAATTTTTATTGTCTCCAAAGGTCACAGATCCACCATCGTTCTTTTCTTTGTATGTGGATAGAAGACCTCTGTCGCCAGTCATGTGCCTCGAGCATCCGGAGTCTAGATACCAGATTGGTACATACTGCTTCTGCAAGACAATTAGAGAGTTTTAGGTACCCATATCCACATGGGTCCAGTTTTGTCAGGGGTCTTTGTTTTAGCTTCTGTTGAAGAAGCATTTTGTTTCTTCTTACCCTTGGGTTTATCTTTTGCTTTGGGTATAGAGAGAAGACAGTGTGGACTTTTGAAATGTTGGTTTAATTTAAACATAAGATCAAGGCAATGACAGTATTGAATGTGCGAAGAGATTTGCTTGAACTTTTCATTAAATACATTAAATGGGGGCACAGAGGCATTACAATTTATCCTAACATTAGTGTAAGATCCCACATTGGTTGGGGAGGAGAACTAAGGTTGCCTTATAAGAGGGACTTGATACCTCCCCTATCAGACGCGTTTTAAAACCGTTAGTCCAGGTGTGTGGACAAAGCAGACAATATCTGGTACGGTTGGTCTGGGATGTTACAGACGGTATCAGAGCCAGGTTGAGTGAATCAGACACATCTCGGTGTGTTTGGTCTCAAGTTGCGGCTATGAAATTTTAAATCCTTTTACTAAAATCTTTTCAAATGAAAGAAAAAGGAAAACCCGTTTGGGAAACGGTGATTGAGGGCGCAGTGTGTACAGTCAGCCGACGCTAAGTGGGAAGGTAAAGTACTTAGTGTATTTATCGCTTTCTAGATCATAAGGTATGCATGCTAGAGTGCCTATGTGGTTTACACTGTACTATATGATGATTGCTTGCTAGTAGGAATCAATACTAGGTATAGTAGGTTGTTAAGTGAAGGGCCTATATGTTGTATGCAGTAAGGATCATATAGCCTTAGAATATTTGATTTAGTTCTATTGCACAGCTCTTGTTTGAGTCCAACTGTTCTAGGATAGAATCTTGTATTCGAATGTCTATTTGATTCACGCTGCATGCGACTGGGTATTCGCGAGGCAACTCGTTATGGCTAATAGGGATTCCGTGGTAGCAAGGGTAGTGGGATGAGATGAAATTCCTAGTGAGCTGGGAAGAGTGTTTACATATGAGTATGTATGCTAGATTGCTTTCTAGAACATAGGAGTATGTGTGCTGGATTGTTTGGTGTTTATTACACTGTACTGCATGTTTGTTGTTTGCTAATAGGAGTTCATGCTAGCCTTGATAAGTTGTTAAGTGAATGCACTATAGGTTGTATGCGGTAGGAACCAAATAGCCTTAGAATGTCGGATTTAGTTCTATTGCGCAGCTCTTGTTTGAGTCCAACCGTTGTAGGATAGAATCTTATATTCGAATGTCTATCTGGTTTTACACTGTGTGCGACTGTGCATTCGCGAGGCGACTCGTCATGACTAGTGGGGATTTCGTTATAGCAAGGGTAGTGGAGTTGGGTGGAATTCCTAGGGAGCTAGGAAGAGTGTGTACATTTGCCGGTGCGGGCATATGTGGGCGAGAAACTACTTGGACCCATCGGATGGAACTCGGAACGAGTGATGATAGGTATGGAAGGTAGTAGTAGAGCTCCTACTATCGGAAACCCAGGATCAATGCTCGAGTCGGGAAAAGTCACGAAGAATCCAAGGAGTTGAGCGTGAGCGTTGTTAGTGTGAATTATTATGTGCTAGTAACTCGTTGTAATATCTACCCAGAGTAGCCATCACAAGGAGGAACGACTATAGTAAACCTACTAGTAGAAGTGTGCGGACAAAGCGGACAATATCTAGTACGGTTGGCCTGGGATGTTACAATTAGAGTTTCTATTACAAGAAGGTTTATGTAGGCTAGATCGTTGTTTGCAAAATCATTTATTGAGTGCGGCCTTCTGTGTTCCCCTTCTGTGGTGAACTTCTGTAGATTTCACTGTCACAGAAGAAAAAGATTTGTTAATTTTAGTCCATTTACCCTTCTATTGCCATGTTAGTTTTTCTTTAACAGGTTTTAAGGGTTTTAAAATCTTTGAACTCGTTGGAATTTGAGTGGACATTAACTTCTGTTGTTTGAAATTTTCAAGCTCAAGAGAGGTTTTGGCTTGTATGCACATATTCAAAAAGTCTGGACAGATAGGTATTCCAGTGATTTTTTCCTTGGGAGGAATAGTTCTATTAAGAACTTCAGAGGTTTCTTTAAAAACCTCTGTGTCACTAGGTCCTCCGATCTCGGACTTAGAGTCAGTCTCTGATTCGTCAGAGGATGAATCGTCCTCATATACAGAGGTTGAGTCACTTGGTTCTCTTTCGACAGAGGCTGGACTTTCAGAACATGTGTCATACTCACTTTCTTCCTTTTCTGAGGAACTATCTTCTAAGTTAACAGAAGTATCTGTTAAGTTTTCTTCAGAGAGATCTTGATTGCTGGAAGATGTACAGAGTTTTTCTTTAGAGGTTTTCTTCAGAGATTTCAAGTTTTTCTTCTGTAATTCTTGGCTTGAACTCAGGTGGCTCTGCTGATAATTTCTTTTCAGAATTCATCATGCAGACAAATGCAACTTGAGTTTGAGTCTCGGAATTACCAAACTTGAAGATTCCTATCTGATCTTGAGTTTTCAGATACCTCTTAGGTTTGGATTCTCTTTTGACAGAGATTGAAGGTGTCAAATTTGTGTTTTCAAACCACACATTTGTCATCTTCAGAGGTTTCCTCTTGTGAGGTTCCCCAGAGACTTTTTGCCTTTTACTTATAGAGAGAAGATTTGGAAATCCAGGTTCTCTTGTATCTCCAATGTGAAATAGAGAGGCCAGAAACTTGTCTCTTTTGGTTTCGGTATAAAGATCTATATCACATAAGCCAATTCCTCGTCTCCCTATTTGTGTGTTTATTTTTTCGTACACCTTCTGAGCATCTTGAATTTTTTAATTTGAAGATCTCTTCTGAGTAAATCTTGACAGATGATTTCTCTTTCTTTTTGAAAATATTTTTTAAGAGTTAGGATGTTCATTCTGTCGCACTCAACGTCCATTAGTTCTTTAGACTTTGTTTTCAAAGAAGAATTAAGTTCATAAATCTTTTCTTTTAAAGGACTTAACTTTTTGTTCAAGTACATTTCAATTTCTTCCTTTTCTTTAAAATTTTTATCTTTTTCTTGAATGAGAAGTCTAGCTTCTCTATCATAGAAGGTGAGCTTATTCTGAATATTTTCACATGTCTTTTTCATTTCAGTGTATTCAATGTTAAGTTTGATCAAGTCATCTTCTGCAGTATTAGAGTTACAGGTAGAAGTGGATACCTCACTGTCGGAGTCGGAGGATGTGTCTGACTCCCAGATTTCTTTGTTAACCATTAGTGACTTCTGAGCATAGTATTCAGCTTTCTTTTTGTAGAAAGCTGCATCCCTCTGATGGCGATTTGACTTGCTCCTGCATTCGTTGGCAAAGTCACCTGGCTTTCCACGGTTGTAGCATCCTTGGTTCTGTGTGGAGTTTCCAGCTCTGTCGGTCACCACTTTTTTCGGTTCGGCATTCATTTGCGTAGTGGCCTGGCTTACCACATTTGTAACACTCTTGAATCTATGGAGTGTTGTCAGCTTTGTCTTTCGACCTCTGTCGGTCATTTCATCTGTCATTTCTGTCACTTGACCTCTGTCGGTCACCACTTCTGTCGTTTGAACCTTCTCTTTCTCGATTATCTCTTTCATATCGTTCATTACCAGATTTCTTCTGGTATCCTCTGCTGAATTCCCTAGTCAAG
Source organism: Saussurea involucrata (assembly GCA_033807775.1). Lineage (NCBI taxonomy): Eukaryota > Viridiplantae > Streptophyta > Magnoliopsida > Asterales > Asteraceae > Saussurea > Saussurea involucrata. The sequence goes on from CM066315.1 coordinate 112,363,657, forward strand.
AAAGCTAAAGATTTAGCTATCGAGGCCATGGTCGTTTCTTCTTCTGCTGCTACTTCCTCTTCTTCTTCACTTTCCACCATCATGTTTTTCTTCTTCTTCTCCTTTCTTTCCTCTATTGCTTTCTCTTTCTTTGGGTTCTCTCTAGCCTCTGTAGTCTTACCAACCAATGCAAGAGGTGCAATGATCTGGGCTTTTGCTTGTGCTACCTGAGGCTCTTGTGCTGCCAATGTTCCATAGAGGTCTGATAGGGTCCAGGAATCTAAGTCTTGATTTGTTTGCAGAGACATATATAACTGAAGCCATTCTTCATTCAGAGATTTCAGGAACATAACGTTGTTTTCTTCAGAGGTTCTGTGGATGCCGAACTTCTTGCACTTGTTTATTAGAGAGTTGAACCTATCATACGTAGTTTGCAGAGATTCGGTTGGCAGAGCTTTAAAGGCATAGTATTCATTTATGTATTGAGCTATGCGGTTCTTCTGGGTTTTGACTCCTCCTTCTAGTTGTATTTCCAGTTCTTTCCATAGATCATATGCCGATTCACATGCATCCATGGAGTGGAAAAGGTCATTTGGGATGGCCATAATCAGAATTCTCTTAGTTTTCTGAGCAACTTCGTATTTAGCCCAATCAGGATCAGACCAATTTTCCTGGGTCTTTGGTTTCGTGTGTTCTGGGATTTCAGGTGTGTCGTCTGTGCTAGGAACACGATGTACAGTTATCATGGGAACGAAAGGAGGGTTACGGATATAATAACCCAATTCTTTGTCAGTACCCTCAAAGAAGTGAATCATTCGAATCTTCCATTGAGGGTATTCTTCTCTAAGAAGAGTGGGAGGTTTGGTTAAGGAACCAACAGAGAGGAAGTTGTTTGTACTTGTCATTTTTAGAGAGAGAAATTTTCCAGAAAAAGGTTTGAACAGCAAACTTTTCTGAGTATGAAGTGGATGCTTCGTATGAAGTTTTTAAGCTTAAAATCTTTAAGCTGAGCACTAAAATGGTGTTTTTAACCAGAATAACAGATTCTATAAGTTTACCAAAGTTCGAATGAATCGAAGATGACAGAAAAACAGAAACTGTTTGAATAATATGAAGAATAGGTTAAAAATCCAAGTTTCTACCAAAGATCATAGTTTTAGAGTGGATCGCTTGATATTAAAAATCAAGGTTTGCTCTGATACCAATTGTTGGTTCCGGTTTTCTTAACAATGATCTTAACTTTCAGTTAGTTCAGATTTAGATATGGTGCGGAAGCGTATTTAAGAACTGAAAGATAATGTAAGGTAGAAGAACACACAATATCAAATAAACAGTATGTAAGAACAGATGAATATCTCCAAGATTACTGTATTTGATATATATTAAGAACACCAAGAACTTCAAAGGATTAACAAGAAATATGCAGTTAATGGTGTGTGTGTGAAGAGCAAAGCTTAATGATATATGTGTATTTTCGTGGTGTTAAGCTTAATAGAAGAACTCAACATGAGTCTTCTATTAATACTACTTATAAAGGGGACATACTTTAGACATTAAGGACTGATCTACAGTAGACAAGATCGTATGAATAGTAGTAGGTACGTTGTTCATTTAATGCACATGTTCCAATTCTGATAGAGCCCTATTAGAGTTTGACACGTGTAGTTGATGTCAGGGCACGTCTGGAACAAGTGGATGAACGGATCCTGGAACAGTAGAAAGATATTTGTAAATCTTCCAAGTCTTCAGTATAAACCGCAGAGGCTCTGTCAAGGGTGACAGAGGTTCTGCGGCTCGGTCCTCTGTGAGCAGTCTTCTGTCGATTCTTGCCTTCTGTCTTCTTGGGTTCTTCTGCAGAGCCTCTATGGGTGACTTCTGTACTTAGACTATTTTCACTACTTTTACAAACAGAAAGATTGGAGTTAACAGGTTTGGTCATGGATTCATCTCCTTTTTAATAACATACAAGATGTTATGGTGATAAATCTCCAAACATCAAGATTCAAAGATATTGATATAGAAAAACAACATGTAAACTAGTGTAGAAGTAGAAGAAGATTTAGAGAAAATGCAAGAATATAAACAAGGAAAGGTGTAGGCTTTGCACTACATATGATTTTTACCTTGTGAAGACTTGAATACTTGAACTTTCTTGTGTTTTAGGGGATGAAGTATGGAGCTCAACTTTGAGAGAAAATAGAGGGAGAAAGAAGGATGAACTCTTGGAGAGAAAAGAGAGGAAGTGAGAGATGAGAGAATGGATTGAAATGGATGAAAATGAGAGAGAGAGAGAGAGAGGTTTAAGGCGGAGGGCCGTTTTTGGGAAAGGGGAAGAGTGGTGGAATGTGGTGTTGTATAAAATGATAGTGTTTTATTTTTATTTTTATTTTTATTTTTATTTTTAAATTTGAATTATTAACTAGTTTATATATAATCCATAATACTTGTTTTTATAAAGTTATGCAAAGTACATATATATCTATACATATGTATTTAGGGTATTTAAATTGGCATTTTATGATATATAGGGATTATTCACCTTTTTAGGCAAATGCTAGGAAAACTTCTTAAAATTTCCTAACGATACCGTTTTCACTGCTAAATTCGACTGTGCTGACTAAAATATGAACAACTGAAGTATTTAGTATAGTTCTAACCTGCAACGAAATTTGACGGTTGTCACAACCAAAGATCACTGAGGGACCTTTCTCTTCCTTGTATTCAGTGAGCGGTTCCTTTTACCAGTCATGTGTCGAGAGCATCCACTATCAAGATACCAGATACCATTCGAGACCTGCAAACATAAGGAAGATTAATTTTGAATTGGTACCCACTTAACTATGGGTCCACAATTGTCAGTAGTAGAGGAGGTAGAAGGATCAGCGGTTTTCACAGCATCTGATGACTCAACGTCAGTGGTAATCTTCACTTTGGTTAATTTATTAACCTTAGTGGCATTTTTCACCTTGGCTTCTTTTTCACCTGGGGTGATCTTCTTTGGGTTGGAGGCATTCATCTTCACCTTAGTTGATTTCTCAGCTTTGGTGGCTGTGGGGCACTTACTAGCAATATGATCAGTAAGTCCGCAATGATAACATTTCTGATAGCTGAGAGTATCTTTAGGACCATAGGCATAATCATTTGATATTTTTAAATGAGCAGAGCCTGTACCAAGAATGCATTTGGCTTTAGAGATCGGAGGAACCTTTGGTTATTCAGATTTCTTGCCAATAACATCAACTCTTGTTCTTGGAGTAGATCGCTGAACATGTTCAGGGATCATGTTCTTTGAGGTAGAGGGTTGATTAGCTGAAGGTTTAGAATTCTTCACCTTTGGCACTTTGGTACCCTTCTTAGGTTTTCTAAAACATTTTTTCGTTTATCTTTAAGTTCGAGTCTTAAAGTGGATTTTTCCTCACGGATTGGATTATTTGAAGAAGAGCACTGAGATGATGAGGTGTCATGGATAGAAGACACGAACATTCCAAACTTTAGCATGGAACCATCTTTGGTTGGTTCTTCAGCGTTAGCATTATAACCAAGACCACTTCTGTCATTGACAGGGATTTGAGCAACGATTATCTCAGTGATATTTGTTGAGGATTTACAACATCCTTCAACAGTAGCTTTCTCAGCATTCAGTTTAGCGATAGCTTGTTCGCGTTCAATGTTGATGACTTGATTTACATAGACCTGATCTTTCAAAAAAAATTCGATTTTTGAAAGCTCTTGAATTTTTAAATGACAATTTTTAAGTTGTTCAGTTAAATCTAGATTTTGTTGTTCAGCTTTGGTCTTGCCATTCAGGGCATCATATAAATCAACAGTCAGTACATCGATAACACGAAGTCTATCAGCGTTAATAATAGTTGGAGAAGGAGAGGAAGTTGATACTTGAGAAATAGAAGTAGAGGGAATTTCAGCTGGTTCTTCCTTTACTTCTTGAATTTTGGCCATAAGACAGAGATTGGCCTCATCTTATTCATCAGAACTTGATTCTTCATCTGATTCAGCCCAGTCGTGATCTTCAGCGATCAGACCTTTACCTTTTCTTTTATAGTTTTTCAGATTCTCATATTTTTCTTTGAGTTTGTAGATCCCAGATTTATCAAGTAACAATGTAAACAAAACGAAATGATTAATCTTATTGAATGATTCAAGATAGTTACAAGTATTTGATTGAAGAACTCAACTATCTCTCTCTCTCAACTATTAAGCACACAAACTATTATGATTAATCTTACCTAATTTCTTAAGGAAAGAAGACTTAAGTACCAAGGCTTAATGCATAAGGCCCATGGCCCATCTTTCCTAAACTAAGCCCATTTATGTTTAAAGGATTTTACAATTAATAATTAAACTAATTAAACTCTATATAATTCTTTATATAACTTTCTAATCATATAGGACATTTATGGTCCTAACTATCTCCCCCTAAAGTTATGTATAGAAAAATTGGTCTTGAAAAACTTTAGGTCTTGATCTTCTCTCCCTCTTGAACCTTTGAAGCACTTTAGTGTTGCTTGTCTTCATGACTTTCAACGCCCCCCTTGAATAAAGCTCTTATCTTTATATCTTCAACTTTATCACCAGATTCAATAAACAATAACCTTGACTGAGTTACGTGACATTCCATAGTGCATCTTCAGTGGAAAATAAATAACATGTCTTTAAATCGCGAGTTGAATATGCCTTCAGCTTTAAGAACTTGTAAAACCAATATGCTCGAAGGAGGAAATTGTTTGAAGCGAACACCACTTGATAAGGGATGAGAAGAATTGATCACTTTCGGAATTCGGAACTCATCAAATAACTGAACTGATCAACTAACAGTTACTCCCCCTCAACTTTTGCTAACTCCCCCTTAACATGATAAAACTCCCCCTTAACATGATAATCCGTGTCTTTGAATTTGTACCATTTCTCCCCCTCATGAGGAGTAGGAGCATCCGGAGCATCATGTAATTTCAAAGACAAAACCGTTGAGTAGCAAAATACTGGGTAAAACGTTAAGTAACCATGATGGGGTAAATAGCTAACACAAAAACACAATAGTAACTGTTATCACACCAATTAAAATAATTGTGTGGCCTATGTTCATAGTTGGCATCGAGGTATCTCTGATAGGGTTTCCAGTTATCACTTAAGTAAAAGCTTAAAAATTACTTCTCAAACTGTTCCGGCAATATCACGAAGGTATGCAAGTGGAATCACAAAGACTCGTGCATGTGTTAAAGAGTTAGATTATATTTGTTTGGCTCAAAATATTGATTTAACATGGGACTCAAGTTAGAAATCAATAGACACAGTGATTAGAATATGAAGTTCGGAGACCGGAGTTGATGTCTTCCTTTTTCAATATCTAAGACCTCCGAGTGAGGAATAGATAGATTGTTTGCTAATTCTCCGTGAATATATGAAACAGTCATCTTTTGGGAGATACTTGAGTGGTTGGGTGGGGTGACACGAGATATCGATATTGGGTCCATGTATGTTTCAATATTCATCTCCAAAGAACGAGAATGAATAGATTGTATGGTTACCCGGATAACTGACTCGGCTTGGTAAGGACCAATAATTCTTTTAAGTCATGTCACATCCTCACCAAATTCTTTTCACTCCAAACTCATCTATCAATCTAGACACCTCGCTGATATCTATAACTGGATGTGTTTCTTGGGTAGGTCCTTCCGGTTCTGGATAGACCATAGAAACGATGTAATTCCTAACACTCCTTTCACACTCTTTTCATTTACCACACATAACAGTGAAGTAACCATTTAAATACGAGTTCTAGACTAAAGTGTTTAGAAGTCAAACTTTTAACACGAGTTCTAAACTGAATTATTCAGAAGTCATAAAAATTAAGTCCGAGTTCCGATCTGAGGTAATCAGAAGTCATTGTTGAAATAATAGAATTTAAGAAAAATATCAAACGCTAAACAGAGTGACTCAATGAGCACATTATGTTCAAAAATGAAACAATGATCAAAAAGTTTATTTGTGAAGAACAAGTCACAATTAATGTGTCAGAGAAGAATCGAATCATTTATGAAATGACGAACTATGAAAACAAATTGGAATTCAAGCGAGTGTAATTCCATCGAAGAATCAACGAATATGTGAGACATGGAAATAACTAAGTCAAAGAAACATAACACGTGGCAATCATGGAAGTTAAAATTGGAGAATAACAAACACAAGTTAGTTATTCAGAATGAATTACCACGGTCTTTGAATTCAGTTAAAGTTCACTTACTTCTCATAAAATAGTACTCCCCCTCAAAATTGGCATAACCTTTGAATGTTCATCATGTGATGTGAATAATGTGAATTAAAACGAACATGACATTCCTGTAAAATAGATTAGATGGATTTTGGTATCCATCCATTGATGGATCCTTGACGGTTAAATACCCTATTATATTGAGGATTGGGGATGCTATAAGAACCGTACTAATACTTAGCATCGTCTTTATTCACAAAGTCACTTGTTCCACAGTAAGAACAACACAGCTTCTGTGTGGATAAGTTGATCACAAAAGGTTTAGTGTGGAAAGCTTTGTTGTTCTTGTCACTCTTAAGAGAGGCAAATGACTTTGGAGAAGGAGCGGATCCTTTAGCTCTCCAAACCATGTTTACTTTCTTGAAAGATTGATTATCTGATTTGTCTATAATAGGGTCATAAAATAGATTAGAAGTACGGATCTGATCTTTTGAAGAGCTATTTGATCTAATGCAGGTCTTTGAAGAAACATTTTTGTGGATAGAACATGGAGCAGTCTTTGAAAAGCAAACTGAATTAGTTGAATCACTGTAAAGAGACTGATCAATAGCATCTTGACTAGCAAGATTGGGTGATTCAACATCCGAGTTTTTTGCGTCAAGTTCCTTGTTATTGTTATCCAAAACATTGTTCTCAAACATTACATCTAGCTTCTTTTGGAGATCATATTTTAGCCTCTTCTCTGTCATAATGTCAGTTGACAAAACAAATAATTTCTTTGTAAGCTTAGAAATCTCAGTCTGAAAGATATTTCTTTCGATTGGAAAATCATCTTTCAAACCTTTTGCTCTAAAACCTTCAACCTTCTTCTTCTCAGACTTCTTGCTTAGAATGTCTAATTCTTTCTCCAAATGAGTTATTTTCAAAGAAAGTTCTCCATTCTTTTCAGTAAAAGATTTGCGTTCAATTTCAAACTTGTCTCTTTCTAAAATCAGAACTTTCTCAAAGTTAGAGATCAGTTTTGAAAGTTTTAAACATATAAGCTCAAGACTCCTTTTCTCTTCAAGAGATTTCTTTAAAATCAGATCTTTTGTATAAGCATTTGCCTTTCCTTTGCAAAATCTTCTTTCTCTTTTTCAAATACCTTTTCAAAAGTAGTTAGTTTACTTTTAAGTTCAAGGTTTTCACAGTTCAAGAGTTTACCTTTCTCTTCAAGTGCCTTCATGTCGTCTTGCGATGTCAATTCAGAAATCTTCCTTTTCAGCTCAGTGTTTTTAGTTTCTAAGATATTTGCCTTTTCTTCAGATTTAACAAGCTTCCCAGAACTTTCCCAGATTTGAAATTTCTGTTCCTTCAGTTCTTTGAAGTATTTGCTCCATAATTCATCTGATTGCTTGATATTCTCTTCATATAGTGTTTTCCTTTATATACACTCCCGATAAAAGCAATACGCCATTGTTACTTGAAAATTTTGATCGTTGATCGGTGTTGTTTTGAAGAATCAATAATTGCGGAAGAAAATCAAAAATTAAATCAGAAAAACAAATCTAAAAAAATAAATTTGTTTTCACAATTTAAAGTCTGATTAGTTAACCGGAACGAACAAAATCAAACTTCGAGAATAAAACATGCAAGAAAAATAAACCACGTTAGATCACAAACGTTAACCAAAATCATATAAAATGATATTCGTCGAAAGTAATCTCAAAACGTTTCACGGTCAAATTGGTTTACCGATCAAAACTTACCAACCAAAACTTACCGGGTGATTGAGTTTCTTGCACCAAAAAAAGAAGAAGAAAAAAACTTACCAAACAAAACTTAAAACTAGTTTCCGGATGATGATGTTGGAGATTAATTGGTATGCATGGAAGTTGGTTAACAAGAAAAAAGAATAGCACACGTATGAATATTGTTGATCCCGATTTTACTCAACAATGATATTTATATCAGTTAGTTGAAACAAGTAATGGTTTGGAAGCGTTTTTAACGAACTAAAAGATATTATATGGTAGAAAACACACTAAACCAAGTAAACAAAGTATAAATAAACACGAGATTATCTCAAAGATTCACTTTGTATTGATTTAAATAAGAACACCAGAACACCGAAAGTATAATGAGAATTCTGCTCTAAGGTGTGTGTGTCGTGCAAAGCTTCATGGAAGAGCTCAACATGAGCCTTCTATTTATCCAGGGGAAAAGTTCTAGACAATAAGGACTAAAGGTACAAAGACACGATCGTGGACTGCAACAGGTACAACATTAATGTAGTGCGCCACAAATCTGCAAAGGCTGTAACTCATCAGATGATGACACGTGGAATGTGCAAGGCACGCCTTGTACGAATGATCTTCAGTATCTTGGTACAACAGAGGCACGTGAGAGGCACGAACGTCTTTGTCTTAATCTTCAGAATTCTTCTAAGTCTTCAGTATTCATACCACAGAAGCTCTGTCAAGTATGACAGAGGCTCTATGGGCTTGTCCTCTGTGAACGTCTTATGAGGAGTCTTCACTTGAATCTTCTATCGGTGTCTTGGCAGAACCTCTGTCGGTGTCTTTACACTTAGCCTATTTTTCAATACTTCTATAAACAGTAGAAGTTGGAGATAAGAATCTCCCCTTAAGTATTGAAAAATAAAAAATTGAAAAATGCATGGTTTTCTAGGCTAAGTACACGACAAGAGGTAATTGACATCTGTAGAATGTTTTCTTTCCATATAAGATTATGCCAGAGGCACTTACACTTGATTACACAATGAAATGAAAAGTAAGAAGTGGAAGGTTGAGGAAATCAGATTCTGGCATTCGGGAAGTCGTCGACTTTGTGTCCTCTGATTCCTCCACCTTTGAGCTCACGGTATATTTGGATGCAGAGATTTCTGAAGTTGATGACGGAGTCAATGGCCTCTATCAATCTGTCTGCGAGAGCTTGATCCATGAACTCAGTTCCTCTGTGCTCCAAGAGGTTGGCTCTGAACTCCACCAGAGTAGTTGTTGTATATTTTTGGCAGTCAACCTCTAGGACTAACTTTGACTTTCCAGCAGGATCTTGAAAGACGTACCCAATCCTTAGAAAAGTGATGATAGAGTTTGGTCTGGCAGAAGGAGGGCAGTCATCTTCTGGTGGTGGGACACTCAGACCTCTTACCCTAAGGTCGAGTCCCAGTTGGAAGTCAGTCATGCTATACATCAGAAGTCTTTTGCGCATGGCCATCCTGATTTCTCGGTAAGCTCTTTGGACTTCTAGTATGTGGCCGTAGTTCTGCCTTGTCTAACTCAGGAGATCAGGTAGATCATAGAGGTTTAGATTTCTCAGTTCTGCATCTGAGAACGTGGTTTCTGATCTGTCCATCCTCTTGACTCTATAGAAGTTGTAGTGAACCTCTCCTCCGTGGGATGGGACAACTTGCAATAGATGATCTTGTCTATCTTGGAGTTTGAGAAGACTTCTTTGACGGATTTGGCTTTCTTTCTGTAGAATTGATCTCGTATCTCTTTAAGAAAGTCAGGGTGCAGTTTAGATGGTGGCAGAGGATCATTGACTGTTCTACTGTATAAGTATTTGTGCACCACCTCTTCCATCTATCTTTGTTGCACAAGAGGTGGTGGCATGGGTTTCTGTAGAGAATCCAAGTCACTTTTTAGTTTGGCCACTCGATCTTCTGAGGGTTTGGCCTTGGGATCTTTTATGGGTATGGTTGACAGAGGAGTGAGTCCGTAACCAGGCCTTGGGATCTTTTATGGGTATGGTTGACAGAGGAGTGAGTCCGTAACCACAGTCTTCTTCTTCGGGCTTAGGTGTGACATAGGCGTCGAAGGCACTCTTCATCAGTTTTTCTGTGGGTTGATGCTTATGCTTTTTCTTCTTTGGTTCCTCTGTCACAATCTCTTTCCCCTTGTCTTTGGCCTTCGGCTTTTGTGGTTCTGCTTGTTGGGGTTGGATTGCCTCTGTTGGTTTTATCTGTTGAGCTTCTGAGGGCTTAATTGGTGGTGTGGGTTTTGTTTGAGGTTTGGTTGGTGAGGCCTCTGCATATTTGCTCAGATATTTCCTTTTATGAGCTAGGGTCTTGGTTCTGGTTTTGGGTTGTTCTGTTGTTTTGGGTGTGGGAGATGGAGGGTTTGGTTCCTCTGGTCTTTTTGGTGTTGGAGAAGGTAGTTTGTCTTCTGTTGGTTTAGGTGTTGTTGGTATTGGTTGGTCTTCTTCGGAGGATGTGAGGATTTGTACTTGTTCAGTTTGTTTGGGATTTGGAGATGGTAGGTCTTCGATGGTTATAGAGGTTGTTTTCACAGAGGTGGGTGTTGCCTCTGTGGTCTTCTGTTGGGTTTTTCCTTGGGTTTTAGTTGGGGGTGCCTGGGATATAGGTTTCCGCTGATATTGGTGGAGCTGGTAGACCTCTGTTCGTAGCTTTGTCTTGTCCCCTTTTCTCCCCCTCAGGATGATCTGATGAATCATCAGAATCATCATCAGAGTCATCCTGACCCTTGCCTCTCGTACCCTCTACTCTGCATGATGCTTCAGGCTTTTTGGGTTGTGAGGCACCTGCGGCTATCATCTTAGCACACAAGTCATCACAGATGCCTAGTAGATATTGGACCTCAGCCTCTGTGTTGAAGCGCATTTTGCCCACGCTTCTGCGAAAGTCTTTGAAATAATTGGCGTTGGCAGTAGTGAAAGCTTTAATGAACTCTGTCATCTGGTCGAGTATCCCTTGTCCAAGTTATGTGATTTATGCTCTGGTCATGTAGTCGGAGGGCTTCATGGCTAGAGTTTCTCTTGTGGTTTGTTCCTGGACATGCTCTAGGGCCCTTTTTAGATCTTCAGGAGTAAGGCGCGTAGAAGTTGGGGTATGCTCTTACTTCATTTGTTCTAGAAGATATTTGACAGAGGCTTGGAATGCAGAGCTTGTAGCTTTCTCGAATTCAGCAGCAGCAGAGGTGGCAGAGATTGTAGCGGTTGTCATCATCTGGGCACATGCATTTTCACCTTTGTGGACAGGTTGTCCACTTTGGTGGTCAGTTCAGATATGGCCCGGGTGGTTGATTCTGCAAGAGAGTCAAGAGAGCTTTTGAACTTTCCCAACGATTGATTCACAAAGGTGACAAGGGTTTGGAACTCATCCCTTGCGACATGTAAATCAGGTGTAACCTATTGGGGAACACGTTCATCCCCAGAGTGAGTCCCTGTTCCTGGGGCACCTTCTTTCACCCCTGTTTCGATGTTAAGGATGGAAGAATTTCCTCCTGATCCTTGAGCAGAGGTTTTTGAGGCCTCATGCTCTACAGAAGTTCCGGTAAGAACATTGTCCTAATCCACTCCAGAGATGTGTACATGAATATCCTTAGGTTGACTTGAGGACTTGTCTAGAGTCCCTTCGACCTTGTGCGCAGTAAGCTCCTCTGAAGAGCCTTAGGATCCTAATTGTGTGCCCGTAGCAGAGGAAACATATTCCTCTGCGGGGATTTCTGTTGTGATCTGGGGCGAAGGATCACGAGCTAAAGGTGAGTCCTTTGGAGAGGACTCCCTTGGAATGGTTTCCCCGGTTTCTAATGGAACAGAGGTAGAAAGAGTTTCCTCTGCCCGGACAGTTTGTGTAATAACCAGGTATTTTATCTATTTTTAATTTGGAATTTTATAAGTCTTTATTTTAATATTTTATGGAGTTAGGAGTTAAGGGGTAAGTTTTATTTTTTATTTGGAAGATTGGGGGTAAGTTTTGCCAAATAGATTGAGTGTGGGGTTTATTTGGTGAGAGTGGAGATATTATCCACCCTCACCGCCATGTTCACTTTAGACACAAGAGGTGTCATCTTTAGACACAATTGGGCAAAAACACATAGTGTGTATGTGTGTGTAGTTACGGTTTTGAGAGAGAAACAGAGAGAAATCGAGAAAACTTAAGGGAAGAAGAAGAAGAAATTCAAGAGGTTGCTGCAGGATCACTACTGAATCTGCTAAATAACAATTGAGAATCTAAGGTATTAATCCTATCCAAATCTCTCTTTATGTTTATAAGATGATAAATAGATAGGGAAGTGGGTTTTGGTATTTTTAGTAAGAAAAGTGAAATCTGAGTTTATGAGTAGTTGTGGTTTATGGTCTTAAACATATATGCACCTTTATAGCATCATGCATAGATTAAAAGTACAAATTCTGAGTTTTTAGGATAAAAAGTGAACTGAGACATTCATCGAAGTCGCAATGGATGACTGCGATATTCAACGAAGTCGCAATGGTTGGTTGCGACTTGGTTATGAAGTCGCAATGGTCGTTTGCGACTTGGCTTGGAATCGCAGTAGTTGATTGCGATTTGGGTTTTGAATCGCAGTAGTTGATTGCGATTTGGGTTTGGAATCGCAGTAGTTGATTGCGACTTAGGGGTGAAGACGCAATAGTGGGTTGCGACTTCGGGGTGAAGTCGCAGTAGGAGGTTGCGACTTGGTACTGTTCATTGCGATTTTAAATTACTTTTAATGGGTTGCGACTTTAGTCGAGGATTTCATAAGTGTAGTTTTAAAAAGAAATATTTGGTATTTTGTGTGATTTCAGATTCTGTAAAGGGTGATCATACGTGATATTAACTTGGGAAGGCTTTTGGTGATAAACAAATCAGGTGAGTTTTTCTTTAAAGAGTATTTTACTGGAATACATTTTGTGAATAACAAATGTTTGATAAAGTGTATGAATATGTCATACGTGGGTGATTATAATATATTGAGATATTATAAGTACGTGAGTATTATATGAAAATATAATACGTGGCCGGGCTTTGGACCGGTGTGATAAATTGGCTCGCAACCAATTGATATTGGCCATTGGTGGAGGGATAAGGTGGAATGAGACAGGCATAATGTATAAATCTTAGTTGGTATTAATTTATGTGTGAGGTATGTGTATTTATACGAAGAGTATTTTATGTAAATGAAGTTTTTAATGATTTACAAATGTCAGGGATTTACTCACTAGACCCTTAGGTCTAACCCTCATTTTCTGTTTCAAAAAATATGTATTCCAGGTGATGGTTCCAGTAAGAACAAGTAAATAGAGTACTTGTTGACTAGCTTATGAGAAGATGATCATCATGATGCTATGGATGCTTTTGTATTTATACTTTTATTGTTATTACTATGTAACTTAAAGTGGATCGAGTTGTACTGAATCTTTATGTTCAGACTTTAGATGGGACCAAATGTGAAATATGAAATACTTTGTTGTAAACATGTTATGGATTATATGTTATATGTATATTCAAATTGTGGGTTGTTACAGATGGTATCAGAGCTCTAGTTTAAGGGATTTAGGTATTAGTATCTGTACCTAGACTTAAACTGCATGCGAAGTAGGATGTCCCTATTATTTTAGAACCTGGGGATGCTAAGTATAAAAGGTAGAAGGAACATCATGTAAGGTAATTTCAAATTACACCAGGCCAGTGTAATTACGATCTTACAGGTACATGTTTGAACTGGAATACCTTGTTATATGGGGTACGTGCTTATGTGTATATGAACTTTGTTTGAATCTTCAGAATGGCAAGTGGCACTAGACAAAGGAATCAAAGAGGAGGAAGAAATTCGGGTGGAGAGAATCCACCAATAGGAACAAGGGGAATAAGAGGAGATCGTGGTAGAGGCAGAATCGGAAGGGGAACTGGGGGCCGAACTGGAGGTAGAACACAACAGCATGGTACATAGTTTGTTACACGGGATGATTTGACTGCGGAAATGGGGAGATTACAGGATAGCATACAAGCTATGTTCGAACATAATCGTCATAATGAAACTAAAAGACCAAGTCCGGAACACGAAGTCGAAATACCACTTACCTCTACGATCTTACCGATGATGAAAAGGTGTGACTATAAAATGTTTCTTAGTTGTAAGCCCCCTACATATTCAGGAGATCGGGATCCGATAAAGGCGATGAGATGGCTGAAAGAAATAGAGGCCATCTTCAAGACTTGTAAATGTGCCGAAGAAGATAAAGTACTTTATGGAGCTGCGATGCTGAAAGGTGATGCTCTGTATTGGTGGGAGGCTCATATAGAATCAAGAGGAACGGATGTATATACTACCTTTTCATGGGAGGAATTTGTGTTAGCTTTCACAACACACTTCTGTCCACAAGCTGCCGTTAGACAATTAGAGGAAGAATTTATGAATCTGCAACAAGGGAATCTATCGGTTAGAGATTATACTGCACGATTTTTGGAAAAATATCGTTTTGCAGGATATTATGTTGCTAAGGAGAAGATGAAAATGGAAAGATTCATCTATGGATTAAATGCAGAGGTCCGAAGACTGGTAACTGCTACAGGGCCAAATACTTTTACAGCTGCGGTGGATGCTGCAGAAAATGTGGAAATAGATAATAAAAGAGATGCTGGTGATAAGAGCTTGGGGAAAAGGAAACGGGGAGGACCACCACAGGATTCAAAGAAGCCTAGATTTCAAAGATTCGATAATCGTCCGTCGTTTCGACCAGTGGATAGACCATGTCCAAGATGTAATCGCTACCATCAGGGAAATTGTCAAGTGGAGTCGCGGGTTTGTTTTAAGTGTGGGAAAACCGGTCATGTTGTTAAAGATTGTCGAGTAACACTGTTTTGCTTTTTGTGCAACTCTCCGGATCACCTCCAATCAGATTGTCCGCGAGGTAGAATACAACAAGGGGGTACATCATGGAAACCAGCCATTACTAGACCAGTGGTTCCAAGAATAGAACCGCCCAGAATGAGGGGTCGTACATTTCAAATGACAGCTAAAGAGGCGGAGGAAACTCCGGATGTGGTCACAGGTACATTTTTCATAAACTGCACGCGTGCTAAAGTGTTATTTGATTCCGGTGCAAACCGATCTTTTGTGTCTCCCTCCTTTGCTGCTCACATGCATTTAGAGCCTAAAATGTTAAAACATGCTTTTATTAGTAGACACTGCAAATGATAACCAAGTGGCAGTTAAAGAGGTTTTTGATAGTTGCATGATAAATATAGAGGGGTGTGGAGTACCGATACAACTGTTTCCAAAAGCTTTGATTGAATTTGATGTGGTAGTAGGAATGGATTGGCTAGCTGAGAATCAGGCTAACATAGTTTGTGATAAGAAAATAATCAATGTCTTTTTACTTGATAAGAGATCGGTAGTGATTTATGGAGATCGTAAGAATCATCAGTCCAGTCTTATATCTATGATAAAAGCCCGTAAATGTGTCAATAAGGGTTGCTCTAGTTATCTAGCTTATGTGATAGATAGTAGACCTGAAAAGATTAAGCTGGAAGATATTTCTATTGTTAGTGAATAACCAGAAGTTTTTCCTAAAGACTTGAACAGTCTTCCTCCTGTTAGGCAAGTAGAATTTGGTATCGACTTAATCCCTGGAGCCGCTCCTATCGCTCGTGCGCCGTACAGACTAGCACCTCCAGAAATGAAAGAAATGATGACATAACTTCAAGATTTATCTGATAAGGGTTTCATCAGACCTAGCTCTTCGCCGTGGGGTGCACCAGTTTTGTTTGTAAAGAAGAAAGACGGTTCAATGAGAATGTGTATTGACTACCGGGAGCTGAACAAGCGTACGATTAAGAACAAGTATCCACTTCCAAGAATTGATGACCTCTTCGATCAATTAGTTGGAGCTTGTTACATCTCCAAGATTGATCTCAGATCTGGCTATCATCAGTTAAAGGTGAAGGAGGAGGATGTTTTAAAGACTGCTTTTCGCACAAGATACGGCCACTACGAATTTTTGGTAATGCCCTTCGGATTGACGAACGCTCCAGCCG
Source organism: Saussurea involucrata (assembly GCA_033807775.1). Classification (NCBI taxonomy): domain Eukaryota; kingdom Viridiplantae; phylum Streptophyta; class Magnoliopsida; order Asterales; family Asteraceae; genus Saussurea; species Saussurea involucrata. The sequence goes on from CM066315.1 coordinate 112,379,646, forward strand.
CTTTTATGGATCTAATGAATCGGCTATGTAAGCCTTATCTCGATAAATTTGTCATTGTGTTTATCGATGATATACTTATTTATTCCCGATCCAAAGAGGATCATGCGCAACATCTTCGTTTGATTTTGGAGTTATTGAAGAAAGAAAAGTTGTACGCTAAGTTCTCTAAATGTGAATTCTGGTTGCGGGAAGTTCAGTTTTTGGGTCATGTAGTTTCAGAGAAGGGTATACAAGTTGATCAAGCGAAAGTGGAAGCAATTGAAAGATGGGAACCGCCGAAAACGGCAACCGAAGTACGTAGTTTTCTGGGTCTAGCTGGATATTATCGGAAATTTATAAAAGATTTTTCTCGAATCGCGACGCCATTGACTAAGCTGACTTGGAAGAATCTGAAGTTTGAATGGAAAGCAGAACAGGATGAGGCATTCAGAATATTGAAGGAGAAACTCTGCAGCGCGCCGATATTAGCATTGCCAGAAGGTTCCGATGATTTTGTGGTCTACAGTGATGCTTCTAAGCGGGGATTGGGATTTGTACTTATGCAACGTGGAAAAGTGATTGCCTATGCTTCTCGTCAACTAAAGGATCATGAAAGACAATATACTACTCACGATATGGAGCTTGCAGCAGTTGTCTTTGCATTGAAGATTTGGAGACATTATCTTTATGGTTCTAAATGCCAAATTTTCACTGACCATAAAAGTCTCCAACATCTATTCGATCAGAAGGAATTGAATATGAGGCAAAGAAGATGGTTGGAATTGGTAAATGATTATGATTGTGAAATTCTATATCACCCTGGGAAAGCAAACGTGGTAGCAGATGCACTAAGTCGCCAAGAAAGAAGTGGAACAATAAAAGCTATCTCGCTACGAGCTGAACTTCTTCCAAATATTTTTGACGAATTACTAAAGTGCCAAATAGATGCTTATCAAGAAGAAAGTTTGAAATCTGAACGGTTAGTGGGAATATCAGCATTGCTTGGGAAAGACGACCGTGGGTTATTGTGTATGGGAAACATAATTTGGGTACCTCATTTGGGTGGATTACGTGATCGTGTATTACAAGAAGCTCATCAATCTCGACTTTCTATTCACCCAGGTACGAATAAGATGTATAGAGATTTGAAACAATTCTATTGGTTGCCGGGAATGAAAAGGAGTGTTGCTAAGTATGTGGAAGATTGTGCTACCTGCAAGAAGGTAAAGATCGAACATCAGAAGCCGTTTGGTCAGTTACAACGACTGGATATACCAATGTGGAAATAGGATCAGATCACTACTGATTTTATTACCAAGTTGCCTAGAACTTCAAAGGGATTCGATTCTATTTGGGTGATTGTAGATAGATTGACGAAGTCTGCTCATTTCTTGCCGATAAAAGAAACTGATTCCTTGGAACGTTTAGCTAAATTGTACATTAATGAAATAGTAACTCGACATGGAGTTCCAATCTCGATTATTTCCGATCGAGATAGTCGTTTTACTTCTAGATTTTGGAGAAGCTTTCAAAAGGAGATGGGAACGCAGATAAAATTGAGTACAACATATCATCCTCAGACTGACGGGCAGAGTGAAAGAACAATCCAGACTTTAGAAGATATGCTCCGGGCTTGTATAGTTGATTTTTGGGGATCATGGGATAAACATCTGCCTTTGATAGAATTTGCCTACAACAACAGTTATCATTCCAGCATTCAAGCGACACCGTTTGAAGTATTGTGTGGTAGAAAATGCTGAACGCCTCTGTGTTGGAATGAAGTGGGGGAGAAACAATTAGCAGGGCCAGAATTAGTACAGTTAACAGCAGATAAAATTTCGCAGATTCGGGACAGACTGAAAACGGCTAAAGACAGACAGAAAAGTTATGCAGATCGACGCCGGAAACCGTTAGAGTTCCAAGTCGGGGAATTTGTGATGTTGAAAGTTTCGCCCTGGAAAGGAGTCATACGTTTCGGGAAGCAAGGTAAACTTAGTCCGCGGTATATTGGGCCATTTGAAATTACGGAAAGGATTGGTGAAGTAGCGTACAGATTGGCTCTTCCGTCAGAATTAAGCAGGATTCACAACGCGTTTCATGTATCGAATTTTCGGAAATGTTTAGTTACGTTAGATCAGGCAGTCTCTCTACCAGATATTCAAGTGGACGAAAAGTTGAATTATGTGGAGGAACCGGAAGCCATAGTTGATCACAAGGTTAAAGTATTGAGGAATAAAGAGATCAGACAGGTAAAGGTGCAGTGGAAACATCATAGAGGTCAGGATGCGACGTGGGAATCAGAGTCGGATATGAGAGCCAAATACCCTCATCTTTTCACTTAACTGAATTCCGGGACGGAATTCTTTTAAGGGAGAGATGTTGTAATAACCAGGTATTTTATCTATTTTTAATTTGGAATTTTATAAGTCTTTATTTTAATATTTTATGGAGTTAGGAGTTAAGGGGTAAGTTTTAATTTTTATTTGGAAGATTGGGGGTAAGTTTTGCCAAATAGATTGAGTGTGGGGTTTATTTGGTGAGAGTGGAGATATTATCCACCCTCACCGCCATGTTCACTTTAGACACAAGAGGTGTCATCTTTAGACACAATTGGGCAAAAACACATAGTGTGTATGTGTGTGTAGTTACGGTTTTGAGAGAGAAAGAGAAAGAAATCGAGAAAACTTAAGGGAAGAAGAAGAAGAAATTCAAGAGGTTGCTGCAGGATCACTACTGAATCTGCTAAATAACAATTGAGAATCTAAGGTATTAATCCTATCCAAATCTCTCTTTATGTTTATAAGATGATAAATAGATAGGTAAGTGGGTTTTGGTATTTTTAGTAAGAAAAGTGAAATCTGAGTTTATGAGTAGTTGTGGTTTATGGTCTTAAACATATCTGCACCTTTATAGCATCATGCATAGATTAAAAGTACAAATTCTGAGATTTTAGGATAAAAAGTGAACTGAGACATTCATCGAAGTCGCAATGGATGACTGCGATATTCAACGAAGTCGCAATGGTTGGTTGCGACTTGGTTATGAAGTCGCAATGGTCGTTTGCGACTTGGCTTGGAATCGCAGTAGTTGATTGCGATTTGCGTTTGGAATCGCAGTATTTGATTGCGACTTAGGGGTGAAGTCGCAATAGTGGGTTGCGACTTCGGGGTGAAGTCGCAGTAGGAGGTTGCGACTTGGTACTGTTCATTGCGATTTTAAATTACTTTTAATGGGTTGCGACTTTAGTCGAGGATTTCATAAGTGTAGTTTTAAAAAGAAATATTTGGTATTTTGTGTGATTTCAGATTCTGTAAAGGGTGATCATACGTGATATTAACTTGGGAAGGCTTTTGGTGATAAACAAATCAGGTGAGTTTTTCTTTAAAGAGTATTTTACTGGAATACATTTTGTGAATAACAAATGTTTGATAAAGTGTATGAATATGTCATACGTGGGTGATTATAATATATTGAGATATTATAATTACGTGAGTATTATATGAAAATATAATACGTGGCCGGGCTTTGGACCGGTGTGATAAATTGGCTCGCAACCAATTGATATTGGCCATTGGTGGAGGGATAAGGTGGAATGAGACAGGCATAATGTATAAATCTTAGTTGGTATTAATTTACGTGTGAGGTATGTGTATTTATACGAAGAGTATTTTATGTAAATGAAGTTTTTAATGATTTACAAATGTCAGGGATTTACTCACTAGACCCTTAGGTCTAACCCTCATTTTCGGTTTCAAAAATTATGTATTCCAGGTGATGGTTCCAGTAAGAACAAGTAAATAGAGTATTTGTTGACTAGCTTATGAGAAGATGATCATCATGATGCTATGGATGCTTTTGTACTTATACTTTTATTGTTATTACTATGTAACTTAAAGTGGATCGAGTTGTACTGAATCTTTATGTTCAGACTTTAGATGGGACCAAATGTGAAATATGAAGTACTTTGTTGTAAACATGTTATGGATTATATGTTATATGTATATTCAAATTGTGGGTTGTTACAGTTTGGGTTGGGTTCGAGTCGTGCTGCTCTTGTTCAATAATACCTTCTGCCACTAGACTGGTGGTATTAGAGATGTGGGTTGCACTGGGAGATGGTTGGGATTGTGTGCCTCTTCCATCTGCGGCATCTTTTTGGGCTTCAGCCTCTGACATACACCCTAACCTAACGGTTTCTCTGCTAGCCTCTATCTCATCAAAATAAACCATTTCCTCTGTGGCTACCACTTCCTCTGGGCTCTTTCGTAGTACATCATATCTGGGATGGAGGAAGGTTTTCAGAAGTACTTCTGGCCTCTTTCCCTGAATATCCGCAGGAGTTAAGTCATCTTTATCTAAGTTAGAATAAATTTCAGAGATTCTGAAGTCTGGTGCTTCTGTTGATTGATTGGAGAGAGCTTCTGCGTTCCAGCCAGAGGTGTCTAGTGAGTCTACAATATCAGGTCGTTGGAGAAAAATAGAGAAGTCACCCTGATCTGCATAGTTGATAGGAGTTGGGGATTGCAGAGGTTGTGCATGAGTTTCTTCGATCAGTTCAGTTTTCTCTGCGATGGTCTGCAGAGGAGTGTGAGGCTTCTTGGTTTTCTTCTTGGTTTTCTTTTCTTTTTGGTTTGGGTGCACCCTCCTCAGAAGACTTGTGTTTTCTCTTCTTTTTGTCTTTAGGAGGAGGGGGAGGAGCAGAGGATCTTACCACGGTTTCAGCTGGTGGGGACAGTTGGGGTTTTGCGACACTGGTATAAGTGCCCTTTGTAGTTTTCTTTGTTTTGAGGGCCTTTTTCTTCTTGGGTGGAGTTGCAGAGGGTTTTCTCTTCGGAGCAGAGGTTTCTAGCTCGCTTCCCTGAAGATGGAAATTTTCCTGAACTTGTTCGTGTTTTGCTAAGGCCACTACCCACTCTTCATCGGTCATCCTATCAACTACAGGAGTTCCTATGGGGGCTCCTAAATGCGGGGGTGTCACTGGACTCAGTTCTGGAGTCCGGTGATCGCGTATATAAGCTATCCTAAGGTTTTCATCACTTGCATAGGTCATAAGGGATGTTGGTAGAGGTCTGCAGAAGTTGTACCCTTCTAAGTGTTCTGTGGGGGTGTTCTTTGCCATAGGGTATGTTTTCACGACGGGTCCCTCCATTGGCCATTTCTCTATGCAAAGCAGAGGTTCTAGTAGGACACCTAGAATCCTCTGAAATTGTAGTTGGGGAAGGTCTTTGCTTGAGGATCCCTTTGCCCTCTGTGAGGATATTCTGTGGTCGATCGTGTTCACTATCTCTTGTAACATAAGAGTGCCATAGTCCGGAGGCAAATCATAGTACACCCCGTACATGATTGCCATGATTTGATGAGAAGATTGGTCTATACTACCCACTTTTCCAGTTAGGCACCTGTTCAGGATGGAGAATAGTGTATTCCACAGAGGGGGGAACCTATTCCTTGTGAAATCGTTCCTTTTCTTCAGTTGGGTGTTATAGCCCAACATTTATGCGGATCTACAGAGTTCTGCATATGAGGGTTCCTCTGCGTACTTCTTGATTCCCATAAGTCCTCTTGTTGGTAGGCCAAATTCAACGGAGAACATAGTTCTGTTGAACTTGATTTCTAGATATTCTGTTTGGCCAGGTTTGGAAATGTATCCGTTGATTTGCCTATTGTCTTGGTCATAGAAAAAGCTCTGCCAGAACTGGTTGAGATATCTAGCAGGGATTCTTTTAACGTTCTTGGTTAGCAGAGGGAACATGTAATGGTTTTCCAGGATATTGAGTAGAATGGCATGTTCCTCACCAAAGGATGTTCTTAAAGGAACAAGAAAATGGTTGTTGGGTTTAAGGGGAAGAACACGTTCAAAGTGTTCATGTTCTAAAATGTTTTGGAGGTGGGTTGTCGGAGTGAAGGCCACTGACTCACCTGAGTTGTCTTGTTCTTGGTTTTCAGCCATGGTTGGGTTTTGTGAGTGTTCAGAATGAGCCGGAGAGTTCGCCGGAGATCTGGATGTAGAAGATATTTATGATTTCTTCAAAGAATGGAGTTTAATCGTTGGAAGTTGTAGGTTATGCAAAGTCGCCGGAGAAGAAGAGAGCAGTGAATTCGTAAAAAGAATAAGAAAAGAGGTGAACGGGATTATATAGTGGGGTAGAAATGGATAGAATTCCACGGTTAAAAGTGAATTCAATTTACATTTGGGGTCCGCCCTCGAGTTTTACAACTGGGCTCAAGTTTCAGAAGAACGTGTGGCATGCACGTCCAATGAGAGGTTGCCACGTCAGAAGTGTCAGACCACGATTAGACGTCGTGCGCGGCCCATTAATGCTTGGCGCGTGGGCGTTTCTACTTGCAGATGTCTGTCACTCGCAGAAGTAACTCGTATGTTACAGAATTTCCATAAAGAGTCAAGTGTCAGAATCAACAGAGGCTCTGTAGTGGAATGAGCTATGTGGTCTGAAACCTACTCTTCATCTCCTCTTATGCTTGCACCTTTACCAGAAATGCTTGAAAATACATTGGAGAGGATCGATAGATCTTTAGTGCAGAATTTGTATTCACAGAGGCTTTGAGGCTCTGTTGAAGACAGCAGAGGCTCTATGAGTTTAAATTTCTAATAACTAAAGATTTATGAAACTTTTTGATCATCCAAAGTTTTCATTGTTTTAAACACCGTTTTTAGGACATATTTGAAAGTTTGTGTCCTGGAAAACTGTTTTGGAAAAAGGTTTTGTGCAAGACACTCATCTTTTGATTCTCCTTTGCTCGGCAAACTACCTGACTTCTGTGGATATGATTGACCACGACTCCTCTTTGGCTCCCCCTTGAATTAACAACTTTTGTGGATTAATTCAAGGTCTCCTTCTGCTCCCCCTTAACCTATGCTTGGATCAAATAAGATAAGTAATGTATAGAACATAGGTCAAACTCACCAAAGGTTCTGTGGAGATCGTCAGAGGCTCTGAGCAATCCCACAGATGCTATGTAGGGTCCTGAACTTTTGGTGATAAAAGAATTTACATGCAGAAGAATATATATACATATATACAAGACGATCAAGTCTTACTTACAGAGGTCAACTCATGTTTATCATACCCAACTTACCCACCAAGAAAAGGAATCTTTTCTCATCAAGTGCCTTGGTGAATAAGTCAGCAAGCTGGTATTTGATAGGCTGGTATCACCCCCCTAAATCTAACCGCAAGTGTACGGTGTCGAAATCAAGTAATACGTACGGAAGTACGAGTATCGAGTCCACAGGAACTAGGAACTAAGTATCACAATTACTATAAACTCTATTAACTGAACTATCGAAATTGGAGTGGTTGGTGTTAAACTACTAATTGCAAATAAACAAACCACACGGAACAGTAAACCACTTAAGAAACTTTGATAAAGGAAACAGTTGAGGGTTGGAAATCCTAAGACTTTCACATACAAACACTTGACTCAAAACAGTTACCAGTTATTCCGTATAATGAATACCTAATCTTGTAAAAATCACCGTTGTTCTCTTTCGAGCAACTACGGGTTTTATCTTGAAAAGCACAAGGTTATCTCTCGATCTCACCTATGGAATTCAAAATACATTAAGCTCAAGATTTTGACGGGACTAAGGCTTACTCGGAATATCTCTATCCCCTTTCACACCTTAGGCATGCGATTCCTAGTTCTAGTTAACAATTAATTCTCTCGAACTTAATTGAAAACAACAAAACAATTGAAAGCTAGCTAGACTCACAAAAGCATTAACAACCAAATCACATGCTTCATTAAGATAGGAAAAACTGATAAGAGTCGCTAATCACAAGTTTGTGCACTTAAATCGAATTCATTCCAACCCCCAACATCTAAAGATTAGTTCATGATGTTGGGGGAAAAAAACGCAAGAAAAGGGGATGAAAAACTGTATGTAAACATGATTAATGTGAACGTGAAAGATGTAGTGATAAACTCCCTTTTCCCGGCTCTAATCCGCGTCGCGTCTTGAATTCCTCCACGTTTGATCCTCTCTCGTGGCTCCAAAAGACGTGAAAAGTCTCCCAAAATCGCCCCAAGTCGTATGCCGTTCGTCGTGTGTGTCGAATGTAACGAGAATGACCTAATTTCCGGAAACACATAGCATAAAAACGTAACAGAGGACTGCGCGGTTTGCAAACCGCGCACAAAACCGCGTGGTTTTCTGAGGCTGTTCCGGGTCAGGTTTGGTTCGGGTCTGGGTCCTGGTTCGGGCGCGGTTCTTGGGCTTGGATCTCGGGCTTCCGTTGGGCTTCGTTTTGGCTCTTTTTGGGCTCTTTTCAGCTTCTTTTCTCGATGGTTACTGCCTTTTAATTAACCTGCACATTCCACTAGATAAACCGTAAAATTCCGCTTCTTTGCTTAAATACAAGCCAATCTCATTGGTTTTAGGACCGAAAATAACGCCAAAAAGTGGCGTTATCAGTATTCAGTGTTCACGAAGTACATCTCAATTGTTCCTTGTTCAACATGATGTTTCAAAAAGTGGCAACGGATGTCGATATGCTTTGTTTTGGAGTGTTGTACAGGATTTGCTGAAATCGCTATGGCACTTTTGGAATCACAGAGGATGGGTATCTTGTAGATATTGTGACCGTAATCCTTTAGCTGAGTTCGCATCTACAGAACTTGGGAGCAACAACTAGCAGCAGCAAGATATTCAGCTTCTGTCGTAGATGTCGATAAACAGTTCTGCTTCTTTGAAGTCCAACTGACTAGTTTACCACCCAGGAATTGAAAACTCCCAGAGGTGCTTTTTTCGATCAAGTTTGCATCCTCCATAATCTGAATCTGAGTAAGCCGTTAGATTAAAACCAGAGTTCTTCGGATACCATAGGCCAAGATTTTTGGTTCCCTTTAGGTATCTGAAAATCCTCTTTACAGCAAGAAAATGTGATTCTTTTGGATTGGCTTGATACCTTGCACAGAGGCATGTGGCAAACATTATATCATGTCTACTCGCGATTAAGTATAAAAGAGATCCATTCATGCCTCTGTACAGATTTAGGTTGATTTAGGTTGATTTATAAAAATTCCTTCTGATGATTGTGTTGATCCAAACCCTCAGTGATTTGATAATGACCCTCTCTTAATACTTAGTGAAAATTGTAAGTAAACAATATGTATCAGAGTTTCACTATCGCTGATAAGTACTAAGATCTTACAGTATCGCTGATAGGAACTCTCGCTCTTTAGATTAAACATTCCGCGAACACTGTTCACCATTAATGCTCTGAGTTTGTTCAGTCAAGAACCAGCGACAAGTCTCCTAATGAACTGATGTGGATCAGCGAAGACTCAGATTTGTCCACTCAACGTGAAGTATCAAGTACAAGACTTCAGCTATCGCTGAACTTTATCATTCGCTGAATAGATAATTATAATGCTCTGAATCAACGAAAGTTGATCATGAAGTCCTCCATACAAAATACTTTTGTCTTAACCTCCCTTGCACGACTCTGTACGAAATGTCAGAAAAGAACCTCCGACTGTCTGAAATTGTACAACCACTCTGATACTACACTGTTCATTCCATGCGGCTACTAAGGTTGTCAACAAAGGTCAATGACATGCAACCAACCAGCTGATGGCACGTGTAAAGTGTATACTAACTTGCATTAAATGCATGCAATATATAAAGAGATGAACTCACTTCATTTGAAGTAACTTGCAAACTCTGGACAAGTTCAATCTCTTATCTCAAGATAGGTTATTATTAGTAATTTCCTTATCTCTCTTAGTGCAAGAAACCTTAGTGTTCCAACTTGTTTAGATTTAGGTTTATCCTTAATCTTGTTTCCGCAACAAGCTGTAAATTGTTAATGATGTATCAATAAACAATTTAGAAAAGTAAATTTGTGTGTTTGTATTCAATCCCCCCCCCCCCCCTTCTACAAACTTGTATAGGCCTTCGGGACCAACAAGTGGTATCAGAGCAGATTTGTTTAATCTCATAAACAAGATCTAATCTAAGATTTTTCTCTTCCTTGCTATTATATGAAAATGGCCACCAACCCAAACACAAATTATATAGACAATGGTTCTCTTGCAAAACCCCCTAGATTTTCTAGAGATAACTTCAACTTATGGAAAAATAGGATGACTCTCTTCTTAGAAGGTGTAGATCCTACCATGCCTTACTATCTCGAAAACGGCCCATTCATCCTTGTAACAATTGACCCTGCAGTTCCAGCTGATGTGAATAGACCTGCTATTCCAGAAAGGCTGGTTCCTAAGGAAATACACATGTGGACCGATGAAGATAAGAAGAAAGTGGCTATAGATATAAAAGCCAGATCCATACTATCCATGGCTCTTCCTGACGAAGTCTACCATTCCGTCATGAATCTGAAAACATCAAAAGCCATGTGGGACACAATATGTGTTCAGTATGAAGGAACGTCTGAAGTCCAGGACTCAAGAAAAATCAACCTGGTAAGACAATATGAATGCTTCATTTCTGGTAAGAATGAATCTCTCTATGAAGTTCACCATCGTTTTAATTGCTTAATTATAGATCTGAAAACGGTTGGTAAGGAATATTCTAACTTTGAAGTACTGACAAAGTTTCTAGAATGTTTACCTGAAAGCTGGGACAATTATTCTATGTGTCTCAAGCTGTCGAAAGATCTCAAATCAGTGAATCTTTCAACCTTATATGGTACGTTGCTGAATCATGAGCAATCAAGCCATCTTAAGAAGAATCTTGTAAAAGATTCCAAAAGCACCCATGTTGCTTTAATCTCAGAGGAACCTTCTACTCAACGACCCTCGGTCACCATCACTGAGTTAGAAAGTAACTCTGAATGGTCATCAGATTCTGATTCTTCAGATGATGATGAATCTTTGGCTCTCCTAACTAAAAAGTTCAGGGGATTCGCCAAAAAGAAGATGTTTAGAAAGACCAAACCTCTTTCCATAACTGACAACCCTAAATCATCAGCTTTTGTTGATAAGGCTACTGCTACTTGTTTCAACTGCGAAAAGACGGGACATTTCGCTAATGAGTGCAGGTCAAAGAAAGTCACTAGACCTTCAGCTTTCCCAAATAAATCCTTTGTTCCAAGGAATAAAGATGACAAATACGCAAAGCTGAAGGAGAAGTATGCAAAGCTGAAAAGCTTTAAGAAGAAAGGCAAAGGCTTTATGGCCAACTATGATTGGGCTGCTTCTGATGAAGAAGAATCATCATCTGACACTGAAGATGATGAAGCCAATCTCTGCCTTATGGCTAAGATTGAAGATGAGGAAGAAAGTTCAGACATTCCCTACACTTCAACCTCTGCTATTCAGGTATCGCCTTCTTTCTTTACCAATATTTCAAATATTGATGAAGCTGATAGTCTCCGTAAGATCGATCTCTTGACTAGAAGTTTATACGAAGCCATGAACGGCAAAACTGTGGTTGAAAACCAAAACCTTGATCTCGCTGAACAACTTAAAAACTGTCACCTTCAAATAGAAAAGCTTTCTAAAATTGAAGAAGATTTTAAAGATCATGTATATTTAAATCAGCTAGTCAAAATCGAACGAGCAGAAGCTATCGTTGCATTAAAAGCTGAAAAAGCTACTGTTGAAGGATTGTGTGATTCTTCAACAAAGATCACTGAGATAATTAAGTCTCAGATTCCCCTGAGTGATAAACGTGGTCTGGGTTACAAATATGATACTCCAAAACCAACCACTGAGCGTTCAATGCTTAAATTTGGAACGTTCGCATCCTCAGTCGCTGATACTTCATCTTCTCAGTGCTCCTCGTCCATTACACCAATCCCTGAGGAAACTCCTACCTCCTCAAAAGGTAAGGAGAAAATGGTTTATCCAAGACCTACCTCTATCTCTAAAGATAAAGGAAAAGGAATTGTTATTTACCAAAATCCTCAGAAGGGTACTTTAGTACCTAAGCTGAATGCTTCTAAAACTTCAGTGACCTACCCCTCTGGTTCTAGAAATCAGATATCTGGATCTATTCAGCGTGGATCTATTCAGCGATCTACTCCTAGACTCAAAGTGAATGTCTTTGGTAAGAAATCTGAAGAACTGAATGTTCATCCCATTTCTAAAGCCAATAGTTTACTTGGTGCTGGCACTTCTAATTCGAAATTAAAAGCTCAGCATTCAAATGGTCCTAGAACTACTTTTAGTTATAGGCAATGTTATCACTGTGGACTTACCGATCATATTGCTAGTAAGTGCCCCACAGCCACCAAAGATGAAAAGATAGCTAAGGTGAAGATTGCCCCCAAGGCAAAGAAGACCAACCCTGGTGCAAATCAGGTCAATGTGAATCCTACCACTGAGGTTAAGAAATTAACCAAAGTGAAGAAAGACAAAGCTGAATCTTCAAATGTTGCGAAGACCGCTGAACCTTCCATTCCAACTACCTCCACTGACAAATGTGTATACATGGTTAAGTGGGTACCCAAGCAAAACTAATCTTCCTTTGTAAATGCAGGTTAAGAAGGGTATCTGGTATCTCGATAGCGGATGCTCTAGACATATGACTGGAAAGAAAAACATACTCGCTGAATACAAGGAAGAGAAGGGCCCCTCTGTGACTTTCGGTGGAAATGGAAAAGGACATACCCGAGGGTATGGTGTAATTTCAAATGGTACAACCTCCTTCAGAAGAGTCGCATATGTTGAAGGGCTGAAGCATAATCTTCTGAGAATCAGTCAAGCTTTGCGACAAGGATAACAACATGATTTTCACTAAGGAATCCTGCTTTGTCACTGACAAAAAGGAAAAGATAGCTCTCAGCGGTTATCGTTTGGAAAATGTTTATGTAATAAACATGGACTCAACAATCACTAAGAACTCCTGTTTCTTCTCAAAGGCCTCATCTGATATCAACTGGCTATGGCATAAGAGGCTCTCTCATCTAAATTTCAAGACACTGAATACTCTTTCTTCAAAAGAGTTAGTCGCTGGTCTACCTCAACATTCATACGCCAAAGAGTCTTTATGTTTAGCGTGTGAAAAAGGGAAGCAGACCAAGGCAAGCTTTAAATCAAAGCAAGTCTCCTTAGTGTCATCTCCTCTACAACTACTCCATATGGATTTGTTTGGCCCTGTTAACAAACAATCCATCGTTGGAAAGAAATATACGCTGGTCATAGTTGATGAATTCTCTCGCTACACATGGGTAATGTTTCTCCGTTCTAAGAATGATACCCCTGAAGAACTCATCACCTTTGTTCGGAAGATGGAAACCCTGAACAATTTGACCGTTCGCTCAATAAGGAGTGATCATGGAACTGAATTCAAAAACAGTTCTCTTGATTCCTTCTTTGAAAGTAAGGGTATTTCTCACAACTTTTCTACAATGAGAACACCGCAACAAAATGGAGTCGCTAAAAGAAGAAATAGAACAATTATTGAAGCTGCATGTTCAATGCTCAACGATTCTCACCTGCCTACTCAGTTTTGGGCAGAAGCTGTCAACATTGCTTGTTTTACGCAAAACAGATCACTGATAGTTAAAAGATTCAATAAAACAGCTTATGAACTTTTTCATGGGAGAAAGCCTTCAATTAGCTTTCTTCACATCTTTGGATGTCAGTGTTTCATATTGAATAACAGAGATGCCCTTGGAAAGTTTGATCCTAAGGCTGATGATGGAATCTTTCTTGGATATTCTTCAATATCCAAAGCCTTCAGAGTCTTCAATCGTAGAAGACAAACTGTAGAAGAAACAATTCACGTCACGTTTGACGAATCCCGCTCAGCGAACTCTAAACCGTCCGCTGATACTGAAGAACTGAATCAATGGATGTTTTCTCATCTTGGTGATTCAGAAGATATTCCCACTACTCATGCTCATACAGTTGAAAATGATGGCCCTACTATCATTCCAAACATGTAGAATAGTGAAGCTGACACATCATGGGTCTCAGCTATTCCTATACACACTATACCTGCTGCTGAAATAAATGTCTCAGACATTCCATCTATTTCTCAGCAATCAGTAAATGAAATGACAAATGCAAGCATTCCTCTCTTAGCTGATACTCCAGAAGTTGCTGAAGCCTCATATTCAGCTCCTCCAGTTCAGACTGAGTCAGCGACCTATGCTCCTGCTCAGCGATGGACTGTAAATCACCCAATTGATCAAATTCTTGGGGATCCAAACGCTGGTGTTCAGACTCGACGAAGTGCAGGTAATATTTGTTTATTTGTTAACTTTATTTCACTAACTGAACCAAAGAAAATAGATGATGCCCTCAGAGATCCAAACTGGGTCAGCGCTATGCAAGAAGAGCTGACCGAATTCAAAAGAAACAAAGTTTGGAAACTTGTTCGAAGACCAACTGACAAAACAGTGATAGGCACTAAATGGGTCTATCGAAACAAGTTAGACGAACATGGAACTGTAACCCGCAACAAGGCTCAACTTGTTGCTCAGGGATACAGACAAGAGGAAGGCATAGATTATGACGAAACATTTGCTCCAAAAGCAAGATTAGAATCAATTCGTCTATTCTTAGCATACGCTGTACACAAAGACTTCACAGTATATCAGATGGATTTTAAGTCAGCGTTACTAAATGGAAAGCTGAATGAAGAAGTCTATGTGGAACAACCTCCAGGATTCTCAGATCATAAGCGTCCAGGTTATGTTTATAAACTGGATAAGGCACTTTATGGCTTGAAGCAAGCTTCACGTGCATTGTATGACACTTTGTCCACTTATCTCCATATTGAAAAATTTGAGCGAGGTAAAATCGACAAAACTCTATTTTTCAGAATAGTTGATGGTCATATCATTCTTGTTCAAATATATGTTGATGACATTATATTTGGTTTTCTACTAACCCCGAGCTTTGCACTCGTTTCGCTGATAGAATGAAAGATGAGTATAAAATGAGTATGATGGGTGAGCTAACGTATTTCCTTGGTCTACAGATTAAGCAAACTGAGAAAGGAACTTTCATAAACCAGGGAAAGTATGTTAAAGATATGCTGAAAAAATTCGACTTAACCCAAAGTTCAGCTATGAAAACCCCTATGGCACCACCGCTGATACTTGACAAGGATACTAATGGTATTCCTGTTAATGTCACGCTGTACCGTGGGATGATCGGCTCTCTTTTGTATCTTACAGCTAGCCGACCCGATATTATGTACGCAACATGTTTGTGTGCACGATATCAAGCTGAACCTAAGGAATCTCATATGATCGCTGTAAAGCGAATCTTTCTATACCTTAAGGGTACTGCAAATCTAGGTCTTTGGTATCCCAAAGATTCAGGATTTGACCTAACCGCCTATTCAGATAGTGATTTTGCAGGTTGCAAAATGGATAGGAAAAGCACCACAAGAGGATGTCAGCTCCTGGGTGGAAAGCTGGTGAGTTGGACAAGTAAAAAGCAGAACTCAGTGTCCACCTCCACAGCTGAAGCTGAGTATGTAGCTGCTGGAAGCTGTTGTTCTCAGGTCTTGTGGATGAGAAATCAACTACTAGACTATGACCTGAAATTCTCAAAAATTCCAATCTATTGCGACAGCACAAGTGCCAACGTTATAGCAAATAATCCAGTGCTACACTCATAGACGAAACACATAGAAATCAGATATCATTTTATCAGAAGAGATCATGTGATGAATGGTGATATCGAACTTCATTTTATCCCAACTGATTATCAGTTAGCTGATTTATCCCAACTGAACTATGAAGAATAAAATCTTCAGCGGTTCACATTGATCAGCGATAGGACGTATAACCTATTCCATCATCTTCTCTCTGAATAAACTTGATTCGCTAATATCAAGGTATGTTTTTCTTTCTCTGACAATCGCATGAAAATGCAAGATTTCAAAACATTTACATCGCTGAATATCTCTTCCTTAACAGCGATACTTTGAAATTTCCAAAACCTTCACTGATATTTCTATTCAGTGCTTCATGTTTTCAAAAGAGTCCTTGAGTTTTCAAAACCTCAGAGACATCCTAAAAGAATATGAAAGGAAAGTTGTGACGTCATTGCAACGGATAAGCCCTGGCACGTTCTTCTTTCTGACACACGTTTGCACGTTTCGTTTACCATCCAATCAAATGCAAACACGTGTCCGTGTCATGATGAAAAACTTTCCCGCTCAAGTTTTTCTCTCTCTAAAATCTCTATATATAAACAACATCATTGTTTATATATTCCTTTTACGCGAACAATATTCCTCCGCAAGAAAGAATTCACTGTTGCATTTGTGCTCTCAAAAACTTCAAGAACTGTTCATCATCTTCTTCATCAAACATCGAAGGTTAATATGTTCTTATCTTTTACAAAATGCTTATAAACTTGTTTTTGATCTTCTCATTGTTTTAACAAGATCAAACAAAAGAACTTCTAAAAAATAAAATCATTTCTTTCATGGTTTTATGAACACAACCTTTCATAGTTGTTCTTCATGTTTTAAATGCAAAAATCTTAAACTTGTTCTTCATTCGTTTCCAGAATATCTTTCTCAAAAGAAACTGGAAAACAAGACTAAATGGGTTTACATTTCATTTTTCAAAAACAAGAAAAACCCTAATCTTCATTAAGACATTTGTGTCTGAATGAAATGGATAAAATTCGAACCATCTTCATGGAAAATCTTTCCACATTAAGATAATTCTTATTTTTTTAAACATCTTTGGTTGAACTGATAATACAGAAATGGCCTCTGCTGACATTTCTACTGCTGAGAAAACCATTGCTGCTGCTGAAGAATTGGAGATAATCAAGGCTCCTCAGGTCAATTTCTCTCTGGAAGAACTAGATTGGACCAAGTCTAACAATCTGTATGCGCTTCTCGAGTTTCCTCCTCGAAAGCATGTCACACATCTGGATGATGCTGTGAAATTCATGAAGAATTGTTGTCTTTCAACAGCCCTGACTATTACACCTCCTGCCAATCAGCTTTTACTATCCCAGTTCTGGTACTCTGCCAGACACTCTCAGCTACCCTCCACCAAAGATCCCTAAAAAACAATAAACTGTATTCTCTGTGATACAAGTTTTGGCATGTTCAAGATCACCCCTGCTATAATTCGCAAATCCCTGAAACTTCCCTTAGCCACAAAAGAAAAACCTTTTGTTCCTTTCCCTGACCACAAAAGAGCCGCTGACAGGGAAGCCATTACTGCATTTTTTGATGCCATGGGCTATATATGGGAAACTGGGAGAGACAAGAAGCCTGAGAAGAAGCTGACCATGATGAAGAAATCGAAAATGCCCAGCGAGATGAACTTCATCTTCACTCATTTAATCAGCTGCATGACTGCTAAGACCGGCTCCTCTGACCAAGCCGCTCAACCTCAGCAAGCAATGGTATACGCTCTGCTGAAAGGTCTACACGTTGACTGGGCATCAATAATCTATGATGACCTATTGCAAAAGATAGACTCTGCCGCTGACAGACCTCCATGGGTTCCATACCCTCGATTTATCAGCGCCGTCTTCCAGACAGGCCTGAAGGACAACTACCCGCAAGAGGGTGACTTGAAACTCTCTCAGGTTGGCCCTAAGGTACTCGACTTCAAACCGGTGGAAAACGAGGTACGTCTTTCTACCCTTTTAACTCTTCTTAACTCTACTTCTTCTATTTCTGTGGCTACTTCAGCGACAATACCCATCGCTGATACCCAGGCCACAAAATCCACTCCTTCAAGAAAAAGGAAACACTCTTCAACCCAACTTGATTCTAAAAGGATCAAGAAAACAAAGGAGCAACCCCAGCAATCTCATGCTGAAGACTCCTCAGCTCATCTTAAAGAGCTGAAGGAAAGTTCTGTGGTACGCTCTGCCACACCTGAACAAGCCATCCATTCCATCCCAACTTCAGCGTCTCTTAACGCTGAGGTTACAAACTTGGAATCTACCCAAACTCCTCCAGTCTCTCAAAAGACTGGAGAAGAGATTCTCAGCGGATCCAATGTTGAACTTGGCACCCAACCCAAATTCTCAACCTTTGCTTCTCTCTCTACTCCGTTGGTCTCACCTCCGGTTATCACTGGAGATGACATCATTCCTCGGGAAACTAAAGCTGATACTCCAGGAATGATGAAGACAGGACCTGTAGAACAAACCATGCGCACTCTTGAAGACGACATGGAACACTTTTCAGGACATCGTGATTTCGACGAATTCATCAATCCTCCTGTAGGTACACAACAACCCATATACACTGTAACTAAACCCCAAACTTCTGAGCTTTCTTTTGTTCACAAGTACTTATCTATTACAGGTCCTAATTTGGGAGACATCAACGCCTCTCTGAAAGCCGTGGAGACAAAGGTGACAGGTCTCACCACTACTCTTTCCGACAACTCTACAGCTGTAACAAACGCTGGACAGAATCTGAACAAGTTGATAACGGTGGTGGAGAAGAAAGCCTCCACAGATGATTTGAAGCAGGTTGATAAAATCCTCAGTGACTTCGCAAAGGTGCTCGGTGACATCTACACAGACTACCTCTCCATCAAAACTTCAGTTTCATCCATGTCCGGCGAAGTAACAACGCTGAAGACATCGGTTGGAACACTAGAGGGAGATATGTCTGATAAATCCCAAATCTAGCACAAAGTAATGAACAAGTGTAGAGAGAATCTAGAGAGCAATCTTGTCATCCATATATTGATTTCAAAATGTAAAATGACAAATGCTTCAAGTTGTTATACAAAATAACAAAGGAACTCCTTTATATAGTAGGACATGACAAGCCCATGCCTCTACTAAGGAGAAACAGTACAAGATATTAATACTGTCTTGATAGCTACAAAAATGCCCTAACAATCTCCCCCTTAGCTATCAAGGCAGAAAGGGTCTTCTTCTACTTCGAAACCCAAGATGCGTTTCAATCCTTCGCATAGCCATTCTGAAGCTCAATTTTTCATCTATCTCTTCAATGGCTCTTGACAAAACTCTTCTACGTCTTGAAGACATCCAATTAACTTTTCGTTCAGCATCATGTCTTTTGAGCTTTTCGACTAACTGAAGTCTTACAATTTTAAGCGTACCATCAGAATATTTTTCCAACTCATTAAACCGAATGAATATCTTGTTTGCACCATTACTGAACACAACACCAAACTCTGGTTCTCCAATCACACAATATAAAGGCATCCTCATCAATCCAGTCAATTCTTGATTTGGTCTTAACAGATTTATTCTTGGTTGATAGCTTTCCACACCCATCTGCAAATCATGACACTGTGTGAATAAAACGTGTCTTCTCAGAAATCTCTTAATGGCATTCAAAGCAAGAGTTACGTTTTCCCTTCTGATCTGAAGATCTCTGAAATGATGATACAAGAACTCAAAATCTTCCATGGTTAAATGACAGAAATCAGCTTCAGTAAATCTATAATCTCTGCAATCTTGCCTTTGAACAAGAAACTCTGGATACCACAACTTGTAATACAGTCTAGCTGTTACCTCCTTTATAGACACAATCAACTTCTTGCTCCTCACCTCTCTTTTCTTTTGACACTTGTCCCTTAGAAAGTACATATATTCGAACTTGTATTCGGCTGTTTGATCTGTAATACCCAACACAGCGTAGGGATTCAAAGTTCTGATTCTGTGCACAAACAGTCTTCTTTCTTCTTCTTCTAGGAAAGGTGTTCTCAAATACAAAGTTCTTTGTCGTTGTTCAAGTTCAGTCAATTTTCTGCTCCGTGAGGATGAAGGACCAGGTTGATCAGCAGGATTAGAAGGACCAGCTTCATCATGACTAGGAATGATAGGAGGTATTGAAGATGTAGTGGATTGAGGATCAGTCTCTTCGGATTTTGGCTCTTTAGATAATGGATCATGAGAATGATGTGGTTCAGATACAGGTATAGTGGTTTGAGTTGAAGTAGATTGGTTAAGGTTGATGGTTATAGGTGTAACAGAAGGTTGTTCTGACATCAAAGTGGTTGAGATATGTTCGGGTGAGTGTACAGGGCTAAAGATTATTTCTTCAGGAGTTTGTGGCCCATATATCTCTGACAAAATATCAACCTCTTCTTCATTAAATCCAACACCTTGATCTTCTGGTTCATAAGTAAATACCAAAAGTGGTTCTTCTTCCTCCTTAACTTTCCAATACCGATCATAAGCTCTTGCACTTTCATCAGCTTCTTCATCATCAAAACTAATTTCAATCAACTCCTAAGATTGCACGAATCGATCAACCACTTCTCTTATCTCCTTCTCATTTACCTCAGGCTTTTCAACCGTTGGTTCTATATTCGGATCAACATATAATACGATCTGTTTTCCGCTTTGATCACCCATAGCACCTGATTCAAACATCTTAGATATTTCAGCAACAGTCGGATTCTTTTTCTGACCTTGAGAGCTTTCTGACTCAGCTCTTCTCTTCTTACTCATCTCCCCCTCATGATCATGATCATCGGGATCCTGATCATGTCTTCTTTTAGTACTCTGAGCTTGAGTCTTACACGACTGTTCCATTAATGCTTTCAACTCAACAATTGACTGCTTCATATCACTTAAAGATTTCACAACTTCAGACTTGAAAGTAGATAACTCTTTGGATAATGCTTGAAACTGTGTGGGTGTAACTGAAGGTGTAGGTGGAAGTGGATTTGGAGTAGATTGGAAATTCTGAAGTAGAGATAACAAGGTTTTACTTTGCTGATCTTCAGGACTCATAGACATCAGTTTGGCATAGAATAAATCCCTTAATTCATCAACACTTTGATCCACTGGTGGTTGTTGCATAGGAGAAGACTGAGGTACTCGAGGCGGAGCCAGATAGATTTCTGGACGAGGGCGTACAGCTGGCTCATAAGTCATCGGTTCTTTTCCCTTCAACTGATTCTTCACACCTTGTAACTCCCGGATGAACATAGTTTCAATATCCTTTAGGGCGCCATCGAAGTTTTCCCTTGTCACAAAGACGGGTAAAGTAACACCGGCACCACTTAGGTTTGCCGTTGACACAACAGTTGTTGCAACTGTGTGACCTACGCTCAGTGTTGGCATAGTGTTAGCACTGGTAGGATTTCCACTCTGTCCTTGTAGTCCTGTAAAAGAATCTACTCTGAGTGTTTGAAACAATACCAAATAGTGAAAAGTGGGAAATAAGGTTTCGAACCCTATTTATACTCAAAAAAATATTTGTACACTTGGCACACATTAGAGTACCCCACTTGGCAATCAGTTAAAAATGCATGTTTCAAAACATTAGATATGGCACTGTTCATCTGAACAATTTACATAAACAAATATGTAAAAAATTCCAAAAGAGTTCGAATCAGATAAAGTTGTACAACAATTGATATTGATCTCATTGAATTCGAATCCTTAAGGGTCCGAATTCATTGAATTTGAATCCTTAAGAGTCCGAATTCATTGAATTCGAATCCTTAAGAGTCCGAATTCATTGAATTCGAATCCTTAAGTGTTCGAATTCTTTGAATTCGAATCCTTAAAGGTCCGAATTCATTGAATTCGAATCCTTAAGTGTTCGAATTCTTTGAATTCGAATCCTTCAGAGATCGAATTCTTCAAATATTTGCATGAAAAATTACAACTTTTTCTGAAAAGTCCAACAACTGTTCTAAAATTCTCACATCAGATAAAATTTTGTAAGCTCTCAGATACAGATAACACTTTTACAGATTTATGCCGAATTGCTCCCCCTTAACAATTGCATAAACTGATATCTTTTCTTCAGAGAAATCTGCACAAACAGAGGAAGATTTGGTACTCATAGAACATGAGTCCAAACTGTTAGAATTATCACTTTGTGTAAAAATCTAACTCCCCCTTAAAATATGAATTCTTGAGAAACTTGCTTTCTTCCTCTGAAAATATGCATAAAACTCAGTATTTGATATTGGATCAAAAATACATTTCACAAGGAAAGTCAAATTCATTGAATTTTGTTTTATGACTACTAACATTTGATCATTTGAATGCTTTACAAAAGAAATTCAACTTAATAAAATTTAACATATATTCCAATCAGATGAAATCAAATGCATGTGTTTGGATTCAAGGACAAGACATCATTGCTTATCAAGTTATAATTGTTCAGTGTCAACCCCTTTATCAAATATATTTGGTGTGCTAGCATGCGAAATATGATTGGCATAAAGCTTATGTATTTCTACAATATATAAGAATACTTTTCTCTACTCACACTATTTGTCCAAAATCAGAATTTTCACAAATTTACGGGTTTATCGCGACTTTGTATTTTCCCAAGTTTCAAGAGATATGTGCTCTTTGGCATCTTTTAATATTGTGCACATTTGAATCTTTTGATTTTGTGCTCATTGGCATCTTTTGATTTTATGCGCATTGGCATCTTTTGATTCTGTGCTCATTGGCATCATTTGATTTTGTGCTCATTGGCATCTTTTGATCAAAGAGTTTAGTAAGAATAAGATACACCGTTAAACATGACTTTCTATCTGGTTCTATAGCAGGATTTGGGTTAGCAGATCCCAGACCAGTTGGCCTTAGTTGCTAGGTGACGAGCACCCCTTAGAACTTAATTTCCCAAACCAGAAAGGCCACATCGATATATCTTAAACCCATTTGTACCAGTAGAACATGGCTTTCTATCTGGTTCTATTGCAGGATTTGGGTCAGCCGATCCCAGACCAGTTGATCTTAGGGACTAGGTGTCGAGCACCCCTTAGGACTTACTCTCCCAAACCAGAAAGGCCACAGGCAGAAACTTTCAAACTAAATGATAGTGCAACTTTTTTATCTCAATCACTTGGTTCTAAAACATAGTGCTTTGCCCATATTTTCATTTCCATCCATCATTCTGACATATAGGCTTTTTGAGCATTATATTCTATATATATCCAGATTCACATAACTTTGAGCATTCAGCATAATTTCATTCATGTTATGCTGACCTTTCGATTTATTTTAGAGGTGAAAATTGAAGCAAATCTAACTCAGATAGTACAAATTTTCTTGTAAAATCATCTTTTAGCACACATTTAATTCATTGAATGAAAATTGAAAATTTCATCTTATTGAATTAAATTTGTAAAGTTTCAAGTTTTCAAATCAGTAGAAACAAATATAATCCAATGTTACCTTTTGCCACTTGTTCCTTGAAACAAAAATATATAGCAGTTAAGGATATCACCTGAGAAGTATGAGTTCTAAACTGATTTGTTTAGAAATCTTAGTCTTTGAAGTACGGGTTCTAAACTGATTTGTTTAGAAGCCAATGACGTTGAAATCCGGGTTCTAAACTGATGTGTTTAGAAACCATTGGTTTTGCTTTCCCTTAATGGCACAAGTACTCTTCTTAAAAAATTCACCGCTTCTCTTCTGTTTTCAGTCATGTGTGTGGTATATATATTTCCAAATCAGCACAACACATGATGTACCTACAAAACAGTTTAAGCAGATTTTGGTACCCAATGGCACTTGGGTCCTAGTGGGTTAGGTGTAGATTTCTTACAAGGAATACTGTAAGAACCATACCAATAAGAAGTATAATCTTTATGCACAAAGTCATTTGATCCACAGTAAGAACAACAGATTTTCTTATGTGCCAACCTAATCAGATGATTTACATAATGAATAGGATTAGGTTTAGCATAAGATTTACCTTTTGGCGTATTGTTCTTCTTTGCATTTGACGTGGATACAGATGATTTTGGCACTTCTTTCTTTGGAACTGTTGTGCCTTTTACTCTCCATTCCATCTTCACCCTCTTGAAGACTGGAACTTCTTCAGGTTTGGAAGTATTAACTTTAGGCACTTTTGTTTTGTTATCTGATTTATCATACAGAGGATTATAGAAGAGATTTGTTGAACGAATCCGACCTTTTGAGAAATCTGTTGATCTATTAAATTGTTTAGAAGAAATGTTTATAAAACTTGAACTTGAAGCAGTTTTAAAAGAGCATTCAGAATCATTTGAATCAACAAATGGAGTCTGAAAGATAGAATTATGACCGGTCTGCTTTGAGACATCAAATTTAAAAATGACGTCTTCAAGTTCTTTGACTTTGTTTATTAAAACATTTTTCTCTTTAGAAATTAGATCAAATTTCATTTGGAGATCAGATTTGATCAACTGATCCTTCATAATATCAGCTGATAAACCAGATAATCTTTTGGTAAGATTAAGAATCACATCTTCAAAATATTCACGTTCCGATTCAAAATCTTTTTCCAAAAACTTTCTTTTATCAGTAATCTCTTTGAAAATTTCCATATTTTTCTTTTTAAGAGTTTTACTTTCCTTTTCAAAGAGATTTTTCTTTTCCGTGAAATCTTTTCTTTCCTTTTCCAAAAGATTTTCTAATTCAGAGATTTTCACGGAAAGTTCAGAACTTTTAATCTCAAAAGATTTTCGTTCAGTTTCAAATTTAGCTCTTTCTTTTTCGAGCTTGTCTTTTTCTAAAAATAAAACTTTCTCAAGATTAGAAATTTGTTTTGAAAGTTTTATATATTTAAGCTCAATTACTTCCTTTTCTTTAAGAACTTTCATTGAAGAAAGTGACTCTCTTTCACGTTCTGTAAGCTTCTTCTTCAATTCAACGTTTTCACCTTCCAACGTTGTTCTTTTCTCTTGAACTTCTTTTAATTGATCGTGCAGACATGAGTTGTCTTTCTTTGCTTCAAGATCTGCAATATAAGCTTCAAGATCAGTTATTCTTTTAGTAAATTTAGCATTTGAAGAAGAAATGTCTAAAATTTGTCTTTTCAGATTAACATTTTCTTCTTTCAATGCTTTATTTAAAATAGGAGTTGAAGAATTTGAAGCATTATCTTTAACAGGAGTTTCTGATATAGGAGATGTTTCTGATAAAATAACTTGTTGCAAAATTCCATTATTTGCCTTAGCCTTTTCAAGTGGCTTTGGAGGTGTTTTTGTTATTATGACTTGTTGCAACTTTACATTTGGTTTAACAAAAACTTTTGCAATTGGAGGAATCTCCTTTTTCAGAGTTTGCTTCAAATTTTCACCACTGCTTTTAACAATAACTTGTTGTAAAACCATTTTGAAAATTGCTAGAAATTGATCGTTCAGAAGATCAAGCAGACAGTGTATGAAAATACACTTTACAAAAAAATTTATATAAATTTTTTTCTTTAAAAGCTCTTACAATGTATGAAATACACTATAGAAAAAATTTCGGGATAATTTTTTTTTTTAATTCACAAGAATTCACAAGAATTTGGATGAATAAGGATTCGAAATCAATGAATTCGAATGAAGAAGGGTTCGAATTCAATGAATTCGGATGAAGGAGGGTTCGAATTCAATGAATTCGGATGCTGAAGGGTTCGAATTCAATGAATTCGAATGCTGAAGGATTCGAATTCACTCAATTCGGACTTAACTTGGTTCGAATTCACTCAATTCGAATGTAACTGGGTTCGAATTCACTCAATTCGAATGTAACTTGGTTCGAATTCACTCAATTCGAACTTAACAGGGTTCGAATTCTATACTTGGAAAAACAAATTCAACTCAGATGAATCCACAACTTCTCAATTCGAATCTAACAGGGTTCGAATTCACCTCAATTCGAATCTAACAGAGTTCGAATTCACCTCAATTCGAATGTAGCAGGGTTCGAATTCTATGAATTCGAATGCTTCTTGAGTCGAATTCTATACTTGTGATTCCAAGAACAATCCGAATTCTCTATGAATGTTCCGAATTCTCTTTGAATGATCCGAATTCACCAAGAATGATCCGAATTCTGCACTTCGAACTTCAAAATCACTTAATCTGCCATAACTTCTTCAATTCTTGATCAATTGTGATGAATCTTATATCAAATTGTTCGTAATTGAAATCCGCACACTTTTTCTGTTGATTGCAATTCACAATTCGATCAATTTGAACAGATTAAGATCAAAACAGTGAATTTTTGGTTTTCGAATAAAATCTTAAAAATTGATCAAATCAGATGATTCTGTGCAGTTTTTGATGTTGATCCAAGAATTAAAGATGATCAGTAATCAATTACGAGTTCAGGGATGCAAGAAATTGATTCAAAAGATCAAAATTTAAAAAAAATTAGATGAATAGTGATGAACACCCAATCTGAATTCTTCAGCTTTAGTGTAAAAATTCTTCAATTTGGTCTTCGATCTGCTTGAATCTTCTGTTTAGCTCTGATACCAATTGATAAATCCCAAATCTAGCACAAAGTAATGAACAAGTGTAGAGAGAATCTAGAGAGCAATCTTGTCATCCATATATTGATTTCAAAATGTAAAATGACAAATGCTTCAAGTTGTTATACAAAATAACAAAGGAACTCCTTTATATAGTAGGACATGACAAGCCCATGCCTCTACTAAGGAGAAACAGTACAAGATATTAATACTGTCTTGATAGCAACAAAAATGCCCTAACAATGTCTGCTATGAAGACTAATGTCAACACTCTTACGACTGACTTAGGTTCTGTAAAGACTGACGTTGGTTCGATGAAGACTATGATCGAGCAGCTACTGAACAAAGCGAACGCCCCTGTCCCTGCATCTGAAACTTTTACAGCGGCGGATCGTACTGAGCTGAAGAAGATCAATCCTGCTATTTCTGGCCTTGAAGACAGATTAGCAAAGATTGAAGGTTGTATGGGTATCTCTGGCCAAGAAGACAGAGAGCCTAACACAGCTGCTGAGTCAACCCATTCCTCCCCCATTCATCATGAAGAAGGGGGGGACAAGAAGAACTCTGAAGACCTTCTCCTTGATGAATCTATCGAGGAGGAGAAGACTCAAGACCTCACTCTTGCTGAAGAGAGTAAGAAGACAGCTGAAGAAACCACCGCTGGACCTCATGGAGATGAAAACCCTGAGGAAACCGAGAAGCTCGCCTTTGTATCTGAGGGGGAGCAACTCGAAGAAGAAGTTGGGAAATCCGAATCTGAAGCTGAAGACGAAGAAGACATCGATCTATCTGATGATGAACCATCATCTTCTTCAAAGAATGATGATGACGACGACGATGATGATGACTCCTTCATTTTCAAACCTGCTCAGAGGACGATAGCTCTCAAGGGGATCTCCATAAATGAACCAACAAGGGAGCGGACCAAATCAAAGCCCTCAGCCTCTGGAGCTGAGAAAGGCAAAGGCAAAAGCGTCGCTGAAGATGACAATCTGACGATCTTGCTTGAAAAGTCGGTTTGTCAGGTACACTACAAATCTCTTACTCCATCCCTCCTCTATACACTTTCAGTTCTACTAACCAAGCCTATACACTTGAACCAATTTCTTTTCTCTGATTCTACCCAAGTTCTTACTCGTAAGATCGCTGTGTTTCAGCTAGTCCTCTCCCCTGTTTGAGGATATTGCTGAAGTTTCCACAACTGCGACTTCACCAACAATAATACCAGTTGCTGCTGAAGAAATAATCCCAGTCTTGGATTTGATCTCTGAGACTAATGAACCTGAAGAACAGCTACGGTCACACAGACGCAGACCTTCCTTAGCTCCTCAAAAGCTAAGTGAAGAGGATCAGAAAAGAAGAGAAGAGATAATAAAGCAGTTCGAAGATCAATGAATAATTCTGAGGTGTGATCAACTTCCTTCCATTCCTCCAAAGTTTAAAATTTCTAAAAAGGAATACAAGGATCACCTCAGAGTTGAACGTCTACTCGCTGAAAAAAGGACAGAGAATACGCCATCCATCTCTCTCAACGATCAGTGAAAGACCCCAAGCTGAAAAGAGCTCCAATTGAAGTTCAACGTTAGCTGTGGGAAGACGCCCAGAAGATATCTGAAGAAAAGAGAACTGTGTCTCAGTCCACTTTAGCCTGGTGCAAAGAAAAGGTAAATTTCAGATTCTCTCCTGCCAGAATCATCAAGGTATTCATCAGTGGAATATCAACCCTGAACGTTTCAATCGCTGAAATCGAGATATTCAGAGACAATAACCAGTACGAGAAATTCTATGCTGATGCCATAACGAAGTACAGTCTCTCTGAATGGTTGGAGATCAGGTTAGCCATACAGAAGTCTCAGTCTAAGTACAAAGAATATTTCGAAAAGCTGATAAACAAGCAGATCGACATGGTTTACTCTTGTGTGGAAATTCCTCCTCCTCCTCCTCTCGAAAGTCAGAAAAGAAAGGCCTCAGCGAAGAAGAAGTCTAAATCGTCAAATGATGGTCCTATCATACGAAATGAAACAGGTATTGGTTTTTCCCGAGCTGAAGTCCTTGGTCCTGACCCTGATCTTTCCGGACTTGATACATCTCTTCCTGAAGGTGAGACTTTCATCCCTGGAAAAGTCATAAGCGAACCCTACGGGATATTCTTCCTTGACTATGATGGTGGAAAGCGTTTTCAACGCATCTCTGAACTTCACATTACTCCCATCGAACAGCTGAAAGACCTCATCTACTGGTGTGACTTTAGGAATGATCTTCAGGCACGACATCTTAAACCCTTGATTTTTGAAGAAGCGCTGATCAAAAGAAAACAAGGTGTAACCGTTCCTGACTGGATGATTCCCACATCAATGACCCTTGATGAACTTCTCATTAAGGAAGAACCCTTTATAAGCTGATATAATCGCCCATTTCTCTATTGTATAAGTTATTCTTTTGTACTTGTAATTTATTTCGCTTGTACTTGTAATCTTTCCTTTCCCCTTTGTAACCTGATTCAAAGTTTTAAAGAAAGATTTCAGCGAAAGTACTTTACTCCATCAGTACAGAAAAGATCCCAGAAAACAGTAAAAGGGACAAATATTTTATGAGTTCTTTTTACCCTTATGTTTTCATTAAATAGCAATTTTCTTTGTTGATATGTCATAATCAAATAGGGGGAGATTGTTGATCCAAACCCTCAGTGATTTGATAATGACCCTCTCTTAATACTTAGTGAAAATTGTAAGTAAACAATATGTATCAGAGTTTCACTATCACTGATAAGTATTAAGTTCTTACAGTACCGCTGATAGGAACTCTCGCTCTATAGATTAAACATTCAGCGAACACTGTTCACCAATAATACTCTGAGTCTGTTCAGTCATTATGGTGATCGCTGATAAGTTAGTTGTTTACTTATGATCCCTGAAGACAAGTTTCACGTCAACAAAGGTTCTACGCTGAAGTCGAAGATCAAGCCCAAGAACCAGCGACAAGTCTCCTAATGAACTGATGCGGATCAGCGAAGACTCATATTTGTCCACTCAACGTGAAGTATCAAGTACAAGACTTCAGCTATCGCTGAACTTTATCATTCGCTAAATAGATAATGATAATGCTCTGAATCAACGAAAGCTGATCATGAAGTCCTCCGTACAAATTACTTTTGTCTTAACCTCCCTTGCACGACTCCGTATGAAATGTCAGAAAAGAACCTCCGACTGTCTGAAATCGTACAACCACTCTGATACAACACTGTTCATTCCATGTGGCTACTAATGTTGTCAACAAAGGTCAACGACATGCAACCAACCAGCTGATGACACGTGTAAAGTGTATACTGACTTGCATTAAATGCATGCCGTATATAAAGAGATGAACTCACTTCATTTGAAGTAAGTTGCTAACTCTGGACAAGTTCAATCTCTTATCTCAAGATAGGTTATTATTAGTAATTTCCTTATCTCTCTTAGTGCAAGAAACCTTAGTGTTCCAACTTGTTTAGATTTAGGTTTATCCTTAATCTTGTTTCCGCAATAAGCTGTAAATTGTTAATGGTTTATCAATAAAAAATTTAGAAAAGTAAATTTGTGTGTTTGTATTCAACCCCCCCCCCCCCCTTCTACAAACTTGTATAGGCCTTCGGGACCAACATATTGTTTGACTTGGAGTCCTAGGAAGAAGTTTAGTTCTCCCATCATACTCATTTCAAACTCACTCTGCATGAGTTCTTCAAAATCAGTGCAGTGTTTTGCATTTGTAGACCCAAAAATAATATCGTCCACATAGATATGTACAAGCAGAATCTCATCACCTTTTCTTTTATAAAACAAAGTATTATAAGTTGTACCTCTTTCGAAATTATTTACGACAAGAAAGGTTGAAATGCGTTCGTACCATGCTCTTGGAGCCTGTTTCAGTCCATACAGAGCTTCATCACCTTTTGTTAGAGCATTGTTGTATTCAAGATTTACTGTAAAGTCAATGTACTGTAATGAGTCTAGGCTGTATAGCTTTGCCTTTATACCTTGTAGGTTATAGGTATAAATAGGCTTGTCTAGTTCTTTAGCTAGATAACACTATAGAACACTTCATAATCTCTTGATCATTTGTCATTTACACTTTAGAGATCAATATATGGATGACAAGTTCTCTTTAGACTCTCTCTCTACATCATTCTTGATTACTTGCTAGATTTGGGATTTCACATTTGGTATCAGAGCTAAACAGAAAATTCAAGCAGATCAAAGAGCAAATTGAAGAGTTTTTACACTTTTCTTGAAGATTTCGGATCCTTCATTCATCACTGTTCATGATGATTTCTTACCCTCCATCGATTACTGTTCATCTAGAATCATCATTTTTTTCATTTTTTGATCTTTTGGATTGATTCTTGACATCATTGCACTCGATTTTCATCCATGAACATCTTTAATTCAAGGATCTATACCAAAATCTGCACAGAATTTGCAGATCTGATCATTTTGTATCTGTTTTTGTTCGAAAACATTTTCTTACTATTTTGGATCATAATCCGATTAAATTGATCGAATTAGGATTTGTGATTAACTAAGAAAGTGTGTGGAATCAAATTTCGAACAAATCTGTGCAAATTTCATAACAATTGATCAAGAATTGAAAAAGTTATGGCTGATTTAGTGTTTTTTAAGTTCGAAGTGCAGAATTCGGATCATTCATACACAATTCGGATCATTCAAAGGGAATTCGGAGTGTTCTTGGCATCACAAGTATAGAATTCGACTCAAGAAGCTTTCGAATTCATTGAATTCGAACTCTGTTAAGTTCGAATTGAGTTGAATTCGAACCCTGTTAGATTTGAATTGAGAAGTAGTGGATAAATCTGAGTTGGTTTTGATTTACCAAGGATTGAATTCGAATCCAGTTAAGTCCGAATTGAGTGAATTCGAACCCAGTTAAGTCCGAATTGAGTGAATTCGAACCAAGTTAAGTCCGAATTGAGTGAATTCGAACTGTGTTAAGTTCGAATTGGGTGAATTCGAACTCTGTTAAGTCCGAATTGAGTGAATTCGAATCCTGTTAAGTTCGAATTGGGTGAATTCGGATTCAGTTAAGTCCGAATTGAGTGATTTCGAATCTTTCTTCATTCGAATTCATTGATTTCGAATCCTTATACATCCGAATTCTTGAGAAAAAATTTTATTTCGAAATTTTTTCTATAGTGTTTTTCATACACTTTAAGAGCTTTTCAAGAAAAAAATTTATAGTGTATTTTATACACTTTGTGATTGATTTTCGGAAAGATCATCTTCTAGCATTCTTCAAGATGTCTGACATAGAGAATTTAAGTGGGAGAATATGGTATTAGTTAGGAAAAGAGAGAAAATGGACTCTTTCTGAAGCTAAAGATGAGATCAAGCGTCTTGAAGGTTTTCTTTCTAGATACATAAGACATTCTAATGAAGATGCAAGAAAAAATACAAAGCTCAAGTCTGAGAAAGCTTTATTAGAAGACAAAGTCTCTTCTCTTGAGTCCGAACTGAAACATTTGAATGACAAGATTGTAGTGCTTGAAGTTACTCAAGAGAAAAATAAGACATTTGAGATTTCAACTCATCAAGATAACATGAAGGAGCTTCAAGGGAGTATAAAGACATTGGAAGAAGAAAATGCTGATTTGAAGAGACACATTTTAGACATTTCTTCTTCAAATGAAAATTGTATTTTTAAAGAACAAAATGTTGAACTTACAAAAAGAATTACTGAACTTGAAGTTTATATTGCAGGTCTTGAAACAAAGAAAGACAACTCAAGTCTGCACAATCAAATCGAGAAACTTCAAGAGAAAGTAACAACTCTTCAAAGAGAAAATGCTGATATGAAGAGTGGGAAAGACAAGAGTGAAAAGGGGAACTCATATTTACAAAATCAAATAAAAAGAGTTCAAGAAAAGACAACAACGTTGGAAAGTGAAAACGTTGAATTGAAGAAGAAGCTTTCTGAACGTGAAAGAGTGTCACCTTCTTCAAAGAAAGTTCTTAAAGAAAAGGAAATAATTGAACTAAAATATATAAAACTTTTGAAACAAATCTCCGATTTTGAGAAATTTTTATATCTTGAAAAAGAGAAGCAAGAGAAAGAAAGAAATGAATTTGAAACAGAACGCAAATTTTTTAAGATTAAAAGTTCTGAGCTTTTCGTGAAAATTTCTGAATTAGAAAATCTTTTGGAAAAGGAAAGAAAAGATTTCACGGAAAAGAAAAATCTCTTTGAAAAGGAAAGTAAAACCCTTAAAAAGAAAAATATGGAAATTTTCAAAGAGATTACTGATAAAAGAAATTTTTTGGAAAAAGATTTTGAATCGGAACGCATATATTTTGAAGATGTGATTCTTAATCTTACCAAAAGATTATCTGGTTTATCAGCGGATATTATGAAGGATCAATTGAAAAAATCTGATCTCCAAAAGAAATTTGATCTAATCTCTAAAGAGAAAAATGTTTTGATAAACAAAGTTAAGGAACTTGAAGACATCATTTTTAAATTTGATGTCTCAAAGCAGGTAAGTCCTGAAAGTATCTTTCAGACTCCATTTGTTAATTCAAATGATTCTGAATGCTCTTTTAAAACTGCTTCAAGTTCGAGTTTTAAAAATATTCCTTCTAAACATATTAATAGATCAACTGGTTTCTCAAAAGATCAGATTCGTTCAACAAATCTCTTCTATAATCCTCTGTTTGATAAATCAGATAACAAAACAAAAGTGCCTAAAGCTAATACTTCCAAATCTGAAGAAGTTCCAGTCTTCAAGAAAGTGAAGATGGAATGGAGAGTCAAAGGCACAACAGTTCCGAAGAAAGATATACCAAAATCATCTCCTTCCACAACAAATGCCAAAAAGAACAATGCGCCAAAAGGTAAATCTTTTGTTAAACCTGATTTGGTTTACTCT
The DNA here is from genome assembly GCA_033807775.1 of Saussurea involucrata. NCBI lineage: Eukaryota > Viridiplantae > Streptophyta > Magnoliopsida > Asterales > Asteraceae > Saussurea > Saussurea involucrata. Next base: position 112,412,663 of record CM066315.1, read on the forward strand.
GTAAATCAATTAATCAGGTTAGCTCAAAAGAAATTTTGTTGTTCTTACTGTGGAACAAATGATTTTGTGCATAAAAATTATACTTCTTTTTGGTACGGTACTTACAGTATTCCTTTTAAGAAATCTACACCTAACACACTAGGACCCAAGTCCCATTGGGTACCAAAATCTGCTTAATCTGTTTTGCAGGTTCATCATGTGTGGTGCTGATTTGGAAACATAAACCACACACATGATTGAAAACAGAAGAGAAGCGGTGAATTGTTTTTAAGAGTATATGTACCATTAAGGGGGAGCAAAGACATAAATGGTTTCTAAACATATCAGTTTAGGACCCGCACTTAAAAGAGACTTTGGTTTCTGAATACATCAATTCAGGACCTGTGCTTCAATGTTTTTGGCTTTTGAACATATCAGTTCAAAACCCGTGCTTCAACGACTATGGTTTCTGAACAATTCAGTTCAGGACCCGTATATCAAAGACTAAGACTTCCCATACTTCCAAGGTGATATCCTTTAACTGTCATATTTTTTTAATTCAAGGAACAAGTGATGAAAGGTAACATTGGATTATATTTGTTTCTACTGCTTTGAAAACTTGAATCTTTACAAATTTAATTCAATGAGATAAAATTTTCAATTTTCATTCAATGAATTAAATGTGTGCTAAAAGATGATTTTACAAGTGATTTTGTTTTATCTGAGTTATATTTGTTTCATCTTTCACCTCTGAAATAAATCGAAAGGTCAGCAAAACATGAATGAAATTATGCTGAATGCTCAAAGTTATGTGAATCTGGACTTATAGAGAATATAATGCTCAAAAAGCCTAAATGTCAGAATGATGAATGGAAATGAAAATATGGGCAAAGCACTATGTTTTAGTACCAAGTTATTGAGATAAAATTGTTGCACTATAATTTAGTTTGAAAGTTTGTTCCTGTGGCCTTTCTGGTTTGGGAGAGTAAGTCCTAAGGGGTGCTCGACACCTAGTCCCTAAGATCAACTGGTCTGGGATCGGCCGACCCAGATCCTGCAATAGAACCAGACAGAAAGCCATGTTCTACAGGTACAAATGGGTTTAAGATATATCGATGTGGCCTTTATGGTTTGGGAAATTAAGTTCTAAGGGATGCTCGACACCTAGCACCTACGGCCAACTGGTCTGGGATCTGCTAACCCAAATCCTTCTATAGAACCAGATAGAAAGTCATGTTTAACGGTGTATCTTATTCTTACTAAACTTTTTGATCAAAAGATGCCAATGAGCACAAAATCAAAGGATGCCAATGAGCACAGAATCAAAAGATGCCAATGAGCACAAAATCAAAAGATGTCAATGTGCACAAAATCAAAAGATGCCAAAGTGCACACATCTCTTGAAACTTGGGGAAAATACAAAGTCGCGATAAACCCGTAAATTTATGAAATTCTGATTTTGGACAAATAGTGTGAGTAGAGCAAAGTATTCTTATATGTTTTAGAATTGCATACGCTTGATGCTAATCATATTTCGCATGCTAGCACACCAAATAGATTTAATAAAGGGGTTGAAACTGAACGTTTGTAACTTGATATGCAATGATGTCTTGTTTTTGAATCCAAACACATGCATTTGATTTCATTTGATTGAAATATTGTTAAATTTCATTAAGTTGAATTTCTTTTGTAAAGCTTTCAAATGATCAAATGTTAGTAGTTATAAAATGAAGTTCAATGAATTTTATTTTCCTTGTGTAAATTTGTTTTAAAATTTGTGCTACAATTTCAAATACTGTACGTTATTGAAATATATGCATACTTTCAGGGGGAGAAAACAAATTGCTCCATAATTCTTACTTTGAGGGGGAGCAAGATTATTCTCTAAGGAGGAGATTGTTAGCAATACTCAAAGACACGACTGAAATTGAAAATGGTTTTCGATGATTATGATGCTCACCATCATCGAAAAAGGGGGAGAAAAGTTTAATTTCAATTTCATGTCAAAGAGCTTTCAAATCAAAGATATTTCAAGTCAAAGATTCGTGAACAAAGACTGAAGATTAGGGGGAGAAGGATCATGTGAAGTCCAAATGTTGCTGAATTTGGTTATCTTAGTTCTGAGTGGTTCTCGGAATGCGCTTACACCTAAAAGTTCAACAATGTGGATGGTTTTGCATCTCTCTATTCCTATTTCAAATGGTTTCAGATTCCATTTATTCAAATTTGACATGGTTTCGGACCCTACTTGATACGAAACGGATGGTTTCGCACCCTCTTGCATCCGAATCCATATGGTTTCGCACCCTCCTGCATCCGAATCCTTATGATTTCGCATCCTTCTTACATCCGAATCCTTGGTTTCAAATCTGTCTACATCCAAATTGATGGTTTTGGATCATTAAAGTTAATATGAGAACTAAGGTTCTTGCATTAAGAAGGTTACGAGAAGTTACTGTTTGTCAAAGTCTGATAAAGCTACAAAGATCTGATTTTCATGAACAAGACTTGAAGATGGCTTGATAGAGTGTCTGTTGGAGAAGATTGACTTTATAAAGTGCTGAAGACTGTTGTCATATTTTTTAAATCTTCAATCCAAAGGGGGAGATTGTTAGAGCATTGTTGTATTCAAGATTTACTGTAAAGTCAATGTACTGTAATGAGTCTAGGCTGTATAGCTTTGCCTTTATACCTTGTAGGTTATAGGTATAAATAGGCTTGTCTAGTTCTTTAGCTAGATAACACTTTAGAACACTTCATAATCTCTTGATCATTTGTCATTTACACTTTAGAGATCAATATATGGATGACAAGTTCTCTTTAGATTCTCTCTCTACATCATTCTTGATTACTTGCTAGATTTGGGATTTCACACCTTTTCTTTTATAAAACAATGTATTATCAGTTGTATCCTCCTCTACCAAACTCTTTCGTCAACAGCGCTAAAGATTTAGCTATCGAGGCCATCGTTGCCTCTTCCTCCTCTACCAATTCCTCCTCGGAACTATCAACAACCACCACTTTCTGCTTCTTCTCCTCCACAACTTTTTCTTTCTTAGGCTTCTCTTTTGCCTCTGTAGTCTTCCCAACAAGTGCCAGAGGCCCAACAGTTTGAGTTTTTGCCTGGGCGATTTGGGGTTCTTGGGCTGCCAAAGTTTCATAAAGATCTGATAAGCTCCAGGTGTCTAAGTCCTGATTAGTTTGAAGGGACATAGACAGCTGGAGCCATTCTTCGTTGAGGCTCTTTAGGAACATGATATTGTTCTCTTCAGAGGTTCTGTGAATTCCAAACTTCCTGCACTTGTTTATCATAGAGTTAAACCTGTCATAAGTTTCCTGCAGAGACTCTATCGGCATAGCTTTGAAAGAGTAATATTCATTGATACATTGGGCTCTGCGATTTTTCTGAGTTTTAGCCCCTCCTTCCAATTGTTTCCCCAGTTCCTTCCATAGATCGTATGCAGATTCACACGCATCTAGGGATTGGAAGAGGTCATTGGGGATGGCCATTATCAGAAGTCGCTTGGCCTTCTGAGCAAATTCATATTTATCCCAGTCGGGGGCAGACCATTTATCTTTTGTCTTAGGTTTCCCGTGTTCAGTTATCTCTGGAGTGTCGTATGTGGCTGGTATACGGGGTACTGTTATCATGGGAACGAAAGGAGGATTGTGAATATAATTGAGAAGTTCTTTGTCAGAGACCTTGAAAAAGTGGATCATTCGAATCTTCCACTGAGGGTACTCATCTCTAAGCAAAGTGGGTGGTTTTGTTAAGGAACCGGCAGAAAAGTAGTTGTTGGTGTTCGTCATAAGGGTTATTTTGTATTTGGGTTAAACTATAAAGTTAATGGGAAATATTAACTTGAAGGTTTAGTGTGACATTCAATTAAAGTTGAAGGTGTATTTGGTATGATGAGTAATGACTCATCATATTTGTTTGAGGTGTCAACAATTGTCATTTTAGACTAATTGTGTGTATGTGAGCATTTTACAGTAAACAGAGAGAAAGAAATCGAGAGATAGAGAAATCGAGAAGAAGAGAAGAAAGAAAGCATTTGACTTGAATTTGTGGTAAGAAACTTGATTTCTCCTACTGATTTCTTGTAAGGAAGATAAGTAATTGGTTAATTTCTGTATTTAGCTGTTGATTAAAGTTGAGAATGTGTATTTGTGAAGAACACAGTGTTCAGAATTCTTACCAGGTGAGTTATTCTACTCTCTTTAAAATTAAGCCATTAAAGTTGAAATAGATGGTTAAATATGTGTCTGAATGCTTTAGTATGACTTAATTGATAAATAGTATGCTTATTTACAAGTATTTGTGAACTGGATAAATGAAGAAGACGATGAACAGTGTCTGCGAAAAGTACACTTTGCGCAAGCCTCGGCTGCGCAAAGTGAGAAACTCGCAACAGTGGGTTGCGCATTTTGAGAAACTCGCAACAGTGGGTTGCGCATTTTGAGAAACTCGCAAGGCTCTTTGGAGTGAAGTGAGAATCTCGCTACTGTGGCTTGCGAGAAGTATGAAACTCGCTACTGTAGCTTGCGAAAAAATATCATTTCGCCACAGTTGGTTGCGCAATACTCATATGATGCGATTTTTCTGATTTATGTAAATCTGTTATATGTTATAACTCAATTTTGATATTAAGATATGATCATGATGAACTGAAAGGACTTATTTAAAATATTAATAAATCCGAGCATGTAATTAAGAGTTATGCTATGTTGATCCCCGGGCTATTTAAGCAAAGAGGGGATAGTTGAGAAGTCGAGATGTCAGGAGACTAATATTCGTTATAAATACATATATAGAATATGTTTTGAGATGTAAAATAGTGTATGTTATGCACATACCATAATAAGAGTTATAATACCTATGTATTATGTTGTGGTTGCTAAAAATAGGCATCCGGTCATCGGGGGCACCTTAGTACGATATAATGGGAACCGATTACTAGCCATTGACCAAAGGTATGTAATTTTTAGTGAGTGAGTGTACCTTGAATCATCGGGGGTCCCGGTTGTGTATCGCGATATATTAATCCCATTGGGACCATTGATTCTGAGGTGGGGAGGGCGTGAAATGTGGAATAGGCAGATTTTGATTTGTAATTCCCATTTCAAATGGAAGATCGGAGATTTCCATTTTTATAGGGAAGATCAGAGATTTCCCAACTGTGAAAAGAAGATTAGAGATAGGCATAAAGTAATTTGTAATCTCTGCTTCCGGATTAAGAAATAGGCAGGTTTTTCCTTGTAATTTCTTGGATAAGAGTATTGACTTTGAATCTGGGATGATTTATGGTAAACTCTTGGTAGTGTTATTATGACTAGACGAATTAGTCATAAGTATGGGAGTGGGGTAGATTCCCATTGTTGAAAGGAGTTGTTGTACGGTAAGATGGGCGAGAACAGGTTTGATTTATCTGTTGAGATTTTGATTGTTAAATTTTAATTTGATTTGAATATTCTCACTAGGCGAAATCCTAATGTTTCAAGTTGAATTTTCTTATCAGGTACAAGCTCCGGGAAGTAAGCGGGAATGAGAGAAGAGAACTTTTGAAAAGATTCAAACTTAGAGATGACGGAGGATCTAGTAATTCTTTTGATGTTCTGGGACAGATGACTAGATAACTTAGTTAATCTAATTATGATGTATGATTAGATTAATAGGTTATTTGAGTTAGATGTGTTGTGTATAAAACCTTTACATTTGATCCTCAGGTTATAAAAGTTTGAAGTTTTGTGATCATAACTTGTGGAATTTTAAGGTTTAAATTAGCCCTGTTTTTAGGGTGTTACAATATGGTATTAGAGCAGTAGTTTAAGCGAACTAGGTATGATTTTGAGATACCTAGACTTAAGTTGTGATGAATTAAGTTATGATCCGTGAGGTATGGGTAGAATTGCTAAGACTGGGTAGTCTTAGAATCGACGGAAGTACGCGAAGCTAGTACTGTAACGATGGTAATGATAATTCTCATGTATAATATGTTCGCAATCTCAATTAGCTACTGTTATTATGAATATATTATTACACAAGCATACTTGTTTCAAATTGTTACAGTGACTGATTAGCGGTAAAGTACGTACTGTATGTCTAGTTGTATAAACCATTACTGATGAGTATTCTGTTGTGCTCATTCAGATCAATGGTGAATACACCTCTGTTAGATCTGAGTTTTGTCAATAAACTAAGTGTTGAATTCTGACTAAGAAGGCTCAGATGTTCTGAAGAGAAGTGTTAGAGTTCTGACTACGAAGGCTCAGAAGGAATGCTCTGAAAGTTTGCCAAGTACAAAAGTCTGAGAAGAAGAGTCAGAAGTTCTGAGAAGCTTAATCAGAATAATGTTCAGAAGTTCTGAACAACATGTTCAGAACTTATAACTAGATGCTTTACTTAGTATTTAGTTAACTAATTAGGACATGTGTATTGTTCCTATTAGTCTTTCGTATTTGTACTGTAGCTTTAGTATTTCCGTTACAGTATATATAGTGGTTAGCACTTCTATGCTAACAGATTTGTTCCCGCATATATTTGTATTCATCTTTTGTAATTTTGAGATACTCTCTCTCTAAGATCTGTAAATCCGTTCTTCATTGAATACAAGTTGGCTTGATCATATTACTTCTCAATTACTGTCTTATACATTGATATATTGATTGTAAGAGTGAATCCTGGACTTATTTTTTATGGATGAGAATAATTGCAGCAAATTGATGGAGATACTTCGAAAATTGGTTGATGTTGGTACAAAAAAGCAAGATGCTGTTGAAGTATTTAAAGTGACATTTTGTTCTAAACAAGAAGTTGTTGTTCCAAACAGAAAAATAACAGTTGTCCAAACTGTTACAAAACAGAATTTGCAAGCTGATTGGTTCGAAAAAGTTAAAGCAGATTTTGCTGCTGTGTGGTTTAAGCATAATTGATTATGGGGCTGTTTGCTTGCTGTCAAATATCAACTGTAAAAACAGCTTAGTGCTGATTCCAGAATGTTAGATGAGCTGATTCGAAAAGGTTGCTGCTGGTTATAGATTTAATAGCAGAAAACAGCAGTTGTAATAATTTTTTTTGCTTCAAAATTCGTTGTTTTAGCATGTGCAGCAAAGTTGAGGTCTGATTTCAAAGTTCAGAATTATGTTTATGTTGATTCAAAGTTGAACTTGGTGCTCACAAGATTCATTTCAAGAGTTGATTCAGAATTTGCTCAAGACTATTCGAAGTTTTATCAGATTTCTGACCGTGTTTAATCAGAATTCTGATCAAGTGCAATCAGTTTTGAGTGACTCCTCAAAAGTTTAAACTTGTTCAAGAGGAGTTTGCTCAGATTTTATTCAAAGCCATTCAGAAGTGTTCAAGTTTAGAAATCTGATCATGTTTATTGAGGCTATTCAGAATTCAGAAGTCAGATCGTGGAATGTCAAAAGTTAATCCGAAATCAATGTTCAAATGATGGTTCAGAACTTAGTCTTCGAAGCTTTATCAGAACTCTGACCCCAATAGTCAGAACTTTATCGTGTGGAATCAGAATTTCAGAGTTAGAATTTTTTCAGAAGTTCTTCATGTTCAGAATTCTGATTGACTTACTCAGAATTCTGATTGGTCTACTCAGAACTTTTACTTAGTTTATTTCGGAGTAAATGTGCAATTTCAGAAATGTTTAACAGCTTTGCGCACCTGTCGTATTTTACTCAAAACTCTCTCCTTGAAGCTCCAATTTTGACGAGTCCAGATGCCTTAGTTTCCTAAGACACAGATGAACATTTTTCATGTTTTGAGTTTGATCTGAATAAGTGTGCTTAATGGTCAGAATCTGTGTTAAAGTCAGAGGACACTTGCTGGACAGAAAGCTGCGTTTTTCACTCTATTTCTCCCAACATTCTGAAAGGTGTTAGTCTTTCGTATTTGTATTGTAGCTTTAGTATTTCCGTTACAGTATATATAGTGGTTAGCACTTCTATGCTAACAGATTTTTTCCCGCATATATTTGTATTCATCTTTTGTAATCTTTGAGATACTCTCTCTCTAAGATCTGTAAATCTGTTCTTCATTGAATACAAGTTGGCTTGCTCCTATTACTTCTCAATTACTGTCTTATACATTGATATATTGATTGTAAGAGTGAATGCTAGAGTTACAACCTCCGAGGTCTCTAAATTCTTCTATGGATAGGACTTGGCTTGATGAACCGGGAGAAAGACCATCTGGAGTAGGCGGAGTTCATGAGACGCCACCAGATTTTCTTTCTCTTGGAGGAATACGGAATCGGGTACATAGAGGAGGTACCAGTACTGCCGATCAAACACCATCGGATTAGAGTATGGAAGGTCGGATAATGAATAATGTGACCAGATTGATGAATGCATCAATGGAAAGACAAGCTGAAATGATGAACACCACTATGGGAAGACAAGCATAAATGTTTATGAAAATGTTTAATGATCGGAGTGCGGAATCGAGGCGAATAGGGATTGATTTCAGTATGATAAATCCAACTGGTAATCCAGGTTCAGAGACGGAAAGAAGGGTTGATAGGAATTGCTCCTACAAAACCTTTTTAAGCTGTAAACTCCCGGAATTCAAAGGAGAAGATAGTCATGTAGTCTGTATGAACTGGCTAAGAGAAATCGAACAAGCTTTTCGGGCTTGTGAGTGTAGTGATGAAAAGTCTAAAGTTAGATTTGGATCTCAGATGTTACGCGGTAACGCGTTATCTTGGTGGAATGTGCTATCAGCTTCTGTGTCAGCTTCAGTTCTGAATGCTATGACTTGGAAAACGTTCAAAGCAAAGATTCTGGAGGCGTATTGTAATGAAGCTGAAATGGATCGAATCGAGGAAGAGTTCAGGGATCTCAAGAAAGGCAGTATGACCGTGATAAAGTATACATAATCTTTTATGGAAAAGCTTAACTTGGTGGGGCATGTGGCTCCAGCTGAGAAAGACAAAATTAAAGCTTATTTGACGGGTTTACCGGCCGATATGATGACGAGGGTCCGAAGTTCGAAAGCTACTACTTTAAGGGAGACAATCGAAGAAGCGAAAGTAATAGAAGAAATGTACGTCAAAGACAAAGAAGAGAAAGCACATGTGGGAGAAAAGAGAAAGTGGGAAGGTCGTTCGGAATCTTCTCAGAAAACAAAGTTGTTTGGCAAGAATATTCGTTATGATTCTCGCAGGGAACCAAGATGGTGTTCTAAATGCAAAATTAAACATTTTGGTCCATGCCGGGTGGTTGGAAATGAATGTTTCAAGTGCGGGAAGGCGGGGCATATAGCTGTGAACTGTCCAATGCCGGGATCAATGTGTTTTGAATGTAGGCAACCGGGTCATTTTCGGAGGGACTGTCCGAAGTTAAAGAAGGATGGAGATCAGGGAAAGAAGTTGGTTATCCCTAAACCAATTGGCCGTGCATTTCAAATGACTGTTGAAGAAGCGAAAGGATCTAAAGATGTTGTCTCGGGTACTTTCCTTATAAATTCCATTCCTGCACATGTATTATTTGATTGTGGTGCAAACTTTTCATTCGTATCCAAGTTGTTCTATCGTAAGTTAGCTATGCCTGTCACTACTTTAGGAGATGCCTTGGTAGTTGAGATAGCTAATGGGGGTCGAGCTTTGGTTCAGGAAAGGTTGAGTGATTGTACAATTGTAATAGAGGAGACAAAATTTCCGATTGACTTGTTGTTAATGGAAATTGGGGGATTTGATATTATTGTGGGAATGGACTGGTTGAGCAATAACCATGCAGAAATAATGTGTGCAAAGAAGCTGATTCGAATTCCGATGACCGATAAAGATGACGTATTCATATTTGGAGAAAAGCAGAAAGGAGATATTCCATTGATTTCAGTGGCAATGGCGCGTAAATGTTTATCGAAGGGATGTTGGTCATATCTAGCTTATGTTATAGATACGAAGTTAGAAAAGAAACAAGTGCAAGATATCAAAGTGGTACATGAATTTCCGGATGTATTCCCGGATGATCTTCCAGGTCTACCGGCTGAAAGACAAGTAGAGTTTCGCATCGGTCTTATTCCTGGAGCAGCACCGATAGCTCGTGCACCTTACCGCCTAGCGCCAGCTGAAATGACAGAAATGATGTCTCAGCTACAAGAGTTGTTAGATAAAGGTTTTGTTAGACCGAGTTATTCGCCTTGGGGAGCTCCTGTTTTGTTTGTTAAGAAGAAAGATGGCACTATGAGAATGTCCATAGATTATCGGGAGCTGAATAAGGTGACGATAAAGAATAAGTATCCGCTTCCAAGGATAGATGATTTGTTTGATCAAATCCATGGAGCGGGATGTTTTTCCAAAATTGATCTATGGTCGGGGTATCACCAAATGCGGGTAAGAGAGGAAGACGTTCCAAAGACCACGTTTAGAACGAGGTACGGGCATTATGAATTTCTCGTGATGCCATCTGGGTTGACAAATGCTCCAGCTATATTCATGGATCTGATGAATAGAGTATGTCGACCGTTTTTAGACAAGTTTGTTATCGTTTTCATTGATGACATACTTGTTTATTCAAAGAATGAGAACGACCATGAACGCCATCTTCGTGAAGTTTTAGAAGTGTTACGATAAGAGAAATTGTATGCAAAATTCTCTAAATGTGAATTTTGGTTGAAAGAGGTACAATTTCTCGGGCATGTGATTTCATCGGAAGGTGTGAAAGTAGATCCAGCAAAAATAGAAGCAATGATGAGTTGGGAGACTCCGAAAAGCGCGTTTGAAATAAGAAGTTTCTTGGGTTTAGCAGGTTATTACAGATGGTTTATTAAAGACTTCTAAAAGATCGCTTCTACTCTGACGATGTTGACTCATAAGAATGTGAAGTTTGTTTGGAATGAAAAGCAGGAGACAGCTTTCAGAACCTTACGGCATAAGTTGTGTGAAGCTCCTATTCTTGCACTGCCAGAAGGAACTGAAGATTTGGTAGTCTATAGTGACGCATCGAAAATGGCTTTAGGATGTGTATTGATGCAACGAGGCAAGGTGATTGCCTATGCGTCGAGACAATTAAAGGAACATGAAAAGAACTATCCTACACACGATTTGGAATTAGCAGCCGTAGTGTTTGCTTTAAAACTGTGGCGTACTTATCTCTATGGAACGATGTGTATACTCTTCACTGATCATAAAAGTTTGCAGCATGTTTTTGATCAGAATGAGCTGAATATGAGGCAAAGGAGATGGCTCGAGTTACTGAAAGATTACGATTGTGAATTGCATTACCACTCGGGTAAAGCAAATGTTGTAGCTGATGCCTTGAGTAGGAAAGAGTATAATGGGTGCTTGAAGACGACAAACGCCAGAATTGACGTAATGTCAAGTTTGATTGAAAAGATAAAAGTTGCTCAAGTGGAAGCTTTGTTAGAAAACAACTTGAAAGAAAAAGTAATGAGTAAGCAACATCTTCAGCTGAATGAAGATAGCCGAGGGATTAAGTTGTTCCAAGGCCGTGTATGGGTACCAAAGATAGGTGGGAACCGGGAGTTGATTTTGGAAGATGTGCATAGATCTAAGTATTCTATACATCCGGGGAGTACCAAGATGTATAGAGATTTGAAGTTACACTATTGGTGGCCGGCTATGAAAGTGGATGTGGCACAAATAGTAGAGAAATGCGAAACCTGTTCGTTAGTATAAGCAGAACACCAAAGACCATACGGAAGTTTTCAATGTTTGGAAATTCCGGAGGGGAAACGGGATAAGATTACCATGGACTTTGTGACAAAGTTACCAAGGACGCAAAGAGGTAATGATACCATTTGGGTAATCGTCGATCGTTTGACTAAGAGTGCTCATTGGATCATTACTTTATCTGACTGCAAGTAGACCAGATATTATGTTTTCTACTTGTTTCTTTGCTAGATTTCAATCTAACCCAAAAGAATCCCATATGTTGGTTGTCAAAAGGATTTTAAGATATCTCAAAGGATCACCTGATCTAGGTTTATGGTATCCAAAAGAAACTGACTTCAAATTAACTGCTTTCACTGATGCTGATCATGCAGGAAGTAGGTTGGACAGAAAAAGTACTTCTGGTGCTTGTCATTTTTTGGGGGATAAGATAGTGAGTTGGGCATCAAAGAAACAGAATTGTGTGTCTACTTCAACTGCTGAGGCAGAGTATGTTGCTGCTGCTGCTTCATGCTCTCAAACTTTGTGGATGAGAACACAACTCATGGATTATGGATATCAGTTCAACAAAATTCCCATCTATTGTGACTCAGAAAGTGCAATTGCTATTACTCAGAATCCTATTCAACATTCAAAGACTAAACACATAGATGTGAGGTATCATTTTATAAAAGACTATGTGGAAAAAGGAACTATAGATATGCACTTTGTGCATACAAAGTATCAATTGGCTGACTTGTTCACAAAGCCACTTGATCACAAAAGGTTCTCTTTTCTCATATGTAAAATAGGAATGCTTAATCTGACAAATTGAAAATATTTTTGTTTCTTAAAAATGATAAATTTTTCTAAGTACAATTGTCTGAGTAGTGTATTCAGAACTCTGAGTCTTAAGTTCAGAAACTCTGACTCTTAAGTTCAGAACTTCTGAGTTTTGAGATCAGAACTTCTGAGTTTTGAGATCAGAACTTCTGAATCTTAAGATCAGAACTTCTGAGTCTTAAGTTCAGAACTTCTGAATCTTGAGTTTAGAAATTCTGAGTCTAGAGGTCAGACCTTCTGAGTCTTAAGGTCAGAGATTCTGAGTCAATACTTCAGAAATCTAACTTTCAAGAATTTATTTCTGAGAAAAACAAATACTTCAAATGTGCGGATTATGTTTTTTCTATTATCTTTTTATCTCATCTTTATGTATCATATTTGGTCAAATACATGCTAAAGTCAAGGGGGAGCATGAATATCTTCTGGAAATTATTTCATGATGCTTAAAAAGGTTTGTTGTCATTTCTTATCTCTAATCATTCTAAGAAGAACAAGCTTTTAATGATAAAATTTTTATCTTGTTCAAACTATATCTGAATTTCAAACATTTTCATATTCAGATATAAGAGTTTAAATGATTTTTTTTAAATCATCATTCTATGAACAGAATTCTGATGATAAAATGTGTTTCTATCTGTTCAAACCTCTTCTGAATAATCAAAAATTTTACATCTGTCAGATGTTGATTTTAAATAAATTTTTGTTACAAGGTAAAATTCTTCTGAATAATGGAATCAGAACTCTGAGTAGAACAATCAGATATCTGATAAAGGAAAGTCAAATCTTCTGAGCGTGTTATTCAGATCTTTGACTTGAGTCAATATTCTATCCAATAACACGTGTCAGCTTCATATTTGGTTGATTATGCCACGCATTTCATTTAAAACCTCTGTGGCATTTCAAATGTGTTGACTCCGTTATAACATTGATTTCGCTTTTCCGTCAAACCTTTCAGCTTCGCGAATTTTAAATAGGTCTTAAAATTCCTATTTCCAATTCTTTCAAATTCCAGAGCGAAAAGTGAGATACGAATCAATCCAGAGTTCTTTGAGTTTGTTTTCTTCTTAAATCATGTCTCTACATTCTACTAAGTCTTTGATGGATTCATATGATTCGGATAATGATGAAGTACAAAATAGAGCTGTTGAGGAAGAAGCAATAAGGGATGATGAAATAAATGAAGAAGATGAACAAATGGCTGAATCAAAAGGAAATGCAGATGAGGTAAATATAAATGTTGAACATGAACAGAGTGCTGCAGGGTCGATTATGTCGAATAGACCAATCTTAGTGGAAAGGGTTGTTCCTGAAGGAGAATGGTTGAAATTATCAGAAAACAATTGTGTTTTGTTATTTGAGGAAAGTAGATTTAAGCCTGAACACAGAATCATCATGGAGTTATTCAAATATCATCCTTACAGAAAGTGGTTTACAAGAAACAAAACAGTTCCTGTTCAGTATATTCAACAATGGTGGAAACATCTTATGTTAGAAGACAACAAGTTTGTATCCGAAATTGGAGGAGTCACAATTACCTTATCAATCGCTGCACTAAGAGAAATGCTGAATCTTCCAGAGAAAGATGATGTACAAAGAAGGACATATTTTGAAGACTCACCATTAACAGAGGAGTTAATTGCAAAGTTTATGAGATTAGGATATAATGAAGGGTTGAGAACCCTTAGTTTGTTCAGAAGGAACAAATTGCCACCTATTTGGGCTTGTTTCTTTCATGTGGTGAATAAGTGTTTGGCAGGGAAAAATAGCTCAGCAGATCAAGGTTCAAAACAGATTCTTCAGATCTTTCAGGGTTTAGTGAGGAATAGGCATTATGATTATACTGCTATACTTTGGGAAGACATGAAGAATACTTTTGAGAAAAATCAGAAAGCTATTCAAAAGAAGACAAAGGATACTCCTCTGGCATACATACCTTACATAAGGTATTGGCAGATTGTAATTTGGTATGCAATGCAAGAAAACATAACCATTTCAAGAAGATCAAATGAACAACATGGTCCTACTTTCTATTTGGGTAAGATGTCTTCTGTTACCAAACTTGAGAATTATCCTAATCATAAACTGTTACCAAAATCCCTTAGGAATTACATACCAAGGGAGAGTGAGATTTTAAAAGCATATTGCACCTCAATGGGAATTGAAATACCTCAAATCCCTACCCATGAGGAACAACCAGAGAAGAGAGGTGAGGGGTCTAGTCCAGTAAGAGAGGGGGAGGATGTTCAAATGGGTGAACATTCTGAGAGAAATGAGGGGCAAAATTCTGAGAGCTTGGTTAGAACAAGTGAGGAAAAACAGAATGAGGGTGGTGAGGATGAGATATTGTCAACAGAGGTTCAAGCAGAAAGAGATACCTCTGAACCAGCTAATCTTAACCAGGTAACCACAACTGCAGTTGGTTCACATTTCTTGGTGTCCAACATTGAAACAAACACCATGGACCTAGTGGTGGATCTTGAACAACCCATCCATACCCACTCAGAAGAATTTCAACATGCTACTGTTTCACATAACTCAGGGGAACCATCCCAAACTCATTTGGAGGGAGGTGATAAATCCCAACCTATTTTTCAACACTTTGAGTCTGAATATCACAGTCCTATTCAATTTGAGCCTGAAATTCCTTCTAACACTCGCACAAATCAGGAATTTCGTATTCCTTACACAACATTCATAGACATACCTAATATTGGGTGTCGAGGATTGGATGGAAGTCCTGGTGAGGTGAACATTACAAAAGCCTCATTCAAACGTACATCTGTTGTACAAGATGACTTTGTGTTATCTACAGGCCATGAGCCCTCTGGGCACATGAAAACTGGACCATCTGTTGGTTCAGGTTCACAGTTAGACCATTCTGAATTTGAAAAGATTCAGAATCAAAACAAGGTGATGGGGGAAAAGGTTGAAAAATTGGAGAAAAAGGTGGATGATTTGAATGCTGAGGTGACAGGATTAAAAGATATGTTGGAGGGTAAATTGAAATCTGTTGAAACTAAAATAGATACTGTGAAGGCATCCTTGGAATCTCATGAAAAGGAGATCAAGGATATAATGTCTGAAATTCAAAAAGATCTGTTGACACAATACAGAGTATGCAGGAATCTGTATTGAAAGCACTGAGTGTATCTATGGCTTCTACTTCAAAACCTCTTGATCTTGTTCCACTTGCAGAAGCTGACCCTGAAGGTGTTTCTGGTCAGAACTCTAAAAGAAAGTTTGATGATTATGAACCTCATGATCATCAAAAGGGGGAGAAAAGGAAAAGGTTGAGTTCTGATGATGACATTTGCATAGAGGATTTTGAAATAGCAGATATGCACTTAGTCAGTACAAAGAATACAGAAACTCAGATAGTTCAGATTGATAGTTCAGATACAGAGGAAATGGAGGTGGAAAGCAGAGATGGTGGTGATTCAGATAAAACTGAAGAATTGAATTTAGACACAGAGATGGAAATCAATTCTGATGAAACTGAAGCAATTGAGGAACCTGTGTTGATCTCAGAGGAAACAGTGGAAAGTTTAATTGTTGACAACACTTGTACAGATATTGTTCTTTATGATAAAGATAGTGTGATGGATTCTGAATCAGAAGAAAGAAGATTAAATGAAAATTTGATCAGAAGGATGCAAAATGAGTTAGTCAGAGCACTTAATGTCCAAAATATTCAACAAAGTGTAAAACTGATAAGGCCTATTGATTTATTGGGAGAAGAAGATAGAACTGTTGATTATTCTCAGAAATTTAAACATGAGTTTCGATTTAACTATGTTGATGAGATGAATACAGAAGAAGAATATGAGAGAGTGGAAGATTACTTTATGCCTTCTGAGTATATATTCAGAAAACCAATTGAGATTCCTAAGATTAACTTGCAAATTTTGGAGGAGCCTGTATGTGATTTTATCCTGGAGTTGAGTGATGTACCACTTGCTAGACAGTTTCATGATGACATTTTTCCTGAGGAAATATATGAGAATCTCTATCACACAGAAGGAGATTATGAGCTATTGGAGAGCAACATTGATGGCTTCATGGATAACAGATCTCAGATGATTTATACAGAAGCCTCAAACAGATTCAGAATTCCTGATTCAAGACTACACATTCAGAAGAAGATTGAGAAAGTATTGATGTTTAAACCAGAAGAATTCAATGGTCTGATGTTTGTTAGATTGGAAGTGCTGAAAGAAAGAAGTACAAAGGTTTCCATGTCAAGTTTTGATTTTCACAGATTAACTCTTGATGATCAGATCTTTCTAGTTAAGTTCTTTGCCAGTACTGAAGAAACCTTGATAGAGACTGAGTGCAGAAGAATTCTGGGGATTTATGTCAGAAATATGTACATGTATGATTTTCAATTGGCAATTGAAGGAAGAAAAGAGAAATGCAACTTGAAATGTCCAGCAATGATTTCAGGGTTTGGTGTATATGTGAAGGGATTTATAAATGAAGGAATGGAAACTGAAGGGTTTGCATATCCAGTTCAAGGAAGACTTGAAGTGTTCAAACTGAAGGAATTGGTGAAGTATAGTGATGCAACTTTGAGTTGGTTACTAACTGAAATGAAAGTTAATGTTGCTACTGAAAGAGAAAATCTAAAGAAAAAATGTGTAAACTCTGTGGAAAGAAGATTAAATCTCAGAAGAAAAGTCAGAAGCTGTGGTGAATGGTTATTATCAGAGGTTAATCCTAAAAGGATGCTGCACAATGACTTTGTGTTTCCTACTGAGTATGAAGTGAATGAAATCCTTTCAGATGAAGTTGAAGAAGTTCAGAACACAACTCCTCAGAATGTGCAAATAACAAGTCTTGATCAAGCTGAACAATCTGAATCAAAAGAAGATGAGATGTCAATTGATTTGAATGGATACTTTCTTGAGTTTGATCTACCTGAGTTTTTCAAGCCTAAAGAGATACAATTTCTGAATGTATATTATGATAGACCAAAGGAGACTCAGATCTGGTTGGCAGAGAAATCAAGGTGTCTTGGGAAATCAAAATAGGCTGTATATTCAGACTTCTTAATCACTGGGATCAGAGAATTAAAAGTTAAACAATTCAGAAAGATGTAATACTTGTCTTTTGAAGTTTTGAGAGAAGATGGCAAAGTATACTATTTCACTGATGCAGATTTTGAAAAGCTATTAGTAGTGGATTTCTACAGATTACATTGTATGCTGTGCTTCAAAGAATCAAGCAAAGATAAGACTGAAAGGAAGGCAAGAAGTGTGGTAATTGAAGCTATGTTTTACATCCTAAGATGGCATGGTTATACAGATTTTCAAATAGCTCTGTATTTGCAAAGGCCATGTGTTTATCTGGCAAAACCCAACACAGATCATGATCAGAAAAAGGTGTTAAAAACTGGAAGTGTTCTTAAATATCCAGATTTGGGAGTCTTTTTGAAAAACAAGAGTGAAAAGATCTTCTTCAGAGCAAAGGAGACTGCAAAATACTTCTCTGGAACTTTGAGATTCATCAAGCATAATTTGAAGAAAAAGATGTTGAAAATAAAGCAATGCAACATAATTCAGGAAGTGATGACTCAGCAGATTGAAACTGTTCAAGAAATTATTGACAAGAACGACAAAAGGCTTAATCAAAGAAATGTGCTCTTACACAAGGTTGCTCCTGCCTTGAAAGATTTGGATGATGCAAAGTATCAGTTTATTTGACAAAAAGGGGGAGATTGTTAGATCTGAGTTTTGTCAATAAACTAAGTGTTAAAGGTCTGATGAGAAGACTCAGATGTTCTGATATGAAGGGTCAGAGTTCTGACTAAGAAGGCTCAGAAGGATCGCTTTGAAAGTTTGAGAAGAAGAGTCAGAAGTCTGAGAAGAAGAGTCAGAAGTAGAGCCAGAAGTTCTGAGAAGCCTTGTCAGAAGAACGTTCAGAAGTTCTGAACTACCTGTTCAGAACTTATAACTAGATATTTTCCTTAGTGTTTAGTTAACTAATTAGGACACGTGTATTGTTCCTATTAGTAATTCATATTTGTACTGTAGCTTTAATATTTCCGTTGCAGTATATATAGTAGTTAGCACTACATTGCTAACTGATTTTTTTTTCACAGCAACTGGTCATATGATTTATTAACAATTTGTGAATTACAAGATATTATCAAAGAGATTTAAAGTCAAATATATTTCAAGTCAAATATTCGTGAACAAAGACTGAAGATCAGGGGAAGAAGGATCATGTGAAGTACAAATGTCACCGAATTTGGTTATCTTAGTTCTGAGTGGTTCTCGGAATGCGCTAACACCTAAAAGTTAAAAAATGTGGATGGTTTCACATCTTTCTGATCCAAACTCTAATAGTTTCTGATTCCTCTTGTTCCGAATTGATGGTTTTATATAAAGATCTGAAATTCATGTTCAAGACTTGAAGACAATCTGTTGAAGATTGTATTGAAGAAGGTTGCCTTTTCAAAGAGAAAGACAAAGACTTTTCATGTTTGACTGAAGATTCTTCAAAGCTGAGTTCTTAATGAATGTCAAAGCATATAGTTCGCCGTGAACTAATGAAGATAAAGATGTTTGAAGATTATCTTAGCTTCAAAGTTTAAAGTGATCAAAGTTAAAGTTTTGAAGATCAAGAGCTGAAGACTACTGTCATATTTTTTAAATCTTGAATCCAAAGGGGGAGATTGTTAGAGCATTATTGTATTCAAGATTTATTGTTAAAGTCTTGTAATGGTCAAACAATGTAAAAGTCAAAGATAGTCAAAGTCAAAATAGCTTTAATTGAAAAGTTAAAGTAGATTAGATTTAATGCTTTGTAATCCTAGGTATAAATAGGATTAGTTAGCTTAGATGTGAAGCAAGTGAAAAGAAAGCAATTCATTAGTGATCTTAATTGTAATATTCTAGAGAGAGAAGTGAGAGCATTCTAGAGAGAGAAAGTGCATAATTCCTATGTAAATCTCTATTATGTTCAAGATCAATGGAATATTTGATGATTACCTAATAGAAACTGGTTTCACACCCAAGACACTTATTTATAGTGTCTAATTACATGATATGGGCCCAAGCCCATTTAACTCCCATTAAACTCCCAAAGCCCAAAAGACTAACAAAGCTAATTACAATACATTTGACTTTCATTGACTTTACATGGACTTTATAAAACTTTCTATATAATTGGGGCTTTCTAGACCCAACACTATGAAAGAAGCATCACCAATAGATAAGTTGGCGAAGCTAAAAATTGATGAACTAGTGTCACGACACGGTATACCGGTGTCTATTGTGTCTGATCGTGACAGTCGGTTTACTTCCAGGTTTTGGCAGTCGCTTCAAGAAGAATTGGGTACGAGAGTTAATCTAAGTACTGCTTATCACTCACAAACTGACGGCCAAAGCGAAAGAACAATACAGACTTTGGAAGATATGCTTAGATCGTGTGTGCTAGATTTTGGAGGTAACTGGGATTCACATTTGCCATTAGTGGAGTTTGCTTATAACAACAGTTACCATTCCAGTATTGGAAGAGCACCTTTCGAGGCATTATATGGTAGGAAATGCAGAACTCCGGTGTGCTGGTTAGAAGCCAGAGAGAAACAGTTTGATGGTCCGAAACTTGTGCAATAAACTGCGGACAAAGTAAAGGAAATTCGGTAGCATATGAAAGCGGCTCAAGATAGACAGAAAAGCTATGCTGATCCGAAAAGAAGACTAAAAGAATTTCAAGTTGGGGAGCGTGTAATGCTTAAAGTATCCCCATGGAAAGGTGTGACACGGTTTGGAAAGCGTGGGAAGTTAAGTCCTCGTTTTCTAGGACCTTTTACTATCACCAAAATAGTTGGTCTACAAGCGTATCACTTGGATCTTCCACCTGAATTGGAAGGAATCCACAATACTTTTCATGTGTGTTATCTTCGGAAATGCTTAGCCGAAGAACAAGATGTGATTCCACTTACGGATGTCAGGGTGGATGAGGGGAGCCGATGTGTAGAAGAACCGGAGGAAATCTTGGATGGGACAGTCAAAAAGTTACGAAGTGGTAAAGAGGTAGCTATGTTAAAAGTGCAATGGAAACACCATCGAGGTGCTAACGTGACGTTGGAAATGGAGGAAGACATGAGTACTAGATATCCCCATTTATTTGATTAACTTTGATTTCGGGGATGAAATCATTTTCAAGTTGGGGAGTATTGTAACATCTTGAATTTCCGTTGTATTATTTGTGAATATAATATTAACCATAAGGGTTATTTTGTATTTGGGTTAAAGTATAAAGTTAATTTGAAATATTAACTTGAAGGTTTAGTGTGACATTCAATTAAAGTTGAAGGTGTATTTGGTATGATGAGTAATGACTCATCATATTTGTTTGAGGTGTCAACAATTGTCATTTTAGACTAATTGTGTGTATGTGAGCATTTTACGGTAAACAGAGAGAAAGAAATCGAGAGATAGAGAAATCGAGAAGAAGAGAAGAAAGAAAGCATTTGGCTTGAATTTGTGGTAAGAAACTTGATTTCTCCTACTGATTTCTTGTAAGGAAGATAAGTAATTGGTTAATTTATGTATTTAGCTGTTGATTAAAGTTGAGAAAGTGTATTTGTGAAGAACACAGTGTTCAGAATTCTTACCAGGTGAGTTATTCAACTACCTTTAAAATTAAGCCATTAAAGTTGAAATAGATGGTTAAATATGTGTCTGAATGCTTTACTATGACTTAATTGATAAATAGTAGGCTTATTTAGAAGTATTTGTGAACTGGATAAATGAAGAAGACGATGAACAGTGTCTGCGAAAAGTACACTTTGCGCAAGCCTTGGCTGCGCCAAGTGAGAAACTCGCAACAGTGGGTTGCGCATTTTGAGAAACTCGCAAGGCTCTTTGGAGTGAAGTGAGAATCTCGCTACTGTGGCTTGCGAGAAGTATGAAACTCGCTACTGTAGCTTGCGAAAAGTTGATCATTTCGCCACAGTTGGTTGCGTAATACTCATATGATGCGATTTTTCTGATTTATGTAAATCTGATATATGTTATAACTCAATTTTGATATTAAGATATGATCATGATGAACTGAAAGGACTTATTTAAAATATTAATAAATCCGAGCATGTAATTAAGAGTTATGCTATGTTGATCCCCGGGCTATTTAAGCAAAGAGGGGATAGTTGAGAAGTCGAGATGTCGGAAGACTAATATTCGTTATAAATGCATATATAGAATATGTTTTGAGATGTAAAATAGTGTATGTTATGCACATACCATAATAAGAGTTATAATACCTATGTATTATGTTGTGGTTGCTAAAAATAGGCATCCGGTCATCGGGGGCACCTTAGTATGGTGTAATGGGAACCGATTACTAGCCATTGACCAAAGGGATGTAATTTTTAGTGATTGAGCGTACCTTGAATCATTGGGGGTCCCGGTTTTGTATCGCGATATATTAATCCCATTGGGACCATTGATTCTGAGGTGGGGAGGGCGTGAAATGTGGAATAGGCAGATTTTGATTTGTAATTCCCATTTCAAATGGAAGATCGGAGATTTCCATTTTTATAGGGAAGATCAGAGATTTCCCAACTGTGAAAAGAAGATTAGAGATAGGCATAAAGTAATTTGTAATCTCTGCTTCCGGATTAAGAAATAGGCACGTTTTGACTTGTAATTTCTTGGATAAGAGTATTGACTTTGAATCTGGGATGATTTATGGTAAACTCTTGGTAGTGTTATTATGACTAGACGAATTAGTCATAAGTATGGGAGTGGGGTAGATTCCCATTGTTGAAAGGAGTTGTTGTACGGTAAGATGGGCGAGAACAGGTTTGATTTATCTATTGAGATTTTGATTGTTAAATTTTAATTTGATTTGAATATTCTCACTAGGCGAAAGCCTAATGTTTTAAGTTGAATTTTCTTATCAGGTACAAGCTCCAGGAAGTAAGCGGGAATTAGAGAAGAGAACTTTTGAAAAGATTCAAACTTAGAGATGACGGAGGATCTAGTTATTCTTTTGATATTTTGGGACAGGTGACTAGATAACTTAGTTAATCTAATTATGATGTATGATTATATTAATAGGTTATTTGAGTTAGATGTGTTGTGTATATAACACCTTTACATTTGATCCTCAGGTTATAAAAGTTTGAAGTTTTGTGATCATAACTTGTGGAATTTTAAGGTTTAAATTAGCCCTGTTTTTAGGGTGTTACACCTACTCACCTCTAGCTAAGGCTTTTATGCTAAAATTTGACATAACACCGGGTCAATTAATGCCCCAGTTTTGG
Organism: Saussurea involucrata; assembly: GCA_033807775.1. NCBI lineage: Eukaryota > Viridiplantae > Streptophyta > Magnoliopsida > Asterales > Asteraceae > Saussurea > Saussurea involucrata. The sequence continues at coordinate 112,435,391 of CM066315.1, forward strand.
CGAGTGGTGCAAGTGATCGAGCGTGTCACTAAAAGTTGGGAGTCTCCCATGAATGTGCGGGACCTCCTTTTGGCTTATCAAGCCAAGAAGGACGGATGTCATCGCTGTAGTCTATACTCTAGACTTAAAGATGATCGTGCTCTGGTCCTCAAGACCCCTGTAAATGATCTCGGGTGCAAGACTCGGTACGCATTTGTGCGTAAGTCGACCCTTGACTCTGAGAGTGAGTGGATTATGGCCAGCTGGAATACTTCGGGTGAGCTTCGTACTTTTTTGTTGTCTGTCATCTGCGTTTTTTGGTTTTTAACTTGTTTTTTTATATGTCGACATCCATAAAGTTCGAGGACGTGAAGCCTTACGCTAATTCCCAGGCAAAGATCGACGCGTTCTTAGAGTTCAACACTGAGGAACGGTCGTTTGTCGTACGATAATTGGCAGACGACGAAGATTTGGTATTCTTAGGAGAAAAGCAGGGGAAAAGTCGTGAGGAAAGAGAAGAAAGAGAGATGACTGGTAAGTGTACCCTCTTGACTTCTGCCGCTAATCCTGAACTTTCTTATTTTATACCTCCTTCTTTCCTGGTTTCCAGGAGAATCACAACCCAAGGTGCCGACCGTTACTACTAAAAGGGCGACTGAGCTTGAGCTTGCCCGCAAGGGTAGGTAAAAGAGGTTAAAGAGCCTATCCGCTGGTTTAGAGGTTTCGAAGAAGATGAGGACGACGATCCCAAGGGAACCGTCTTCGGGGGTTCACGATTCATCTAGAGTCGTTACGCCTGAGAAGGCGAAGGTCGCATCGCCCAAGAAATGGACTTCTGATGCGATTGCTGCGATACCAATTAGTTCTGCGCCTCTGGCGAAAACAGCGAAGTCCCCGTCAGCCACGTCGGATCCTTCATTGGCCGGCAAGGGCAGGGATCAGGCGACGGGAGGGGCCAAGGTCACGACGGTCAATTTCACATTGCCGTCGGACTCTATGGTCAGTAGTGTCCTAGACGGGACAAATTTATTTCCTCATCTGGGAAATATCTGCTCCCTTCTTTCAGGGAGCGTTTCGTGGGATTTCCTATCGAGGAGACGAGGGCTCATGTTGCCGGGCTGGCATTCATGGTAAGTCTCTCTTTCAAGACTTAGTTTTGTCGTTGGTTCGTTGTCGTTGTCGTTGTTCGTTGTCGTATGTATACTAACAATGTTTGTTTTATGATTTTGTAGGCGTTCCAGGCTTCCCTGGCTTTGCGGGGTGAGACGATGAAGATAAGGGATCTAACGTCTACTGCAGTGGGCGAAGGTCGCCGCAGATAAGAGAACGCGGCGTTGGATAGGGCGAAGGTCGCCGCAGAACGCGAAATGGCTCTGTTAAAACGTCTGGATGACGCTCAAAACCATTTAGAGGTCGTCGGTCGTGTGAAGGATGATGTCAGTCATCGTTTAGCGCAGTCCTTATCCATGATTGCTGTTTGGGCAAAACATCACGTCACTCGACCGCGACCAGAACAGGTAAGACGTATGATTAAGGACTATATCTTGTATTAAGATAAGGTCTCGACAAAGACCTAGAACACCATCGTCGTCCCTCATAAAAGGTAAGTCGAGAGCTCCTTACGACGCTCGACCATAGCGTCGCCCGATCCGCACGACTATTATATAAGGACGTGGGACTTCGACCAAAGCTAACGTTAACCATGACCGTTTATTAAGCGTTTAATGCATGAGTAAAAGTCATTAAGGAGCAACAACTATAACCGACGCAATCATTAAACAGCCGGTGACCGTAACGGACGAAGATCATTACTCCGGCGACCGTTTCCAACCGTTAAGGCCATTAAAAGAGCATTCATGGATGAAGCTAAAGATGAGAAGACTATAAATAGCAAGCTCAATCAACATTTCCAGGGGTGGATATCTGGCGATTAACAACCGAAGCAATATTCAAGAACACCTGAAGTGAAGAACCACTATTCTAAGTATCGCTCTCGACGCACGACAACAACCCTCAACCAGCAGTTCACACTTTGTTTCGTACAGGACAAACACCTGTTTTTACGTTCAAACACTTGTACTTTACATTTCGAAGCATTTTCTTCATTTGTATTGTAATCACTGTACGATCGACACCAGTATCCAAGGACATCGCCCCTGATTGGCGACCATAGTGCAGCGATGACACCCCCTGTCGTCCGCAGGTTTTTTCCTCGATTGAGGTTTTTCCTGCGTCATCAAATCCCTTGTTGCTTTATTTTATTTATCATCGCACGTCTCGTCGAAAGATTCTTTCATTAGTTGTTTAAGTCTACATCGACCTTAAGTTATTCCTTTGGTGCGATTTTTGGCATTAACAGTTTGGCGCCATCCGTGGGACTACATCTAGAGAAAATCCTCGACGAACGTGCATTCTACTAATAGTTTCTTGGAGTTTCTTCTATTTTCTGTTGTAGGAAAATGGCAGCCCCCAAAAATCCGCAGCAAGCCGTCACTAAGATGTATCAGGAGCTCGAGGTTGCTAGGAATCAACTCAATGCAATGGCAGAGCAGAATCGCAGAGTAGCTGAAGAGATCGCGCGACTAAGGAATCCTTTTGGACCACAGAATGGTCCTAGACCATTCATCCAGAATCCAGGTCCGGGACCAGGCCCATCCGCGCAGAATCAGCATCCAGGTCAATTCATGCAGAATCAGCAGCCGGGTCCGTTCATTCCGAATCCCCAGTCTGGGCAGATTCCCCCTCAACACATCCGACCACCACCCTTGAACAATGGATCCCAACCAGTGCAAGGTGGCTCCCAGCCGTTCCAAAATGGATCCCAGCCGTTCCAAAGTGGTCCGCAACCTTTCCAGCAAGGATCGCAACCTTTCCAGCTAGGATCGCAATCTTTCCAGCAGAGATTGCAGCCATTTCAGCATGGACCACAGTCGTTTCAGAATGGACCACATCAATTCCACTATGGGTCGCAGCCATATTTTGTTCCGTTCAACGGGGACACCAATGGTTCGTCGCATGGTAATGGCACTAGTCCAGGGACCAATCCCTCGACAGGGGAAAATCCTGATCTTAACGATCCCATCGCCCAGCTTTTGAAGATGTTAGAAGACCAAAATGAGTGCGTCCTGTCCTTGCTCGCCAAGTTGCCTGGGGCATCCGTGGCTGTCGACGTCGAGCCTCGCTCGGGGTATCAGGCGTTGCCCTTCATCGATGAGATCGCCACCGTCGAGATCCCAAAGAAGTATAACATTCCGGCCTTCACTCCCAAGTATTCGGGTGTGACCGATCCAACCGAGCATGTCGCGCAGTATAAGCAGCTCACGTGGACGATCTCGATTCCACACATGTACCAGGAAATATGCATGTGCAAGAGTTTCGGGGCGACTCTCACTGGTCCATCTCTCCAGTGGTTGATCAATCTCAAACCCAAATCTATCGGGTCGTTCGCTGAATTGGTCAACCAATTCTCCCGGCAATTCGCCAGCAGTCGTAAGATGGAAAAGCAGACTAGTGATCTGTACTATGTCGTGTAGAAGACCAATGGGTCTATTCGAAGTTATTTCAATAGATTCAATGCCGAAATGATTAGTATCCGCAATTGTGACATCAAAACTGCGATCGAAGCTTATAAACGTGGTCTAGACGATAGTTCAGGTTTATATATCGATCTGACCAAGTATCCCCCAGAGACTTTCGAAGACGTCCGAGCTCGAACCTTAGCATATATGAGGGTCGAAGACGACGCAGCCTTTCGTCGCAAACACACTGACGATAAGAAGACGTTAGGTGTCAAGGAGCCAGAATTCAAACCGAAAGCCATATCCAGAATAGAGCCAACGCGTCAGATTTCAAACGTTCGTTTCAAGACGAAGGCAGAAGCTAAAACCGCGACTAAATTCCCCGTGTACCCCAAGATCTCCTCTTATGGGTTCAAAGGGTCAGCTAAAGACTTAGTCGAAGCTCTGAAGACCACCCAAGCAACCATCCGGTGGCCGAAGAAGTCTGACTTGGACGATGCTAAGAAGGATAAATCAAAGTGGTGCGACTTCCACGTCGACCATGGTTATGCGACAGATGATTGTATCACACTCAAGAAGGAATTGGCATATCATGTTCCACAAGGTAATCTCAAAGATATTATTGATAATGTCGTTATTAACAGCCATCGACCGTCGACTCCCGAGCATGCAAAAGTTGTCAATTAAAATCCCCTACGCCATTGGGAATCCTGAAGATTGAGAATGAGTCAAAACGTCGCTATGGTGCCCTGTCATGATCAATCACAGACAGTATCTCATCGGATCGTCGTGTCGTCCTTTCCAAAAAGAATAGGATAATAAATGACAGGGGGGCAATACCCCATGAAGGAGAAAGGTATGATTTCTAACTCTTTTCCATACAAATTTTTCTCACAAACAGCCACTGACTTAAGCATCGTAGGGTCGTTGGCGAGCCAACGACCAATCTTGACATCGTTTTATCGCAGGATCGCACGACATAGACGATCAGGTCCATGACTTGATCACACCTTACAGCTAATCGAACTACTTAATCGCACGATCGCATAGACGGCTTCGCAGCCTAAGCTTCTTAACTTAGAAAAACTTCGCGTTTTGAATAAATACCTTAGTCGCATGTATTGGTGTTTGATTAGCATACATTCTAGACGAATGCCTTATTTTTTCTTTCTTATACCCTGTATGGATACTTTGATCGTACGTTCTCATATTTTATAAATGCCTTGGTCGCATGATTTCTATGTATCTTATGTTCAATCGATGCGATAGTTGTTTTACAATAAAGTTCAAACCAAAAAAAATGTGCATTCATCAGAAAAATTGTCAAAAACGCGCTCGACCACCAACGGTCGAGCAGTAAAACAAAAAAGAATGAGAAAAATCTTAAACTAAAGAAGGAACATCCGCTATATCATTACCTGAAGTCTCATCTTGAGGACCTATGCCTACCATCTCTTCCTCGACGTCCTTCTCATCATCCGAGTCCAGATCCCTCTCGGTCCCGACGCCATTCAAATAAATGTCCAGTTCCTCCTTTGCCGAAACAAGAGGATCTTTTCCTAGCAAATGCCGCCGCATGATAGCAGCCCGAGCAGTCAAACGAGCTATGGCAAAAACAGACTTACCCTCGTCTTTAGCAGCCCACACTTCTTTCTCCAAACTCTCCACCTTGGACTTATAATCCTCAGCCTCTTTCGAAACAGCAGCCAAGGATTCCTTAATCTTTTCCATCTCCTCTCTTTGCTCGGCAGTCATGGACAAGGATTGCGTCAAGCGATGGCTAAGATCCTCCTTCGCATGATTAACGATCTCCACATGTTTTAAAGCGTCAACAAGATGCTTCGATAGATCCTCCGTGCGACCAGTAGCATCGTTTGCTCGATCCAATGCTGCATTCTCCCTTTCGCGTGCAGCTGACAAGAGATCTTTCACCTTCGCCGTTCCACTTCGCAAGGCCAAGGAAGCTTGAAGTGCCTGCGAAATCATAAAAGACAGATATCATCAGTGGACAACGACAACGACAACGAAGTTTGTGCCTAGACAAACTAAGTCTTGAAAGAAAGACTTACCATGAACACCAAGCCGGCTACATGGACACACGTCTCCTCGATAGGAAACCCCTCAAAACGCTCCCTGAAAGATGGAAGCAGGAATTTATCCAGGTGAGGGAACAGGTTCGTCCCGTCTAGGACATTACCTGTCATAAAGTCTGACGGCAGTGCAAAGTTGACCGTCGTGACCTTCTCCCCTCCCGTCGAGTGCTCCTTGCCCTTGTCGGCTGACAAAGGATTCGACGCGGCAGACGGGGACTTCACCGTTTTCACCGGAGGCGCAAAATTAATGGGTGTCGCGGCAATCACCTTCTTAGGTGATCCGACCCATACCTTCTTAGGTGATCCGACCCCTACCTTCTCGGGTGAAGCGACTCTCGACGAGTCATCAACCCCTGCAAATGACTCCCTCGAGATCGTCGTCCCCGTCTTCTTCAAGACTCCAGAACCAGCAGACATAGCCTGTAATCTCTTCTCCCTGCCTTGACGAGCAAGCTCCAATTCAGCAGCTCTTTTTGCAGAAACACTCGACACTTTGGGTCGCGACTCTCCTAGAAATCGCAAAGGAAAAGAATGTTGTGAACATACAAGGGAAAAAGACTCGAAGTAACACAAAAATTCAAAGAAAGTAAGCTTACCCGTCATCCATTTCTTTCCTCTTGACTTCCTTTCTTCTTCTTCCTTTTCTTTCTCTTCACACTTCTCCCCCTGATTCTCTCCTGAAAACACTAAATCGTCGTTATCTACCAAGTGTCGCACGATAAAAGATCTTTCGACGATACTAAATTCTAAAAACGAATTGATCTTTGCCTGAGAATTAGCGTCTGGTTTCACGACCTCAAATCTTAATGCTGTCAATATACAGAACACAAGTTAATAATCATACCGTATATAGCATACGAAAAATGAAATAACAAGACTCACCCGACATATTCCAGCCCGTCCTAATCCACTCACTCTCGGAGTCAAGAGACAACTTACGCACGAATACATATCGAGTCTTCCACACACGATCATTCACAGCTGTCCCTAAAACCAGAACACTGTCACCCTTGAGCCTAGAGTGTAAGCTACAGCGATGACAACTATCCTTCTTGGCTTGATAAGGCAAGAGAAGATCACGTACACCCATAGGATTCCCCCATCCTCTCGACAAACGCTCAATCACCTGAATAACTCGCCAGAATTGAGGCATTAATTGGCCTGGTGCTAAATCGAACTCCAGCATAAAAGCTTTGGCTTGAGGCGAATACCGCCATTCAAAGCCTATCTTAAAAGGGTATTCGTAGATCACGATGTACCCCTCAGGACATTCATTTGAGCGGATCTGACCTGGACGAATCAATTCGATCCACGCAGTAATTTTTGCTAACTTTCTAAAGTTACAGAGGTCTGATAGCTCTTGAATAACACTCTCAGGATCCCTCGACATTTCTAAACACAAAATTTACAGGAGTCAAAGAAATCGTACCTTACTTATAGGCGCGCTAGACCCCGAAGAACCTAATCAAATCAAAGAATTTCACAAGTTTGGAAAGGATCCGGCGAAGAATGGCAAGGAAATCACAGCACAAACCCTTCAAAGGAGAAACAAGGAAGGATTCGTCATATCTTTTACTTATACGAACAAACCGAATTCCTTGATGATCAACACGCGTCCATGTCCTTTCGTATACCCACCCGGATCTTCAACACTTGTCTTCAACAGCTGGTAAGCATCATCGTGCGTTAGTATGACGTCATAACTTTTCAACTTCTCGTTCAGTTAAAGGTGAACCGGTCTAGTTCCACGACAACCAGATAAGTCCCTCAACCCAGGTCACGAGCCTAGGCGTTCCACAAGCAAAAATTAAAACTTAAATTTGACATTCAATTTTCAAATTTTGGGGGTGAACTGTTTGGGCAAAAAATCACGTCACTCGACCGCGACCAGAACAGGTAAGACGTATGATTAGGGACTATATCTTGTTTTAAGATAAGGTCTCGACAAAGACCTAGAACACCATCGTCGTCCCTCATAAAAGGTAAGTCGAGAGCTCCTTACGACGCTCGACTATAGCGTCGCCCGATCCGCACGACTATTATATAAGGACGTCCTACTTCGACCAAAGCTAACGTTAACCATGACCGTTTATTAAGTGTTTAATGCAGGAGTAAAAGTCATTAAGTAGCAACGACTATAACCGACGCAATCATTAAACAGCCGGCGACCGTAACGGACGAAGATCATTACTCCGGCGACCGTTTCCAACCCTTAAGGCCATTAAAAGAGCATTCATGGATGAAGCTAAGGATGCGAAGACTATAAATATCAAGCTCAATCAACATTTCCAGGGGTGGATATCCGGCAATTAACAACCGAAGAAATATTCAAGAACACCTTAAGTGAAGAACCACTATTCTAAGTATCGCTCTCGACGCACGACAACAACCCTCAACCAGCAGTTCGCACTTTGTTTCGTACACGACAAACACCTGTTTTTACGTTCAAACACTTGTGCTTTACATTTCGAAACATTTTCTTCATTTGTATTGTAATCACTGTACGATCGACACCAGTATCCAAGGACATCGCCCCTGATTGGCGACCATATTTCAGCGACGACACCCCCTGTCGTCCGCAGGTTTTTTCCTCGATTGAGCTTTTTCCTGCTTCATCAAATCTCTTGTTTCTTTATTTTATTTATCGTCCCACGTCTCGTCGAAAGATTCTTTCTTTAGTTGTTTAAGTCCATATCGACCTTAATTTGTTCCTTTGGTGCGATTTTTGGCATTAACAATTGCCAACTAGAGGGAGGAGATAGAGAGGATTAAAGGATCTTTGGCTGCAGCTACAAAGGAAGTTGAGGATTCCAAATCCAATATAGAGGGTCTGGAGAGAGATGTACAAGCTGCTAAGGACGTGGGTAAGTCTATTTTTTCCATAGCTCGTCTGACTGCTAGGGCAGCGATTATGAGGCGACATCTAGCTGGGAAGGACCCTCTTGCTTCGGCGTCGGAAGAGCTCGACATTTACTTGAAGGGTGTCGGGTCGGTGAGAGACCTTGATTCGGACGATGAGAAGGAGATCGAGGAGGAGGTGGATGGAGGTCTTCAGGGCGGGACCTCAGGCAAGGATGCGACTGATGCTCCTCCTCAAGTTTAAAGTTTTTTTTTTTATTGATCGACCGTTGTAATTGACAGTTTTTTGATGAATGAAATTCGGTCTTCTTTTGAATTGGAGATTTATATATTTGGCAAACAAACATCACATCGACTGTTAAATTCATAAAGTACAAGGAATCATGCGACTTAGGCATCTATTGTAACACAATAACTGGAACGTAAGCCATAAGACTTTTAAATCGTGTGTATAAACATAAGCACATGCGACTAAAGCATATATTTAGAGTATAAAATTTTTCTAAGTCAAGAGGCTTAGATCATGAGATCGTTAGACTTTGCAATCGTACGACTGAGTCGTGCGATGATTTTGAATCGTGTGTCCCTGTAAAGGACGACCAAATCATAGACATGGTCGTTTATGTCGTGCGACCTGGCGAAACTAGAGTCGTTTGATTATTGTCGTGCGATTCTGCGGAATAAACAATGTCAGAGGTTGGTGGTTGGCTAACCAATGACCCTCCGATGCTTAAGTCAGTAATCATCGTGATGAAAAAATCGTATGAAAGAAGAAAAAGAAATTAGGAAACGTACCTTCTTAGATTCCTCTTTAATTAACGGAGTATTTGCCCCCGTCATTTAATATCCTATTCTTTCTAGGAGAGGATAGGTTTTAAATGACGGATCGACACCGAGATCTTGGGAAATGCCATCTAGGTGTGCATTGAATATGTTTCCGCGCGATAGGGCCATATGGTCGTTTTATTCCTGTAGACGAAGTGTTTGGGCAAAATTTCACAGGTCTCGACCACGACCAGAGAAGGTAAGACGCATGTCATGAGCTATACCTTGTATTAAGATAAGGTCCCGACGAAGACCCAAAGAACCTCCATCATCCCTCCTAAAAAGGTAAGTCAAGAGTTCCTCACGACACTAGACTTCGACGTCGCCCGTTCCGCACGACCGTCGCATAAAACCGTACGACCTCGACCGACTAACGCGTTATATAACTGTTATGTTTGTTTAAGTGTTTAATGCAGGAGTCAAAGTCATTAATGGACAACGGCTGTAACCGACGAAATCAGTTGTGAGCATCTAAACTCACATTGAAGACGACGACCGTTACAACAATCATCAAAGATCTTAATGATTCAATTAAAGTCATCCGAAGACTATAAAATCCCAGCTCAATCATCAGTTCAAAACACCTGATCAACATCGAATAACACACAGAGAGAGATAGAACAAGAGCATCGAACAACAGAAGCAATCGCAAACACTCAAAGAATATTCATTCGAAGCAAAGAGATCATTCATAGAAGATCACTCTCGACGCAAGACTCTCACTCTCGACCAAGAGTTTATACATAGTTTTCACCCACGACGCACACTGTTTTTACATTCCAAACACTTGTACTTTACATTTCGAAGTCTTTCCTTCATTTGTATTGTAATCTTTGTACGATCGACACCCGTACCACCAAGGACATCGCCCCTGATTGGCGACCATAGTGCAGCGACGACATCCACTGTCGTCCGCATGTTTTTTCCTCGTTGAGGTTTTTACTGCGTCATCAAATCCTTTGTCTCATTTACATTTTTTTCTTTTATCGCACGCCTTTGTCGAAAGATTCCTTTCTTTAGTTGTTATAGTCCACATCGACCTTAAGTTGTCCCTTTGGTGCGCTTTTTGGCATTAACAGTTTGGCGCCATCCGTGGGACCCCATCCAGAGAAAATCTTCGACAAACGTGCGTCTTGCTAACGGTTTTATGGAGTTTACTTTTGTAAGAGAACCATTGTCTATATAATTTGTGTTTGTGTGGGAGGCCATTTTCAGATAATAGCAAGGAAGAGAAATATCTTAGATTAGATCTTGTTTATGAGATTAAACAAATCTGCTCTGATACCACTTGTTGGTCCCGAAAGGCCTATACAAGTTTGTAGAAGGGGGGGGGGGGTTGAATACAATCACGCTATTTTACTTTTCTAAATTGTTTATTGATAAATCATTAACAATTTACAGCTTGTTGCGGAAACAAGATTAAGGATAAACCTAAATCTAAACAAGTTGGAACACTAAGGTTTCTTGCACTAAGAAAGATATGGAGATTACTAATAAAATCCTATCTTGAGAGAAATTTGAACTTGTCCAGAGTTAGCAAGTTACTTCAAATGAAGTGAGTTCATCTCTTTATATACTGCATGCATTTAATGCAATTCAGTATACACTTTACACGTGTCATCAGCGGATTGGTTGCATGTCATTGACCTTTGTTGACAACCTTAGTAGCCGCATGAATGAACAGTGTAGTATCAGAGTGGTTGTACGATCTCAGATTTTCGGAGGTTCTTTTCTGACATTTCGTACGGTGGCGTGCAAGGGAGGTTAAGACAAAAGTACTTTGTACGGAGGACTTCATGATCAGCTTTCGTTGATTCAGCGATTATCATTTACTATTCAGCGAATGATAAAATTCAGCGATAGCTGAAGTCTTGTACTTGATACTTCACGTTGAGTGGACAAATCTGAGTCTTCGCTGATCCGCATCAGTTCATTAGTAGACTTGTCGCTGGTTCTTGAGCTTGATCTTCGACTTCAGCGTAGAACCTTTGTTGACGTGAAACTTGTCTTCAGAGATTATAAGTAAACAACTAACTTATCAGCGATCACCATAAGGACTGAACAGACTCAGCGCATTATGGTGAACAGTGTTCGCTGAATGTTTAATTTAAAGAGCGAGAGTTCCTATCAGCGGTACTGTAAGATCTTAGTACTTATCAGCGATAGTGAAACTCTGATACATATTGTTTACATACAATTTTCACTAAGTATTTAAGAGAGGGTCATTATCAAATCACTGAGGGTTTGGATCAACAATCTCCCCCTATTTGATTATGACATAGCAACAAAAAAAATTGCTATTTTAATGAAAACATAAGGATAAAAAGAACTCATAAAATATTTGTCCCTTTTACTGTTTTCTGGGATCTTTTCAGTACTGATGGAGTAAAGTACATTCGCTGAAATCTTTCTTTAAATCTTTGAATCAGGTTATAATGAAGAACAGAAAGATTACAAGTACAAGCGAAATAAATTACAAGTACAGAAGGATAACTGATACAATAGAGAAAAAGGAGATTATATCAGTTTTCAAAAGGTTCTTCCTTAATGAGAAGTTCATCAAGGGTCGTCTTTTCAGTGGGAATCATCCAGTCAGGAACCGTTACACCTTGTTTTCTTTTCTTCAGCGCTTCTTGAAAGATCAAGGGTTTTAGGTGTCGTGCCTGAATGTCCTTTCTGAAGTCACACCAGTAGATAAGATCTCTGAGCTGTTCGATTGGAGTGATTGGGAGCTCAGCGATCCGTTGAAAGCATTTACGTCCGTCGTAGTCAAGAAAGAATATTCCATAAGGATTACTGATGACTTTACCAGGGACGAAAAGTTCACATGGTGGCAAAGAGATGTCAACGGCGGATAGATCAGGATCAGGACCAAGTACTTCAGCGCGAGAGAAACCAATTCCAGTTTCATTTCGTATGACAGGTCCTGAGTTTGAATCTTGACGTTTCTTCCTTGGAGAACCTCTTTTTCTTTTCGGCTTTAGATCAGGAAGATGAGGAATATCCACACAAGAAGATATCAAGTCGATCTGTCTGTTTACCAGCTTTTCGAAATGATTCTTGTACTTAGATTGTGATGGTTGGATAGCTAACCTCATCTCCAGCCATTCAGAGAGACCATACCTTTTTACAGTGTCAGCGCGAAAGGTTTCAGATGTGCCATCTTCTCTGAACAGTTTGATGTCAACAATAGGTACTCCGATAGATGTTCTTCCAGAGATGAATACCTTGTTGATCTTCACTGGACGATATCTGAAGTGAATTTTCTCTTTACACCCGATCAAGGTGTTCTGAGAAACTTCAGTTTTCTTTTCCACGATCTTCTGGGCTTCTTCCCACAACTTTCGTTGGATTTGAATGGGAACACGTTTCAGCTTGGGGTCTTTGACAGATTCTTGAGTGAGCTTGATGGCGTATTCTCTGTCTTTCTCTTCAGCTTCCTTTCTTTCAGCTATGAGGCGTTCAGCTCTAAGGTGGTCCTGATATTCAGCTTTTGAAATTCTGAACTTAGGAGGAACTGAAAGCAGTTGATCACGCCTTAGAATGATTCGCTGATCCTCGAATCGCTTTATTATTTCTTCTCTTCTTATTTGATCTTCTTCACTCAGCCTTTGAGGAACTAAAGAAGGTCTCTTATTGTGCAAGAGAGGTTGTTCTTCTGGTTCATCAGTCTCAGAGATTAAATCCAAGACTGGGATTATTTCATCAGCAGCAGCTGGCTTTATTTGTGAAGTCGCAACAGTAGAACCTTCAGCGACATCCTCAAACAGGGGAGAGGACTAGCTGAAAAGCAGCGATCTTACAGATAAGAATTGGGTAGAAGAACTTGGGTAGAAAAGATAGAAAAAATAATGTGGATGTGTATATAGGTTTGGAGAACTTAGAGTTGTTGAGAAGTTCAGGGAAGGAAAAAGTAAAGATTTAGTTTACCTGACAAACCGGCTTTTCAAAGAGAATCGCTAGATTTTCATCTTCAGCGAGGCCTTTGTCTTTGCTTTTCTCAGCGCCAGAGGCTGAGGGCTTTGTCTTTGTCTTCTCCCCTGATGGTTCTTTTATTGAGATTCCTTTAAGAGCTTTGATCCTTGGGGCAGGTTTGACGATAAAGAAATCATCATCATCTTTATCATCATCATCATCCTTTCTTGGAGAGAAGGATGGTTTGTCGTCAGGGATGTCGATGTCTTCATCTTCTTCTGCTTCGGAATTCTCAGCATCTTCTTCGAGTTGCTCCCCCTCAGATACAGAGGCGAGCTTCTCGGTTCCCTCAGGGTTTTCATCTCCCTGAGGTCCAGCGGTCAGATCTTCATTCCTCTCTCCCCTGATAGATTCATCATGGGAAAGGTCTTCAGCGCTTTTATTGTTCAGATCTTCAGCGCTTTTCTCAAGATCTTCAGCGCTTTTCTCCTTGGAATGTTCAGCGCTCTTCTCCCCCTCTTTTTCATGATGACTGGGGGAGGAATGGGCAGACTCAGCATTGGTGTTATCTCTGTCTTTTGGGCCAGAGATTTTCACACAAACTTCAAGCTTTTCTATTCTGTCTTCTAGGCCAGAAATAGCAGGCGTGATTTTCCTCAGCTCTGTGCGATCCTCCTCTGTGAAAGATTCCAGAATAGGGACAGGGGCAGGAGCAGGAGCTGGACTATTTGCCTTGTTTACCAGCGTCTCGATCATCGTCTTCATAGAGCTAACGTCGGTCTTTACAGATCCTAAGTCAGTCTTGACCTCTGACATATCACCCTCGAGTTTTTCAACCGATGTCTTCAGCGTTGTTACTTCGCTGCACATGGTCGAAACTGATGTTTTGAGGCTTGTGTAGTCAGTGTAGATGTCACAGAGCACCTTGGCAAAATCGCTGAGCGTCTTATCAAGACTCTTGATGTCTTCAGTGGAAGCTTTCTTCTCCACCACCGTTGTCAAGTTCTCTCCAGCGTTTGTTACAGCTGTTGAGTTGTTGGAGAGTGTGGTGGTGAGACTGGACAGCTTTGTTTCCACGGACTTCAGCGAGGCGTTGATGTCTCCCAAATTAGGACCTGTAACATATAAGTACTTGTGAACAAAGGAAAACTCAGAAGTTTCAGGTTTAGTTACAGTGTTTAAGGTGGGATTAGTACCTACAGGAGGATTGATGAACTCGTCGAAGTTGCAGGTTCCTGAGTAGTGTTCCATATCCTCTTCGAAAGTACGGTGAGGTATGGTGAACTCTGCAGGTCCTTTCTTCATCATTAGTTGAGAAGCATCAGCGGCGGCTTCTGGAATGATGGCATCTCCAGTGTTCGTTGGAGGAGTGTCCAAGTGAGTGGAGGGAGAAGCGAAGGTTAAGATTGGGGTTCGGGTTCTGAGTTCAGCGTTGGAATCGCTGACAATCACTTCATCAGTCTTTTGAGAGACTGAGGTAGGTTGGGTAGTTTCCAAGTTTCTAACCTCAGCGTTTGGAGACGCTGAAGTCTGGATTGGAGGGATGGCTTGCACGGGTGTGGCAGAGCGTACCACGGAACTTTCCTTCAGCTCTTCAGAATGAGCTGAGGAGTCTTCAGCATGGAATTGCTGGGGTTGCTCCTTGGTTTTCTTGATCCTTTTGGAATCAAGTTGGGTGTGAGAGGGTTTCCTTTTCTTATAAGGAGAGGATGTTGTGGCTGGGGTATCAGCGATTGGTATAGTCGCTGAAGGAGCCACAGAAAGCGGAGAATTTAGAAGAGTGAGAAGAGTAGAGAGACGTACCTCATTGGCGACAGGCTTGAAGTCGAGAACCTTAGGGCCAATCTGAGAAAGTTTCAGATCACCCTCTTCAGGATAGCTGTCCTTCAGGCCATATTGAAAGATGGCGCTGATGAATCGTGGGTAAGGAACCCATGCTGGTCTGTCAGCGGCAGAATCGACACGTTGAATCAAGTCTTCATAAATAATGGAGGCCCAGTCAATATTTAGACCTTTCAGCAGTGCGTATCCCATGGACTGCTGAGGTTGGGCAGCTTGATCAGAAGATCCGGATTTCGCTGTCATGCAGCTGATCAGGTGAGCGAAGATGAAATTCATCTCGCTGGGCATTTTGGATTTCTTTATCAGCGTCAGTTTCTTCTCAGGCTTCTTGTCCCTTCCAATATCCCAGATATAACCCATTGCGTCAAGGAAAGCAATGATTGCTTCTCTGTCAGCATGCTTTTTGTGGTCAGGGAATGGAATGAAGGGTTTTTCTTTGGAGGCATTTGGGAAGTTTAGGGCTTTGCGGATAATTGCGGGTGTGATCTTGATGGTGCCATACTCAGTATCGCTGAGTATGCAGTCTATGGTTTTGGACGGATCTTTGGCAGAGGGTAGCTCAGTGTGTCTGGCAGAGTACCAGAACTGGGATAAGAGCCGCTGACTGGCAGGAGGAGTTATGGTCAGGGCTGTGTAGATAGGGTTGTTCTTCAGAAAATTTACAGCATCGTCCAGATGTGATACTTGCTTCCGAGGAGGAAACTCGAGAAGAGCTGAAAGGTTGTTGGCCTTAGTCCAATCGAGTTGATCCAGCTCGAACTTCACCTGGGGGGCTTTGAAGATTTCCATTTCCTCAGAGTCAGTGGAGATGGATTCAGCGGTAACATTCAGCTTTGAAGATGCCATATCACTGTATTATCAGTTCAACCAAAGATGTTAACAGATAAGAATTATCTTAATGTGGAAAGAAATTTCCGTTAAGATTTTTCGAATCTTGTCCATTTCATTCAGACAAAAAATGTCTTAATGAAGATTAGGGTTTTTCTTGATTTTAAAAGAAAAGTAAAACCCATAAAATCTTGTATTCCAGTTTCTAAAAGAAAAATGGATACGAATGAAGAACAAGTTTAAGATTTAGATTTAAAACTTGAAGAACAACCATGAAATGGTTGTGTTCATAAAACCATGAAAGAAATGATTTTATTTTAAAAAGTTCTTTTGTTTGATCTTGTTAAAACAAAGAGAAGATCGAAAACAAGTTATACGCATTTGATAAAAAATAAGAACATATTAACCTTGAAGTTGAATACCAAGATGATGAACAGTTCTTGAGGTCTTTGAGAGCACAAATGCAACAGAGAATTCTTTTCTTGCGGAGAAAGATTGTTCGCGTAAAAGACAAATATAAACCAATAGTTGTTTATATAGGGATTTTTAGAGAGAGAAAACCTTGAGCGGGAAAAGGTTTTCATCATGACACGGACACGTGTTTGCATTTGATTGGAAGTTTGAACAAAACGTGCAAACGTGTGTCAGAAAGAAATCGTGTCGTGTGTTATCCGTTGCAATGACGTCACAACTGTCCTTTCACATTCTTTTAGGATGTCTCTGAGGTTTTGAGAAACTCAGGGACTCTTTTGAAAAATATGAAGCACTGAATAGAAATATCAGTGAAGGTTTAAGGAATTTTCAAAATATCGCTGTTAAGGAAGAGATATTCAGCGATGCAATTTATTTTGAAATCTTGCATTTACATGCGATTGTCAGAGAGAGAAAACATACCTGGATATCAGTTTAACCAAGTTTATTCAGAGAGAAGATGATGAAATGGATTATAAAAGTTGATTTTATCCCGAAGCCTATACAAGAATGTATAAACGTATCGCTGATTAAATGTGAATCGCTGAAGATTTATCCTTCAAAGTTCAGCATTCCAAGCTCGCTGATGAGAAAGTTGAATCTTGTCTCATCAAGAGGTTTGGTAAACAAATCAGCTAACTGATAATCAGTTGGGATAAAATGAAGTTCTATATCACCATTCATCACATGATCTCTGATAAAATGATATCTGATTTCTATGTGTTTTGTCTTTGAGTGTAGCACTGGATTGTTTGCTATAGCGATGGCACTTGTGCTGTCGCAATAGATTGGGATTTTGGAGAGCTGAAGATCATAGTCTAGTAGTTGATTTCTCATCCACAAGACTTGAGAACAGCAGCTTCCAGCGGCTACATACTCAGCTTCAGCTGTGGAAGTGGACACTGAGTTTTGCTTCTTACTTGTCCAACTTACCAGCTTTCCACCCAGGAGCTGACATCCTCCTGTGGTGCTTTTCCTATCCATTTTGCAACCTGCAAAATCACTGTCTGAATAGGCGGTTAGATCGAATCCTGAGTCTTTGGGATACCAAAGACCTAGATTCGCTGTACCCTTAAGATATCGAAAGATTTGCTTTACAGCTTTCATATGGGATATCTTAGGTTCAGCTTGATATCGTGCGCACAGACATGTTGCAAACATAATATCGGGTCGGCTAGCTGTAAGATACAGTAGTGAGCCGATCATCCCACGGTACAGCGTGACATTGACAGGAACACCCTTTGTGTCCTTATCAAGTATCAGCGGTGGTGCCATAGGGGTTTTCATAGCTGAGCTTTCAGTTAAGTCAAATTTCTTCAGCATATCTTTAACATACTTTCCCTGATTTATAAAAGTTCCTTTTTCAGTTTGCTTAATCTGAAGACCAAGGAAATGTGTTAGTTCACCCATCATACTCATTTTATACTCATCTTTCATTCTATCAGCGAAACGAGTACAAAGCTCATGGTTAGTAGAACCAAATATAATGTCATCAACATATATTTGAACTAAAATGATATGACCTTTTACTTTTCTAAAAAACAAAGTTTTGTCAATCTTACCTCGCTCAAATTTTTCAATATGGAGATAAGTAGAGAGAGTATCATACCATGCACGTGGAGCTTGCTTTAAGCCATAAAGTGCCTTGTCCAGTTTATAAACATAACCTGGACGCTTAGGATCTGAGAATCCTGGAGGTTGTTCCACATATACTTCTTCATTCAGCTTTCCATTTAGAAACGCTTACTTAACATCCATCTGATGTACAGTGAAGTTTTTGTGTACAACAAATGCTACGAAAAGACGAATAGATTCAAGTCTTGCTACTGGAGCAAAAGTTTCGTCATAATCTATGCCTTCCTCTTGTCTGTATCCCTGAGCAACAAGACGAGCTTTGTTGCGAGTTACAGTACCATGTTCGTCCAACTTGTTTCGATAGACCCATTTAGTGCCTATCACCGTTTTGTCAGTTGGTCTACGAACAAGTTTCCAAACTTTGTTTCTTTCGAATTCAGTCAGCTCTTCTTGCATAGCGCTGACCCAGTTTGGATCTCTGAGGGCATCATCTATTTTCTTTGGTTCAGTTAGAGAAATAAAGTTAACAAATAAACAAATATTACCTGCACTTCTACGAGTCTGAATACCAGCGTTGGGATCACCAAGAATTTGATCGATTGGGTGATTTACAGTCCATCGCTGAGCCGGAGCATGCGTCGCTGACTCAGTCTGAACTGGAGAAACTGAAGACGAGGCTTCAGCTACTTCTGGATTATCAGCTAAGAGAGGAATGTTTGCATTTGCCACTTCATTCACTGATTGTTGAGAAATAGATGGAATTTCTGAGACATTTGGATCAACTGCAGGTATAGTGTTTATAGGAACAGCTGAGACCCAAGATGTTTCAGCTTCACTATTTTGCATATTTGGAATGATAGAAGGACCATCATTTTCTACGGTGTGAGCATGAGGAGTGGGAATATCTTCTGAATCACCAAGATGAGAAAACATCCATTGATTCAGTTCTTCTGTATCAGCGTTCGGTTTAGAGTTCGCTGAACGGGATTCGTCAAACGTGACGTGAATAGTTTCTTCTACAGTTTGTCTTCTTCGGTTGAAGACTCTGAAGGCTTTGGAAACTGAGGAGTATCCAAGAAAGATTCCATCATCAGCCTTAGGATCAAACTTTCCAAGGGCATCTCTGTTGTTCAGTATGA
The DNA here is from genome assembly GCA_033807775.1 of Saussurea involucrata. Taxonomy (NCBI): domain Eukaryota; kingdom Viridiplantae; phylum Streptophyta; class Magnoliopsida; order Asterales; family Asteraceae; genus Saussurea; species Saussurea involucrata. The sequence continues at coordinate 112,454,435 of CM066315.1, forward strand.
AACACTGACATCCAAAGATGTGAAGAAAGCTGATTGAAGGCTTTCTCCCATGAAAGAGTTCATAGGCTGTCTTTTTGAATCTTTTAACTATCAGCGACCTGTTTTGCGTAAAACAAGCAGTGTTGACAGCTTCTGCCCAAAACTGAGTAGGCAGGTGAGAATCGCTGAGCATTGAACGTGCAGCTTCAATAATTGTTCTATTTCTTCTTTCAGCGACTCCGTTTTGTTGTGGTGTTCTCACTGACGAAAAGTTGTGAGAAATACCCTTGCTCTCAAGGAAGGAATCAAGAGAACTGTTTTTGAATTCAGTTCCATGATCACTCCTTATTGAGCGAACAGTCATATTGTTCAGAGTTTCCATCTTCCGAACAAAGGTGATGAGTTCTTCAGGGGTGTCACTCTTAGAACGGAGAAACATTACCCATGTGTAACGAGAGAATTCATCAACTATGACCAGCGTATATTTCTTTCCAGCGATGGATTGTTTGTTAACGGGGCCAAACAAATCCATATGGAGTAGTTGTAGAGGAGATGACACTGAGGAAACTTGCTTTGACTTAAAGCTTGCCTTGGTCTGCTTCCCTTTTTCACACGCTGAACATAAGGACTCTTTGGCGTATGAATGTTGAGGTAGACCAGTGACTAACTCTTTGGATGAAAGAGTATTCAGTGTTTTGAAGTTGAGATGTGAGAGCCTTTTGTGCCATAGCCAGTTAACATCAGAAGATGCTTTTGAGAAGAAACAGGAGTTCTCAGTGGTTGTTGAGTCCATGTTTATAACGTAAACATTTTCCAAACGATAACCGCTGAGAGCTATCTTCTCCTTTTTGTCAGAGACAAAGCAGGATTCCTTAGTAAAAATCACTTTGTTATCCATGTCGCAAAGCTGACTGATGCTTAGAAGATTATGCTTCAGCCCTTCAACATATGCGACTCTTCTGAAGGATGTTGTACCATTTGAAAGTACACCATACCCTCGGGTATGTCCTTTTCCATTTCCACCGAAAGTCACAGAGGGACCCTTCTCTTCCTTGTATTCAGCGAGCAGGTTTTTCTTTCCAGTCATGTGTCTAGAGCATCCGCTATCGAGATACCAGATACCCTTCTTAACCTGCAGTACAAAGGAAGATTAGTTTTGCTTGGGTACCCACTTCACCATGTATACGCGTTTGTCAGTGGAAGTAGTTGGAATGGGTTCAGCAGTCTTCGCAGCATTTGAAGATTCAGCTTTGTCTTTCTTCACTTTGGTCAATTTCTTGACCTCAGCGGTAGGAGTCACCTTGACCTGAATAGCAACTGGTTTGGTCTTCTTGGGTGCTATCTTCACCTTAGCTATCTTATCAGCTTTGGTGGCTGTGGGACACTTACATGCAATATGATCGGTAAGTCCACAGTGATAACATTTCCTATAACTAAAATTAGTTCTAGGACCACTTGAGTGCTGAGCTTTTAATTTGGAATTAGAAGTGCCAGCACCAAGTACACTATTGGTTTTTGAAATAGGACGAACATTCAGTTCTTCAGATTTCTTACCAAGGATATCTACTCTGAGTCTAGGAGTAGGTCGCTGAACTGATCCAGAGGTCTGATTTCTAGAACCAGATGAATGAATCACTAAGGCTTTGGAAGCATTCAGCTTAGGTACTAAGGTACCCTTCTGAGGATTCTGGTAAATAACAATTCCTTTACCTTTGTCTTTAGAGACAGAGGTAGGTTTTGAATAAACCATTTTCTCCTTATCTTTTGAGGAGGTAGGAGTTTCCTCAGGGATTGGTGTAATCGACGAGGAGTACTGAGATGAAGAAGTGTCAGCTACTGAGGATACGAACGTTCCAAATTTAAGCATTGAACGTTCAGTGGTTGGTATTGGAGTATCATATTTATAACCCAGACCACGTTTATCACTCAGAGGAATCTGAGCCTTAATTATCTCAGTGATCTTTGTTGAAGAATTACACCATCCTTCAACAGTAGCTTGTTCAGCTTTTAATGCAGCGATAGCTTCCACTCGTTCGATTTTGACTAGCTGATTTAAATGGACTTGATCTTTAAAATCTTCTTCAAATTTAGAAAGCTTTTCTATTTGAAGGTGGCAGTTTTTAAGCTTTTCAGCGAGATCAAGATTTTGGTTTTCAACCACAGCTTTGCCGTTCATGGCTTCGTATAAACTTCTAGTCAGCAGTTCGATTTTACGGAGACTATCAGCTTCATCAATATTTGCAATATTGGTAAAGAAGGAAGGTGATACCTGAATGGCAGATGTTGAAGTGGAGGGAATGTCTGAACTTTCTTCCTCATCTTCAATCTTGGCCATGAGACATTGATTTGCTTCATCATCTTCAGAATCAGATGATGAGGCTTCTTCATCAGAAGCAGCCCAATCATAGTCAGCCATCAGTCCTTTTCCTTTCTTCTTAAAGCTTTTCAGCTTTGCATACTTCTCCTTCATCTTTGAGTATTTGTCATCTTTATTCCTTGGAACAAAGGATTTCTTTGTAAAAGCTGAAGGTCTCATGATTTTCTTTGACCTGCACTCGTTAGCGAAATGAACTGTCTTTTCGCAGTTGAAACAAGTAGCAGTAGCCTTATCAACAAAAGCTGATGACTTAGGCTTGTCAGCTATAGAAAGAGTTTTGTTCTTTCTAAACATTTTCTTCTTGGCGAATCTCCTGAACTTTTTAGTTAGGAGAGCCAAGGATTCATCATCATCTGAAGAATCAGAATCTGATGACCTTTCAGAGTTACTTTCTAACTCAGTGATAGTGACCATGGGTCGCTGAGTAGAAGGTTCCGCTGAGATTAAAGCAACAGGGGTGCGTTTGGAATCTTTTACAAGATTCTTCTTAAGATGGCTAGATTGCTCATGATTCAGCAATGTGCCATATAAGGTAGCAAGTGTCATTGATCTTAGATCTTTTGACAGCTTGAGACACATGGAATAATTGTCCCAGCTTTCAGGTAAACATTCTAAAAACTTTGTCAGAACTTCAAAGTTAGAATATTCCTTACCAGCCGTTTTTAGATCTATAATTAAGCAATTAAAACGTTGATGAACTTCAGAGAGAGTTTCATTCTTACCAGAAATGAAGCTTTCGTATTGTCTTACCAGGTTGATCTTTCTTGAATCCTGGACTTCAGACGTTCCTTCATACTGAACACATATTGTGTCCCACATGGCTTTTGAGGATTTCAGGTTCATGACGGAATGGTAGACTTCGTCAGGAAGGGCCATGGATAGTATGGATCTGGCTTTTGTATCTATAGCCACTTTCTTCTTATCTTCATCGGTCCACATGTGTATTTCCTTTGGAATCAGCCTTTCAGGAATAGCAGCTCGAGTTGCAGTGGCTGGAACTAAAGGATCAATAGTTACAAGGATGTGTGGGCCGTTTTCAAGATAGTAGGTCATAGTAGGGTCTACACCTTCTAGGAAGAGCATCATCCTATTTTTCCATAAGTTGAAGTTGTCTCTGGAAAATCTAGGGGGTTTTGCAAGAGAACCATTGTCTATATAATTTGTGTTTGTGTGGGAGGCCATTTTCAGATAATAGCAAGGAAGAGAAATATCTTAGATTAGATCTTGTTTATGAGATTAAACAAATCTGCTCTGATACCACTTGTTGGTCCCGAAAGGCCTATACAAGTTTGTAGAAGGGGGGGGGGGGGGGTTGAATACAAACACGCTATTTTACTTTTCTAAATTGTTTATTGATAAATCATTAACAATTTACAGCTTGTTGCGGAAACAAGATTAAGGATAAACCTAAATCTAAACAAGTTGGAACACTAAGGTTTCTTGCACTAAGAAAGATATGGAGATTACTAATAAAATCCTATCTTGAGAGAAATTTGAACTTGTCCAGAGTTAGCAAGTTACTTCAAATGAAGTGAGTTCATCTCTTTATATACTGCATGCATTTAATGCAATTCAGTATACACTTTACACGTGTCATCAGCGGATTGGTTGCATGTCATTGACCTTTGTTGACAACCTTAGTAGCCGCATGAATGAACAGTGTAGTATCAGAGTGGTTGTACGATCTCAGATTTTCGGAGGTTCTTTTCTGACATTTCGTACGGTGGCGTGCAAGGGAGGTTAAGACAAAAGTACTTTGTACGGAGGACTTCATGATCAGCTTTCGTTGATTCAGCGATTATCATTTACTATTCAGCGAATGATAAAATTCAGCGATAGCTGAAGTCTTGTACTTGATACTTCACGTTGAGTGGACAAATCTGAGTCTTCGCTGATCCGCATCAGTTCATTAGTAGACTTGTCGCTGGTTCTTGAGCTTGATCTTCGACTTCAGCGTAGAACCTTTGTTGACGTGAAACTTGTCTTCAGAGATTATAAGTAAACAACTAACTTATCAGCGATCACCATAAGGACTGAACAGACTCAGCGCATTATGGTGAACAGTGTTCGCTGAATGTTTAATTTAAAGAGCGAGAGTTCCTATCAGCGGTACTGTAAGATCTTAGTACTTATCAGCGATAGTGAAACTCTGATACATATTGTTTACATACAATTTTCACTAAGTATTTAAGAGAGGGTCATTATCAAATCACCGAGGGTTTGGATCAACAACTTTGTTCTCCGTTGCAAGAAATTGGCAGCCCCTGGAGATCAGCAGCATGTCATTGCTCATATGTACCAGGAGCTTGAAGTCGCCCGAAATCAAATCAACGCCATGGCGGAGCAAAGCCGTAGAGCAGCTGAAGAGATCGCACGGTTAAGGAATCCCTTTGGACCTCAGAGTGGTCCTAGGCCATTCGTTCAGAATCCAGGCTAAGGATCGTTCGGTCAGAATGGTCCTAGACCATTCGCGCATAATCCAGGTCCAGGATCAGGTCCGTTCGCTCAGGATCAGCATCCAGGTCCGACCATGCAAAACCAGCAGCCGGGACCGTTCAATCCAAATCCCCAGTTCGAGACGGTCCCTCCTCAGCATATAAGGCCACCACCCATGCAAAATGGGTCGCAGCCGTTTCAGAATGGATCACAACCATTTCAGAATGGATCGCAGCCATTTCAAAATGGATCGCAGCCATTTCAGAATGGGTCGCAGCCCTTTCAGAATGGATCGCAACCGTATTTTGTTCCTTTCAACGGAGATGCCAATGGCTCGTCGCATGTCAATGGCATCAGCTCAGGAATCAATCCGCAAGCAGGGGCATATCTCGACCCCAATGACCCCGTCGCCCATCGATTGAAAATGCTAGACGATCAGAACGAGCGCGTCCTATCTCTGCTCGCAAAGCTGCCTGGGGCAGCCGTGCCCGTCGACGTCGAGCCCCGATCAGGATTTCTGGCGTCACGATTCATCAATGAGATCGCGACTGTCGAGGTCCCGAAGAAGTACAATGTCCCCGCCTTCACGCCCAAGTACTCTGGAGTGACCGATCCGACAGAGCACGTCGCGCAGTATAAGCAGCTCAAGTGGACGATCTCAATCCCACACATGTATCAGGAAGTCTGTATGTGCAAAAGCTTCGGTGCAACTCTCACTGGTCCTGCTCTCCAATGGTTGATCAATCTCACCCCCAAGTCCATCGGGTCGTTCGCTGAATTGGTCAATCAATTCTCCCAGCAATTCACCAGCAGTCGCAAGATGGAGAAGCAGACCAGTGACCTATATTACGTCGTGCAGAAGACCAGTGAGTCTATCCGCAGTTATTTCAATCGATTCAATGCGGAGATGATAAGCATTCGCAATTGTGACATCAAGAACGCTATCGAAGCCTATAAGCGTGTTCTGGACGACAGTTCAGGTTTATACACTGACCTGACTAAGTATCCTTTGAAGAATTTCGAAGACGTCAGAGCTCGAACCCTAACGTATATGAGAGTAGAGGACGACGCTGCCTTTCATCGCAAGCATACCGACGACAAGAGGTCGTTAGGCGTAAAGAAGCCAGAGTTCAAGACGAAACCAATTTCCAAAATAGAGCCCGCCCGCCAGATCTCGAACGTCCGATTCAAGACAAAAGCAGAGGCTAAGACCGCGACCAAATTTCCTCAATACCCCAAGATATCCTCTTACGGATTCAAAGGGTCCACTAAAGATTTGGTCGAAGATGTGAAGACCGCCCAGGCGACAATTCGATGGCCAACGAAGTCCGGTCAGGACGACGCTAAGAAAGATAAATCTAAGTGGTGCGACTTTCACGTCGACCATTATCACGCGGCAGATGATTGCATATCTCTAAAAAAGGAGCTGGTGTATCACGTATCAAAGGGCAATCTCAAAGACATCATCGACGACGTCGTTACCCCAGCTAACGATGTTCGACCGTCAACCCTCGAGCATTCGAAAGTCGTCAATTGTATCACTGGTGGTTCCAACGTATGCTGGCTAACTTATTCCGCAGCCAAATGTCACGCCAGTCAAGCGCCTGATAATCGGCCTATCCCGCGTTCATCAAGGCCTGAAAGAGATTTGGAATTGGAAGCTATCAAAATCGTATTCGACCAAGACGACCTCGACAACTCGTACCAGAAACACCACGACAGGTTGATCATTCAACTCACGATTGCTAATTGTTTAATTCGACGAGTCTTGGTCGATGGGGGCAGTTCAACGAACGTTATCTTCCTTGACACCATCAAGGCCATGGGAATCGATCGCTCGGAAATCACCCGACGTTCGACAACTTTGGTCGGTTTCAATGGAGAAGCGACAAGCACATATGGAGATATCATCTTGCCAGTCTACGCCGGAGGAATCAACAAGCAGACCAAGTTCAGTGTCATCGACTGTACATCGGTCTATAACATCATCTTAGGTCGACCATGGATCCACGAGATGAAAGCCGTTCCCTCGACGTACCATCAGACCCTGAAGTTCCCTACGCTGTGGGGCATACATGAAATCAAGAGTAAGCCGAAAGTCGCTCGTGACTGCTATAAATCGACTCTGAAACAACGAAAGTAAATCGCTTAGCAGATACGGCACGACAGGTTCGTCCTTCTATCCTTAGAAACAAACTTATGCCTTATCTACAGGAATAAAACGACCATATGGCCATGTCGCGCGAAAACACAGTCAATGCACACCTAGATGGCATTTCCCAAGATCTCTGTGTCGATCCGTCATTTAAAACCTATCCTCTCCTAGAAAGAATAGGATATTAAATGACGGGGGTCAAATACTCCGTTAATTAAAGAGGAATCTAAGAAGGTACATTTCCTAATTTCTTTTTCTTCTTTCATACGATTTTTTCACGACGACGATTACTGACTTAAGCATCATAGGGTCGTTGGTTAGCCAACGACCAACCTCTGACATTGTTTATTCCGCAGAATCGCACGACAATAATCAAACGACTCTAGTTTCGCCAGGTCACACGACACAAACGATCAGGTCTATGACTTGATCATCCTTTACAGGGACACACGATTCACACTCGTCGCACGACTCAGTCGTACGATCGCAGAGTCTAACAGTCTCATGATCTAAGTCTCTTGACTTAGAAAAAATGCATACCCCGAATGTATGATTTGATCATATATGCTTATGTTCATTTATACGATTTACGCGCGTTATGTCGAACATTCTAAGTTATTACGTTGCGATGAATGCCAAAGTCGCATGATTTCCGGTGTAATATACTTCTTAGTTAACCGATATATTTATCTACTGAGTATATGAGACGCAAGATTCGACAGAAACTTAAAATTCATTCCTTGAATAACTTTTGTTACTTACATTCAAAAATACTCGACTATTAGCAGTCGGCAAAAAGCAGGAAAAAGACAAAAAAAATATCCTAAGGCTTAGGAGGATCGTTTGCTCTCTCCGTGCGACTAACGGCCTCTAGTTCATGTAAAGCGTCATAAAGTTGAATAGCCAGCTCGTCAGCACGTGCTGAAGCCAATTTCTCCTTATCCAAAGCAACTTTCTCCCTTTCTAGCGCCGCATCCCCTCTTTCGAGAGCCGACGCCACCAGATCTTCGACCCTCGACATCTCAGCGTATAACGCCAAAGAAGACTGAAATGTCTGTAAAAAAATCGTTAATAAATATCCAATGACGACAGCGATAAATAAATCAAGTCTTGAAAGAAAGACTTACCGAGAACGCCAGACCGGCAACCTAAGATCCTGCTTCCCTGATCGGAGCTCTTTGAAAATGTTCCCTGAAAGACGGGAGCAAATATTTTCCCAAATGAGGAAACAACGTCGTCCCGTCTAGGACACTATCCGCCATAAAGTTGGACGGTAACGTAAAGTTAACCGTCATAACTTCGGCCGAATACCCCTCGCCCTTGTCGACGGACGATGGGGTCGACACCTTAGACACCGGTCTCGACACTGTCGCCGGAGGTGCCGAACTTGCCGGTGTCGCGTCCATCGCACCGTGAAGGAGGGATGACGCTTTCGCCTTCTTAGGCGTGACAACTCTCGATGAGTTAACAGCCCTCGAAGACAGTTTCCTTAGGATTGTCTTCTTGGTTTTCTTTGGAATTCTCGACCCAGCTGTCGAAACATTCCCTCTTTCGCCTCGAAGGGCACGCATAATTTGCACCCCTCTCTTCCTGGATACCGATTTCCTCTCAGTCGGCACTTGTAAGAAAACACACAAAGCATCAGACACACAAAATAAACGGAGAAAATAAAAACTACGGTACACTTACCAGCCATCTTTTCTTGTTTGTCCTCTTTTTCTTCGGAGTTTCCAATGTTCACCACGTCCTCGTCCGCGACCGCCGGTTGTCCTACAAAGAAAGAATCTATCGATCTTGGCTTAGGAATCCTCGTTAGGCTTCACGACATCAAACTGGATCTCTAAAAGTAACAAAAGAAGAAGGTTAAGTGGAGATCATAAAAACTACTCAATGACGAATATTCAGAACAACGAACATACCCATCTTATTCCAATCTGAACGAATCCAGCTGCTATCAGAATCGAGCGAGTCAGTATGAACAAATACGTACCTAGATTTCCACCCACGATCGGTGACCCCGGTGCTCAAAACCAGAGTACGATCACCCTTATACTTGGAATAAGGGCTATAACGCCAGTTCTTGTCCATTTTGACTTGATAAGCCAACAGGAAATCATTCGTGGTCATGGGCGACTCCCACTTTGCAAGCACTCGCTCAATAACTAGAAAAACTCGCCAAAGTTTGGGCATCAACTGCCCTGGAGACACACTGAAATCTTGCATGAAAGATTTAGACAAGGTCGAAAACGGCCATTCAAACCCTATTTTAAAAGGATAGTCATATAATACAAAGTATCCTTCGGGACAACTCTCAGGATGCGTACTCCCTGGACATATCAACTCTATACTCACAGGGATCTTCGCTAAACACCTAAAACCATCTAAGTCTACTTGATTCATGATAGAACTTAATGGTGCGGTCGACATTATAAGAGCAATGCCTTATATCGGCACTCTAGACCCCTGTGTCGCCGAAATCTCTCAAATTAGGAAAGGATTCAAAGAAAAATATCTAGTGAATCAAGGGAATCTCTTTCCGAAAGCATAAAAGGTAAGTATTCGTCACAACCCCTATTTATACCATCGATCATGTCAGGTCGAGCCCTTTGATGATCATCGTGTGCGTCCGTCTTCTCGTATGACCACACGGATCGTCGACACCTGTCAAAGACAGCTGGTAAACACAATCGTACGTCAGTATAACGTCACGACCTCGTTCTCTCTTCGAATTCTCATTCAGTTAGAATTAAACCAATTCGGTTCCGAAATAACCAAGGTATTTTTCAACACGAAACCCTGAACACCCGACGAGCAAAATTTAAAATTCGAATTTGCCATCGTACTTTTAAATTTTGGGGGCAAACTGTTTGGGCAAAATATCACAGGTCTCGACCACGACCAGAGAAGGTAAGACGCTTGTCATGAGCTATACCTTGTATTAAGATAAGGTCCCGACGAAGACCCAAAGAACCTCCATCATCCCTCCTAAAAAGGTAAGTCGAGAGTTCCTCACGACACTCGACCTCGACGTCTCCCGTTCCGCACGACCGTCGCATAAAACCGTACGACCTCAACCGACTAACGCGTTATACAACTGTTATGTTTGTTTAAGTGTTTAATGCAGGAGTCAAAGTCATTAATGGACAACGGCTATAACCGACGAAATCAGTTATGAGCATCTAAACTCACATTGAAGACGACGGCCGTTACTACAATCATCAAAGATCTTAATGATTCATTTAAAGTCATCCGAAGACTATAAAATCCCAGCTCAATCATCAGTTCAAAACACCTGATCAACATCGAATAACATAGAGAGAGAGAGATAGGACAAGAGCATCGAACAACAGAAGCAAACGCAAACACTCGAAGAATATTCATTCGAAGCAAAGAGATCATTCATAGAAGATCACTCTCGACGCAAGACTCTCACTCTCGACCAACAGTTTATACATAGTTTTCACCCACGACGCACACTGTTTTTACATTCCAAACACTTGTACTTTACATTTCGAAGTCTTTCCTTCATCTGTATTTGTTTGGGTAAAAAAGCACACCCTCGACCGACCTGGGAAATTCCTTCGACATGACCCATGGACTTCGACATAATCCATGGACATTGACTACCCCCGACCGACAAGGATAATACCCATTATCATCATGTCTCAGACGTACGTTAAATAACCACGATAGTTGACATATTGGGTCAGTGGTCATCTAATGATCGCACGTTGATACGTCACGTGTCGCACGTCACTAGTCACACGTCACTAAGTCTTATGTCACCAATTACAACTTGTCGGTCTTACGTCGATAAGTCTATTGTCGATTAGCCTTACATCGCTTTGGTCCAGCGACAACATCGTCCTGACATCTTGGTCTTAGGACCTACTAGACTTACGACCTGATCTTGCGACATTATCATCCTAGTCTTACGACATTTTTATAAGACTATCCTTATAATAAGATAAGGCCCGACAAAAGCCCAAAAAGCCTTTGTCGTCATTCTTAAAAGGTAAGTCGAGAGTTCCTTACAACACTCGACCTTGACGTCGCCTGCTCCGTACGACCGTCGCATGAGATTATGCAACCTCGACCAACTAACGTTCACTATGACTGTTACGTTTGTTAAATGTTTAATGCATGAGTCAACACTCTTTATGAGCAACGACTATAACCGACGAAGTCATTAACGAGCATTTAATCCCACATTGAAGACTGTGACCGTTACAAGACCAATCATCAAAGGAGCATTCAATGCCCGACAGCGGTTATAAAGCGCGCCATAAAGGCACCGTTAATAGCCGACGGAGGCTATAAAAAAGCTTATGCTGCAACCAATTCAGGGGGAGAACATAAAACACTGAAATCAAACACTCGAACTCTAAAACCAGAGCATTGAAGGCTAGAAGCACGGTGCAAACTCAAAAACACATGAAGAACAACACTTTCTCTCAAGTGATCGCTCTCGACGCACGACATCAGCCCTCGACCAGCATTTCAAACTTTGTATTCACACACGATAAACACCTGTTTTACACTTTAAACACTTGTACTTTACATTTCGAAGCGTTTCCTTCATTTGTATTGTAACCATCGTACGACCGACGCCAGTACCAAGGAAATCGCCCCTGATTGGCGACCATAGTGCAGCGACGACCTTCCTATCGTCCGTAGGTTTTTTCCTCGATTGAGGTTTTTCCCGCGTCATCAAATCCCTTGTCTCATTTATTTTATTCCCCATCGCACGTCTCGTCGAAAGATCATTTCTTTAGTTGATTAAGTCCACATCGACCTTAAGTTGTCCCTTTGGTGCGATTTTTGGCATTAACAGTATTGTAATCTCTGTACGATCGACACCCGTAACACCAAGGACATCGCCCCTGATTGGCGACCATAGTGCAGCGACGACATCCACTGTCGTCCGCAGGTTTTTTCCTCGTTGAGGTTTTTCCTGCGTCATCAAATCCTTTGTCTCATTTACATTTTTTTCTTTTATCGCACGCCTTTGTCGAAAGATTCCTTTCTTTAGTTGTTAAAGTCCACATCGACCTTAAGTTGTCCCTTTGGTGCGATTTTTGGCATTAACACGAAGCATAACTGTTTGTTTCTAAGGGTAGAAGGACGAACCTGTCGTGCCGCATCTGCTAAGCGATTTACTTTCGCGGTTTCATAGTGGATTTATAGCAGTCACGAGTGACTTTCGGCTCACTCTTGATTTCCTGGATTCCCCACGGCGTAGGGAACTTCAGGGTCCGATGGTACGTCGAGGGAACGACTTTCATTTCGCGGATCCATGGTCGACCTAAGATGATGTTATAGGCCGACGCACAGTCGATGACGGTGAACTTGGTCTGCTTGTTGATTCCTCAGGCGTAGACTAGCAATATGATATCTCCATATATGCTCGTCGCTTCTCCATTGAAACCGACCAAAGTTGTCGAACGCCGGGTGATTTCCGAGCGTTCGATTCCCATGGCCTTGATGGTGTTAAGGAAGCTGACGTTCGCTGAACTGCCCCCGTCGACAAAGACTCGTCGAGTTAAACAATTACCAACCGTGAGTTGAATGATCAACCCGTCGTGGTGTTTCTGGTACGAGTCGCCGAGGTCGTCTTGGTCGAATACGATTTTCATGGCTTCCAATTCCAAATCTCCTTTAGGCCTTGATGAACGCGGGATAGGCCAATCGTCAGGCACTTGACTGGTGTGACGTTTGGCTGCGAAATACGTTAGACCACATACGTCGGAACCACCAGTGATACAATTGACGACTTTCGCATGCTCGGGGGTTGACGGTCGAACATCGTTAGCTGGGGTAACGACGTCGTCGATGATGTCTTTGAGATTGCCCTTCGGGATGTGATACGCCAACTCCTTTTTGAGAGCTATGCAATCATCTGTCGCGTGACAATGGTCGACGTGAAAGTCGCACCACTTAGATTTATCTTTCTTAGCGTCGTCCTGACCGAACTTCGTTGGCCATCGAATAGTCGCCTGGGTGGTCTTCAGAGCTTCGACCAAATCTTTAGTGAACCCTTTGAATCCATGAGAGGATATCTTGGGGTATTGAGGAAATTTGGTCGCGGTCTTAGCCTCTGCTTTTGTCTTGAATCGGACGTTCGAGATCTGGCGGGCGGGCTCTATTTTAGAAATTGCTTTCGTCTTGAACTCTGGCTTCTTTACTCCTAACGACCTCTTGTCATCGGTATGCTTGCGACGAAAGGCAGTGTCGTCCTCTAATCTCATATACGCTAAAGTTCGAGCTCGGACGTGTTCGAAATTCTCTGGAGGATACTTAGTCAGGTCAGTGTATAAACCTGAACTGTCGTCCAGACCACGCTTATAGGCTTCGATCGCGGTCTTGATGTCACAATTGCGAATGCTGATCATCTCCGAATTAAATCGATTGAAATAACTGCGGATAGACTCACTGGTCTTATGCACGACGTAATACAAGTCACTGGTCTGCTTCTCCATCTTGCGACTGCTGGCGAATTGCTGGGAGAATTGATTGACCAATTCAGCGAACGACCCGATGGACTTGGGTTTGAGATTGATCAACCATTGGAAAGCAGGACCAGTGAGAGTTGCACCGAAGCTTTTGTACATATAGACTTCTTGATACATGTGTGGGATTGAGATCGTCCACATGAGCTGCTTATACTGCGTGACGTGCTCTGTCGGATCGGTCACTCCCGAGTACTTGGGCGTGAAGGCGGGGACATTGTACTTCTTCGGGACCTCGACAATCGCGATCTCATCGATGAATGGTGACGCCTGAAATCCTGATCGGGGCTCGACGTCGACGGGCACGGCTGCCCCAGGCAGCTTGGCGAGCAAAGATAGGACGCGCTCATTCTGATCTTCTAGCATTTTCAATCACTGGGCGACAGGGTCATTGGGGTCGAGATTTTCCCCTGCTTGCGAATTGATTCCTGAGCTGGTGCCATTGATATGCGACGAGCCATTGGCATCTCCGTTGAAAGGAACAAAATACGGTTACGATCCATTCTGAAATGGCTGCGACCCATTTTGCATGGGTGGTGGCCTTATATGCTGAGAAGGGACCGTCCCGAACTGTGGATTTGGATTGAACGGTCCCATCTGTTGGTTTTGCATGGTCGGACCTGGATGCTGATTCTGAGCGAACGGCCCTGATCCTGGACCTGGATTATGCGTGAATGGTCGAGGACCATTCTGACTGAACGATCCTTGGCCTGGATTCTGAACGAATGGCCTAGGACCACTCCGAGGTCCAAATGGATTCCTTAACCGTGCGATCTCTTCAGCTGCTCTACGGCTTTGCTCCGCCATGGCGTTGTTTGATTTCGGGCGACTTCAAGCTCCTGATACATCTGAGCAATGACATGCTGTTGATCTCTAGGGGCTGCCATTTTTCTGCAACAGAGAACAAAGAAAACTCCAAGAAACCTTTAGCAAGACGCACATTTGTCGAAGATTTTCTCTAGATGGGGTCCCACGGATGGCGCCAAACTGTTAATGCCAAAAATCGCACCAAATGGACAACTTAAGGTCGATGTGGACTTTAACAACTAAAGAAAGGAATCGTTCGACAAAGGTGTGCGACAAAGACAAAAATGTAAATGAGACAAAGGATTTGATGATGCAGGAAAAACCACAACGTGGAAAAAACCCGCGGACGACAGTGGATGTCGTCGCTGCACTATGGTCGCCAATCAGGGGCGATGTCCTTGGTGTTCCGGGTGTCGATCGTAAAGAGATTACAATACAGATGAAGGAAGGACTTCGAAATGTAAAGTACAAGTGTTTTGAATGTAAAAACAGTGTGCGTCATGTGTGAAAACTATGTATAAACTGTTGGTCGAGAGTGAGAGTCTTGCGTCGAGAGTGATCTTCTATGAATGATCTATTTGCTTCGAATGAATATTCTTCGAGTGTTTGCGTTTCCTCTTGTTGTTCGATGCTCTTGTTCTATCTCTCTCTCTCTCTCTCTATGTGTGTTATTCGATGTTGATCAGGTATCTTGAACTGATGATTGAGCTGGGATTTTATAGTCTTCGGATGACTTTAATTGAATCATTAAGATCTTTGATGATTGTTGTAACGGTCGTCGTCTTCAATGTGAGTTTAGATGCTCATAACTGATTTCGTCCGTTATAGCCGTTGTCCATTAATGACTTTGACTCCTTCATTAAACACTTAAACAAACATAACAGTTGTATAACGCGTTAGTCGGTCGAGGTCGCACGGTTTTATGCGACGATCGTGCGGAACGGGCGACGTCGAGGTCGAGTGTCGTGAGGAACTCTCGACTTACCTTTTAGGATGGACGACGGAGGTTCTTTGGGTCTTCGTCTGGACCTTATCTTAATACAAGGTATAGCTCATGACATGCGTCTTACCGTCTCTGGTCGTGGTCGAGACCTGTGAAATTTTGTCCAAACAACGCCTTGTACGAATGACCTTTAGTATCTTCGTACAGCAGAGGCACGTGAGAGGCACGGACGTCTTTGTCTTGATCTTTCGAATTCTTCTATGTCTTCAGTCTTCATACCACAGAAGCTCTGTCAAGTATGACAGAGGCTCTGTGGCCTTGTCCTCTGTGAACGTCTTCTGAGGAGTCTTCACTTGAATCTTCTATCGGTGTCTTGGCAGAACCTCTGTCGGTGTCTTTACACTTAGCCTATTTTTCAATACTTCTATAAACAGTAGAAGTTGGAGCTAACAAATATGCATGCGATTAGAATATGGATGTGTGCTATGTGTATGTATGCATGAGATGTATGGTTAAGAGGAAAAGTATGGAGCGATTGTATTATAAGAACATGCACATAACCACATTAACAATGAAACACTAAATATCCGTGTACGTGATGATGGCAAGGGTGGTCAAAGAATGATCTCAAGGGTCAAACATGGTTGGCTCCCTTGTGTGTGGTGATAATTTATATGTAGATGCCACATGTGGATGCTATGTGTGAGATAAATGTATGTACCTGGGAGTTTCTTATTCGGAAAGATATATGTACCTGGGAGATAAATGTATCTATACATATAATAAATAAGTAACTAGTATGCCACGTGTCGTCTTCGGGTGAGCCGACTTCAGTATTTTCTCGCCTAAACATGTATCTGGACGTAGTTTACATTATAAGTTCAATTAGCACACCCACATTCACTCATCCTTAAATCTCTCATTAATTCAATTTTTTTTAATTTATATGTTACATTAACTTTATACTTAGGTATGTAGTTTACTTTTAATCCCTTACTTTTTTATTTTTCATTTTAGACTCTAATCATATAAACATAAATAATAAATATGAACTGAAATGCATTAAAACATTTCATTTTTTTACAAATTATACCATTGTAATCTCTTCGTCAATACCTTCGAAATGAACCCAATATTGAATATTTTTGGATTTAATTATATTATTAAATATCATAAATATATACTAATTAATGTGTCATGATTAGTATGGTATATCCACCTCGAGAGTTTTACTTTTACAATTATCTTTAGATACATACGTACATATGCATACTTATAATAAATTCAAAAAAAATTCCATCGTGTATAGTAATCCCAAAAAATTCGGGATTTACTTCTAAGTTTAAATTAAATTTACTGATATAGTTTCATTTTTAAATTCAATTTTATTCTAGGGTTAACTTCATTTTGACTAATTAATGATATAGTTTCATTTCTAATTCAAAAAAACTTTACATCGTGTTATCGTCTATAAATACAAGAATACAGGTTCAACCCATCATCGTTATATGTTCTACAAAAACTTAGACGTGATTCATAAACAAAAAGGAGTTGTATATCTGTAAGGTATAATAATTTTCACCTCTCGATTTCTCTCCATATGCATTTAAAGGTACTTTGTTTTATTCGATTCGACTGGGTTTTTATTGTCGATTTTTTTCTGATTTGTTTTTGAATAAAATCGATTCTTTCCGATTTGTGGTTGATTAAAATCGTTTCTTTCTGGTTTGTGGTGTATTAAAATCGATTCTTTCCTGCTCGTTTAATTTGTGTATTGTTTAATCTATGGTTTACACTAATCAATAAAAGCATAATATTCCTCCTTTTGTTGAAGTTAGTATGGGATTTGATAATAATCACTGAATTGTTGTGATTTTTTTTGCAATTTCATATCAAATTTTACGTTAATAAGCTAATTAGGATTAATTGGTGAATTTTGCTTACTGTTTGGTTTAGTTGGTGAACTTTCCTGCTCGGTTTAATTTGCAATAGATATTTGCACCGATGGAGTTTGCAACAAGTTGTTGTTTAAATATGAGTTCAAACCTTTTTCAAAAATATAAATATGCAGATTTTTTATTATTGTATATTTAATTATTTATACTTTCTTAATCATGATTATATTATTTCCTCTATTAGCTTATCACGTTTTGTTCAAATATATCAACAAGGGTCCAGATAGAGCTACTGTTGCAGTTGTAGAAAGCAGTAATGAAGAAGATAATAATAATTCTGTTGATGAAATAAAAGAATATTATGACTGTAGATATGTATCTGCATGTGAAGCTTCTTGGCGTATATTTGGGTATGATGTTCATTACAGGAAACCTTCTGTTTTGAGGCTTCCTTTCCATCTTCCTGGATGACAACAAGTCATTTTTGGTGCTGAAGATGACATTGAAAATGTCATAAACAAAACTTAAGTGGCATCTTCAATGTTCTTAGCATGGATGAAGTGTAATGAACTTTACGAAGAGTTTGTGTGGAAACTGGAAGAGCGACGTTGGGATCAAAGGAAAAAAGGTTTTTCAATCGGAAGAATTCATTCAGCTTCTTCTTCTCTCGGTGAAGCGTATTATTTAAGAATTCTTTTGAATAAAGTCAAAGGTCCTAAATCATTCGAAGACATTCGTTCAGTAAATGGATATATATTTCCTACTTTTATAGATGCATGTTATGCTATTGGGTTTTTAGATGACGACAAGGAATATGTTGATGCCATTGAAGAAGCAAGTTTAACCGGTTCTGGTTTTTATCTACGGTCTTTACTTGCAACCATGCTAATTTCAAATAGTTTGTCTAGACCTGAATTTGTTTGGCAAAAAAAACATGGCAATACTTGGCAAATGGGATTCTTTACAATCAACGAATTGCACTAAAGTCTCCAGGTATGTTAATTATCTTTTTAGGTATTTATACAATTATTATTTAAATACGAACCAATTTATTCTTTTATTATTTTTTAACTATTATTTTCTTTCTTAAATATTTTTTCAGATATTATTTCTATGTTAAGGTTGTTTAACATTTATATTATATATGTTACAGGTTTATCCCTTAATGATGATCAAGTCAAAAACTTGACATTGTTTGAGATTGAAAAGATTTTACTTCGTAACAATTCCAGCTGTTGATCCCACATAAAGACTCAACAATGATATTAATCTCGATAGTTCAAACAGATTTATTTATTACAGCATTTTTAGTAGAACAAATCGAGAAAGTAATTTGGTAGAAAATACACACAAGATCAAACAAGTGAAACAATAATACAACAAGAGTTTAGCTCAATGATTCACTTTCTATTGATCCTTTAAGAACACCAAGAACACCGTAAGTGTGTGTAATACAAGATAATATGCCTTAATCTGGTGTGTGTGTGTGTGTGTATTGTGCGAAAGTTACTTGAAAAGCTCTACAAGAGCTTTCTATTTATACTACTTTACAGGGGACAAAAGGTAGACAATCAGTACTAAGGTACAAAGACAACATCGTGGGTCAGACACTGGTACAACGTTAATGTAGTGCGCCGCATTCTGTAAAGGTTGTAACCCATCAGAGGATGACACGGGGAATGTGCAGGGCACGCCTTGTACGAATGATCTTCAGAATCTTCGTACATCAGAGGCACGATTGTCTTTTGTCTTTATCTTCAGGTGTCTGTAGGTGTCTTCAATCTTTTGTCTTTAGCAGAAGTTGGAGCTATCAATCTCCCCCTAAGTATTGAAAAATAAAAAATTTGGAAGTTGCATGTTTTTCAAAGCTAAAAACAACAAGAGGTGAAACAATTACTAATATGCTTCGTTTTTTAACAATTACTACCATACTTGTTTTTAACTAATATGCTTCGTTTTTTAACAAAATGTTTTGTGTCTCTTCAAATTCGGTGGTCTCCATGTTTACTTGGTCTTAAGAGTTCATCTTTGGTTGTCTTTTGGTGGTTTCAGAAAAGCAATACAATCGTGGGTTGTTTTTTATTTAGGGTCTAGAGCGCTTGGGTCGTTTTTTCAATTAACATAAATTTTGTTTTAGGGGCTGTTTGTTTAGCTCTTAATGGTTCCATTAAGAGGCGACCTCTGAATCGCTAAGAGGTAAATCCTGTTTGACAAAAAAAATGCCTGCCTCTTAATGGTTCTAAAACCCTCTGAATGATTTAGCATCTTGGACCTCCCTTAACCATTCAGCACCCTGATTTCATTCTAAACAATTACCAAACAACCTTATTTTTTTGGAAAGGAGGCGGCACTCCTGGCAAAGATAAAACGAAAAAGAAAAATACACCTAAATGGCAAGGGGCTCCCTCCCAAAAAAGAGCCACTCCCACCAAAAAGGACAGACCCAAAATGGAGGAGAAGGCACCACTACAAAACAGATAATTCTACACCTCAAAGCATACCAAACAACAAGCAACCAAAACAGACAAAGAGTAATAGAGCTAAAAATCATATGACGTAAAATCCGCAAAACTCTAAAAACCCCACAATCCCAACACGACCAATCAAAAAACAACGACATCATGGAATATTCACCATCATCCGAGTTCTAGCACCCCTGTGCTTACTGCCATGCACACCAATCATCTTCAAGTCCACGATTCTCCTGATTTCTGTGTTGGGGTTGTGGGGTTTTTAGAGTTTTGCGGATCTTACGTCATATGATTCTTAGCTCTATTACTCTTTGTCTGTTTTGGTTGCTTGTTGTTTGGTATGCTTTGAGGTGTAGACTTATTTGTTTTGTAGTGGTGCCTTCTCCTCCATTTTGGGTATGTCCTTTTTGGTGGGAGTGGCTCTTTTTTGGGAGGGAGTCCCTTGCCATTTAGGTGTATTTTTCTTTTTCGTTTTATCTTTGCCAGGAGTGCCGCCTCCTTTCCAAAAAAAAATATGGTTGTTTGGTAATTGTTTAGAATGAAATCAGGGTGATGAATGGTTAAGGGAGGCCCAAGATGCTAAATCATTCAGAGGGTTTTAGAACCATTAAGAGGCAGGCATTTTTTTTGTCAAACAGGATTTACCTCTTAGCGATTCAGAGGTTGCCTCTTAATGGAACCATTAAGAGCTAAACAAACAGCCCCTAAAACAAAATTTATGTTAATTGAAAAAACTACCCAAGTGCTCTAGATCCTAAATAAAAAACAACCCACGATTGTATTGCTTTTCTGAAACCACCAAAAGACAACCAAAGATGAACGCTTAAGACCAAGTAAACATGGAGACCACCGAATTTGAAGAGACACAAAACATTTTGTTAAAAAACGAAGCATATTAGTTAAAAACAAGTATGGTAGTAATTGTTAAAATGCAAGAATTGTTAAAACAGAAAACAAAGTTGTTTGGCCAGAATATTCGTTATTATTCTCGTAGGGAACCAAGTTGGTGTTCTAAATGCAAAAGTAAACATTTTGGTCCATGCCGGGTCGTTGGAAATGAATGTTTCAAGTGCCGGAAGGCGGGCATATAGCTGTGAACTGTCCAATGTCGGGATCAGTGTGTTTTGAATGTAGGCAACCGGGTCATTTTCGGAGGGACTGTTCGAAGTTAAAGAAGGAGGGAGATCAGGGAAAGAATTTGGTTATCCCTAAACTAACTGGCCGTGCATTTCAAATGACTGCTGAAGAAGAGAAAGGATCTAAAGATGTTGTCTCGGGTACTTTCCTTATAAATTCCATTCCTGCACATGTATTATTTGATTGTGGTGCGAACTTTTCATTCGTATCCAAGTTGTTCTATCGTAAGTTAGCTATGCCTGTCACTACTTTAGGAGATGCCTTGGTAGTTGAGATAGCTAATGGGGGTCGAGCTTTGGTTCAGGAAAGGTTGAGTGATTGTACAATTGTAATAGAGGAGACAAAATTTCCGATTGACTTGTTGTTAATGAAAATTGGGGGATTTGATATTATTGTGGGAATGGACTGGTTGAGCAATAACCAGGCAGAAATAATGTGTGCAAAGAAGCTGATTCGAATTCCGATGACCGATAAAGATGACGTATTCATATTTGCAGAAAAGCGGAAAGGAGATATTCCATTGATTTCAGTGGCAAAGGCGCTTAAATGTTTATCGAAGGGATGTTGGTCATATCTAGCTTATGTTATAGATACGAAGTTAGAAAAGAAACAAGTGCAAGATATCAAAGTGGTACGTGAATTTCCGGATGTATTCCCGGATGATCTTCCAGGTCTACCGGCTGAAAGACAAGTAGAGTTTCGCATCGATCTTATTCCTGGAGCAGCACCGATAGCTCGTGCACCTTACCGCCTAGCGCCAGCTGAAATGACAGAAATGATGTCTCAACTACAAGAGTTGTTAGATAAAGGTTTTGTTAGACCGAGTTCTTCGCCTTGGGGAGCTCCTGTTTTGTTTGTTAAGAAGAAAGATGGCACTATGAGAATGTCCATAGATTATCGGGAGCTGAATAAGGTGACGATAAAGAATAAGTATCCGCTTCCAAGGATAGATGATTTGTTTGATCAACTCCATGGAGCGGGATGTTTTTCCAAAATTGATCTAAGGTCGGGGTATCACCAAGTGCAGGTAAGAGAGGAAGACGTTCCAAAGACCGCGTTTAGAACGAGGTACGGGCATTATGAATTTCTCGTGATGCCATCTGGGTTGACAAATGCTCCAGCTATATTCATGGATCTGATGAATAGAGTATGTCGACCCTTTTTAGACAAGTCTGTTATCGTTTTCATTGATGACATACTTGTTTATTCAAAGAATAAGAACGACCATGAACGCCATCTTCGTGATGTTTTAGAAGTGTTACGAAAATAGAAATTGTATGCAAAATTTTCTAAATGTGAATTTTGGTTGAAAGAGGTACAATTTCTCGGGCATGTGATTTCATCGGAAGGTGTGAAAGTAGATCCAGCAAAAATAGAAGCAATGATGAGTTGGGAGACTCCGAAAAGCGCGTCTAAAGTAAGAAGTTTCTTGGATTTAGCAGGTTATTACAGAAGGTTTATTAAAGACTTCTCAAAGATCGCTTCTACTCTGACGATGTTGACTCATAAGAATGTGAAGTTTGTTTGGACTGAAAAGCAGGAGACAGCTTTCAGAAGGAACTGAAGATTTGGTAGTCTACAGACAAAGACTTCTCAAAGATCGCTTCTACGGCATAAGTTGTGTGAAGCTCCTATTCTTGCACTGCCAGAAGGAACTGAAGATTTGGTAGTCTATAGTGACGCATCGAAAATGGCTTTAGGATGTGTATTGATGCAACGAGGCAAGGTGATTGCCTATGCATCGAGACAATTAAAGGAACATGAAAAGAACTATCCTACACACGATTTGGAATTAGCAGCCGTAGTGTTGCTTTAAAACTGTGGCGTAATTATCTTTATGGAACGATGTGTATACTTTTCACTGATCATAAAAGTTTGCAGCATGTTTTTGATCAGAAGGAGCTGAATATGAGGCAAAGGAGATGGCTCGAGTTACTGAAAGATTACGATTGTGAATTGCATTACCACCCGGGTAAAGCAAATGTTGTAGCTGATGCCTTGAGTAGGAAAGAGTATAATGGGTGCTTGAAGACGACAAACGCCAGAATTGACGTAATGTCAAGTTTGATTGAAAAGATAAAAGCTGCTCAAGTGGAAGCTTTGTTAGAAAACAACTTGAAAGAAAAAGTAATGAGTAAGCAACATCTTTAGCTGAATGAAGATAGTCGAGGGATTAAGTTGTTCCAAGGCCGTGTATGGGTACCAAAGATAGGTGGGAACCGGGAGTTGATTTTGGAAGATGCGCATAGATCTAAGTATTCTATACATCCGGGGAGTACCAAGATGTATAGAGATTTGAAATTACACTATTGGTGGCTGGCTATGAAAGTGGATGTGGCACGAATAGTAGAGAAATGCGAAACCTGTTCGTTAGTAAAAGCAGAACACCAAAGACCATACGGAAGTTTTCAATGTTTGGAAATTCCGGAGTGGAAATGGGATAAGATTACCATGGACTTTGTGACAAAGTTACCAAGGACGCAAAGTGGTAATGATACCATTTGGGTAATCGTCGATCGTTTGACTAAGAGTGCTCATTTCTTAGCTATGAATGAAGCATCACCAATAGCTAAGTTGGCGAAGCTAAATATTGATGAAGTAGTGTCACGACACGGTATACCGGTGTCTATTGTGTCTGATCGTGACAGTCGGTTTACTTCCAGGTTTTGGCAGTCGCTTCAAGAAGAATTGGGTACGAGAGTTAATCTAAGTACTGCTTATCACCCACAAACTGACGGCCAAACCGAAAGAACAATACAGACTTTGGAAGATATGCTTAGATCGTGTGTGCTAGATTTTGGAGGTAACTGGGATTCACATTTGCCATTAGTGGAGTTTGCTTATAACAACAGTTACCATTCCAGTATTGGAAGAGCACCTTTCGAGGCATTATATGGTAGGAAATGCAGAACTCCGGTGTGCTGGTTAGAAGCCAGAGAGAAACAGTTTGCTGGTCCGGAACTTGTGCAACAAACTGCGGACAAAGTAAAGGAAATTCGGCAATATATGAAAGCGGCTCAAGATAGACAGAAAAGCTATGCTGTTCCGAAAAGAAGACCAAAAGAATTTCAAGTTGGGGAGCGTGTAATGCTTAAAGTATCCCCATGGAAAGGTGTGATACGGTTTGGAAAGCGTGGGAAGTTAAGTCCTCGTTTTTCTAGGACCTTTTACTATCACCAAAATAGTTGGTCTACAAGCGTATCAATTGGATCTTCGACCTGAATTGGAAGGAATCCACAATACTTTTCATGTGTGTTATCTTCGGAAATGCTTAGCCGAAAAACAAGATGTGATTCCACTTACGGATGTCAGGGTGGATGAGGGGAGCCGATGTGTAGAAGAACCGGAGGAAATCTTGGAAAGGACAGTCAAAAAGTTACGAAGTGGTAAAGAGGTAGCTATGTTAAAAGTGCAATGGAAACACCATCGAGGTGCTAACGTGACGTTGGAAACGGAGGAAGACATGAGTACTAGATATCCCCATTTATTTGATTAACTTTGATTTCGGGGATGAAATCATTTTCAAGTTGGGGAGTATTGTAACATCTTGAATTTCCGTTGTATTATTTGTGAATATAATATTAACCATAAGGGTTATTTTGTATTTGTGTTAAAGTATAAAGTTAATTGGAAATATTAACTTGAAGGTTTAGTGTGACATTCAATTAAAGTTGAAGGTGTATTTGGTATGATGAGTAATGACTCATCATATTTGTTTGAGGTGTCAACAATTGTCATTTTAGACTAATTGTGTGTATGTGGGCATTTTACGGTAAACAGAGAGAAAGAAATCGAGAGATAGAGAAATCGAGAAGAAGAGAAGAAAGAAAGCATTTGGCTTGAATTTGTGGTAAGAAACTTGATTTCTCCTACTGATTTCTTGTAAGGAAGATAAGTAATTGGTTAATTTCTGTATTTAGCTGTTGATTAAAGCTGAGAAAGTGTATTTGTGAAGAACACAGTGTTCAGAATTCTTACCAGGTGAGTTATTCAACTCCCTTTAAAATTAAGCCATTAAAGTTGAAATAGATGGTTAAATATGTGTCTGAATGCTTTAGTATGACTTAATTGATAAATAGTAGGCTTATTTAGAAGTATTTGTGAACTAGATAAATGAAGTAGACGATGAACAGTGTCTGCGAAAAGTACACTTTGCGCAAGCCTTGGCTGCGCAAAGTGAGAAACTTGCAACAGTGGGTTGCGCATTTTGAGAAACTCGCAACAGTGGGTTGCGCATTTTGAGAAACTCGCAACAGTGGGTTGCGCATTTTGAGAAACTCGCAAGGCTCTTTGGAGTGAAGTGAGAATCTCGCTACTGTGGCTTGCGAGAAGTATGAAACTCGCTACTGTAGCTTGCGAAAAGTTGATCATTTCGCCACAGTTGGTTGTGTAATGCTCATATGATGCGATTTTTCTGATTTATGTAAATCTGATATATGTTATAACTTAATTTTGATATTAAGATATGATCATGATGAACTGAAAGGACTTATTTAAAATATTAATAAATCCGAGCATGTAATTAAGAGTTATGCTATGTTGATCCCCGGGCTATTTAAGCAAAGAGGGGATAGTTGAGAAGTCGAGATGTCGGAAGACTAATATTCGTTATAAATACATATATAGAATATGTTTTGAGATGTAAAATAGTGTATGTTATGCACATACCATAATAAGAGTTATAATACCTATGTATTATGTTGTGGTTGCTAAAAATAGGCATCCGGTCATCGGGGGCACCTTAGTATGGTATAATGGGAACCGATTACTAGCCATTGACCAAAGGGATGTAATTTTTAGTGATTGAGCGTACCTTGAATCATCGGGTGTAAAGCCCGTGTCCCGATTAGGTCGTTTATTATTTTTTTTATTATTTTAAATTTTATTTCGTTAAATGAACATGTTTAGCGGGAGTTAGTGAGGATGACCCTAAATGTAACTTATCGCAAAACCGTTATTTGTTTGCAAAGGCTTAGTAGTGCAAGGGCTAAAGTTGTTAATTGGGTAAAGTGGTGTATAATGTTGGCCCATGCAAATACATGTCCGAGCCCCATTTTCTTTTCTTTTTGGGTTTTGTGGTAAGCATCGAGGTAGATGAAGGGATAGCAATCAAAACAAAACAAAAAAAAGGGAACCCTACAGCTGGGAGTTGGTTTTTTGGTGTGGTCGTCGGCCGAGAAGCCCCCCCCTTCCCTCGTCTTCTTCTTCGCTTAGAACCAGAAACCACCGGAGAGAGAGAGTGCGAGAGAGAGAGAGAGGAACCGTGAAAAGGAGACCGGAGTTAGGCGTCGTGGTTACGCCGTTGTCGTCGTCGTTACAAGGTTAGTCGTTCCTCGTTCCTCTTTCTTCCGTTTCTTTTCTTTCCGGCGAATCAACCACCGCCGTGCGCCGCTGCTGTGGCGGCCGTGCGTGGACGGCAGGTGGTGCGTAGTGGGCTGGAATTCGGCTAGAGTAGGAGGTCGTTTCGTAGGTATCGCCGACGTCTTAATCTTTAATCGTCGCCGCCGGCCGGCGCCGCCGCTGCCGGAAACCACCATTGCCGGAGGTGGCAGTGGGTGGTGCGCGGTCGAGTCCAGACCCTAGTCTCCTTGAAACCCTAACCCGTAACTTTATCGCGTTAACCCGAATCGAATAAGCCTTGAACCGTTTTTATAAATCGTAATTTTATGAAAACTCTAAGTGTGCTGTCCAGTCTTCGCGCGATCATAACTTTTCCGTCGTAACTCCGTTTGAGCCGTAACTGGTGCCCACGGTTCGAGTTCGGGGTCGGGCACGTTTTCCGTGTTTTAGCGGAAAACTGGTTCGGTCTCTAGCTGGGCGAAAAAGTGGTCGCAAGTTCGGTGATTCGTCATTTTATGTGCAAAATTCTGGAATCTGCCACTGTTTTGCGTAGACCATAACTTTCTGCTCGTAACTCGTTTTGAGGTGAAATTGGTGCCCAAAGTTCCCAAATCGAGTTGGGAAGGTTTTTCGTGTTTTGGAGAAAGTCTGATTAAGCCCGTAGCTAGGCTGTTTTGGGCTGTTTGCGCGTCTGGTCCGAAAACGGACAGTTTTTGTGGTCGTTCGTATTTAATTCATAATAAATTGTAGAAAAATCGTTAGGAGGCGTATAATATGTCCTTGAAACCCTATCTCAGAGTACTTTCTAATCATGAAATAATATTGGGAATTTTCTGGGTTTAAAGGGGTCGAAACAGGTTCCGAACAGACCTGTTTGGCAAGAGCGGAAAATGGTTTTAGTGACGGTTTAAGCGTGTGTCGTGTCATAGGGTCCGGGTCTCGTATTGACACGTTTTAACATGCGTTTAGGTGCTGGGAAGTGACCGTAATTGTGAAGCTTGAATTGTGTTATTAAGCTGGGCACGCATTCGAGGTGAGTTCTCTCACTGTGTAGTTAGGGGTTGTATGCATGTCATAATAGTTTGTATGTACTACTGTCTTTGTGGTGTGAACTAGTTGTTTGTGGTGTGTAATATTTGATTGGTTTGAATGCTTGGTATAAATGTTTTACATTACAATTCGGTGGGACCGAGGCCTCGATGGTACTGAGGTGTTGGATACATTACAATTCGGTGGGACCGAGGCCTCGATGGTACTGAGGTGTTGGATACATTACAATTCGGTGGGACCGAGGCCTCAATGGTACTAAGGTGTTGGATACATTACAATTCGGTGGGACCGAGGGTCCGATGGGACTGGGGGGTTGGATACATAATTACTTGTAGATGTTTACTCGTTTTATGTAACTGTGATGTTGTTGCTTATGTGCGGATAGGGGTGATGTGTATATAATTCCTATCTGCGCATGTGTTGGAATTCACTAAGCTTTGTGCTTACCCTTTCCCAATAAACTGTGGTTTCAGGTACGGGCGGCTCCAAGGCGTGACGAGTACACACTGGCGCGCGAGAAGAGCTGGTTGCTTTATGATTTTAATAATTAAACGTTTATTCCGCTGGTTTTAGTTTATAAAGACATTAATTATGTGTTTGCAAACGAAACGTTGGGATCATTATTGAGTTGTTATCAATGAATTGTTTATTTAAAAATTTAAATTTGCTTGTAATTTTTGGGACGTTACAACTTGGTATCAGAGCACGGCTTGAGTGAATCAAACGCATTTCGGTGTGTTTGATCTCAAGTTTGCGGCTATAAAAATTTTCTTTAAAATTTTTGGGAAATAAAACGAAGGAAAGATCCGTTTGAGAAACAAAGGGGAAAGGTACAGTACTTAGTGCTTCATTGCTTTCTAGATCATAGAGTATGCATGCTAGATTGCCGGTTGTTGACACTATGTGGTATGTTGAACTGCTTGCTATTAGGAATTTATGCGAATTATGATAGGTTACTAAGTGGATGCCCTCTAGGTTGTATGCAGTAAGAGATTTATAGCCTTAGAATATTCGATTTAGTTCTATTGCGCAGCTCTTGTTTGAGTCCAACCGTGTTAGGATAGAGTCTTGTATTCGACTGTCTATTTATTTCGCACTGCATATAGTCGGGTATTCGCAAGGTCACTCGTCATAATTAGTAGGGATTCGGTAGTAGCAAGGGTAGTGGGATAAGAGGAAATTCCTAGGGAGCTAGGAAGGGTGGATGTATATATGTGCTGGTGCAGGCATATGGTTAATTATATATTTAATTGTCGTTGTCTGATCGGGGTGACCGATGGTTTATTAAGTATACAATTGTGACTGTCTGATCGGGGAGACCGATGGTTTTATATATACAGTAGTTGGATGAGTTGCCTGTTTAGGATATGTTCTTGAACTGGCATGTGTGGATTATTTATATCATGTGTATAGTTTCGGCGAGAAACTACTTGGACCCTCGGGATGAGACTCGGAACGAGCGATGATAGGTGTGGAAGGTAGTAGTAGAGCTCCTACTACCGGAAGCACAAGATCAATGCTCGAGTCGGGGAAGTCACGAGGAATCCAAGGAGTTGGGCGTGAGTGTTGTTAGTGTGCGTTGTTATGTGCTAATAACGCGTTGTATTATCTACCCTGAATAGCCGTCACGAGGAGAGACAAATATAGTAGATCCACTGGTACATGTGTGTACTTGATTTGCTTGAGGTGATGATCGTTGGGGTAGTGATGAAGGTTCTAGACTAGTAGTCGTTGGAATAGAAAGACGATTCTAATATTAGTCACTTGGAGTGACGATAAGGATGATATTTGTTGTAAGCAGATCATTTCGGGCCAAGATGGAAGATTGTGCTAGAGTCATAGGCTCATAGAGCCGACTTTGATTTGAGGAAAACCCGTAAGATGATTTGATGTGTTTTCCCAACTTGCCTTAAGAGGTTTAAATGTCCGGAGGACGATAGTGGATTGGAAAGGTAGAGAGGAGCATGAGTCGAGACGTTGAATGCCGAATGAGTCATGCACAAAGTTTATTTTGAAAATAGGATTGCATTAATTAATCCTTGTGTTTCCAATCCTTATATGGACTGTGTTTTGAAACTTTGGGAAATGTTTAGCACACACACAAGATTTCGAATTATAGTTTTGAAAATGCTTGAAACCGTTTTATCACGGGAGTTGAAAACTTTGTAAAAGATTGTTTCATTTGTTTATTTTCCAACGGTTCCTTCGGGTACGATGTTATCCATGTTTTGAGGTGGTTAAGATGTGGGGTAAGTGACTACGGCTTGAGACTCTAACATTGGAACTCCTCCACATGTGTTAGAGTTGAGACGAAAAGTTACATTCCACGATGTCTGTATAAAGGCTATTTTGGTGATTTGTTTAAAATGAGTTTGGAATTCCAGTGTCGCTTAACTTTTCGTTCGAGAGTTTGTATTACTAAGTGTTTTTTTTTTGCAAATAGTTCAGTGTGTGGATTGATTCATGCGTGACATAAGTGATGCATGGAGGAATTTTGGTAACATTTCACAAGGGTTGTTTAGTGCGTTTTTAGTCAGCTAAAGGTTTTATTGACATTTCCATGAAAATGCGATTTATCGACTTAGGGGTATGCATACTGGGGTAACCTTTGTTCTCGACATTTTGATGAACGAGTCGTGCATGAAAATGTTTTAGTTCCTTTTTGTCGAAATGAAAGACCATTTGATCCAAGGAGTGTTTTAATGTGGTGAACATCATGCATACGATTACAATGTGTTATATTTTGGAAATATAAATGCGTAGGTTTTTGACATTCGGTTAATTTAGAGTTACCGATCATTTTTTTGGGAAATTAGAAAAAAAAACTTTTGCTTTGGAGGAAACGAGTATTTTGAGCATTTTCGATAAATACATTTTTAAACTATAATGTTTTGATGTTATATGTCCCAAGTACGAAACTTGAGGAAGTGTTACAAGCTTGCATGCCTGCCCCCAGTTTGAGATTTTATGAGGTTTTAGTCGATATTTCCAATGAATAGAAGCGGACTGGTTTCTGTCTTCAAGTTTGAAACTTACACGAGACAGCTGTGTTTTAACAAAAATATATTTGTAAACCGTGTCATCGTTGTGTGTGACTAGCTGACGCGCGAAAAATTTGTGGCGAACCCTGTGCCACGTCATTTTATGATCAAAAAGAAGAATTTTTTAATCAATTGTCGTGAAACTTATTTTGAATTATGTGCACACCTTTGTCGGACCCTGTTTAAGGTCAAGCGGTTACTTTAAGTGCACGTCATGAGTCAATCCATACTGGAATCGAGGCGGTTCATTTTAAAGAAATTATTTATTACGCTTGCTTTTGTGTGAGTAAACTGAACTGCAATGGAACGATTTTCAACATGATTTTCCTATGTGGGACGAGCGTGTCCAGTTTTGCGTAACTATCGATCAGGTAATAGTAGTTTTATTACATACGATCTTTTGAGATGAAAATCCTGATGTTGAAAATATTTTGTAAATGATTTTGTAAACCATTTGGGGAAATGTGCTTTTAAGTGTCATGTGTCATTTCGAGAATTTTTAGGGTGTGAGTCCTTTTGGAAAACTCTTTTGTTTAACCCGTGTTGAGTCTTAGACTAAGGTTGAATTCAGAGCATTGCTTGCTTAAACTTTGTTTAAACGCATTTTCCGACTTATGGGTCTAGCAAGCGTGGAGCATTTTGCTCGGTTTTGACTTGGAGTTAGTCATGGGCTAATTGCCCGGTTTTAATGACTTGAGGTGGAGTCTTGTTGATGAATTGTTTTGTCGCGCCGTTTGGCATTCTTTGCACGTTGAGTGTTTACATGTTTGGGTGAGTGAGTCAATCCGGAATAGGCACTTGTGGGTAGGCTGTTTTGCTCTGGATCCTTAGGCACGTTAGTCAGTCGCTGGTAGTGGTCGGTTGGGTATCTCGGGGTGAGGCCCCGGTGTTCAGGTGTTATAGCTTAGCCTTTCTAGTAGGTGCTAGGAGGATATAGTTGTGGGCACTTACCTGGGAGGTAGTTCCGGTGTGACTTGGCTTCGTAGAGCAAGTGTGGATGATACGTCGATGGTGGAAGGTAGGTATTCCACGCGCGTTAGTACTGTAGGCCGAATAGTATCGGTTAAGGGATTGATGCCCTTTGTTATTAAGAGAATAAATGCGCATCAACCATTTTGAGGTATGTGGTATTTTTAGGTGTCGACTTTTGGGCTTGAGGCCAAACACCTTTAGTATAATCGAAGAATTGTAGCCGATTTTGAGATAATCATGGTGATGGTAGTAGTAACTCTGAAATGACCACTTGTGATGAAGGGTTATGGTGGAATGACCTATGTGTGTGTTAGTTGATTTGGTTGTGGGGGTTATCTATTTGTGTTAGTGTCTAGGATAATACCACGCTTATGTGATTCATTGTAATCGGTTGGACCGATGTTCGGCGGGTGGCCGATGTTTGTTATTGTAATCGGTTGGACCGATGTTCGGCGGGTGGCCGATGATTGTTACGGTAATCGGTTGGACCGATGTTCGGCGGGTGGCCGATGTTTGTTATTGTAATCGGTGGGACCGATGTTCGGCAAGGGGTCGATGTTTTGTTAAGCATAATTTATTGAGAATCTTTGGAGTCTATTAGAATTCGTGGAAGTTAATCGACAGTTAAGGGTAGGAATGATCGTAGTCGAGTATCCTGTAGGGTATACTGTGAGCAGCTTTAGAATGGTTAGAGCTTGAAATTTGACTCGGGATGTATGGAGTGTCTAAGGTTGGGGAGTAACCGAAGTCGCTTGGCTAGAAAAGTATTCGAGAAGTTTTAGGAGGAATTTCAAGTGGACTTAGGAACCTGAGGTTGAGACGAGGGAGAACTATACGGAGCTATTCGTAGGCAGAGACTTCGAGTACGAAGTCTAATCTAAGTGGGGGAGAGTTGTAAAGCCCGTGTCCCGATTAGGTCGTTTATTA
The DNA here is from genome assembly GCA_033807775.1 of Saussurea involucrata. Taxonomy (NCBI): domain Eukaryota; kingdom Viridiplantae; phylum Streptophyta; class Magnoliopsida; order Asterales; family Asteraceae; genus Saussurea; species Saussurea involucrata. Next base: position 112,486,474 of record CM066315.1, read on the forward strand.
TTATTTTTATTATTTTAAATTTTATTTCGTTAAATGAACATGTTTAGCGGGAGTTAGTGAGGATGACCCTAAATGTAACTTATCGCAAAACTGTTATTTGTTTGCAAAGGCTTAGTAGTGCAAGGGCTAAAGTTGTTAATTGGGTAAAGTGGTGTATAATGTTGGCCCATGCAAATACATGTCCGAGCCCCATTTTCTTTTCTTTTTGGGTTTTGTGGTAAGCATCGAGGTAGATGAAGGGATAGCAATCAAAACAAAACAAAAAAAAGGGAACCCTACGGCTGGGAGTTGGTTTTTTGGTGTGGTCGTCGGCCGAGAAGCCCCCCCCCTTCCCTCGTCTTCTTCTTCGCTTAGAACCAGAAACCACCGGAGAGAGAGAGTGCGAGAGAGAGAGAGAGGAACCGTGAAAAGGAGACCGGAGTTAGGCGCCGTGGTTACGCCGTTGTCGTCGTCGTTACAAGGTTAGTCGTTCCTCGTTCCTCTTTCTTCCGTTTCTTTTCTTTCCGGCGAATCAACCACCGCCGTGCGCCGCCGCTGTGGCGGCCGTGCGTGGACGGCAGGTGGTGCGTAGTGGGCTGGAATTCGGCTAGAGTAGGAGGTCGTTTCGTAGGTATCGCCGACGTCTTAATCTTTAATCGTCGCCGCCGGCCGCCGCCGCCGCTGCCGGAAACCACCATTGCCGGAGGTGGCAGTGGGTGGTGCGCGGTCGAGTCCAGACCCTAGTCTCCTTGAAACCCTAACCCGTAACTTTATCGCGTTAACCCGAATCGAATAAGCCTTGAACCGTTTTTATAAATCGTAATTTTATGAAAACTCTAAGTGTGCTGTCCAGTCTTCGCGCGATCATAACTTTTCCGTCGTAACTCCGTTTGAGCCGAAACTGGTGCCCACGGTTCGAGTTCGGGGTCGGGCACGTTTTCCGTGTTTTAGCGGAAAACTGGTTCGGTCTCTAGCTGGGCGAAAAAGTGGTCGCAAGTTCGGTGATTCGTCATTTTATGTGCAAAATTCTGGAATCTGACACTGTTTTGCGTAGACAATAACATTCTGCTCGTAACTCGTTTTGAGGTGAAATTGGTGCCCAAAGTTCCCAAATCGAGTTGGGAAGGTTTTTCGTGTTTTGCCGAAAGTCTGATTAAGCCCGTAGCTAGGCTGTTTTGGGCTGTTTGCGCGTCTGGTCCGAAAACGGACAGTTTTTGTGGTCGTTCGTATTTAATTCATAATAAATTGTAGAAAAATCGTTAGGAGGCGTATAATATGTCCTTGAAACCCTATCTGAGCGTACTTTCTAATCATGAAATAATAATGGGAATTTTCTGGGTTTAAAGGGGTCGAAACAGGTTCCGAACAGACCTGTTTGGCAAGAGCGGAAAATGGTTTTAGTGACGGTTTAAGCGTGTGTCGTGTCATAGGGTCCGGGTCTCGTATTGACACGTTTTAACATGCGTTTAGGTGCTGGGAAGTGACCGTAATTGTGAAGCTTGAATTGTGTTATTAAGCTGGGCGCGCATTCGAGGTGAGTTCTCTCACTGTGTAGTTAGGGGTTGTATGCCTGTCATAATAATTTGTATGTACTACTGTCTTTGTGGTGTGAACTAGTTGTTTGTGGTGTGTAATATTTGATTGGTTTGAATGCTTGGTATAAATGTTTTACATTACAATTCGGTGGGACCGAGGCCTCGATGGTACTGAGGTGTTGGATACATTACAATTCGGTGGGACCGAGGCCTCGATGGTACTGAGGTGTTGGATACATTACAATTCGGTGGGACCGAGGCCTCAATGGTACTGATGTGTTGGATACATTACAATTCGGTGGGACCGAGGGTCCGATGGGACCGGGGGGTTGGATACATAATTACTTGTAGATGTTTACTCGTTTTATGTAACTGTGATGTTGTTGCTTATGTGCGGATAGGGGTGATGTGTATATAATTCCTATCTGCGCATGTGTTGGAATTCACTAAGCTTCGTGCTTACCCTTTCCCAATAAACTGTGGTTTCAGGTACGGGCGGCTCCAAGGCGTGACGAGTACACACTGGCGCGCGAGAAGAGCTGGTTGCTTTATGATTTTAATAATTAAACGTTTATTCCGCTGGTTTTAGTTTATAAAGACATTAATTATGTGTTTGCAAACGAAACGTTGGGATCATTATTGAGTTGTTATCAATGAATTGTTTATTTAAAAATTTAAATTTGCTTGTAATTTTTGGGACGTTACATCGGGGGTCCCGGTTGTGTATCGCGATATATTAATCCCATTGGGACCATTGATTTTGAGGTGGGGAGGGCGTGAAATGTTGAATAGGCAGATTGTGATTTGTAATTCCCATTTCAAATGGAAGATCGGAGATTTCCATTTTTATAGGGAAGATCAGAGATTTCCCAATTGTGAAAAGAAGATTAGAGATAGGCATAAAGTAATTTGTAATCTCTGCTTCCGGATTAAGAAATTGGCAGGTTTTGACTTGTAATTTATTGGATAAGAGTATTGACTTTGAATCTGGGATGATTTATGGTAAACTCTTGGTAGTGTTATTATGACTAGACGAATTAGTCATAAGTATGGGAGTGGGGTAGATTCCCATTGTTGAAAGGAGTTGTTGTACGGTAAGATGGGCGAGAACAGGTTTGATTTATCTGTTGAGATTTTGATTGTTAAATTTTAATTTGATTTGAATATTCTCACTAGGCGAAAGGCTAACGTTTTAAGTTGAATTTTCTTATCAGGTACAAGCTCCAGGAAGTAAGCGGGAATTAGAGAAGAGAACTTTTGAAAAGATTCAAACATAGAGATGACGGAGGATCTAGTTATTCTTTTGATATTTTGGGACAGATGACTAGATAACTTAGTTAATCTAATTATGATGTTTGATTAGATTAATAGGTTATTTGAGTTAGATGTGTTGTGTATATAACACCTTTACATTTGATCCTCAGGTTATAAAAGTTTGAAGTTTTGTGATCATAACTTGTGGAATTTTAAGGTTTAAATTAGCCCTGTTTTTAGGGTGTTACACCTACTCACCTCTAGCTAAGTCGTTTATGCTAAAATTTGACATAACACCGGGTCAATTAATGCCCCAGTTTTGGCGAGTGGTGCAAGTGATCGAGCGTGTCACTAAAAGTTGGGAGTCTCCCATGAATGTGCGGGACCTCCTTTTGGCTTATCAAGCCAAGAAGGACGGATGTCATCGTTGTAGTCTATACTCTAGACTTAAAGATGATCGTGCTCTGGTCTTCAAGACCCCTGTAAATGATCGCGGGTGCAAGACTCGGTACGCATTTGTGCGTAAGTCGACCCTTGACTCTGAGAGTGAGTGGATTATGGCCAGCTGGAATACATCGGGTGAGCTTCGTACTATTTTGTTGTCTGTCATCTGCGTTTTTTGGTTTTTAACTTGTTTTTTTATATATCGACATCCATAAAGTTCGAGAACGTGAAGCCTTACGCTAATTCCCAGGCAAAGATCGACGCGTTCTTAGAGTTCAGCACTGAGGAACGGGCGTTTGTCGTACGATAATTGGCAGACGACGAAGATTTGGTATTCTTAGGAGAAAATCAGGGGAAAAGTCGTGAGGAAAGAGAAGAAAGAGAGATGACTGGTAAGTTTACCCTCTTGACTTCTTCCGCTAATCCTGAACTTTCTTATTTTATACCTCCTTCTTTCCTGGTTTCCAGGAGAATCACAACCCAAGGTGCCGACCGTTTCTGCTAAAAGGGCGGCTGAGCTTGAGCTTGCCCGCAAGGGTAGGTAAAAGAGGTTAAAGAGCTTATCCGCTGGTTTAGAGGTTCTGAAGAAGATGAGGACGACGATCCCAAGGGAACCGTCTTCGGGGGTTCACGATTCATCTAGAGTCGTTACGCCTGAGAAGGCGAAGGTCGCATCCCCCAAGAAATGGACTTCTAATACGATTGCTGCGATACCAATTAGTTCTGCGCCTCTGGCGAAAACAGCGAAGTCCCCGTCAGCCACGTCGGATCCTTCATTGGCCGGCAAGGGCAGGGATCAGGCGACGGGAGGGGCCAAGGTCACGAAGGTCAATTTCACATTGTCGTCGGACTATATGGTCAGTAGTGTCCTAGACGGGACAAATTTATTTCCTCATCTGGGGAAATATCTGCTCCCTTCTTTCAGGGAGCGTTTCGTGGTATTTCCTATCGAGGAGACGGGGGCTCAAGTTGCCGGGCTGGCATTCATGGTAAGTCTCTCTTTCAAGACTTAGTTTTATCGTTGGTTCGTTGTCGTTGTCGTTGTTCGTTGTCGTATGTATACTAACAATGTTTGTTTTATGATTTTGTAGGCGTTCCAGGCTTCCGTGGCTTTGCGGGGTGAGACGATGAAGATAAGGGATCTAACGTCTGCTGCAGAGGGCGAAGGTCGCCGCAGATAAGAGAACGCGGCGTTGGATAGGGCGAAGGTCGCCGCAGAGCGCGAAGAGGCTCTGTTAAAACGTCTGGATGACGCTCGAAACCATTTAGAGGTCGTCGGTCGTGTGAAGGATGATGTCAGTCATCGTTTAGCGCAGTCGTTATCCATGATTGATGTTTGGGCAAAAAATCACGTCACTCGACAGCGACCAGAACAGGTAAGACGTGTGATTAGGGACTATATCTTGTATTAAGATAAGGTCTCGACAAAGACCTAGAACACCATCGTCGTCCCTCATAAAAGGTAAGTCGAGAGCTCCTTACGACGCTCGACCATAGCGTCGCCCGATCCGCACGACTATTATATAAGGACGTGGGACTTCGACCAAAGCTAACGTTAACCATGACCGTTTATTAAGTGTTTAATGCAGGAGTAAAAGTCATTAAGAAGCAACGACTATAACCGACGCAATCATTAAACAGCCGGCGACCGTAAAGGACGAAGATCATTACTCCGGCGACTGTTTCCAACCGTTAAGGCCATTAAAAGAGCATTCATGGATGAAGCTAAGGATGCGAAGACTATAAATAGCAAGCTCAATCAACATTTCCAGGGGTGGATATCCGGCGATTAACAACCGAAGCAATATTCAAGAACACCTGAAGTGAAGAACCACTATTCTAAGTATTGCTCTCGACGCACGACAACAACCCTCAACCAGCAGTTCACACTTTGTTTCGTACAGGACAAACACCTGTTTTTACGTTCAAACACTTGTACTTTACATTTCGAAGCATTTTCTTCATTTGTATTGTAATCACTGTACGATCGACACCAGTATCCAAGGGCATCGCTCCTGATTGGCGACCATAGTGCAGCGATGACACCCCCTGTCGTCCGTAGGTTTTGTCCTCGATTGAGGTTTTTCCTGCGTCATCAAATCCCTTGTTTCTTTATTTTATTTATCATCGCACGTCTCGTCGAAAGATACTTTCTTTAGTTGTTTAAGTCCACATCCACCTTAAGTTGTTCCTTTGGTGCGATTTTTGGCATTAACAGTTTGGCGCCATCCGTGGGACTACATCTAGAGAAAATCCTCGACGAACGTGCATTCTACTAATAGTTTCTTGGAGTTTCTTCTATTTTCTGTTGTAGGAAAATGGCAGCCCCCGGAAATCCGCAGCAAGCCGTCACTCAGATGTATCAGGAGCTCGAGGTTGCCAGGAATCAACTCAATGCAATGGCAGAGCAGAATCACAGAGCAGCTGAAGAGATCGCGCTGCTAAGGAATCCTTTTAGACCCCAGAATGGTCCTAGATCATTCATCCAGAATCCAGGTCCGGGACCAGGCCCATCCGCGCAGAATCAACATCCAGGTCCATTCATGCAGAATCAGCAGCCAGGTCCGTTCATTCCGAATCCCCAGTCTGGGCAAATTCCCCCTCAACACATCCGACCACCACCCTTGAACAATGGATCCCAACCAGTGCAAGGTGGCTCACAGCCATTCCAGAATAGATCCCAGCCATTTTCCCAGTCGTTCCAAAGTGGTCCGCAACCTTTCCAGCAAGGATCGCAACCTTTCCAGCTAGGATCACAATCTTTCCAGCAGAGATCGCAGCCATTTCAGCATGGACCACAATCGTTTCAGAATGGATCGCATCAATTCAACTATGGGTCGCAGCCATATTTTGTTCTGTTCAACGGGGACACCAATGGTTCATCGCATGGTAATGGCACTAGTCCAGGGACCAATCCCTCGACAGGGGAAAATCCCGATCTTAACGATCCCGTCGCCCAGCTTTTGAAGATGTTAGAAGACCAAAATGAATGCGTCTTGTCCTTGCTCGCCAAGTTGCCTGGGGCATCCGTGGCTGTCGACGTCGAGCTTCGCTCGGGGTATCAGGCGTCGCCCTTCATCGACGAGATCGCCACCGTCGAGATCCCAAAGAAGTATAACATTCCTGCCTTCACTCCCAAGTATTCGGGTGTGACCGATCCAACCAAGCATGTCGCGCAGTATAAGCAGCTCATGTGGACGATCTCGATTCCACACATGTACCAGGAAATATGCATGTGCAAGAGTTTCGGGGCGACTCTCACTGGTCCAGCTCTCTAGTGGTTGATCAATATCAAACCCAAATCTATCGGGTCGTTCGCTGAATTGGTCAACCAATTCTCCCGGCAATTCGCCAGCAGTCGTAAGATGGAAAAGCAGACTAGTGATCTGTACTATGTCGTGTAGAAGACCAATGACTCTATTCGAAGTTATTTCAATAGATTCAATGCCGAAATGATTAGTATCTGAAATTGTGACATCAAAACTGCGATCGAAGCTTATAAACGTGGTCTAGACGATAGTTCAGGTTTATATATCGATCTGACCAAGTATCCCCCAGAGACTTTCGAAGACGTCCGAGCTCGAACCTTAGCATATATGAGGGTCGAAGACGACGCAACCTTTCGTCGCAAACACACTGACGACAAGAAGACGTTAGGTGTCAAGAAGCCAGAATTCAAACCGAAAGCCATATCCAGAATAGAGCCAACGCGTCAGATTTCAAACGTTCGTTTCAAGACGAAGGCAGAAGCTAAAACCGCGACTAAATTCCCCGTGTACCCCAATATCTCCTCTTATGGGTTCAAAGGGTCAGCTAAAGACTTAGTCGAAGCTCTGAAGACCACCCAAGCATCCATCCGGTGGCCGAAGAAGTCTGACTTGGACGACGCTAAGAAGGATAAATCAAAGTGGTGCGACTTCCACGTCGACCATGGTTATGCGACAGATGATTGTATCACACTCAAGAAGGAATTGGCATATCATGTTCCACAAGGTAATCTCAAAGATATTATTGATAATGTCGTTATTAACAGCCATTGACCGTCGACTCCCGAGCATGCAGAAGTTGTCAATTAAAATCCCCTACTCCATTGGGAATCCTGAAGATCAAGAATGAGTCAAAACGTCGCTATGGTGCCCTGCCATGATCAATCACAGACAGTATCTCATCGGATCGTCGTGTCGTCCTGTCATTTAAAACCTATCTTTCTTTCCAAAAAGAATAGGATAATAAATGACAGGGGGGCAATACCCCATGAAGGAGAAAGGTATGATTTCTAACTCTTTTACATACAAATTTTTCTCACAAACAGCTACTGACTTAAGCATCGGAGGGTCGTTGGCGAGCCAACGACCAACCCTTGACATCGTTTTATCGCAGGATCGCACGACATAGACGATCAGGTCCATGACTTGATCACACCTTACAGCTAATCGAACTACTTAATCGCACGATCGCATAGACAGCTTCGCAGCCTGAGCTTCTTAACTTAGAAAATCTTCGCATTTTGAATAAATACCTTAGTCGCATGTATTGGTGTTTGATTAGCATACATTCTAGACGAATGCCTTATTTTTTCTTTCTTATACCCTGTATGGATACTTTGATCGTACGTTCTCATATTTTATAAATGCCTTGGTCGCATGATTTCTATGTATCTTATGTTCAATCGATGCGATAGTTGTTTTCCAATAAAGTTCAAACCAAAAAAAATGTGCATTCATCAAAAAAATTGTCAAAAACGCGCTCGACCACCAACGGTCGAGCAGTAAAACAAAAAAGAAAGAGAAAATTCTTAAACTAAAGAAGGAACATCCGCTATATCCTTGCCTGAAGTCTCATCTTAAGGACCTACTCCTACCATCTCTTCCTCGACGTCCTTCTCATCCTCCGAGTCCAGATCCCTCTCGGTCCCGACGCCATTCAAATAAATGTCCAGTTCCTCCTTTGCCGAAGCAAGAGGATCTTTTCCCAGCAAATGTCGCCGCATGATAGCAGCCCGAGCAGTCAAACGAGCTATGGCAAAAACAGACATACCCTCGTCTTTAGCAGCCCGCACTTCTTTCTCCAAACTCTCCACCTTAGACTTATAATCCTCAGCCTCTTTCGAAACAGCAGCCAAGGATTCCTTAATCTTTTCCATCTCCTCCTTTTGCTCGGCAGTCATGGACAAGGATTGCGTCAAGCGATGGCTAAGATCATCCTTCGCATGATTAACGATCTCCACATGTTTTAAAGCGTCATCAAGACACTTCGATAGATCCTCCGTGCGACCAGTAGCATCGTTTGCTCGATCCAATGTTGCATTCTCCCTTTCGCGTGCAGCTGACAAGAGATCTTTCACCTTCGCCGTTTGTAAAGCCCGTATCCCGGTATGTAATTTCTTTTATTAAATTCTTTTCTTTTAAGTTTGATTTAACGTGGTTTCCGTTAACGGGGTTAGTCGAGTTGGGCCTAATCGTTAAAAATGTCGGAATTCTGGTTAGTTGCGAGAAGGTTTAGTGGGGGGACTAGAAGTGTCAAAGGGCCAAAACATGCATAGGTTTTCGGCCCATGCATTTCATAAACCGAAACCCATTTTATATTTTTGGCAATTGTTGTCGTGACTTAGAAGCAAAAAGAAGTAGAATAGAAGAAACCTAAACCCTACGGCTTCTTCTTCCTCCCCCCTTCCCCTTTCGTTATCGCCGGCCGGAAGAAAGAGATTAGAACCGTGAGTTAGAGAGAGAGATAGAGAGAGTCTCCGGAGTAAGAGAAGAGAGAGTCGCCGGAGAGAGAGGGAGAAAGTTCGCCGGAAAGAGGGGAGAATCGTCGTCGTTTCTGCAGGAAAGAGTGGAGGAGAAGTCACGTCGAGGTAATCCCGTGTTTCCGTTCCTTTCGTTGTGTTTTTCTTCGTCGGAAATTGGTAAACCACCCCACCACCGCCGCAGCCATGGCTGCCGCCGTACGCCGCCGCTGTGTCGGCCGAGGGGTGTACGTGCGGGTGTGTGCGCATGTATGCGGGTGTGCGTGTGGGTAAGTCGGGGTGTGTGTTTTGGGTGTGATTTCGCCGGGAGTTTTTAACCACCGCCGCCGCCAACGGCCGCCTCTGCCGGAGGTGGCAGAGGGTGGTGTGTGGGCTGCTCAGCCCATTTAGTTTTGATCAATAAGTCAGCAGGTTCCAGGTCTGAATGCTTAAGGCATGGCTTAATGGGTTAAGATTTAAGTTAAGCTTTGTTGTCATTTCATGTGAAATTGGCAGTTTCTTCCACTGTTTTGGGAAAGCCATAACTTTTTATAGGAACGTCGTATTGGGGTGAAACCAGTGCCAAAATCTCTCATTCTGAGTCTAGTAAGTTTCAAATGTTTTACGGAAAAACCAGTTCGGACCATAGCTAGTGTCAAATTTTTGTTTTGTACTGAAAGGTCCTGTTTTTCACTGTGCAGCAAGTCGGTTTTGTAAAATCAATAGTAAATTGTAGAAAAATCGTTAGAGCGCGTGCGATATGTCCCTGGAACCCTAAGACATGGGACTTTGTGGTTATGGAAAAATATTTCTGGTTTAATCAGTTTAATCGTTAGAGCGCGTGCGATATGTGTTTTAAAGTTAGTAGTCGTGGTTTTGGTTTGGGGCGTCACTTTGACAATTGTTAACGCTTATTTAGGTGGAACAAGGTGAACTGGTGTTGGCCGGTTCGTGTTGCGGTTGAGGTCATAAGCTGTGCGTTGAGGTGAGTTCTCTCACTGTGTAGTTAGGGGTTGTATGCATGTCATAGTAGTTTGTATGTACTACTGTCTTTGTGGTGTGAACTAGTTGTTTGTGGTGTGTAATATTTGATTGGTTTAAATGCTTAGTATAAATGTGTTACATTACAACTCGGTGGGACCGTGGGCTCGGTGGGACCGAGGAAGTGGAAAGAAACGTTGTGGGAACTCGGTGTGACGAGTGTGTTACATTACAACTCGGTGGGACCGAGGGCTCGGTGGGACCGAGGAAGTGGAAAGAAACGTTGTGGGAACTCGGTGTGACGAGTGTGTTACATTACAACTCGGTCGGACCGAGGGCTCGGTGGGACCGAGGTGTTGGATGCATAATTACTTGTAGATGTTTACTCGTTTTATGTAACTGTGATGTTGTTGCTTATGTGCGGATAGGGGTGATGTGTATATAATTCCTATCTGCGCATGTGATGGAATTCACTAAGCTTCGTGCTTACCCCTTCCCAATATCTTATGATTTCAGGTGCGAGTAGCAGTCGGGCATGACGGTACACACTGGCGCAAGACGAAGGCTGTTTAAGTTTAACTTTTTAAATGGGGATTTAATTATATAACTTTTCCGCTGCTTAAATTTCATTTGACGGTTTTAATTAACGACGTTTATTTTTATTGTAATGGGATTTGTTAACTTATGATTTGATTGTAACGAAATGCATTATTTTTAAAATTTTAAAATTCCTTGTAATTTTTGGGACGTTACAACTTGGTATCAGAGCACAGCTTGAGTGAATCAAACACATCTCGGTGTGTTTGGTCTCAAGTTGCGGCTATGAAGTTTTAAACTCTTTTACAAAAATCTTTGGGAATAAAGGAAAAAGGAAAACCCGTTTGGGAAACGGTGATTGAGGGCGCAGTGTGTACAGTCAGCCGACGCTAAGTGGGAAGGTATAGTACTTAGTGTATTTATCGCTTTCTAGATCATAGAGTATGCATGCTAGATTGCCTATGTTGTTTACACTGTACTGTATGATGATTGCTTGCTAGTAGGAATCAATACTAGTTATAGTAGGTTGTTAAGTGAAGGCCCTATAGGTTGTATGCAGTAAGGATCATATAGCCTTAGAATATTTGATTTAGTTCTATTGCGCTGCTCTTGTTTGAGTCCAACCGTTCTAGGATAGAATCTTGTATTCGAATGTCTATTTGATTCACGCTGCATGTGACTGGGTATTCGCGAGGCAACTCGTTATGGCTAATAGGGATTCCATGGTAGCAAGGGTAGTGGGATGAGATGAAATTCCTAGTGAGCTAGGAAGAGTGTTTACATATGAGTATGTATGCTAGATTGCTTTCTAGAACATAGGAGTATGTGTGCTGGATTGTTTGGTGCTTATTACACTGTACTGCATGTTTGTTGTTTGCTAATAGGAGTTCATGCTAGCCCTGATAAGTTGTTAAGTGAATGCACTATAGGTTGTATGCGGTAGGAACCAAATAGCCTTAGAATGTTGGATTTAGTTCTATTGCGCAGCTCTTGTTTGAGTCCAACCGTTGTAGGATAGAATCTTATATTCGAATGTCTATCTGGTTTTACACTGTGTGCGACTGTGCATTCGCGATGCGACTCGTCATGACTAGTGGGGATTTCGTCATAGCAAGGGTAGTGGAGTTGGGTGGAATTCCTAGGGAGCTAGGAAGAGTGTGTACATATGCCGGTGCGGGCATATGTGTGTAGTTATCGGCGAGAAACTACTTGGACCCATCGGATGGAACTCGGAACGAGTGATGATAGGTGTGGAAGGTTGTAGTAGAGATCCTACTATCGGAAACACAGGATCAATGCTCGAGTCGGGGAAAGTCACGAGGAATCCAAGGAGTTGAGCGTGAGCGTTGTTAGTGTGAATTATTATGTGCTAATAACTCGTTGTAATATCTACCCTGAATAGCCATCACAAGGAGGAACGACTATAGTAAACCTACTAGTACAGGTGTGTACCTGTTTTGCTTTTATGGGATGATCGTTGGGGTAGTGTCGAAGGTTATGATTTAGTAGTCGTTGGAATAAAAGGACGATTCTAGTAATAGTCACTTGGAGTGACGATGAGGATGATGTTTATTTCGAACCAAGATGGATGATTGTGCTAGAATCATAGGCTTATAGAGAGTCGACTTTGATTTGAGGAAAAATTGTAGGGATTATTTGACGTAATTTCCCATCTTGCCTAAGAGGTTTAAATGTCCGGATGACGTTAGTGGATCGGAGAGATTTGGAGGAGTAGGAGTCGAGGCGTAGAATGTCGACTGAGTCAGGCACAAGGTTTTGATTTTGAAATAGATTGCATTAACAAATTCTTGTGTTTCAAATCATTTTATGGATGGTGTTTTGGAATTTTGGGAAATGTTCAGCACACACACAAGATTTTGAAATATGGTTTTGGAAAGTGTGTGAAATCGTTTTATCACGGGAGTGCAAACTTTGTTAGAATTTGTCTCATTTTGTTATTTTTCCAACGGTTCTTTCGGGTAAGATGATATCCGTGTTTTGTGGTGTTTAAAATGTTGGGCAAGTGACTACGGCTTGTGACTTTAACATTGGAACTCCTCCACATATGTTAGAGTTGAGACGGAAAGATACATTCCACGATGTCTGTATAAAGCTATTTGAGTGATTTGGTTAAAATAAGTTTTGTCTTACGGCATGTTGAGTCGTGTGGGTTAATTTCACGAGGTGCATATCTCATTTGTTTATGTGACCATTTGGGGAAATCTTGGAAATCAATTTAAAGAACCCCACCTTTTGAGATTTTATGAGATTTTAGTCGATATTTTCAAATGATGGAAACGGATTGGTTTTTATCTTTAAGTTGAAACTTGCACGAGACAGTTGTGTTTTAACAAAAATATATTGTAAACCGTTTCATCGTTTTGTATGACTAGCCGGCGCGCGTAAGATTTGTGGGTGAACCCTGTGCCACGACATTTTATGTTGAAAAAGAGAAATTTTGGGGTCAAATGTCGTGGAACTGATTTTGAAATTATGTGTACACTTTTGTCGCACCCGGTGTAAGGTCGAGCGGTTACTTTAAATACATGTCATGAGTCAATTCATACTAGAACCGTGATGGTTCGTCTTCAAAGAAATTATTTATTTCGCTTTACGTTTTGTGAGTAAACTAAGCTGCAATGAAATGATTTTCAACATGATTTTCATATGTGGGACGAGCGTGTCCATTTTTGCGTAACTACCGACCCGGTAATAGTAGTTTTATTGCTTACGATCTTTTTGAAATGAAAAATCTTGACGTTGAAAATATTTTTGTAAATGATTTTTGTAAACCATTTGGGAAATGCACTTTTAAGTGTTATGTGTCATGTTGAGAATTATAAGAGTGTGAGTCCTTTTGGAAAACTCTTTTGTTTAACCCGTGTTGAGTTTTAGGGCTAATGTTGATTTTAGAGTATTGCTTTCTTAAGCTTTATTTAAACGCGTTTTTGACCGACTTATGGGTCTAGCAAGCGTGGAGCATTTTGCTCGGTTTTGACTTTGAGATAGTCATGGGTCAATTGCACGGTCTTAATGGCTCGATGTGGAGTCTTGTTGATGGGTTGTTTTGTTGCACAGTTTTGCATTTATTGCACGTTGAGTATTTCCATGTTTTGGTGAGTGAGTCATTCCGGGATAGGCATGATGTTGGTAGACTGTTTTGCATTGGATCCATAGGCATGTTAGTCTGTCGTTGGTAATGGTCGGTTGGGTATCTCGGGGTGGGACCCCGGTATCCATGTGTTATGACCTTGACTTTCCAGTAGGCACTAAGAGGATACAGTCTTGGGCACTTGCCTGAGAGGTAGTTCCGATGTGTCGGGCCTTGAGACGTACCTGGGAGGTAGGCGTTAAGGTGTATCTTGATACAATGTAACTAGGTTTCCTAGAGCGAGCGTGGAGGATAAGTAGACGGTGGAAGAATGGGTATTCCACACGTGTTGTTAGTGTAGACCGAATAGTGTCGGTTAAGGGAATGATGACCTTTGTAATTATAAGAATAAATGCGCAGTAACCTTTTTGAAGTAAGTAGTATGTTTAGGTGTCGACTTTTGGGTTTGAGGCCAAACACTTTTAGTGTAATCGGAGATTTGTAGCCGATTTCTATAATAATTATGGTGACGGTAGTAGTAACCCTGAGATGCTTAATTGTGATGAATGGTTATGGTGGAATGACCTTCGTGGGTGATTATCAGTTTGCGGGTTTAATGATCTGTGTGAAATAATTTTGGAAGTCTACTAGAACTCGTGGAAGTTAATCGGCAGTAATGGTAGGAATGATCGGATTTGAGTATCCTGTAGGGTATGTTGGTGAGCACCTTCAGAAGGGTTAGAGCTTGAAAGTTGAATCGGAATGTATGGAACATCTAAGGTTGGGAGACAACCGAAGTCGCTTGGCTAGGAATGATTCCAATTGTTGGGGTGTCCTGCCGATCATAATCCCAGTGTCCTAGAAGGAGTACGTTAGTAAGAAAAGTATTCGAGAAGTTTTAGAAGGGGTTTCAAGTGGACTTGGGAACCTGAGGTTGAGATGAGGGAGAACTATCAGGAGCTATTCGTAGGCAGAGACTTCGAGGACGAAGTCTAATCCAAGTGGGGGAGAGTTGTAAAGCCCGTATCCCGGTATGTAATTTCTTTTATTAAATTCTTTTCTTTTAAGTTTGATTTAACGTGGTTTCCGTTAACGGGGTTAGTCGAGTTGGGCCTAATCGTTAAAAATGTCGGAATTCTGGTTAGTTGCGAGAAGGTTTAGTGGGGGGACTAGAAGTGTCAAAGGGCCAAAACATGCATAGGTTTTCGGCCCATGCATTTCATAAACCGAAACCTATTTTATATTTTTGGCAATTGTTGTCGTGACTTAGAAGCAAAAAGAAGTAGAATAGAAGAAACCTAAACCCTACGGCTTCTTCTTCCTTCCCCCTTCCCCTTTCGTTATCGCCGGCCGGAAGAAAGAGATTAGAACCGTGAGTTAGAGAGAGAGAGAGAGTCGCCGGAGTAAGAGAAGAGAGAGTCGCCGGAGAGAGAGGGAGAAAGTTCGCCGAAAAGAGGGGAGAATCGTCGTCGTTTCTACAGGAAAGAGTGGAGGAGAAGTCACGTCGAGGTAATCCCGTGTTTCCGTTCCTTTCGTTGTGTTTTTCTTCGTCGGAAATTGGTAAACCACCCCACCACCGCCGCATCCATGGCTGCCGCCGTACACCGCCGCTGTGTCGGCCGAGGGGTGTACGTGCGGGTGTGTGCGCGTGTATGCGGGTGTGCGTGTGGGTAAGTCGGGGTGTGTGTTTTGGGTGTGATTTCGCCGGGAGTTTTTAACCATCGCCGCCGCCAACGGCCGCCTCTGCCGGAGGTGGCAGAGGGTGGTGTGTGGGCTGCTCAGCCCATTTAGTTTTGATCAATAAGTCAGCAGGTTCCAGGTCTGAATGCTTAAGGCATGGCTTAATGGGTTAAGATTTAAGTTAAGCTTTGTTGTCATTTCATGTGAAATTGGCAGTTTCTGCCACTGTTTTGGGAAAGCCATAACTTTTTATAGGAACGTCGTATTGGGGTGAAACCAGTGCCAAAATCTCTCATTCTGAGTCTAGTAAGTTTCATATGTTTTACGGAAAAACCAGTTCGGACCATAGCTAGTGTCAAATTTCTGTTTTGTACTGAAAGGTCCTGTTTTTCACTGTGCAGCAAGTCGGTTTTGTAAAATCAATAGTAAATTGTAGAAAAATCGTTAGAGCGCGTGCGATATGTCCCTGGAACCCTAAAACATGGGACTTTGTGGTTATGGAAAAATATTTCTGGTTTAATCAGTTTATACGGGGTTAAACAGATCCCGAACAGACCTGCGTGTTGAGAGTAAAAAACTGGAAAGATGTGTTTTAAAGTTAGTAGTCGTGGTTTTGGTTTGGGGCGTCACTTTGACAATTGTTAACGCTTATTTAGGTGGAACAAGGTGAACTGGTGTTGGCCGGTTCGTGTTGCGGTTGAGGTCATAAGCTGTGCGTTGAGGTGAGTTCTCTCACTGTGTAGTTAGGGGTTGTATGCATGTCATAGTAGTTTGTATGTACTACTGTCTTTGTGGTGTGTAATATTTGATTGGTTTAAATGCTTAGTATAAATGTGTTACATTACAACTCGGTGGGACCGTGGGCTCGGTGGGACCGAGGAAGTGGAAAGAAACGTTGTGGGAACTCGGTGTGACGAGTGTGTTACATTACAACTCGGTGGGACCGAGGGCTCGGTGGGACCGAGGTGTTGGATGCATAATTACTTGTAGATGTTTACTCGTTTTATGTAACTGTGATGTTGTTGCTTATGTGCGGATAGGGGTGATGTGTATATAATTCCTATTTGCGCATGTGATGGAATTCACTAAGCTTCGTGCTTACCCCTTCCCAATATCTTATGATTTCAGGTGCGAGTAGCAGTCGGGCATGACGGTACACACGGGCGCAAGACGAAGGCTGTTTAAGTTTAACTTTTTAAATGGGGATTTAATTATATAACTTTTCCGCTGCTTAAATTTCATTTGACGTTTTTAATTAACGACGTTTATTTTTATTGTAATGGGATTTGTTAACTTATGATTTGATTGTAATGAAATGCATTATTTTTAAAAATTTAAAATTCCTTGTAATTTTTGGGACGTTACACCGTTCCACTTCGCAAGGCCAAGGAAGCTTGAAGTGCCTGTGAAATCATAAAAGACATATATCATCAGTGGATAACGACAACGACAACGAAGTCTGGGCCTAGACAAACTAAGTCTTGAATGAAAGACTTACCATGAACACCAAGCCGGCTACATGGACACCCGTCTCCTCGATAGGAAACCCCTCAAAACGCTCCCTGAAAGATGGAAGCATGAATTTAACTAGGTGAGGGAACAGGTTCGTCCCGTCTAGGACTTTACCTGTCATAAAGTCTGACGGCAACGCAAAGTTGACCGTCGTGACCTTCTCCCCTCCCGTCGAGTGCTCCTTGCCCTTGTCGGCTGACAAAGGATTCGACGCGGCACACGGGGATTTCACCGTTTTCACCGGAGGCGCAGAATTAATGGGTGTCGCGGCAATCACCTTTTTAGGTGATCCGACCCCTACCTTCTCGGGTGAAGCGACTCTCGACGAGTCATCAACCCCTGCAAACGACTCCCTCGAGATCGTCGTCCTCGTCTTCTTCAAGACTCCAGAACCAGCAGACATAGCCTGTAATCTATTCTCCCTGCCTTGACGAGCAAGCTCCAATTCAGCAGCTATTTTTGCAGAAACACTCGACACTTTGGGTCGCGACTCTCCTAGAAATCGCAAAGGAAAAGAATGTTGTGAACATACAAGGGAAAAAGACTCGAAGTAACACAAAAATTCAAAGAAAGTAAGCTTACCTGTCATCCCTTTCTTTCCTCTTGACTTCCTTTCTTCTTCTTCCTTTTCTTTCTCTTCACACTTCTCCCCCTGATTCTCTCCTGAAAACTCTAAATCGTCGTTATCTACCAAGTGTCGCACGATAAAAGATCTTTCGACGATACTAAATTCTAAAAACGAATTGATCTTTGCCTGAGAATTAGCGTCTAGTTTCACGACCTCAAAACTTAAGGCTGTCAATATACAGAACACAAGTTAATAATCATACCGTATATAGCATACGAAAAATGAAATAACAAGACTCACCCGACATATTCCAGCCCGTCCTAATCCACTCACTCTCGGAGTCAAGAGACAACTTACGCACGAATACATATCAAGTCTTCCACACAAGATCATTCACAGCTGTCCCTAAAACCAGAACACTGTCACCCTTGAGCCTAGAGTGTAAGCTACAGCGATGACAACTATCCTTCTTGGCTTGATAAGCCAAGAGAAGATCACGTACACCCATAGGATTCCCCCATCCTCTCGACAAACGCTCAATCACCTGAATAACTCGCCAGAATTGAGGCATTAATTGGCCTAGTGCTAAATCGAACTCCAGCATAAAAGCTTTGGCTTGAGGCGAATACGGCCATTCAAAGCCTATCTTAAAAGGGTATTCGTAGATCACGATGTACCCCTCAGGACATTCATTTGAGCGGATCTGACCTGGACGAATCAATTCGATCCACGCAGTAATTTTTGCTAACTTTCTAAAGTTACGGAGGTCTGATAGCTCTTGAATAATACTCTCAGGATCCCTCGACATTTCTAAACACAAAATTTACAGGAGTCAAAGAAATCGTACCTTACTTATAGGCGCGCTAGACCCCGAAGAACCTAATCAAATCAAAGAATTTCACAAGTTTGGAAAGGATCCGGCGAAGAATGGCAAGGAAATCACAGCACAAACCCTTCAAAGGAGAAACAAGGAAGGATTCGTCATATCTTTTACTTATACGAACAAACCGAATTCCTTGATGATCAACACGCGTCCATGTCCTTTCGTATACCCACCCGGATCTTCAACACTTGTCTTCAACAGCTGGTAAGCATCATCGTGCGTCAGTATGACGTCATAACTTTTCAACTTCTCATTCAGTTAAAGGTGAACCGGTCTAGTTCCACGACAACCAGATAAGTCCCTCAACCCAGGTCACGAGCCTAGGCGTTCGACAAACAAAATTTAAAACTTAAATTTGACATTCAATTTTCAAATTTTGGGGGCGAACTGTTTGGGCAAAAAATCACGTCACTCGACAGCGACCAGAACAGGTAAGACGTATGATTAGGGACTATATCTTGTTTTAAGATAAGATCTCGACAAATACCTAGAACACCATCGTCGTCCCTCATAAAAGGTAAGTCGAGAGCTCCTTACGACGCTCGACCATAGCGTCGCCCGATCCGCACGACTATTATATAAGGACGACTTCGACCAAAGATAACGTTAACCATGACCGTTTATTAAGTGTTTAATGCAGGAGTAAAAGTCATTAAGGAGCAACGACTATAACCGACGCAATCATTAAACAGCCGGTGACCGTAACGGACGAAGATCATTACTCCGGCGACCGTTTCCAACCGTTAAGGCCATCAAAGGAGCATTCATGGATGAAGCTAAGGATGCGAAGACTATAAATATCAAGCTCAATCAACATTTCCAGGGGTGGATATCCGGCGATTAACAACCGAAGCAATATTCAAGAACACCTGAAGTGAAGAACCACTATTCTAAGTATCGCTCTCGACGCATGACAACAACCCTCAACCAACAGTTCACACTTTGTTTCGTACACGACAAACACCTGTTTTTACGTTCAAACACTTGTACTTTACATTTCGAAGCATTTTCTTCATTTGTATTGTAATCACTGTACGATCGACACCTGTATCCAAGGACATCGCCCCTGATTGGTGACCATAGTGCAGTGACGACACCCCCTGTCGTCCGCAGGTTTTTTCCTCGATTGAGGTTTTTCCTGCTTCATCAAATCTCTTGTTTCTTTATTTTATTTATCGTCCCACGTCTCGTCGAAAGATTCTTTCTTTAGTTGTTTAAGTCCACATCGACCTTAAGTTGTTCCTTTGGTGCGATTTTTGGCATTAACAATTGCCAACTAGAGGGAGGAGATAGAGAGGATTAAAGGATCTTTGGCTGCAGCTACAAAGGAAGTTGAGGATTCCAAATCCAAGATAGAGGGTCTGGAGAGAGATGTACAAGCTGCTAAGGACGAGGGAAAGTTTGTTTTTGCCATAGCTCGTCTGACTGCTAGGGCAGCGTTTATGAGGCGTCATCTAGCTGGGAAGGACCCTCTTGCTTCGGCGTCGGAAGAGCTCGACATTTACTTGAAGGGCGGTGAGAGACCTTGATTCGGACGATGAGAAGGAGATCGAGGAGGAGGTGGATGGAGGTCTTCAGGGCGGGACCTCAGGCAAGGATGCGACTGATGCTCCTCCTCAAGTTTAAAATTTTTTGTTTTTATTGATCGACCGTTGTAATTGACAGTTTTTTGATGAATGAAATTCGTTCTTCTTTTGAATTTGCGATTTATATATTTGGCAAACAAACATCACAACGACTGTTAAATTAATAAAGTACAAGGAATCATGCGACTTAGGCATCTATTGTAACACAATAACTGGAACGTAAGCCATAAGACTTTTAAATCGTGTGTATAAACATAAGCACATGCGACTAAAGCATACATTCAGAGTATAAAATTTTTCTAAGTCAAGAGGCTTAGATCATGAGATCGTTAGACTTTGCCATAGTACGACTGAGTCGTGCAATGATTTTGAATCGTGTGTCCCTGTAAAGGACGACCAAGTCATAGACATGGTCGTTTATGTCGTGCGACCTGGCGAAACTAGAGTCGTTTGATTATTGTCGTGCGATTCTGAGGAATAAACAATATCAGAGGTTGGTGGTTGGCTAACCAACGACCCTCCGATGCTTAAGTCAGTAATCGTCGTGATGAAAAATCGTATGAAAGAAGAAAAAGAAATTAGGAAACGTACCTTCTTAGATTCCTCTTTAATTAACGGAGTATTTGCCCCCCGTCATTTAATATCCTATTCTTTCTAGGAGAGGATAGGTTTTAAATGACGGATCGACACAGAGATCTTGGGAAATGCCATCTAGGTGTACTTTGACTATGTTTCCGCGCGACAGGGCCATATGGTCGTTTTATTCCTGTTGACGAAGTGTTTGGGCAAAATTTCACAGGTCTCGACCACGACCAGAGAAGGTAAGACGCATGTCATGAGCTATACCTTGTATTAAGATAAGGTCCCGACGAAGACCCAAAGAACCTCCATCATCCCTCCTAAAAAGGTAAGTCAAGAGTTCCTCACGACACTAGACTTCGACGTCGCCCGTTCCGCACGACCGTCGCATAAAACCGTACGACCTCGACCGACTAACGCGTTATATAATTGTTATGTTTGTTTAAGTGTTTAATGCAGGAGTCAAAGTCATTAATGGACAACGGCTGTAACCGACGAAATCAGTTGTGAGCATCTAAACTCACATTGAAGACGACGACCGTTACAACAATCATCAAAGATCTTAATGATTCAATTAAAGTCATCCGAAGACTATAAAATCCCAGCTCAATCATCAGTTCAAAACACCTGATCAACATCGAATAACACAGAGAGAGAGATAGAACAAGAGCATCGAACAACAGAAGCAATCACAAACACTCGAAGAATATTCATTCGAAGTAAATAGATCATTCATAGAAGATCACTCTCGACGCAAGACTCTCACTCTCGACCAACAGTTTATACATAGTTTTCACACATGACGCACACTGTTTTTACATTCCAAACACTTGTACTTTACATTTCGAAGTATTTCCTTCATTTGTATTGTAATCTTTGTACGACCGACACCCGTAACACCAAGGACATCGCCCCTGATTGGCGACCATAGTGCAGCGACGACATCCACTGTCATCCGCATGTTTTTTCCTCGTTGAGGTTTTTACTGCATCATCAAATCCTTTGTCTCATTTACAATTTTTTCTTTTATCGCACGCCTTTGTCGAAAGATTCCTTTCTTTAGTTGTTAAAGTCCACATCGACCTTAAGTTGTCCCTTTGGTGCGCTTTTTGGCATTAACAGTTTGACGCCATCCGTGGGACCCCATCCAGAGAAAATCTTCGACAAACGTGCATCTTGCTAACGGTTTTATGGAGTTTACTTTGTTCTCTGTTGCAGGAAAATGGCAGCCCCTTGAGATCAGTAGCATGTCATTGCTCATATGTACCAGGAGCTTGAAGTCACCCGAAATCAAATCAACGCCATGGCGGAGCAAAGTCGTAGAGCAGCTGAAGAGATCGCACGGTTAAGGAATCCCTTTGGACCTCAGAGTGGTCCTAGGCCATTCGTTCAGAATCCAGGCCAAGGATCGTTTGGTCAGAATGGTCCTCGACCATTCGCGCGTAATCCAGGTCCAGGATCAGGTCCGTTCGCTCAGAATCAGCATCCAGGTCCGACCATGCAAAACCAGCAGTCGGGACCGTTCAATCCAAATCCCCAGTTCGAGATGGTCCCTCCTCAGCATATAAGGCCACCATCCATGCAAAATGTGTCGCAGACGTTTCAGAATGGATCGCAGCCATTTCAGAATGGATCGCAGCCATTTCAGAATGGGTCGCAGCCATTTCAGAATGGATCGCAACCGTATTTTGTTCCTTTCAACGGAGATGCCAATGGCTCGTCGCATGTCAATGGCATCAACTCAGGAATCAATCCGCAAGCAAGGGCAAATCTCGACCCCAATGACCCCGTCGCCCAACGATTGAAAATGCTAGACGATCAGAACGAGTGCGTTCTATCTTTGCTCGCCAAGCTGCCTGGGGCAGCCGTGCCCGTTGACGTCGAGCCCCGATCAGGATTTCTGGCGTCACCATTCATCGATGAGATCGCGACTGTCGAGGTCCCGAAGAAGTACAATGTCCCCGCCTTCACGCCCAGGTACTCTGGAGTGACCGATCCGACAGAGCACGTCGCGCAGTATAAGCAGCTCATGTGGACGATCTGAATCCCACACATGTATCAGGAAGTCTGTATGTGCAAAAGCTTCGGTGCAACTCTCACTGGTCCTGCTCTCCAATGGTTGATCAATCTCAAACACAAGTCTATCGGGTCGTTCGCTGAATTGGTCAATCAATTCTCCTAGTAATTCGCCAGCAGTCGCAAGATGGAGAAGCAGACCAGTGACCTATACTACGTCGTGCAGAAGACCAGTGAGTCTATCCGCAGTTATTTCAATCGATTCAATGCGAAGATGATAAGCATTCGTAATTGTGACATCAAGACCGCGATCGAAGCCTATAAGCGTGGTCTGGACGACAGTTCAGGTTTATACACTGACCTGACTAAGTATCCTTCGGAGAATTTCGAAGACGTCAGAGCTCGAACCCTAACGTATATGAGAGTAGAGGACGACGCTGCCTTTCATCGCAAGCATACCGACGACAAGAGGTCGTTAGGCGTAAAGAAGGCAGAGTTCAAGACGAAACCAATTTCCAAAATAGAGCTCGCCCGCCAGATCTCGAACGTCCGATTCAAGACAAAAGCAGAGGCTAAGACCGAGACCAAATTTCCTCAATACCCCAAGATATCCTCTTATGGATTCAAAGGGTCCACTAATGATTTGGTCGAAGCTGTGAAGACCGCCCAGGCGACTATTCGATGGCCAACGATGTCCGGCCAGGACGACGCTAAGAAAGATAAATCTAAGTGGTGCGACTTTCACATCGACCATGGTGAAGCGACAGATGATTGCATAGCTCTCAAAAACGAGCTGGCGTATCACGTCCCAAAGGGCAATCTCAAGGACATCATCGACGACGTCGTTACCCCAGCTAACGATGTTCGACCGTCAACCCTCGAGCATTCGAAAGTCATCAATTGTATCATTGGTGGTTCCAACGTATGCTGTCTAACGTATTCCGCAGCCAAATTTCACGCCAGTCAAGCGCCTGATAATCGGCCTATCCCGCGTTCATCAAGGCCTAAAAGATATTTGGAATTGGAAGCTATCAAAATCATATTCGACCAAGACGACCTCGGCAACTCGTACCAGAAACACCACGACGGGTTGATCATTCAACTCACGGTTGCTAATTGTTTAATTCGACGAGTCTTGGTCGATGGGGGCAGTTCAGCGAACGTTATCTTCCTTGACACCATCAAGGCCATGGGAATCGATCGCTCGGAAATCACCCGACGTTCGACAACTTTGGTCGGTTTCAATGGAGAAGCGACAAGCACATATGGAGATATCATCTTGCCAGTCTACGCCGAAGGAATCAACAAGCAGACAAAGTTCAGTGTCATCGACTTTACATCGGCCTATAACATCATCTTAGGTCGACCATGGATCCACGAGATGAAAGTCGTTCCCTCGACGTACCATCAGACCCTGAAGTTCCCTATGCTGTAGGGCATACAGGAAATCAAGAGTAAGCCGAAAGTCGCTCGAGACTGCTATAAATCAACTCTGAAACCACGAAAGTAAATCGCTTAGTAGATACGGCACGACAGGTTCGTCCTTCTATCCGTAGAAACAAACTTTTGCCTTATCTACAGGAATAAAACGACCATATGGCCATGTCGCGTGAAAACACAGTCAATGCACACCTAGATGGCATTTCCCAAGATCTCTGTGTCGATCCGTCATTTAAAACCTATCATCTCCAATGACGACAGCGATAAATAAATCAAGTCTTGAAAGAAAGACTTACCGAGAACGCCAGACCGGCAACCTGAGATCCTGCTTCCCTGATCGGAGCTCTTTGAAAATGTTCCCTGAAAGACGGGAGCAAATATTTTCCCAAACGAGGAAACAACGTCGTCCCGTCTAGGACACTATCCGCCATAAAGTTGGACGGTAACGTAAAGTTAACCGTCATAACTTCGGCCGAAGACCCCTCGCCCTTGTCGACGGACGATGGGGTCAACACCTTAGACACCGGTCTCGACACTGTCGCCGGAGGCGCCGAACTTGCCTGTGTCGCGTCCATTGCACCGTGAAGGAGGGATGACGCTTTCTGCTTCTTAGGCGTGACAACTCTCGATGAGTCAACAGCCCTCGAAGACAGTTTCCTTTGGATTGTCTTCTTGGTTTTCTTTGGAATTCTCGACCCAGCTGTCGAAACATTCCCTCTTTCGCCTCGAAGGGCACGCATAATCTGCACCCCTCTCTTCCTGGATACCGATTTCCTCTCAGTCGGCACTAGTAAGGAAACACACAAATCATCAGACACACAAAATAAACGGAGAAAATTAAAACTACGGTACGCTTACCAGCCATCTTTTCTTGTTTGTCCTCTTTTTCTTCGGAGTTTCCAATGTTCACCGCGTCCTCGTCCGCGACCGCCGGTTGTCCTACGAAGAAAGATCGATCATCGATCCCCAAACTCAAGAATCTATCGATCTTGGCTTGGGAATCCTCGTTAGGCTTCACGACATCAAACTGGATCTCTAGAAGAAGGTTCAGTGGAGATCATAAAAACTACTCAATGACGAATATTCAGAACAACGAACATACCCATCTTATTCCAATCTGAACGAATCCAGCTGCTATCAGAATCGAGCGAGTCAGTATGAACAAATACGTACCTAGATTTCCACCCACGATCGTTGACCCCGGTTCTCAAAACCAGAGTACGATCACCCTTATACTTGGAATAAGGGCTATAACGCCAGTTCTTGTCCCTTTTGACTTGATAAGCCAACAGGAAATCATTCGTGGTCATGGGCGACTCCCACTTTGCAAGCACTCGCTCAATAACTAGAAAAACTCGCCAAAGTTGGGGCATCAACTGCCCTGGAGACACACTGAAATCTTGCACGAAAGATTTAGACAAGGTCGAAAACGGCCATTCAAACCCTATTTTAAAAGGATACTCATATAATACAAAGTATCCTTCGGGACAACTCTCAGGACGCGTACTCCCTGGACATATCAACTCTATACTCACAGGGATCTTCGCTAAACACCTAAAAGCATCTAAGTCTACTTGATTCATGATAGAACTTAATGGTGCGGTCGACATTATAAGAGAAATGCCTTATATCGGCACTCTAGACCCCTGAGTCGCCGAAATCTCTCAAATTAGGAAAGGATTCGAAGAAAAATAGCTAGGGAATCTCTTTCCGAAAGCATAAAAGGTAAGTATTCGTCACAACCCCTATTTATACCATCGATCATGTCAGGTTGAGCCCTTTGATGATCATCGCATGCCTCCGTCTTCTCGTATGACCACACGGATCGTACGTCAGTATGACGTCACGACCCCGTTCTCTCTTCGACTTCTCGTTCAGTTAGAATTAAACCAATTCGGTTCCAAAATAACCAAGGTATTTTTCAACACGAAACCCTGAACACCCGACGAGCAAAATTTAAAATTCGAATTTGCCATCCTACATTCAAATTTTGGGGGCAAACTATTTGGGCAAAATATCACAGGTCTCGACCACGACCAGAGAAGGTAAGACGCATGTCATGAGCTATACCTTGTATTAAGATAAGGTCCCGACGAAGACCCAAAGAACCTCCATCATCCCTCCTAAAAAGGTAAGTCGAGAGTTCCTCACGACACTCGACCTCGATGTCGCCCGTTCCGCACGACCGTCGCATAAAACCGTACGACCTCAACCGACTAACGCGTTATACAACTGTTATGTTTGTTTAAGTGTTTAATGCAGGAGTCAAAGTCATTAATGGACAACGGCTATAACCGACGAAATCAGTTATGAGCATCTAAACTCACATTGAAGACGACGACCGTTACAACAATCATCAAAGATCTTAATGATTCAATTAAAGTCATCCGAAGACTATAAAATCCCAGCTCAATCATCAGTTCAAAACACCTGATCAACAACGAATAACACAGAGAGAGAGATAGAACAAGAGCATCGAACAACAGAAGCAAACACAAACACTCGAAGAATATTCATTCGAAGCAAAGAGATCATTCATAGAAGATCACTCTCGACGCAAGACTCTCACTCTCGACCAACAATTTATACATAGTTTTCACCCACGACGCACACTGTTTTTACATTCCAAACACTTGTACTTTACATTTCGAAGTCTTTCCTTCATCTGTATTTGTTTGGGTAAAAAATCACACCCTCGACCGACCTGGGAAATTCCTTCGACATGACCCATGGACTTCGACATAATCCATGGACATTGACTACCCCCGACCGACAATGATAATACCCATTATCATCATGTCTCAGACGTACGTTAAATAACCACGATAGTTGACATATTGGGTCAGTGGTCATCTAATGATCGCACGTTGATACGTCACGTGTCGCACGTCACTAGTCACACGTCACTAAGTCTTATGTCACCAATTACAACTTGTCGGTCTTACGTCGACAAGTCTCTTGTCGATTAGCCTTACATCGCTTTGGTCCAGCGACAACATCGTCCTGACATCTTGGTCTTACGACCTACTAGACTTACGACCTGATCTTGCGACATTATGATCCTAGTCTTACACCATTTTTATAAGGCTATCCTTATAATAAGATAAGGCCCGACAAAGGCCCAAAAAGCCTCTGTCGTCATTCTTAAAAGGTAAGTCGAGAGTTCCTCACGACACTCGACCTCGACGTCGCCTGCTCCGTACGACCGTCGCATGAGATTATGCAACCTCGACCAACTAACGTTCACTATGACTGTTACATTTGTTAAATGTTTAATGCAGGAGTCAACACTCTTTATGAGCAACGACTATAACCGACGAAGTCATTAATGAGCATTTAATCCCACATTGAAGACTGTGACCGTTACAAGACCAATCATCAAAGGAGCATTCAATGCCCGACAGCGGTTATAAAGCGCGCCATAAAGGCACCGTTAATAGCCGACGGAGGTTATAAAAAAGTCTATGCTGCAACCAATTCAGGGGGAGAACATAAAAAACTGAAATCAAACACTCGAACTCTAAAACCAGAGCATTGAAGGCTAGAAGCATGCTGCAAACTCAAAAACACATGAAGAACAACACTTTCTCTCAATTGATCGCTCTCGACGCACGACATCAGCCCTCGACCAGCATTTCACACTTTGTATTCACACACGATAAACACATGTTTTACACTTTAAACACTTGTACTTTACATTTCGAAGCGTTTCCTTCATTTGTATTGTAACCATCGTACGACCGACGCCAGTACCAAGGACATCGCCCCTGATTGGCGACCATAGTGCAGCGACGACCTTCCTGTCGTCCGCAGGTTTTTTCCTCGATTGAGGTTTTTCCTGCATCATCAAATCCCTTGTCTCATTTATTTTATTCCCCATCGCACGTCTCGTCGAAAGATCCTTTCTTTAGTTGATTAAGTCCACATCAACCTTAAGTTGTCCCTTTGGTGCGATTTTTGGCATTAACAGTATTGTAATCTATGTACGATCGACACCCGTAACACCAAGGACATCGCCCCTGATTGGCGACCATAGTGCAGCGACGACATCCATTGTCGTCCGCATGTTTTTTCCTCGTTGAGGTTTTTCCTGCGTCATCAAATCCTTTGTCTCATTTACATTTTTTTATTTTATCGCACGCCTTTGTCGAAAGATTCCTTTCTTTAGTTGTTAAAGTCCACATCGACCTTAAGTTGTCCCTTTGGTGCGATTTTTGGAATTAACACGGAGCATAAGTGTTTGTTTCTAAGGGTAGAAGGACGAACCTGTCGTGCCGCATCTGCTAAGCGATTTACTTTCGCGGTTTCATAGTGGATTTATAGCAGTCACGAGTGACTTTCGGCTCACTCTTGATTTCCTGGATTCCCCACGGCGTAGGGAACTTCAGGGTCCGATGGTACGTCGAGGGAACGGCTTTCATTTTGCGGATCCATGGTCGACCTAAGATGATGTTATAGGCCGACGCACAGTCGATGATGGTGAACTTGGTCTGCTTGTTGATTCCTCCGGCGTAGACTGGCAATATGATATCTCCATATATGCTCGTCGCTTCTCCATTGAAACCGACCAAAGTTGTCGAACGTAGGGTGATTTCTGAGCGTTCGATTCCCATGGCCTTGATGGTGTCAAGGAAGCTGACGTTCGCTGAACTGCCCCCGTCGACAAAAACTCGTCGAGTTAAACACTTACCAACCGTGAGTTGAATGATCAACCCGTCGTGGTGTTTCTGGTACGAGTCGCCGAGGTCGTCTTGGTCGAATACGATTTTCATGGCTTCCAATTCCAAATCTCCTTTAGGCCTTGATGAACGCGGGATAGGCCGATCGTCAGGCACTTGACTGGCGTGACGTTTGGCTGCGAAATACGTTAGACCACATACGTCGGAACCACCAGTGATACAATTGACGACTTTCGCATGCTCGGGGGTTGACGGTCGAACATCGTTAGCTGGGGTAACGACGTCGTCGATGATGTCTTTGAGATTTCCCTTCGGGATGTGATACGCCAACTCCTTTTTGAGAGCTATGCAATCATCTATCGCGTGACAATAGTCGACATGAAAGTCGCACCACTTAGATTTATCTTTCATAGAGTCGTCTTGACCGAACTTCGTTGGCCATCGAATAATCGCCTGGGTGGTCTTTAGAGCTTCGACCAAATCTTTTGTGGACCATTTGAATCCATAAGAGGATATCTTGGGGTATTGAGAAAATTTTGTCGCGGTCTTAGCCTCTGCTTTTGTCTTGAATCGGACGTTCGAGATCTGGCGGGCGGGCTCTATTTTGGAAATTGCTTTCGTCTTGAACTCTGGCTTCTTTACGCCTAACGACCTCTTGTCGTCGGTATGCTTGCGACGAAAGGCAGCGTCGTCCTCTACTCTCATATACGCTAAAGTTCGAGCCGAACGTCTTCGAAATTCTCTGGAGGATACTTAGTCAGGTCAGTGTATAAACCTGAACTGTCATCCAGACCACGCTTATAGGCTTCGATCGCGATCTTGATGTCACAATTGCGAATGCTGATCATCTCCAAATTGAATCGATTGAAATAACTGCGGATAGACTCACTGGTCTTCTGCACGACGTAATACAAGTCACTGGTCTGCTTCTCCATCTTGCGACTGCTGGCGAATTGCTGGGAGAATTGATTGACCAATTCAGCGAACGACCCGATGGACTTGGGTTTGAGATTGATCAACCATTGGAAAGCAGGACCAGTGAGAGTTGCACCGAAGCTTTTGTACATATAGACTTCTTGATACATGTGTGGGATTGAGATCGTCCACATGAGTTGCTTATACTGCGCGATGTGCTCTGTCAGATCGGTCACTCCCGAGTACTTGGGCGTGAAGGCGGGGACATTGTACTTCTTCGGGACCTCGACAGTCGCGATCTCATCGATGAATGGTGACGCCTGAAATCCTGATCGGGGCTCGACGTCGACGGGCATGGCTGCCCCAGGCAGCTTGGCGAGCAAAGATAGGACGCGCTCGTTCTGATCTTCTAGCATTTTCAATCACTGGGCGACGGGGTCATTGGGGTCGAGATTTTCCCCTGCTTGCGAATTGATTCCTGAGCTGGTGCCATTGACATGCGACGAGCCATTGGCATCTCCGTTGAAAGGAACAAAATACGGTTGCGATCCATTCTGAAATGGCTGCGACCCATTTTGCATGGGTGGTGGCCTTATATGCTGAGAAGGGACCGTCCCGAACTGCGGATTTGGATTGAACGGTCCCGGCTGCTGGTTTTGCATGGTCGGACCTGGATGCTGATTCTGAGCGAACGGACCTGATCCTGGACCTGGATTATGCGTGAATGGTCGAGGACCATTCTGACTGAACGATCCTTGGCCTGGATTCTGAACGAATGGCCTAGGACCACTCCGAGGTCCAATTGGATTCCTTAACCGTGCGATCTCTTCAACTGCTCTATGGCTTTGCTCCGCCATGGCGTTGATTTGATTTCAGGCGACTTCAAGCTACTGATACATCTGAGCAATGACATGCTGTTGATCCCTAGGGGCTGCCATTTTTCTGCAACAGAGAACAAAGAAAACTCCAAGAAACCGTTAGCAAGACGCACATTTGTCGAAGATTTTCTCTAGATGGGGTCCCACGGATGGCGCCAAACTGTTAATGCCAAAAATCGCACCAAAGGGACAACTTAAGGTCGATGTGGACTTTAACAACTAAAGAAAGGAATCGTTCGACAAAGGTGTGCGACAAAGACAAAAATGTAAATGAGACAAAGGATTTGATGATGCAGGAAAACCCACAACGTGGAAAAAAGCTGCGGATGACAGTGGATGTCGTCGCTGCACTATGGTCGCCAATCAGGGGCGATGTCCTTGGTGTTCCGGGTGTCGATCGTACAGAGATTACAATACAGATGAAGGAAAGACTTCGAAATGTAAAGTACAAGTGTTTTGAATGTAAAAACAGTGTGCGTCATGTGTTAAAACTATGTATAAACTGTTGGTCGAGAGTGAGAGTCTTGCGTCGAGAGTGATCTTCTATGAATGATCTATTTGCTTCGACTGAATATTCTTCGAGTGTTTGCGTTTCCTTCTGTTGTTCGATGCTCTTGTTCTATCTCTCTCTCTCTCTTTGTGTGTTATTCGATGTTGATCAGGTATCTTGAACTGATGATTGCGCTGGGATTTTATAGTCTTCGGATGACTTTAATTGAATCATTAAGATCTTTGATGATTGTTGTAACGATCGTCGTCTTCAATGTGAGTTTAGATGCTCATAACTGATTTCGTCCGTTATAGCCGTTGTCCATTAATGACTTTGACTCCTTCATTAAACACTTAAACAAACATAACAGTTGTATAACGCGTTAGTCAGTCGAGGTCGCACGGTTTTATGCGACGATCATGCAGAACGGGCGACGTCGAGGTCGAGTGTCGTGAGGAACTCTCGACTTACCTTTTAGGATGGACGACGGAGGTTCTTTGGGTCTTCGTCTGGACCTTATCTTAATACAAGGTATAGCTCATGACATGCGTCTTACCTTCTCTTGTCGTGGTCGAGACCTGTGAAATTTTGCCCAAACAACGCCTTGTACGAATGACCTTCAGTATCTTCGTACAGCAGAGGCACGTGAGAGGCACGAACGTCTTTGTCTTGATCTTTCGAATTCTTCTATGTCTTCAGTCTTCATACCACAGAATCTCTGTCAAGTATGACAGAGGCTCTATGGCCTTGTCCTCTGTGAACGTCTTCTGAGGAGTCTTCACTTGAATCTTCTATCGGTGTCTTGGCATAACCTCTGTCGGTGTCTTTACAATTAGCCTATTTTTCAATACTTCTATAAACAGTAGAAGTTGGAGCTAACAAATATGCATGCGATTAGAATATGGATGTGTGCTATGTGTATGTATGCATGAGATGTATGGTTAAGAGGAAAAGTATGGAGCGATTGTATTATAAGAACATGCACATAACCACATTAACAATGAAACACTAAATATCCGTGTACGTGATGATGGCAAGGGTGGTCAAAGAATGATCTCAAGGGTCAAACATGGTTGGCTCCCTTGTGTGTGGTGATAATTTATATGTAGATGCCACATGTGGATGCTATGTGTGAGATAAATGTATGTACCTGGGAGTTTCTTATTCGGAAAGATGTATGTACCTGGGAGATAAATTTATCTATACATATAATAAATAAGTAACTAGTATGCCACGTGTCGTCTTCTGGTGAGCCGACTTCAATATTTTCTCGCATAAACATGTATCTGGATGTAGTTTACATTATAAGTTCAATTAGCACACCCACATTCACTCATCCTTAAATCTCTCATTAATTCAATTTTTTTTAATTTATATGTTACATTAACCTTATAATTAGGTATGTAGTTTACTTTTAATCCCTTACTTTTTTATTTTTCATTTTAGACTCTTATCATATAAACATAAATAATAAATATGAACTGAAATGCATTAAAAACATTTCATTTTTTTACAAATTATACCATTGTAATCGCTTCGTCAATACCTTCGAAATGAACCCAATATTGAATGTTTTTGGATTTAATTATGTTATTAAATATCATAAATACATACTAATTAATGTGTCATGATTAGTATGGCATATCCACCTCAAGAGTTATACTTTTACAATTATCTTTAGATACATACGTACATATCCATACTTATAATAAATTCAAAAAAAATTCCATCGTGTATAGTAATCCCAAAAAATACGGGATTTACTTCTAAGTTTAAATTAAAATTACTGATATAGTTTCATTTTTAAATTCAATTTTATTCTAGGGTTAACTTCATTTTGACTAATTAATGATATAGTTTCATTTCTAATTCAAAAAAACTTTACATCGTGTTATCGTCTATAAATACAAGAATACAGGTTCAACCCATCATCGTTATATGTTCTACAAAAACTTAGACGTGATTCATACACAGAAAGGAGTTGTATATCTGTAAGGTATAATAATTTTCACCTCTCGATTTCTCTCCATATGCATTTAAAGGTACTTTGTTTTATTCGATTCGACTGGGTTTTTTTGGTCGATTTCTTTCTGATTTGTTTTTGAATAAAATCGATTCTTTCCGATTTGTGGTTGATTAAAATCGTTTCTTTCTGGTTTGTGGTGGATTAAAATCGATTCTTTCCTGCTCGTTTAATTTGTGTATTGTTTAATCTATGGTTTACACTAATCAATAAAAGCATAATATTCCTCCTTTTGTTGAAATTAGTATGGGATTTGATAATAATCACTGAATTGTTGTGATTTTTTTTGCAATTTCATATCAATTTTTACGTTAATAAGCTAATTAGGATTAATTGGTGAATTTTGCTTACTGTTTGGTTTAGTTGGTGAACTTTCCTGCTCGGTTTAATTTGCAATAGATATTTGCACCGATGGAGTTTGCAACAAGTTGTTGTTTAAATATGAGTTCAAACCTTTTTCAAAAATATAAATATGCAGATTTTTTAGTATAGTATATTTAATTATTTATACTTTCTTAATCGTGATTATATTATTTCCTCTATTAGCTTATCACGTTTTGTTCAAATATATCAACAAGGGTCCGGATAGAGCTACTGTTGCAGTTGTAGAAAGCAGTAATGAAGAAGATAATAATAATTCTATTGATGAAATAAAAGAATATTATGACTGTAGATATGTATCTGCATGTGAAGCTTCTTGGCGTATATTTGGGTATGATGTTCATTACAGGAAACCTTCTGTTTTGAGGCTTCCTTTCCATCTTCCTGGACGACAACAAGTCATTTTTGGTGCTGAAGATGACATTGAAAATGTCATAAACAAAACTTAAGTGGCATCTACAATGTTCTTAGCATGGATGAAGTGTAATGAACTTTACGAAGAGTTTGTGTGGAAACTGGAAGAGCGACGTTGGGATCAAAGGAAAAAAGGTTTTTCAATCGGAAGAATTCATTCAGCTTCTCCTTCTCTTGGTGAAGCGTATTATTTAAGAATTCTTTTGAATAAAGTCAAAGGTCCTAAATCATTCGAAGACATTCGTTCAGTAAATGGATATATATTTCCTACTTTTAGAGATGCATGTTATGCTATTGGGCTTTTAGATGACGACAAGGAATATGTTGATGCCATTGAAGAAGCAAGTTTAACTGGTTCTGGTTCAAATAGTTTGTCTAGACCTGAATTTGTTTGGCAAAAAAAACATGGCAATACTTGGCAAATGGGATTCTTTACAATCAACGAATTGCACTAAAGTCTCCAGGTATGTTAATTATCTTTTTAGGTATTTATACAGTTATTATTTAAATACGAACCAATTTATTGTTTTATTATTTTTTAACTATTATTTTCGTTGAGGTTCTTCCTACGTCATCAAATCCTCTATCTCATTTCCATTTTTGTCTTTATCGCACGCCTTTGTCGAACAATTCCTTTCTTTAGTTGTTAAAGTCCACATCGACCTTAAGTTGTCCCTTTGGTGCGATTTTTGGCATTAACAGTTTGGCGCCATCCGTGGGACCCCATCTAGAGAAAATCTTCGACAAACGTGCGTCCTACTTACGTTTTCTTGGAGTTTCTTCTGTTCTCTGTTTCAGGAAAATGGTGAATAACGAACAATCCGCTGACCCAGCACATGAAGGACTCGAAAATGCACAAGATGCACTTAAAGCAGTCAACGACTATCGCCTGGAGGAAGTCATTCTAGATTCAAGCAAGCCTGACCAAAAAGTCTTAATCGGGTCGTCTCTCAATCCTTGCCTCAGGGAAAAGTTAATATCTTTTTTGCAGGAACATGCTGATTGTTTCGCCTGGTCGCATGAAGATATGGTCGGCATAGATCCCGACGTCATCTCTCACAAGTTCAACGTCGATCCATCGTTTAAACCTATCAAGCAGAAGCGACGGAAATTTGCTCCTGAAATGAATAAGGTGATAAATGACGAAGTCGACAACTCTCTCAAGACAGGGAAGATTCGAGAGGTAAAATATCCCGATTGGCTTGCTAACGTCGTGGTTGTAGCAAAGAAGAATGGAAAGTGGAGGGTCTGTATCGACTTCACAGATCTCAATAAAGCCTGTCCAAAAGATCCTTTTCCATTGCCTCATATCGACGCCATGGTCGACGCGACAGCGGGGCACGAACTACTAACGTTCATGGATGCCTATTCCGGATATAATCAAATCTTAATGCAAGTCGAGGACCAAGAAAAAACCGCATTTATGACGGACCGAGGTATTTACCGTTATAAAGTTATGCCTTTCGGACTATAAAATGCATGTTCTACCTACCAGCGTCTAGTGAATGAAATGTTCAAAGACCATCTCGGCGACACGATGGAGGTGTATATCGACGACATGCTGGTCAAGTCAAAACAAGCGATCGACCATGTCGAGCATCTGAGGCAATCGTTTGATATCCTTAGAAAGTATAGCATGAAGCTCAACCCGACGAAATGTTCCTTTGGCGTCAGTGCTGGAAAATTCCTAGGATATATGGTCACTCGCCGAGGCATCGAAGCCAATCCCGACCAGATCAAAGCCATTGTCGATATCAAATCTCCTCGAAATTTCAAAGAAGTCCAAAGGCTCACTGGTCGGGTAGCAGCTCTAAACAGGTTCATCTCCCGATCTTCAGATAAATGTCACCTATTTTACAACGTCCTGAGGAAAAACAGAGGCTTCGACTGGACCGACGATCATGAACAGGCATTGCAAAAGCTCAAAGAATACATGACGTCGCCTCCCTTATTGTCGAAACCTCGCGATCATGAAACCTTGCAACTATATATGGCTGTTAGCCCAAACGCGGTAAGTGTTGTCCTAGCACGAGAAGATGAAAAACAGCAACTGCCAATCTATTATGTAAGTAAATCTCTCCTGGACGCAGAAACCAGGTATTCCTCTATGGAAAAATTGCTCTTGTCGCTAGTCACAGCTGCTAAAAAACTTCGACATTATTTTGAGTCGTATCCCATTACTGTCGTAACTAACTTCCCTCTTAAGTCTGTCTTAAGAAAACCTGAGTTGACAGGTCACTTAGAAAAATGGAGCATATATCTCAGCAGCTACGACATTGACTTCAAGCCCAGGACCGCGATCAAGTCGCAAGCCTTGGCCGACTTCATTGCTGACTTCAACCCTGAATTGGAGAAAGAAGCAGAGCTCGAGGTATCAACTGTGGCGACTCACGACGACGTGCCCTAGATCTTACACATCGATGGGTCATCCAACATTAGAGGATCAGGACTAGGCGCCGTCTTAAAGTCGCCACAGGGGGGCAAGATGGTATACTCAGTTCGATGCAATTTCAAGACTACCAACAATGAAGCTGAATACGAAGCCCTGATCATAGGAATGAATATGGCCTACGACATGTCAAAAGCGACTCTCTCCTGGTAGTGAACCAGATCAATGGAGAATTCGCGGCCAAAGATTCAAAAATGACAGCATACCTGAAGGTAGCAAAAAAGAAATCCGAAAAATTTAAATCTTTTTCTTTCGAACAAATCCCGAGAGACCAGAATACTCAAGCCGACGCTTTAGCAAATCTCGGGTCTGCTTTAGTCGAACCCATATTTGACGTTATTCCCATGATCTATCTGGCGACATCGTCTATCGAAAACTTCGATGTCGTCCAGATCGAGGACGAAAAAGATGATTGGTCGTGCGACATCTGAAATTTCCTCATGCACGACCAACTCCCAGAAGACAAGATGGAAGCCCGGAAGATCAGATTCAAAGCATCTAAATACACCATAATTGGAGATAAGCTCTATTGACGATCATCGACAGGATTAAACCTAAGATGCGTCATTAGCAAGAGTCAGGTCCAAAAAATCCTTCACGAGATGCACGACGGCGAATGTGGCAATCATTCCGGTGGTTGCAGTTTGGTTAATCGTATCTCTCGACAAGGGTATTTTTGGCCAACATTGCGACAAGACGCCGTCAAGTACGTCCAGAATTGTGACCCTTGTCAGCGACATGCAGGTATGTCACATAAACCCTCTGAACCTTTGCACTCGACACTTATCCCATGACCCTTCATGAGGTGGGGAATGGATATTGTCGGCAACCTACCCCCGGCCCCGGGGCAAAAGGTATTCCTCCTTGTACTCACCGATTATTTTTCCAAGTGGGTTGAGGCGGCTGCTTTTTCCCAAATCGGGGACAAGGAAGTCATCTCTTTTATCCAGACTAACATCATATGCAGATTTGGGATTCCATCCGAAATCGTATGTGACAACGGATCCCAATTCATAATCCCAATTCATAAGCGACAGGACCCAACAATTTTGCGAAGACAGGAGTATCAAGCTAACAACCTCGACTCCCAGATACCCTCAAGCGAACGGACTTGCTGAATCAAGTAATAAGACCATTATAGCTTCGATCAAGAAAAGGTTAAAAGCTGCAAAAGGAAGATGGGTCGAAGAACTCCCTTCAGTCCTATAGGCAAATCGCACGACACCACGTACGTCCACAAGACAAACCCCTTTCTCTCTCATCTACGGTTGTGAAACAGTCCTGCCAATCGAAGTCCAGCTCCCAACTTCGAGGCATACTTCCGTCGACCACAACATGATTGATTTAAATTATGATATCGACGCCCTCGAGGAGCTTAGAGAGTCAGCCTTGATCAGAATGGCATTTCAGAAGCAAGCAGTCGAGCGACATTTCAATAAATACGTCAAAGTCAAAGTCTTTCAAGAAGGCGATTACGTCCTCCGTCGAGTGTTCCAAAACACTTAAGAACTCAATGTCGGCAAGCTTTCTATTAAATGGGAAGGTCCTTACCGCATCTCCGAAGTCGTTGGTAAAGGAGCCTATCGACTCCAGACTCTCGACAATCAAGAAATCCCACGCATTTGGAATGCGACGCACTTGAAAAAGTATTTTTTTCTAAAATCACCTTCCTCTCATGCAACTTAATTGTTTTATCAAGGGGCACATGATTCAAATTTCATCATGTAATTTGGTTACACGGTTTGAGCGACCTCTCGATCTGAGTTTCTGGATTCAGAAAAATTTTGTACGTTCTAACACGTCAATAATTGAGCCTATCAATACAAGTCAAACGTATGATATTTCAATCGTTATATTGCTATGAATGCCTAAGTCACACGATTCTTCGCTCGTTCTATACATAACAAAGTTATACGGTTGATATTACATCTATATACGACATATGTAAATCGAAATAAAAATTCGACAAAAGGATGAACTTCATTTACGAAATGAACGATTACATAGGAACGACCGACGGTCGAGTGTACAAAGTTAAAAAACATAGCATCTCCTAAATCTAGAGAAGAGCATCGATCGTATGCTCAGTCTCGACCTTCGAGTCCTCGTCGTACCCGAAAACACACTAAGAAGTTAATGCAAGGATCAAACGAGTAAGTTAGGCGTTATTTGACGCCCTACGCCGCGACATTTTCAGAATGCGGCTCTTAAGATTAATGTTAAGGTTAGAGGAAGGAATATGATCTTCTCGACGGTCGACTTCCAGTCCAACATCTCCTCTATCTTCGTGTATCTAACAAAAGAAGATTGAAACATCTGTAAAATACAAAAGGGGTATGTTAAACAAACATTCGGTGGAAATATTGGGAACATGAGTTTCGAAAGAAAAACTCACAAAGAACGCTAGTCCAGCTAAACGCGATCCCGTCTCTTCGATGGAGATCTTTTGAAAATGCTCCTTGAAAGATAAGAGTTGATATTTCCCCAGATGCGGAAATGGCTTCGTCCCGTCAAGGACACAGTCAGTCAAGAGGATCGACGACAATGTAAAGTTGATCATCATGACTTCCTCCTCACCCTCTCCCGTCCTTATACCCTTGCCCCCGACGGCTGACGAAAGGGTCGACGTGGATACAGAGGACATCGTCACCAGATGCGCAAGACCCACGAACGTCGCGTCTATCGCAATCAAAGTCTTCATCGACTCGGACATAATCGTTCTCAAAGAGTCTCCAATCCCTGAAGGCTTGAGAGAAATCGAGAAACTATACCTCGTATGGACACTCAAAAAACTTCGAAAAGTATTAAGCAAAAGAACAGCAAGGGATCAAAGAAAAATTCCGCACTAAGAAACTTTTCAAGAGGATATAAGAGGAAATGATCCATTATGATCCCTATTTATGCACTCGATCGTGTCAGGTCAAGCCCTTTGATGATCGCCACGCGTCCCCATCTTTTCGTATAGCCATATGGATCGTCGACACATGTCAAAGACAGCTGGTAAGCACAATCGTGCGTCAGTATGACGTCACGACCTCGTTTTCTCTTCGACTTCTCGTTCAGTTAAAATTGAACCAATCCGGTTCCGAGACAACCAAGGTATTTTCCAGCACAAGATCCTGAACACCCGACAAGCAAAATTTAAAATTCGAATTTGCCATCCTACTATCAAATTTTATGGGCAAACTGTTTGGGAAAAATTTCACAGGTCTCGACCACGACCAGAAAAGGTAAGACACATGTTATGAGCTATATCTTGTATTAAGATAAGGTCCCGACGAAGACCCAAAAAACCTCCGTCGTCCCTCCTAACAGGTAAGTCGAGAGTTCCTCACGACACTCGACGTCGACGTCGCCCATTCCACACGACCATCGCACAACACCGTACGACCTTGACTAACGCGTTATACGACTGTTATGTTTGTTCAAGTGTTTAATGTAGGAGTCAAAGTTATTAATGGACAACGACTATAACCGACGAAATCAGTTATGAGCATCTAATCCCACATTGAAGACGACGACTGTTACAACAATCATCAAAGATCTTAATGATTCAATTAACCCCATCCGAAGACTATAAATCCCAAAGTTCAATCCTCAGTTTCGGGACATCGAATAACATAGTGAGACAGATAAAACAAGAGCATCGAA
Source organism: Saussurea involucrata (assembly GCA_033807775.1). Lineage (NCBI taxonomy): Eukaryota > Viridiplantae > Streptophyta > Magnoliopsida > Asterales > Asteraceae > Saussurea > Saussurea involucrata. The sequence goes on from CM066315.1 coordinate 112,526,164, forward strand.
CAACAGAAGCAAACGCAAACACTCGAAGAACATTCATTCGAAGCAAAGAGATCATTCATAGAAGATCGCTCTCGACGCACGACACACACTCTCGACCAATAGTTCACATTGTTTTCACACACGACGCACACTGTTTTTACATTTCAAACAATTGTACTTTACATTTCGAAGTCTTTCCCTTTATTTGTTTTGTAATCTATGTACGATCGACAACCAGAACACCAAGGACATCGCCCCTGATTGGCGACCATAGTGCAGCGACGACATCCATTGTCGTCCGCAGGTTTTTTCCTCGTTGAGGTTCTTCCTGCGTCATCAAATCCTCTGTCTCATTTCCATTTTTGTCTTTGTCGCACGCCTTTGTCGAACGATTCCTTTCTTTAGTTGTTAAAGTCCACATCGACCTTAAGTTGTCCCTTTGGGGCGATTTTTGGCATTAACAGTTACCACACCTCTGTAACGTCGTTTGACTGACACGACCAATAGAGGCGTACCACGTCAGAAGTGTCAGAGCACGATTAGACATCGTGCGGCGACCATTAATGCTGAGTGTGTGGGCATCTCTATTCACAGATGACTGTCACTGTAGTAAATAACCCGCACCTAGAGAACCCGTTTATGTGTACAGGTATCAAATTGATAGAAGCTCTGTAGTGGAATGAGCTCTGTGATCTGAGACCTTCTTCCATTACCTCTGAGCTTACACCTTTACCAGAAACATTTGAAAACACAGTGGAAATGATCGATAGAGTTTCCGTGCAAAATTTGCAGTTATAGAGGCTCTGGCTTACAGAGGCTCTGTTGAGCTCAGCAGAGGCTCTATGACCGAAAATTTCTAATAACACAGAGCTCATAAAACTTTTTGATCATCCAAGGTTTTGAATGTTTTAAATTGTGTTTCTAGGACATATTTGGAAATTAGTGTCCTAGAAAACTGTTTTGGAAAGTGGTTTTGTAAGAGATACTCACTCATAAATTCTCCTTTGTTCGGCAAAGTTCCTAACTTCTGATGATTTGTTTGATCTATACTCCTCTTTGGTTCCCCCTTGAATAATCAACCTTTGTAGATCAATTCAAGGTATCCTTCTGCTCCCCTTTGACATATGCGTGGATCAGATGTGATAAGTAGAGCATAAAACATAGGTCAAACTCACCAGAGGTTATGTGGAAGTTGTCAGAGTATCTGAGCAATTCCATGGAAGCTCTGTCGGTTGCAGAACATTTAATGGTAAAGAATTTACATACTTAAAGATTGAAATATATATACATATGTACATGAAGATCAAGTCTCACTTACAGAGGGATCAACTCATGTTTAGCATACCTAACTTACCCACCAAGAAAAGGAATCTTTTCTCATATAGCGCCTTGGTGAATAAGTCTGCAAGCTGAAATTCCGTAGACACAAAGTACATCTCGATTGTGCCTTGTTCAACATGATGCTCCAAGAAGTGGTATCGAATATCAATGTGCTTCATTTTAGAGTGCTGTACGGGATTGGCAGAGATCGCAATGGCACTCTTTGAGTCACGGAGGATGGGGATCTGTTGTATTTCAAGACCATAGTCCTTTAGCTGAGTTCGCATCCACAGAACGTGGCGCTAGCAGCAGCAGCGTATTCGGCTTCTGCTGTAGATGTCGACACACAATTCTGCTTCTTTGAAGTCCAGCTGACTAACTTACCACCAAGAATTGGCAACTCCCAGATGTACTCTTTCGGTCAAGCTTACATCCTCCATAGTCTGAATCTGTATAAGCCATGAGATCAAAGCCAGAGTTCTTTGGATACCAGAGGCCAAGATTCTTGGTTCTCTTTAGGTATCTAAAGATCCTCTTTACAGCAAGTAGGTGGGATTCCTTAGGGTTAGCTTGATATCTTGCGCATAGGCATGTGGCATACATTATATCTGGTCTACTGGCTGTTAAATATAAAATAGACCCAATCATGCCTCTATAGAGCTTGCACTCTACAGATTTTCCCTCTAGATCTGAGTGTAGCTTAGATCCAGTGGCCATGGGGGTCTTCATGACATAGACATCAGAGAGCTTGAATTTAGAAAGTATGTCAGAGACATATTTAGATTAATTTATGAAAATTCCCTCTGATGATTGTTTGACTTGGAGTCCTAGGAAGAAGTTTAGTTCTCCCATTATACTCATTTCAAACTCGCTCTGCATGAGTTTTTCGAAATCTGTGCAGTATTGTGCATTGGTAGACCCAAATATAATATCACCCACATATATCTGCACAAGCATAATCTCCTCACCTTTTCTCTTAAAAAACAAAGTAGTGTCGGTAGTACCTCTTTCGAAATCATTACCAAGGAGAAAGGTTGAAAGGCGTTCGTACCATGCTCTTGGAGCCTGTTTCAGTCCATACAGAGCTTTATCAAGGTAATAGACGCGGTTTGTATATTTGGCACTTTCGAACCCTGGTGGCTGTTGGACGTATACTTCCTCTTGAATTTGTCCATTCAGAAAGGCGGATTTGACATCCATTTGAAAAACTTTAAAACCTCTGTGGGCTGCGAAGGCTAAGATGATCCTTATCGCTTCGAGTCGTGCAACAGGGGCAAAGGTCTCATCGTAATCGATTCCTTTTGCTTGGCAGTATCCCTTGGCCACCAATCTCGCCTTGTTTCTAATAACCACCCCATCCTCGTCCTTCTTGTTTCTAAAGACCCATTTTGTCCCTATAGCTTGTTTCCCTCTTGGCAGAGGAACTAAGGTCCATACTTTATTCCTCTCAAACTGGAGAAGCTCTTCTTGCATAGCTTCTACCCAGTTTGGATCATTTAAGGCTTGAGAAATTCTTTTTGGCTCGATCATACTGATAAAATTTGTAAATAAACAAAAGTTAGCAGTGGTTGATCTCGTCTTCACTTAGTCTGAAGGACTGCCGATAATTTGGCTCTGAGGATGGCTCTTCGTCCACTTTGTCATCCTTGGGAGATGGTCATTAGCATCATCCAGAACTTCTGTGGTTGCACTTGTTGGTTCTGGTGTAACCTCTATTGTTGATGGTACATCTGTGCTAGAACATGGCGCTTGAGCTTGTCGAGGTATTTCAATAAGAGTTGGAATTGATTCCTCTGAGGATATTGAGACTGAATCCTCATTCTCCTCCGGTATTGCTTCTTCTGCAGCTACTGGAGTTGGTATTTCCAGTGCCTCTGTAGTGGTGTCTTTGTTTACATCATCCTCTGCATGCTCCCCCTCGACACTTGCATATGCATGATTAAAGGAAGAGGGTGAAGTATTGGATGGACCAGTTAGAGATATACCTGAGTCAGAGTGGTCGGCAGAAGATGTTTCTCTAGAGGCTCTGGTGACTCCAGCAGAGGGATCAATATCATCATGGAACATTTCTTCAAACCGCAGATTGAGTTCTGCTTCTCTTGTCTTGGAAATGCCAGAGGATTCCTTTTTCAGCCCAAATTTTGAACTGATTTGTTCAGAAGTCTTTTGAAAAGAATCGTCAAAAGAGACATTGATACTCTCCACAATGGATCGGGTCCGCAAAAGGTAAACTCTGTAGGCCTTGGAAGTGGCAGAGTACCCTATGAACTTGCCTTCGTCTACTTTAACATCGAACTTTCCTCTAGTCTCTCTGTCGTTGAGGACAAAGCACTTGCATCCAAATACATGGAAGAACTTGATATTTGGTCACCTTTGGTTGATCAAATGGTACGGTGTTTTGATGTGTCTCTTTTCTATCGTTGATCGATTTTGGGTAAAACAAGCGGTTGACACGACTTCTGCCCAGAATGAAGTGGGCAATCCAGATGTTGTCAGCATTGTTCTTGCAACCTCCACAAGCTTGCGATTTTTGCGTTCGACCACACCGTTTTGTTGTGGGGTGCGTGCAACAGAGAAGTTCTGAGATATGCCTTCTTCTGTAAGATAACCTTCAATGACATAGTTTTTGAATTATGTGCCATTGTCGGTTCTTAGCTTTTGAATTCTGCACTCATAAAGAACCTGGATTCTTTTCATTAGATTAATTATAATGTTTGTAACATCTAATTTCTTTCTGACAAATTCCACCCACGTATATCTCAAGTATTCATCAATCAACACTAGCATATACTTCATGCCACCTAGGCTCTGTGTAGCGATGGGACCGCAGAGGTCAACATGAAGCATTTACAGAGGCCTAGGGCAAGACACATCAGTCTTGCCTTTATGGGAAGCCCTCTTGAGTTTTCCCATTTCGCAGACAGAACACAAATGATCTTTACTAAATTTGACATTAGGCAGACCTTTAACTAGTTCAAGTTTAACAAGCTTATCTAGAGTGTGAAAGTTTAGATGGAAGAACCTGTTATGCCATAACCAAGCTTCTTCGTTTTTGCAAGCAACAAGACAGAGCTTGTCCTTTTTGTTCTTGACACTGAAGTTCATGAGGTACAGATCACTCGTTCGTTCGGCTCGCAGAAATTCAACTCTTGTATCTTCCCCTTGCAGAGAGCAGAAGGTTCTTTTGAACATGACATCGAAACCAGTATCACAAAGTTGGCTAACACTGAGAAGATTGTGTTTAAGGCCATCCACATATGCAACTTTGCATACGGTTATATTTTCTTTCTTTATGACTCCATAGCCTTTTATATACCCCCTTTTATTATCTCCAAAGGTAACCGATCCTCCTCCAAGTTTGTCTTTATAAGAGGATAGTAGACCTCTATCGCCAGTCATGTGCCTTGAGCACCCGGAGTCTAGGTACCATATCGGCACATACTGCTTCTCACTATCAGAGTCTGAGGAGCTGACTTCTGCCATTCTGCAGAACAGGGCGTTCTTCTTCTCACCTTCATCAGAAGATTCGTCAGACAACCAGTTTTCTTGCTCCACCATGAGCGACTTCTGAGCATAGTACTTTTCCTTCTATTTATAGAAAGCATAGTTCCTCTGAGGGCGATTGGGTTTTCTCCTGTAGTCTGCAGCATAGTGGCCTGGCTTGCCACAGTTAAAACATCCCTGGTTCTGTGGAGCATTTCCAGCTCTGTCACCTGACCTCTGTTGGTGATCACCACCTCTGTCATTTGCCTTTTGTTGATCATTTGCATCTTCTCTTCCCTGATTCCTTGGTTCATACTTCCCACCTGATTCCTTGGTTCATACTTCCCACCTGAATCATCTCTTCCATCACGTTCATACCCGGTCTTTTTCCGGTAACCTCTGCTACCAAACTCTCTTATCAACAGAGCCAAAGATTTGGTTATCGAGGCCATAGTTGCCTCCTCTTCATCCACCAGCCCATCTTCTTCACTATCCACAACCAAGACCTTTTTCTTTTTCTCCTTCTTCTCTTCCACAGACTTCTCATTCTTGGGCTTCTCCTTTGCTTCTGTAGCCTTGCCAACCAGCGCAAGGGGTCCACCAGTTTGGACTTTCGACTGAGCAATATGAGGTTCTTGTGCAGCCAATGTTCCGTAGAGATCTGACAGAGTCCAGGTGTCCAAGTCTTGATTTGTTTGAAGGGACATGGACAGCTGGAGCCATTCTTCGTTTAGGCTCTTGAGGAACATGACGCTGTTTTCCTTAGAGGTTCTGTGGATCCCGAACTTCTTGCACTTGTTGATCAGCAAGTTGAATCTGTCGTAGGTTAATTGCATAGATTCTGTCGGCAGAGCTTTGAAAGCATAGTACTCATTGATGCATTGAGCCCTACGATTCTTCTGAGTCTTAGCTCCACCTTCCAGTTGCTTCTCTAGTTCCTTCCACAGGCCATGGGCAGATTCATATGCATCCAGAGACTGGAAGAGGTTATTTGGAATGGCCATTATTAGAAGTCGCTTGGCCTTCTGAGCAAATTTGTATTTCACCCAGTCTGTAGGAGACCATTTGTCCATCGCCTTTGGTTTGTCATACTCAGGAACTTCTGGAGTATCTTCTGTGGCAGGTACCCTTGGTACTGTGAGCATGGGAACATAAGGAGGATTGTGAATATATGTGAGGAGCTCTCTGTCAGATCCCTCAAATAAGTGAATCATTCGTATTTTCCATTGAGGGTACTCATCTCTGAGCAGAGTTGGGGGCTTGGTTAATGAACCAGCAGTGAAGAAATTGGCAGCATTCGCCATTTTGAGCAGTTTTGAAAAATAGCAGAAAACAGAGTATGAAGATATGTTCTTCAGATGATGGGACAGACTTGTTGAAATGAGTTTTAAAGCTTTAGAAGCTTGAACAATGCACTTAAATGGAAAGATTTAACTAAAGAAACAGTGCCTATTAGTTTACAAGAGTCGAACAGGTCGAGAATAGCAGAAAAACAGGGGTTGTTTTGTAACGAATGAAAAACAGGTTAAAATCGGTCCAAAAATCTACCAAAATGAGCCGAGATCATTATTAGAGTGGATCCTTTGATATTGAAAATCAAAGTTGGCTCTGATACCAATTGTTGATCCCACATAAAGACTCAACAATGATATTAATCTCGATAGTTCAAACAGATTTATATGCGGAAGCGTTTTTAATAGAACTAATCGAGAAAGTAATTTGGTAGAAAACACACACAAGATCAAACAAGTGAAACAATAATACAACAAGAGTTTAGCTCAATGATTCACTTTCTATTGATCCTTTAAGAACACCAAGAACACCGTAAGTGTGTGTAATACAAGATAATATGCCTTAATCTGGTGTGTGTGTGTGTGTATTGTGCGAAAGTTACTTGAAAAGCTCTACAAGAGCTTTCTATTTATACTAGTTTACAGGGGACAAAAGGTAGACAAGAAGTACTAAGGTACAAAGACAACATCGTGGGTCAGATACTGGTACAACGTTAATGTAGTGTGCCGCATTCTGTAAAGCCTGTAACCCATCAGAGGATGACACGTGGAATGTGCAGGGCACGCCTTGTACGAATGATCTTCAGAATCTTCGTACAGCAGAGGCATGATTGTCTTTTGTCTTTATCTTCAGGTGTCTTCAATCTTCCAAGTCTTCATACCACAGAGGCTCTGTCAAGGGTGACAGAGGCTCTGTGGCCTTGTCCTCTGAAAGTCTTCTGCAGAATGGTTTGCTCTTGATGTCTCGGCATAGGCTCTGTCGACGATCTTGACTTAGCCTATTTCTCAATACTTCTTCTAGCAGAAGTTGGAGCTAACACCAGCCTAAAATAATTCACCACTGTGCCTTACCCTGATGATGATTACGGAGGAGCTAGATTACGACATAGCTAATCTACCGAACGAGTTTCGTCAACTTCTAGGTGCTTTAATAAACGAGCAACGAGGTGTTTATGACGATATCATCACAGCGGTTCAAAGTAACCAAGGAGGTGTATTTTTTGTATATGGTTATGGCGGAACAGGTAAACATTTCTATGGAAGACATTATCTGCATCAATAAGATCTTGAGGAGAAATTGTTTTAAACGTTACTTCGAGTGGTATTTCTTCTTTACTTCTTACAGGAGGTAGGACAGCACACTTTCGCTTTTGTTGGAACCCAGATACACTTAATCAAGATTAACAGTCTATTAGTTGAATTTAGAGTTTAATGCGGAAGCGTATTTAAACTAACAGATATGTTTGATAGATGTTAGAACGCACATATATAAAGAAAACAGTAAGGAATAAAAAGGATTTCTTGAACAGTTACTGTTATTCAATATATAATAAGAACACGAAGAACAGATTAAGAACTGTTGGTGTGTGTGAGAATATAACACTCAGATATTTGACAATAAAGTTTGAGAGTATTAGTGATTCCTTGTGTATTCGTTCTTAGGGAGATCTCAACATGAGACTTCCTTTTATACTACTCTTAGAAGACTATGAAGTAGGTCACTGTTCCTGTTACGGCATGAATAGTGAACTAAATGGTGTGAACAGTGGACTGGATGGTGTGAGCAGTTGTTTGAGCCATGCGCATTTAATGGAGCAGATGTACTATTGGTAAATGCATTAAATGGCGCAGACGTCTATTTTGTACCATGCCCTATTGAGTCCACTCAGAGCTTGACACGTGTTTTGACAGTACTTTTCCATGCAAGTTGATGAACGTATCCAGTAATATCTTCCAAGTCTTCATAGCAGACCACAGAGGCTCTGTAAGGCATTAAAGAGGTTCTATGGTCTGACCTTCTGTGGAGCAGTCCATTTGTTTCCGAGTTGATCTTCTTCTTGCGCACTACAGAGGTTCTGTGATTACCTCTGTAGCTTTTGTGGCTTTCTGGACTTGATCTTCTGGAAGAAGTGGCAGAGCCTCTGTAAGAGGCTTTTCTATACTTAGCCTATTTTTTACTACTTCTAAATACTTCTATGTTTAGGAAGATTGAAGCTAACAATCTCCCCCTAAGTAGTAAAAAATAAAAATTTGACTTTGAGTTTAGTTAGGCTAAGTTGGATAAGACAGAGGTTAAACAATACCTCGAAATTTCTTTCATTTAGAAATATGCCAGAGACATTTTACATTTGAGTACAATGAAAGATAAACTTTTAACTTTGTTTGCAGAGATTGGAGGTCTGAGAATCAGATTTTGGCATCTTTGAAATCATTGTAGCTTCTGTTGTCTCTTCCAACTTTTCTGATCTCTTTGTAGAATCTGATGCAGAGTTCTCTTAGGCGAATTGTTGCGTCAATCTCTCTTATGATAGTATCTGCAGCATCTTTTTCCATTTTCTTTGAACCTCTGTATTTCACAAGGCTTGCTCTGAACTTGTTCAGAGTATTTGTTGCGTACTTCTGACAGTCCATGCATACAAATAGTTTAGTTTCGCCTTGAGGGTTTTGAAATACTAAACCAAACCGTGGTTCTGTGATGATTGAGTTTGGTATGGCGTCTGGTGGGCAGCGATCCTCTGGTGGTCGTAGATCCAGATGTTTGAGACCGAGATCCTTTCCTAGCTGGAAATCTATCATGCTGTAGAGCAGAAGCTTTTCCCTCATCGCTTTTCTCAATACTTGATAGGCTCTGGTGTTTGCCTCTGTGTTGTAGTTGTCCTTTGTCCATTGCAGAAGGTCAGGTAGATCGTATGGATTGATGTTTCTTAAGTCAGCATCAGCGAAGGTAGATTCTGAATTGTTCTCTCTTCTGACTTTGTAAAGATTGTACCTGACCCTTGGATAGGTTCTTGTGAAGGAGAATCGGCAGAAGATCACCTTTTTGATCTTGTGAATTGAGAAAACATCTGCTTTGGTTCTTGGCTTTGTTCTCGTGAAGATGTTCTCAAATTCTTCTCTGATCCTTGGATCTGTCACATGATCTGTTGGATAGTTTGTCTGAAAGGATTGTTTGTAGAGGTATTTGTATACCACTTCTTCCATTTCTTCATGTGTTGGACCAGGTCGTGGAATTTGTCTTCTGAGACTCTCCATCTGTTGAACAACTTCTGCAGCTCTACCAGTTAAAGGAATTTCTGACAGAGGCTTCAATCCATGTGCCCAGTCAACTTCTTCGGGTTTTGGGGTTTGAAAGGCGTCAAACGCACTCTTCATCAGTTTCTCTGTTGGCTTTGACAATGTTTTCTTCTTCTTAGGCTCTTCTGTCAGTATCCCTTTGCCTTTATCTTTTGTTGTCGTGGCAGAACCTGTTGCTTCTGTGGGATTTGAGGTTTGCACTTCTGTAGGTTTGATGGAGGTTGCCTCTGTGGATTTTGACGATTGTGACTTAGAGGACTTTTGTGGCGATGGTTCTGTTGGCTTGACTTGCTCTGTAACCTCTGTTGGAGGTTGTTTGGTGACTTCTTCTGTGAGCTCAGTTTCTATTGATGAAATATTTCTTGTCATTTTGAAGGCTGTGATGAACTTTCTCCTTTCTTCTTCTCTCTTTGTCAATCGATCATTCATTGTTGTGTTCATTCTTTTCAGAATGTGGGAGGCAGAGGTCGTTGCTCTTTTTGGTTTGGTGGCAATCGACTTTCTTCTTGGTATTGTTTGGGGTGTTTCCACAGAGGTGGGTGTTTTCTCTGTGGTTCTTTGATCGGATTCTTCCAAAGTAATTACCTCAGGGGTGGTAGTTGCCTCTGAGGTTTGCTTATCTGCTTCTGTAGTGTTGGGTTCTTCAGAGGTTGAATCCACAGAGATGGGTGTATTCTCTGTGGTTCTTTGAGTTTTTTGTTGGGTTTGTTCTTGAGGGGCTTGGCTGATTGGTTCTGCTGCGATTGGTGGAGATTGAATTCCTCTTCTCGTAGCTTTCTCCCTTAAATTCTCCCCCTCATGATTATCTGATGGACCAGGTTGGTCATCATCAGAATCATCCTGACTCTTATCCGAAGTACCATCTGCTCTGCAAGAAGTGTTGGGCTTCTTTGGCAATTCAGCTCCTGCTGCCTTCAATTTTTCACATATATCATCGCAGAGACCAATAAATGTCGCAAGCTCTGCTTCTGTCTTGAAACGCATTTTGCCGACACTTTTCTTGAAGTCCTTCACATAGTTGGCATTTGCAGTTGTGAAGGAGACAATGACTTATGTGACCTGGTTTATGACGTTTTGTCCTAGCTCTGTTAGCTGTGCTCTGGTCATATAGTCTTTTGGTTGCATCATTGTCGTGGTTCGTATTGCCTCTGCTTGAACTTGTGATAACGCATTCTGTAAGTCTGCAGGAGTAATGCCCTCTGCTCTGTTGGATTGCGTATTCAATTGTTCAAGGAAATCTTTGACCGAGTCCCTGAACGCAGAAGTTGCAGTTGTTTCGAATTGATGAGCGGCAGAAGTGGCTGTTTCTTTGGCAGTGGTTGTTGCAGAAGACTTCATCTCTGAGATGGCGGTTTTCACCTCTGTGGACAGATCGTCCATTTTGGTGTTCAGATTCAAGAGAGCTGTAGATGTTGTCTCTGCAAAGGATTTGAAAGAGCTTTGCAACTCTTTCATTGTTTGGTTCACAGAGGTGACAAGGGTTTGGAACTCATCCCTTGATACTTGTGTTCCTTGTGTAACCTCTGGAGGAACACATTCGTCTCCAGAGTGAGTCCCTGTTCCTGGGACACCTTCGTTCACCCTTGTTTGTACGATGGGGGTGGAAGGATTTCCTTCTGATCCTCGAGAGGAAACCTGAGTTTCGTTCTCTACAGAAGTTCTGTGAAGAACAGAGTCCAAATCCACTCCAGAGGTGGGTATTGGAATGTCCTTCTATTGACTAGGAGACTTGTCTAGAGTCTCTTCGTCTCTGTGCTTACTACTTCTCTCTGAAAGAAGGTTTGGCCTTAATGTGTGCGTGACAGAGGAAACGAATTCCTCTGTAGGGTGTTCTTGTGTGATCTGGGGCGATTGATCACGAACATTAGGTGAGTCTCTTTGAGGACACTCCCTAGGAATGGATTCCCCGGTTTCTGTGGGCACAGAGGTTGAAAGAGTAACCTCTGGCTGGATGGGTTGGGTTAGGATCGAGCTGTGCTGCTCTTTTTCAATAACTCCTTCTGCAGCTAGACCTGCGGAGTTAGAAATGTGGGTTGCACTGGGAGTTGGGTTTGGTTGTGTGCCTTCTTCAACTTCGGCATCTTTTCTTGTTTCTTCTTCTGGTTCTGTGGAAGTTCCTTGCTCTGTGCGCAAAGAGTCATACATGTGATGAGATCCGTATAAGCTCATGACATGAGGATGATAGAGACCTTTTCATATCCAGATAGCCTCTTCTTCATCTGAATCTACCTCTGAGATTTCTATCCCTGTTTCTGTGGTTTCTTCTACAACCGTTGCCTCTGTAACTTCAGTTGTATTCCACTCAGCTTCGGTTTGGTCTGTTTCTTCTGAAGCTTGGTTTGGACTTCTTCTGTGGACGTCCAATCCTTGAATGAAAGGGTTTTGTAAAATCACAAGGGTTTCGGCTGGTTGATTTCTGGGTGTTGTGTCATCTTCTTGTAGATGTGTGTCAATGCCAGAAATGAAGAAATCTTGTCCTTCTGGAGAGTGGTGGTCGAGAGGTTGTGCCGTCCACCCTGCTGTATTAAGGGTGTTTGCAATTTCGGGGTTCTGTAGGAAATCATTCAGGTCTCCCTGGTGAGCAAATCTATCTGGAGATTGATAGGGTGATTGATATCCTTCTTCTGTCATTCCTACTTCTGCATCTTCTTCTTCTGCAGTTTCACCCTCTATGATTGCCTCTTCTGCAATGGTAACCAATTTTTCAAGTGATTTACCATGCTTCTTTTTGGTTTTCCTCCTTTTTGGTTTTGGTGCCCCTTCCTCTGTTGATTTGGATCTTTTCTTTTTCTGTTTTGTGAAAAAGGGAGGAGCAGAGGAGCCAATCTCTGTGGCATGGGGAGGTGAAGGTCTATCTTCTGCAGTGCTAGTTGATGTGCCTTCTGCAGTTTTTCTCTTCTTAGCTTTTGGAGTAGAAGCAGAGATCTTTGCTGAAGATTTCTTTCCCATTATTTCTGCGCGTTTGGCTATGAAGCTGAGTTGAATAGCCATGTGTTTTGCTAACTTGTGATCCTTTTCTGCTTGAGTGGAAAGAGGTTTTGCTATCATTGTTCCTAGGGGGACACCTAAACGCGGGGGTGTCATAGGACTCGGTTTTGGAGTTCTATGATCGCGTATATACTCTTTCTTAAGGGATTTGTTCGATGCGTAGCGCAGAAGTTTCTTTGACAGAGGTCTGCAGTGTGAGTAGCCATCAGCATGATCAGTGGGGGTATTTTTGTTCATCGGGAACTGTTTGGGAGTTGGCCCTTCCATTGGCCAATTTTGGATTAGCAGCAGAGGTTCGAACAGTACTCCCAATGTTCTTTGGAATTGCAGAGGTGGTAGAAAGTTGGGATCGTTCTCTTTGACCCTTTTCGAGTTGTTCTTTCTGTCGATGGTGTTTATGATCTCTTGCATCATTATGGTCGCATAATCTAGTGGAAGATCATAGTAAACCCCATACATGATGCTCAAGATTTGATGTGAGCTCTGGTCAATACTCCCTATCTTTCCTGTCAGGCATCTGTTAAGAATAGAGAACAAAGTGTTCCACAGAGGTGGTAATCGACCTCTGCGGAAGTCATTTCTCTTCCGTAGTTGGGTGTTGTACCCAAGCATTTCCACGAATCGACAGAGCTCTTCGTCTGTTGGTTGCTCTGCATAACTTTTCAATCCCAGAAGACCCCTTGTTGGTAGGTTGAATTCAAGTGAGAACATTGTTCTGTTGAACTTGATTTCAAGATGCTCAGATTTATCAGGTCTTGAAATGTACCCTTTGATAAGAGAATCGTCTTTATCAAATCGGCAGCTTTGCCAAAATTGGTTCAAATAACGGACTGGAAGTTTGTTAGGGGTTCTTGATAGTAGAGGGAAGAGGACATGGTTTTCCATGATGTTCAGAAGTATGGCATGGGCTTCGCCGAAAGTAGTGGGTGAGGGGACCAAATAGCAGTTGTTGGATTTGATAGGAAGAGTGGCTTCGAAATGATCCTTAGCTATGAAGTTTTGCAAGTGTGTCGTCGGAGCAAAGTCTGCGGAGTCCCCGGAATCTTGTTGTTCAATATCTCTTGCAAGGCTGGGGTTTTCAGAATGTTCTGAATGAGCAGGGGAGTTTTCCGGTGAGTTCGCCGGAGAGAGTTCAGAGGATGTAGCTCGAGAAGATGAAGCCATTTGCAAGTGTTTTGCAGGGTATCGCCGGAGAAGAAGATGAGAGTTTGTAAAAAGTTTTATGAGAGGGTAAGGTTTGTTTTTATAGGATGGTAAAAAGGTAGACTTCGAAAGGGTAAATATATGGCAATGGATTAAAGTTTGGAATCCGCACTCGAGTTTGAGCGGCGGGTTCAACTTACCAAATAAAAAACGTTCCATGTTTGCCCAATGAAAATGGGACACGTAGGCCATGTCAGAAGATGACCGGACGTCGTGCGCGGCCCATTAATGCTAGGCGCGTGGAGTTGTTCTTAGCCATATGAGTTTCACTCTCAGTAAAAGTAACCGTTATTGTTACAGAAATGCCCAAATTAACAAAATAGCAGAGCCTTTGTTAGTTTACAGAAGCTCTGTGATGTTGAAAATTTTGAAGTTTAACCCTTTTCTCATATATCTCATTGTTATCATTGCTGAAGGTTCTTCTTTAAACGAAAACGTTTGTAAAGATATTGGAGAAGATCAATAGGATTTTGTCAAGAAATTTTACTCACAGAGGTTTTGTATCTCTGATGGAACTTGCGGAAGCTCTGCAAGAGCCAGCAGAAGCTCTATGAGAGAAAAAATCTTATAACTTGAATTCTATTAACTTTCTGATCACCCAATTTTTGATCTGTGTTAAGAGATGTTTTTCGCACATTCTTGAAGGTTGGTGTCCGAGAAAACTATTTTGATAAACGTTTTGTTCGAGATAACATTCCAAAAGATCGACAGAGGGTTAATTTATGATCACAGAGCATATTTCCTGCAGAAGCTCTGTTGAGCTCAGCAGAAGCTCTATGACCTTAAATTTCTACTATTTCGAATTTTGTTAAACCTTTTGAACTTTTGATTTTTGAAATGTTATTCACAGTATATTTAGGACATATTTGACAATTCTTGTCCTAGAAAACTGTTTTCTAAAAACCTTTCGTGCGAGAGACATACCTTTTGGTTCTTCTGTTCTCGGCAGTTTTGTCTTACTTCTGTCGATGGAAAATTATCGACATTCTTCTTTGGCTTTCCTTTGAAAGATTTATCTCTGTAGATCATTTGAGGGCCCCTTTTGCTCCCCCTTGATCTAATCACTTCTGTAGATTAAGAATTTTCCTTTTGCTCCCCCTTGATCTATGCTTGGATCAGAATATGATAAGTTTTGCATAGTACATAGGTCAAGTCTATCAGAGGTTCTGTGAAGGTTGTCAGAGGTTCTGAGCAGACCTTACAGAAGTTCTGTAGTTTCAAGAACTATTGAAGGTTTTAAGAATTTACATATAGAAGTAGAATCTTTCAAAACAAAAATTTAAGCAATGTATTTACTTATTATTTACAGAAGATAAAACTATACTTACTGAGGATTTTCACACCATGTTGATATTTAAGCAATCATTCCTAACTTACCCACCAAGAAATTGAATCTTTTCTCGTCTAGTGCTTTGGTGAATAAGTCAGCGAGTTGATATTCTGTGGGCACAAAATGCATTTCGATTGTACCGTATTCAACATGATGTTTCAAGAAGTGATACCTTATATCGATATGCTTGGTTTTTGAGTGTTGCACATGGTTGGCAGAGATAGCAATAGCACTTTTGGAATCGCAGAAGATGGGTATTTTGAACAGAATGTGGCCGTAGTCTTTTAGCTGAGTCTTCATCCATAGAACCCGAGAACAACAGCTAGCGGCAGCAACGTATTCAGCTTCTGCAGTGGATGTGGAAACACAATTCTGCTTCTTGGAGGTCCAACTGACTAGTTTACCACCTAGGAATTGACAACTCCCAGAGGTACTCTTTCTGTCGAGCATGCATCCTCCATAGTCTGAATCTGTATAAGCTTTAAGACCAAAACCAGAGTTCTGTGGATACCAGAGACCAAGATTTTTGGTCCCTTTTAGGTATCTAAAGATTCTCTTTACGGCATCATAATGTGATTTCTTTGGATTAGCTTGATAGCGTGCACAGAGACATGTGGCATGCATAATGTCAGGTCTGCTTGCTGTTAAGTATAACAGAGATCCAATCATGCCTCTGTAGAGAGTGCATTCTACAGAGATGCCATCTGAATCTAAGAATAACTTGTTTCCAGTGGCCATTGGAGTTTTCATTGCAGAGGCATCAGAGAAGCTATACTTGGAAAGAATGTCAGAGACATATTTAGCTTCATTTATAAAAATTCCCTCTGATGATTGTTTGACTTGGAGTCTGAGGAAGAAAGTTAATTCTCCCATCATACTCATTTCAAACTCACTCTGCATGAGTTTTTCAAATCTTTAACACTCTTCTGAATTAGTAGACCCAAAAATTATGTCATCTACGTATATTTGTACAAGCATTATCTCACTACTTTTGCGTTTATAGAATAAGGTAGTATCTGTTGTACCTATGTTGTAACCATTGACTAGAAGAAAGGTAGAAAGTCGTTCATACCATGCTCGTGGAGCCTGTTTCAGTCCATATAGAGCTTTTTCAAGGTAGTATACATGCCTTGGAAACTTTGAGCTTTCAAATCCTGGTGGCTGATTAACGTAGACCTCTTCTTGGATTTCACCGTTGAGAAAAGCAGATTTTACGTCCATCTGATAGACTTTAAAACCTCTGTGGGCTGCGAAGGCTAAGAATATTCTTATTGCTTCGAGCCGTGCGACAGGGGCAAAAGTTTCATCGTAGTCTATGCCTTCTTCTTGTCTATATCCCTTTGCTACTAATCTTGCTTTGTATCTGATGACCACTCCATCTTCATCCTTCTTGTTTCTGTAGACCCATTTAGTCCTAATGGCCTGTTTTCCTCTTGGCAGAGGTACTAGAGTCCATACTCTGTTACGCTCAAATTGCAAAAGTTCTTCTTGCATGGCGTCTACCCAGTTTGGGTCATCTAGGGCTTCAAAAATCTTCTTTGGTTCTATCACACTAATAAAATTTGTAAAGAAACAAAGTTAGCAGTGGCAGACCTTGTTTTTACTGCGTTAGAAGGTTCTCCGATTATTTGGCTTGGAGGATGGCTTTTTGTCCATTGAGTTGTGCGTGGAAGATGATCATCAATGTCATTCAGACTTTCTTTAGAGACTTCTTGTGTTTCTTCTTGTGTAGCCTCTGTTGTTCTTCGTGCCTTGGTAGTTGATTCTACCATTTGTGGAATGATTGGTATGAGTGGTGGTGGAGTTTGTTCCTCTGAGGACGTATAGTCTTGGTCCTCGATTTCCTCTGTAATTGGTTCTTCTGTGGTTTGTGCAGCTTCTGTGCTCGTTTTCCTTGATGTTTCATCTTCTGCACTTTCTTCTGCTTCGGCAATTGCATCTGTAGTATTTACAGAAGAAGATGAAGCATTATTAGGACCAGTTAGAGACAAACCTGTAGGATTTTTTCCGACAGAGGATGGTTCTTCAGAAACCCTGATTGTTCCAACAGAAGGATCAATGTTTTCGTGGAGCATCTCTAAAAATAGAAGATCCAAGTCTTCTTTTACTTGTGAGATGACAGAGGATTTCCCTTTAATTCCGAGTTCTGAACTGATTTGTTCAGAAGTCATTTGGAATGAATCATCAAAAGAAACATTGATGCTTTCTACAATCTTGTGAGACTTTGTAAGGAATGTTCTGTAAGCTTTGGAAGTGGCAGAGTATCCAATGAATTTGCCTTCATCTGCTTTTACATCAAACTTTCCTCTTGAATCTCTGTCGTTTAAGACAAAGCATTTGCATCCGAATATATGAAAAAATTTGATATTTGGCCGCCTTTTGTTAAGCAATTCGTAAGGCGTCTTGAGGTGTCTTTTCACAATGGTTGATCGATTTTGAGTATAACACGCAGTTGAAATTGCTTCTGCCCAAAAGTTCATTGATAATCCGCATGCTGACATCATAGTTCTTGCGGCTTCCACAAGTGTTCGATTATTTCTTTCGACAACACCGTTCTGTTGTGGAGTGCGAGCTGCAGAGAAGTTCTGTGATATTCCTTCTTGTGAAAGATAGGCTTCAATGACAGAGTTTTTAAATTCTGTGCCATTGTCACTTCTTAACTTCTGTATTCTGCAATCATAAAGAACTTGGATTCTTTTCATTAGATTTATCAATACATTTGGAACATCTGATTTCTTTCTTACGAATTCAACCCATGTGAAACGTGAATACTCATCAATTAGGACAAGTATGTATTTCTTGCCACCTAGGCTCTGTATTGCAATGGGACCGCAGAGGTCGACATGAAGCATGTACAGAGGCCTGGTGCAAGACACATCTGTTTTGCCTTTGTGGGAAGCTCTTCTGAGTTTTCCCATTTCACAGGCAGAACATAAATGATCCTTATTGAATTTAACATTTGGCAAACCTTTAACTAGATCAAGTTTGACCAGTTTTTCCAATGTGTGAAAATTCAAGTGACAGAACTTGTTGTGCCATAACCAGGCTTCTTCACTTTTGCAGGCAACAAGGCAAACTTTGTCTTTGTTCTTTGAGTTGAAATTCATTATATATAGATCGCCTATTCTTTCAGCTCGCAGAAGTTCCATACTTGTTTCTTCACTTTGTAGAGAGCAGAAGGTTCTTTTGAACAACACATTGAATCCTGTATCACAAAGTTGACTTACACTGAGTAGGTTGTGCTTAAGGCCATCCACATATGCAACTTTGTATACTGAAACGTCTTCTTTCCTTATGACTCCATAGCCTTTTATGTGTCCTTTCTTGTTGTCTCCAAAAGTCACAAATCCACCATCTTGTGTTTCTTTGTACGTGGATAGTGCACTTCTGTCACCAGTCATGTGCCTTGAGCATCCGGAGTCTAGATACCAGATTGGCACATACTTCTTCTGCAGGACAATCACAGAGATTTAGGTACCCATATCCATATGGGTCCAATATTGTTAGAGTTTTTCAAGTTTGCTTTGGCATTCTGGAAATACATTTTGTTTTCTGCAAAAAAGTCAGATTGTTTCTTTGTGGGATTTGACTTTTGAATTGGCGTAGAGAGTAGACAGTCTTGATTTGAAAAATGATTATTAAGTTTAGACATAAGATCAAAACAACGACAGTATTGAATATGAGATGTAATTTGCTTGAACTTTTCATTGAACTTTTTGAACTCAGCCACAGAGGCATTACATTCTTTCTTTACATTAGATTTCCTATTACTAGAAGATCTATGAATACTCGAATGTTGTTTGCAAAAGCTCTGTTTAGGACCTGCCTTCTGTGGTTTGCTTCTGTGGTGAACTTCATTTATCACTGTCACAGAAGAAAAAGATTTATTAACCTTGGGTTTTGAAAATCTAGAACTTATAGGATTAATAGAGGTCTTTTGTAACATTTGAAGCTCAGCAGAGGTTTTGATATGTAGATTCAAATTTAGAAAATCTTGGCAGATTGGAATCTCTGTGAGTTTCTCTTTTGGAGAAATAGTTCTGTGAGGAACTTCAGAGGAGTATTTAACTTCCTCTGTGTCATAGAGAGTTATCCCAGATGTAACATCTGTCTCTGAATCGTCAGAAGATGAGTCGTCCTCGTTTACAGAGGTTGAGTCAATTCTTTCAATAGAGATTGAATTTTCCAAACATGCATCATACAAGCTTTCTTCCTCTGTAGAATAGTTTTCATAGATTGCAGAGGTTTCTAATAAGATTTCTTCAGCGAGAGTTTTATCTATAGAAGATGTACAGAATTTTTCTAAAACGCTTGATTTCCATATTTCCAAAATTTCTTTTTCGATTAAATTTTTAAAGTTTTCTTCTGAAAAAATGGGTTTAAACTCAGGAGCTTCTGCTGATAAATTTTTTTCGACGTTTATCAAACAGACAAAAGCAGCCTGTGTTTGGGTCTCCGGTTTACCAAACTTGAAGATACCAATCTGATCTTGTGTTTTCAGATATTTCTTTGGTTTGATACCTTTATTGACAGAGGTTGACGATGATGAGTCTGTGTTTTCAAACCACACGTTAATCATCTTCTTATGTTTCTTCAAATAAGGATCCACAGAGATTTTTGCCCTTTTGCTTACAGAGATTAGATTTGGAAAATCTGGTTTGTTTGTTTTTCCAATTACAAATAAAGAGGACAGAGGTTTGTTTCTTTTGCCTTCAATACCTAGGGTGATATCATCATACCCTATACCTCGTCTCGCTATTTGTGAGTTTACTTTTTCATAAACTTTCTGTGCATCTTTATAGTTTTTAAGTAAAACCTCTCTTCTGAGTAAATCTTTCCATAATACCTCTCTTTCTCTTTGAAAGTATTCTTTAAGAGCTCTTATGTCAGTAGTTTCGCTCCTTGAAACTGAAAGTTCTTTTGTTTTATCTTTTAAAGTCTGGGTTAATTCAGAAATTTGTTTTTTTAAAGGATCTAGAGTTTTGTTCCATTTCTTTTCTATTCTCTCTTTTTCCTCAAAAATCTTTGTTTTTTCTTGAGTGAGAAGCCGTACTTCTCTCTCATTGAAAGTGAGTCTTTTCTGAATACTTTGATTTATCTCTTTCAGTTCAATTAGTTCAATGTTAATTCTAGGTGTATTATCATCTATAGAGGTAATACAAAAGTTTGAATTTGAAGTAGATACCTCAGAGTTAGTGCAGGAGTCGACTTCTGCCATGCCACAGAAGAGGGCATTGGCGGTATGTTCATCGTCAGAAGTAGAGTCTGACTGGAAGTCTTCTGTGTTCTCCTCAGAATGTCCTTTTGCCATTAAGGATTTTTGAGCATAATAGTCGGCTTTCTTTTTGTAGAAAGCAGAGTCCCTCTGTGGGCGATTTGATCTGCTTCTGCATTCATTCGCAAAATGGCCTGGTTTGCCGCAGTTAAAACATCCTTGAGGAGTGTTTCCTGTTCGATCATTGGACTTCTGTAGGTCTCCGCCTTTCTCTGATCTACATTCATTTGCATAGTGACCAGGTTTGCCGCATTTTTAGCATTCTTGCTGCGTGTGGCTTACCGAGTCATCTGACCTCTGTCGGTCATTTCCTCTGTAATGTCTATCGCTTGACCTCTGTCGGTCACTCGATTCTTCTTCTCTTCTGTCATCTCTTCTGTTTTCTCTATCATATCTTTCATTTCCGGAACCTCTTCTGTTTCCTCTGAACTCTTTTGTCAATAGAGCTAAAGATTTAGCTAGTGACGCAAGAGTTATTTCTTTTTCTGCTTGCTCTTCTTCTTCACTGTCAATTATCACCATCTTCTTCTTCTCCTTCTTCTTCTCCTCTGTGGCCTTTTCATTTCTTGGTCTCTATGCATCTTCTTTAGTTTTACTAACCAATGCATATGGTACAATGGTTAGTGTTTTAGCCTGTGCTATCTGAGGTTCTTGTGCGGCTAATGTTCCGTAAATATCAGAGAGAGTCCAGGTGTCTAGATCCTGATTTGTCTGTAGGGACATAGACAGCTGGAGCCATTCTTCATTTAGACTTTTTAAAAACATGACATTGTTTTCTTCAGAAGTTCTGTCAATGCCTGATTTTCTGCACTTGTTGATTAGAGAGTTGAATCTGTCGTATGTTGTTTGCAGAGATTCTGTTGAAGAGGCTCTGAATGCATGATATTCATTGATGTACTGTGCTCTTCGGTTTTTTTGTGTTTTAGCACCTCCTTCCAACTGTCTTTCCAGTTCTTTCCATAGATCATGCGCTGTTTCACATGAATCCAAGGATTGAAAGAGTTCGTTGGGTATTGCCATAATCAATGTCCTCTTGGTTTTCTGAGCAACTTCATCTTCTGCTTTATCTTCGGTTGACCACTCCCCTTTTGGCTTTGGTTTTTGATGTTCGGGGATTTCGGCAGATTCAGCAGTAGCAGGTATACGAGGTACTACTGTCATGGGAATAGGAGGAGGATTGTACAGATATTGTACTAGATTTTTTTCAGTGCCCTCGAAAAAATGGACCATTCTTATTTTCCACTGAGGATACTCATCTCGAAGGAGACTAGGAGGTTTAGTGAGAGAACCAGTAGTAAAGAAATTATTTGTATTTGTTATTTTTGAAGATTTTAGAAAGAAGGTATGACTAAAGAGTTACTTCGATGAACTTGAAGATTTTCTGAGTTTAAGCAGTTTCTAGACACAATAATATCTATCACGAATCTTGATAAGTGGATCACTTGATATTGAAAATCAAGAGAGGCTCTGATACCAATTGTTGGAACCCAGATACACTTAATCAAGATTAACAGTCTATTAGTTGAATTTAGAGTTTAATGCGGAAGCGTATTTAAACTAACAGATATGTTTGATAGATGTTAGAACGCACATATATAAAGAAAACAGTAAGGAATAAAAAGGATTTCTTGAACAGTTACTGTTATTCAATATATAATAAGAACACGAAGAACAGATTAAGAACTGTTGGTGTGTGTGAGAATATAACACTCAGATATTTGACAATAAAGTTTGAGAGTATTAGTGATTCCTTGTGTATTCGTTCTTAGGGAGATCTCAACATGAGACTTCCTTTTATACTACTCTTAGAAGACTATGAAGTAGGTCACTGTTCCTTTTACGGCATGAATAGTGAACTGAATGGTGTGAACAGTGGACTGGATGGTGTGAGCAGTTGTTTGAGCCATGCACATTTAATGGAGCAGATGTACTATTGGTAAATGCATTAAATGGCGCAGACGTCTATTTTGTACCATGCCCTATTGAGTCCACTCATAGCTTGACACGTGTTTTGACAGTACTTTTCCATGCAAGTTGATGAACGTATCCAGTAATATCTTCCAAGTCTTCATAGCAGACCACAGAGGCTCTGTAAGGCATTAAAGAGGTTCTATGGTCTGACCTTCTGTGGAGCAGTCCATTTGTTTTCGAGTTGATCTTCTTCTTGCGCACTACAGAGGTTCTGTGATTACCTCTGTAGCTTTTGTGGCTTTCTGGACTTGATCTTCTGGAAGAAGTGGCAGAGCCTCTGTAAGAGGCTTTTCTATACTTAGCCTATTTTTTACTACTTCTAAATACTTCTATGTTTAGGAAGATTGAAGCTAACAGCTTTCAAATTCCTCTAATTTTAACGAATATTCTCTTTGTTACATAAAGCCAGACAGCGATGTTGCCAAGTTAATAAAGAAGACTAGGTTGATTATATGGGATGAAGCACCAATGGTTCATCGGCATGCGTTTGAAGCATTGGATAGAAGTATGAACGATATTTTTTGTAGTCAAGGCATTACTGACTCGGAAATGCTTTTTGGTGGCAAAGTAGTTGATTTTGGAGGAGATTTCAGACAAATTCTGTCGGTTATTGCTAACGCAAGTAGACAAGACATTGTTAATGCGCCGTTAAGTTCATCTTACATTTGGGGAAAATGCAAAGTCCTAAGGTTAACTAAAAACATGAGGTTAACTATTGACAGTCAAGCTTCTGATATCGAACAAACAAGGATTTTTGCAAACTGGCTTTTGGATTTAGGAGAAAGCAAGGTTGGTAGTGTGAATGATGGTGAGGCAATTATCGATATACCTGATGATCTTCTCATTACCGATTCAATGGATCCTATATCTGCATTAATTGAATTTGTCTATCTTTCTATTCTTGTAAATGTCAAGAATTCATCCTATTTTCTGGAAAGAGCAATACTTGCACCCAAGCATGAAGTCGTTCAAGAAATAAATGATCGTTTGCTATCATTGTTTCCAGGAGACGAAAATGAGTACCTAAGTTCAGATAGTCTGTGTGAATCAGAGCATCTTCACGAACAGTTTGATGAAACTTTGTACTCGCCTGATGTCTTGAATGGTCTTAAATTATCGGGTTTGCCAAACCATAAGATAGTACTAAAAGTCGGTGTTCCAGTTATGTTACTAAGGAATATTGATCAGAAATCTGGGTTATGTAATGGAACTAGATTACGGGTGTTATCTTTGGGAAATCGGGTTATAGAAGCAGAGATCATATCTAGAACCAATATTGGAAGCCGAACATTTATTCCAAGAATGTCTTTGACACCTACGGACAAAAGGATTCCGTTCAAGTTTCAAAGAAGACAATTTCCAATTGTTATATGTTTTGCCATGACGATAACAAAAGGCCAGGGACAATCATTATCGAAGGCTGAGTCTGCACCCATGGTCAGTTGTATGTTGCTTTATCTAGAGTAAAAAGTAGGCAAGGTTTAAAAATATTAATTATAGATGATGAAGGTATAATTAGCAATAGAACAAAGAATGTTGTATATAAAGAAGTATTTGGTAATTTATGATACGTGGTTCTTATTTTATCAATATTTTAACTATGTACTTTTCCATAATTTCATTTACGTTCTAGTATAAATTTTTTTTATAAATTCTTAATATTTATTCACATTTTTTATCAATTATTTGCAAAACATCCTTTGTGAAAATTGTCTAAAACAAGGACATTTTGTAACCAGCTGCAAAAAAAAAACAACTGTGAAGGGAAAAAAGCTTGGAAAAGTAGCATCGTACTTTCGATGATCATTCATATCTGTAAGATAAGTTTTCTGTCATGATTTAATTTTTTTAAATTACCCCGTGTAATAGACGGGTTTGAACCTAGTGTATGTATATGTGTGGTGAAAGATGACACCCACAAAAAATGAGTCAATTACGGTGGCTTTCATCCGGAAAGTGAGAATTCATTTTCATCCGGAAAGTGAGAAGTTCATCCGGAAACAGATCAATGGTCAATTAGCAAAACTCGTCAGTGAAGAGTGAGGTTCCGGGAACAGTGTGATCATCCGGGAAGAAAAAAAAATTATTCGAAAACTTATTTTATCCGGGAAATTAGATGGGTGTCCGGGAAAATTTAGTTATCCGGGAAAAATTGGTACCCCGAAAAAAAAAATTAACCGGAAACATAGGTATCCGGAAATTTTTTATTTGGGAACTTATATTTTGTCCGGGAAACTAGTTTATACGGAAAACTTACCTGGAAAGATTAGGGTTTATGAAATAAACCCGTATGCGGCTGTGTTTCTTCCCTTCGACACCTGCACTTCTCAAAAACTCACCAAAAACATCATCAAACACGCAGAAAATTAATTAAAATTGCAGATTTAACAAAGAATTGATGAACACCAAGAACGCTTCGAAAATCAAAAATTCCAAAACTTTCAAAATTGAAACTAAGCAGATAAGGAACGATCACAAACTGATTAAACGCAAAAATCTAGTTAGATAATAATATCAAATCAATAAAATAGAGCAAGAAACCACTTTGCAAACCCGATTGATGACCGATTCACCAAAAAATAGCTGCACTATGTCGAACAGAAAACGAGTGCCTTCTGAACCTCAAACGACAATCTCCACCGTTCAGAATATAGACCAAGATGTCGTGAAGCCACTGTCCAAACATCGCGACAATCCGACGATTCAAATTTCGGATATAGGCAAAACGGTACAGCTCCTTTTTCTAGAAAATTGCATACGAATTTTATTGCTTTTTCTCGCTTTCGTTCGGTTTCTTCTATTTCTTCAAATCACCGATTCGGCTCTGATACCACGTGTAGATCCCAGATTTATCAAGTAACAATGTAAACAAAACGAAATGATTAATCTTATTGAATGATTCAAGATAGTTACAAGTATTTTATTGAAGAACTCAACTATCTCTCTCTCTCTCTCTCTCTCTCTCTCTCAGCTATTAAGCACACAAACTATTATGATTAATCTTACCTAATTTCTTAAGGAAAGAAGCCTTAAATACCAAGGCTTAATTCATAAGGCCCATGGCCCATCTTTCCTAAACTAAGCCCATTTATCTTTAAAAGCTTTTACGATTAATAATTAAACTAATTAAACTCTATATAATTCTTTCTACAACTTTCTAATATTATAGGACATTTATGGTCCTAACAGAGTTTCAGGTATTTGTCATCTCTAGACTTAGGAGTAGAGGATTTTTTGAATGATGAAGAAGGTTTAAAACTTTCTTTGACCTGCACTCACTAGCAAAGTGACCTATTTTCTCACAGTTATAGCAAGTAGCAGTAGCGTTATCAATAGAAGATGATTTTGGCTTGTCAGTGATGGTGAGAGGTTTATTTATTCTGAAGTTACTCTTTCTAGCAAATCTCCTGAAGGTATTTGTCAGGGTGTCAGAGATTCATCAAGTTCTGCAGGATCAGCTTTCGATGAATCATCAGATTTAGATTCCAACTCAGTGATAGTGACAGAAGATCGCTGAGTGGGAATTAACACTGAAGAGAGTAAAGCAACATGTGTGCTTTTGGAATCTTTTACAAGATTCTTCTTAAGTTGACACGTTTGCTCATCATTGAGCATAGTGCCAAAAAGAGTACTTAAGGTCATGAATTTCAGATCCTTTTATAGTTTAAGACACATGGTATAATTGTCCCAACTTTCAGGAAGACATTCCAAGAATTTTGTCAGGATTTCGGAGTTTACGTAGGTCATACCAACAGTTTTTAAATCAATGATTCAACAGTTAAAATGTTTGTGAACTTCAGAGAGAGTTTCATTCTTACCACAAATGAAGCTTTCATACTGTCTTACCAGATTTATTCTTCTAGATTCTTGTACGTCAGCGGTACCTTCATATTGAACACAGATTGTGTCCCACATGGCTTTGGAGCTTTTGAGGTTCATTATGGAATGATAGACCTCATCAGGGAGAACCATAGAAATGATAGATCTAGCTTTAGTATCGATGACCACCTTCTTCTTGTCTTCTTCAGTCCATTGAGAGATGTTTTTGATGATCTTCCTTTCAGGGATGGCAGGGGTGGTTGCAATTGCTGGAACAACAGCATCTAGGATGAATGGAACATAGAGTCCATTTTCCACATAGTAAGTTATAGTAAGATCTACACCTTCTAGGAAAAGCATCATTCGATTTTTCCAAAGATTGAAGTTATGTTTACTAAATCGATGCAGTTTAGAAAAAGAGCCATTATCAATGTAGTTTGTGTTTGCGTTGTTTGCCATTTGAAGAATAGCAAGGAAGAAATTAGTATAAGCAAGATCTTGTTTATGGAGATTAAACAATCTGCTCTGATACCACTTGTTGGTCCCGAAGGGTTATACAAGTATTAAGTCTGTAGAAGGGGGGGTTGAATATAAACACAAGATTTTTGTCTTTCTAAATTGTTTATTGATTAAATCAATCAATTTACAGCTTGTTGCAGAATAAGATTAAGTACAAGACCTAATCTAAACAAACTATGAGAATCACACAGATTTCTTGCACTAAGAAATAGAGAGAAAAGAACAAAAAAAATTAAGGATAGTTTTCTAAGGCACAAAGTAGGTTCAGGGATGACCACCTTCAAAATGAAGGTGCATTCCTCCCATTTATACTACATGCATGTCAGGAGGACTTTACATGTGTCACTGTTTGGTTGGATGCATGCTTCTGACTTTTGCAAACATGCTTTTGGCCGCATGGTGAGCAATGTAGTGGCAGAGTGGTTTGTACGATTCTGGACAAAGGCACGTCCCTCTGACAAATCGTACAAAAGTGTGCAAGGGGATAAGACAAACATTTCTTGTAGAGCAGGCTTCATGATCAGCGATCGCTGAGCTGATCTTCTTCAGTGAGACCTGAATGAAGGTCAGCTATCGCTGAACTCTTCTACTTGAAATATCGCGTGTTGTGGACTTGTCTTGGTTTCACTGATATCTGCATCAGATCATTAGTAGACTTGTCACTTGTTCATCAGCATTGTCTTCGATTCAGCGATGAACTCCTTTGTCGCGAAACTTGTCTTCAAGGATTACAAATAAACAATTACAGATAATCAATCGGTGATCATCAGCGAAACTGAATAGGCTCAGTTATCACTGATGTACATTTATCACTCAGGAACAAATAAAGAGCAGTGTTCCCCATCATCGATTCTGAACAGACTCAGTTTCTTATCACTGATAGTGAAACACTAATACATAATGTTTACTTATAATTTTCACTAAGTGATTCTAAGGGTCATCATCAAATCACTGAAGGGTTTGGATCAACAGGGTTAATCAATGCCCCTACCGTGTTCATGGATTTAATGAATAGAGTGTGTCTACCTTTCTAAGACAAGTGAGTTATCGTTTTCATAGATGACATACTTGTATATTCAAAGAATGAAGTTGATCCCGAGTGCCACCTTCGTGAAGTTTTAGATGTTTTGAGAAAAGAGAAATTGTACGGCAAAATTTTCAAAATGTGAATTTTGGCTGAAGGAGGTGCAATTTCTAGGACATGTAATCAATTCCGAAGGAGTCAAGGTGGATCCGGCAAAAATAGAAGTGATGATGAACTGGGATCCACCGAAAAGCTCATCGGAGATTCGAAGCTTTTCGGGTCTAGCGGGTTATTACCGAAGATTAATAAAGGATTTTTATAAGATTGCCTCTCCCTTGACAGTTCTGACACGGAAGAATGTGAAGTTTGTATGGACTGAAAAGCAAGAGGCAGCTTTTAGAACTTTATAGAAGAAACTGTGGGAAGCACATGTTCTAGCACTACTAGAAGGAACAGAAAACTTGGTAGTATATAACGATGCATCCAAGATGGGCTTGGGTTGTATATTAATGCAATGTGGCAAAGTGATTGCTTATGCATCAAGACAACTCAAGGAGCATGAAAAGAATTATTATATCCATGATTTAGAATTGGCAGCGGTAGTATTTGCTTTGAAGCTATGGCGACATTACATGTATGGAACAAGGTGCACCCTTTTTACTGATCATAAAAGATTAAAACATGTCTTTGATCAGAAAGAGTTGAATATGAGACAACGGCGCTGGTTAGAATTACTTAAAGATTATGATTGTGAATTGCATTACCATCCTGGTAAAGCGAATGTAGTAGCTGATGCTTTAAGTAAAAAAGAATATAGTGGATGTCTAAAAGTGACTAATGCCAGAATTGATATAATGTCAAGTTTGATTGAAAGGATTAAAGCAGCTCAAGCGGAGGCTTTATTGGAAGAAAAACTTAAAGGTGAAGTTATGGTCAAACAACATCTTCAACTGACTGAAGATGGTCGAGGGGTTAAACTTTTCCAGGGTCGTGTATGGGTGCCAAAGATTGGGGGAAATCAAGAGTTACTTCTTGAAGACGCCCACAAATCCAAATATTCTTTACACCCTGGAAGTACTAAAATGTATAGAGACTTAAAGTTACACTATTGGTGGCCGATTATGAAGTTAGATGTTGCGCAGTGTGTACAAAAATGTGTGACTTGTTCGTTAGTAAAGGTTGAACATCAACGACCTTATGGGAGTTTGCAATCTTTGGAAATTCCCGAATGGAAGTGGGATAAGATTACTATGGATTTTGTGACTAAATTACCAAAGACGTCAAGAGGTAATGATACCATTTGGGTGATAATAGATCGTTTAACTAAGAGTGCTCATTTTCTACCAATAGATAAGTTAGCCAAATTATATATTGATGAAGTAGTGTCAAGACATGGTATACCTGTGTCTATAATCTCTGACCGTGATAGTCGATTTACTTCAAGATTTTGATAAACCCTGTAAGAGGGACTAGGTACGAGAGTAAACTTGAGCACGACATACCATCCACAGACGGATGGGAAAAGTGAAAAAACAATTCAAACCTTGGAAGACATGTTAAGATCTTGTATAATTGATTTTGGGGGTAACTGGGATGCAGACTTACCCTTAGTGGAATTTGCTTATAACAATAGTTATCACTCAAGCATCGGGAGAGCACCTTTTCAAGCAGTATATGGTCGGAAGTGTAGAACCCAGTATGTTGGATGGAAGCGGAGGAAAAACAATTTGCAGGTCCAGAAATTGTGCAACAAATGGCAGATAAAGTTAAAGAAATTCGAAAACATTTAAAGGCAGCTCAAGACCGACAAAAGAATTACACCGATCAGAAAAGGAGACCCATAGAATTTCAAGTTGGGGAGCATGTGATGTTAAAAGTATCTCCTTGGAAAGGTATAATAACATTTGGAAAGCATGGAAAATAGAGTCCTCGTTTTCTTGGACCCTTCACTGTGATTAAGCGAATAGGACTTTAAGCTTATCAGTTGGAACTTCCACCAGAATTGGGAGAAATCCATAATACTTTTCATGTATGTTATCTTCGAAAATGTCTAGCTAAAGAGGAAAATGTTATACTTCTCTCTGAAATAAAAGTAGATGAGAAAAACCGTTGTGTGGAAGAACCTGGAGCAATTTTGGAAAGAAAGACCAAGAAGCCACGTCACAAAGAAATTGTTATGATTAAAGTCCAATGGAAACATCATAGAGGTGCCAATGTGACTTGGGAAGCAAAAGAGGACATGAAGAATAGATATCCTCACTTGTTTACATAATTCAGATTTCGATGACAAAATCATTAAGTTGGGGAGAATTGTAACACCTTGAGTTTTCCATAAGTAATGTACGTTATATTAGGGAGAAACGTCTATCAATTTTTAGTTGACTAATTTCAAAGTTGTTTAACAATTCTAAGGGATGAGAATTTACCATTTTGACCTTAGAATTAAGATAAAGACTATAGTGGGAAGTTAAATTAGAACTTTTGGTATTAAAGGTGGAATAGTTGTATAATTTAAAAGTTTTGGGTTGATAGAGACATACTGTAACACCCTCAGTCCCGTGTGGACGAGGACGGGGTGCGTGTCACACTTATAACCCGAAACACAAATATAATCTAATAAAACATTAGGGTCGGTATCAAGCAATTAAACCCAAAAGAAAATTTAACGGAACTTCAAAACATGATCACAACCGGCTAAATGTATAGTGTATAACACCTGAACAACAACTAAACTATCAAAAGATTCACCGGTTGTAACTTCAAGTCTACTCAGTCAGTTCCCGGTATTTCCTCGGATCTCTTCTACTGAACCTGCCGTGTAAGAAACAAAGAACACGGCTGAGCACAATTGCTCAGTGAGCGGATTAAAAAGAAATAACGGTAACGGGAAATAATATCAATTCATGGCGGAAACAAACATAATAATTTGACATAACAAAAGTCAAAGTAAAGGTCAATGTACAAAGAGTTATAAAATATTTTTAAACAAAAACACCGTAAGGCATCGTACAAAATACAAAAGAAGACCGGTTTCCCTGTTCATAAATCACAAAGAGGAATCAACAGGTGAAACCCTCAATGTGTCATAAATTCCAAGGGAGGATCGGTCCACATGGGTCGTGGGATGTAGTGCGGGCACGCACATCCATTCCCGTACGCAACGAATGCGTATCATAATGCGCATATCCTAGGACCAGTCCATACGCCCCCACCCATGCCTAGGTAAAGCTTACACTATAGAGCACTAGTACGGGGACACTGTGATTTACGAGCACCACAGAGCGTCACAATGATCTATGCCCTGATCATTGTGTCATACAAAATTATAACATCAAGTTAGGAACATGAAAGTTAATAAAGAAAATAATAACCATGAAATCCATCAAATGACCTTTATGGTTCAAAATGTTGTTGAAACAATGTTCAACATCAAAGCAATTCAATTAAAGTCTAAAATTGACTTTTCAAACCTCACATATGAATAATAGTGAATGAACATGAATACTTTCAAAGCAACGTCATAAACTTGACACCAAATCATGAGATTGTCGTTCAAATGGAATATCGTATTTCGACATAATAAAGGAATTTTGGGTTCGAATTGACATGCACTTACTTTTGTAGTGACATGATTTCAATCATGGAATGGATAATCCTATCAAGGGATTATCCCCGTATAGAATGAAATAGGAAATTTGTACCTTCAATATAAGGGTCTCGAGAAAGGTTATCCACGCAGTTGATCGAGTTCCCACAAATTGAATAGCTAATACGATATACAATGCGTTTAGAATTTGTACCTATCAAACTTATGATAATCTAAGTCTAACACCCATTTGAACCTTATATATAACTTAACTTTGGGTTCCAACAAATCTTAGTAAGTTTATAAGACAATGCTAGAGGTTAACATGGATGCTAAATAAACTAAACAACCCAAAATAGGCTGCACAAGACAGCACAAATGCAACTCTATTTTTGGCTTAATTGCCTTGTTTAGAAGCCAAACCAGTTGATAAAGTCTAAAACAAAGTTGTTCTTACATCTCTTATGATTCATATGGTTTTGGAATCACCTCGATTGCAGAAATGACCAATTATCTATGAAATTTATACAAACAGTGTGCAGATCCCGTTTTTCACAGGACCAGCCTCGGGAATTCACTGTTTGGAGCTACTTAGAGTCATCATTTCGTGTCGGTAAAAACTACAAAATTGTGAGCTTGGTACAAGTCTCCGCAAAAGTACTATGTATAGTACTTTATCCCATAAAAACTCCCTTAAGTTTTGGGGTTTTAACCCCTAAAACCATAATACTTTAATTCACTCAATAATCTCCAGAATGACCATCTCAATTATCTCCAGAATGTTCAAAAAAATGTACAAAAAAGAAAGTTTTGAGGTATAAATTAAGAGATGTGGTCATAATTGGGAAATAACTAATATTGGAAAATTGAAGTCGGTTCAAACCAGAGAGAAAGAAATCGAGATTTTGGCTCAGTTGGTAAGGGCTTGATCATTTTCTTGATCTATTTCTTTAGGATTTAGTAATCAAATTTAATTGTATTTCAAATCAATCGTTGAATTAGTTTTGGTGAATCAGGATTTAAAATTTGATTGATTTCAAAGTATTCCTGACTCTGGGTTCTTGGAGCAGGTGAGTTCATCTTCCCCATTAAAATTTCATGTATTCATACCAAAAGAATGGATAATAGAACTCTTAAATGGTTTCTAAATTTTAGTTGTTTGTTTTAGAGGTTAATTTGATGTGTATATTTGATTACTATGAAAATTTGATGCAAGTTCGAATGTTTCCGAACGAGCACAATTTTTCCAGTACTATCCAGATAGTTCGATTTTCCAGAAACATCCGAATAACTTGATTTTCCAATAATGACCGGACACTTCAATTTTCCGGTAATGTCCGGATAAACATCGATTTCCGGTAATGTCCGGATAAACACTGATTTCCGGTAATATCCGATAAATATCGATTTTTCCGGTAATGTCCGGATAGACACTGATTTCCGGTAATGTCCGGTAACATCTGGATATGAGAAATTTCTTGGATAACTTTCAAATATGATTTTACAAACCGATTATACAAATGTAATTATAACCCAAATTTCCGGGTGTGAGACAAATTAATAACTTGGATAAATATTTAATCTATAAATAAGTAAAGGAAAATCTGATGGATGATGATTCCTTAATTGTATATCAGATTTCACTAAATTATTAAATATTACAATGTTGTGAGAAAATGATATATAAGTTTGATTGTATATGTATACAAGTAAGTGTAATAGATCCATAGGCACAAGAGTTATCTTGAAACGTAGAGTAGGCATGGTTTAATTGTAATTCATGTTTCTGTATTTTGAAATGAGGAATAGGCATGGTCTAATTGTAATTTCCATTTCTCTACCAAGAAATAGGCAGGGATTAATTGTAATTTCTTAGGCGTGAGCTGAAATCTAGAATCATTATTGATTCGTAGTGGCGCTCTTAAATGTGATAATGTGACTTACTATGTGTCTGTCACACTCATGGAATCGGGTTTTCCCGTCATCGAAAGATGTTATGTTTAGTATTAGTTCCAAAAAGTATTCAAGATTTATATGTACTTGTAATATTGTCAAATTCAATGTAATAGTTAGTGAAGGTCAAAGTCAAGGGTAAAGTCTTGTAATATGGTGTGATAGTGGTATAAATACATTTGACTAAGGGAGTTGTACAAAATGGATTGCATACGCGAGAGAGTGCTTATAGAGACATGACTCTAGAGAGAGAGTCTAGAGAAAGAAAGTGAATTTCATTGTAATATTTGTATCATTTTCTCATTATATACAAGATCTACATTGCAAATCCATTGTTACTTGAATTCACAATTGGTATCAGAGCCTAAACAGATCGAATTTGTGCATCATTCCAAAGATTTTCGTCAATTTGTTGAAGATTTTGAGTTTTTCTTGAAAATTTTCAAGAATTTTGGAATTTCATTATGTTCTAGACTGATTTTGTTTCTCATATTTGTTTTCCTTTGTGTTTTTAAAACATTTTACAATTCTCAGTTTTTGATTTTCATCAACAAAATCATCCTTTTGAAAAAGTTGGATGTATGAAGTGTTCATCGAGAGTTTTTTCATAATTTTGGGTTGATTTTCTAGCTTGAATCTGTTTTGGCATTTCAGAACATCAAAGATCATTAACATTTGTGTTTTTGATCATCTTACAAGGTTTAGATTGGAAGATTATCATCAAAACAGAAGGATTGAGAATCTGGATATCGACATTGTTCATCGAAGGTTTCACATGAAAAGATATGATTGATCTTGGATTCGATATGTTTTAATCAGTTTTAAGTCAACAGATCAATTTGTTTTGGAATTTCAAACACATTGCAGCTTTTAGACTCGAAAAAGATCAAGAATTCATCGAGTTATAGATGTTAAAAGTCGCTTCGTCGGAAAAACGTATATCGCCGGATTCTGGAAACTGTATCGTGTTCTTCGTTATCGCATGATCAACTTTAAAGCGTGATCAAGTTCATCGCGTGCTCATATTTGTCGCACAACTAGTCTTATCGCAAGTCCAGCTTTGTAGCATGAAATGTGCGATTAAATTGTTATCGCACCGGAGAAATTTTTGTCGTTGGAATATCATACGACAAAACGGTTATCGCATGTTAGGACCATAAATGTCCTATTAAATAGAAAGTTATATAAAGAGTTTTATATTATTTGTAAAAGCCTTTTTGTGTTAATGAGCCATGGGCTTTAAGCTTAAGCCCTAGGTATAAATAGTTTATTGAAATCAACCGTTCTTATCGCTATTGTTTACTGATTTCATATTTGTTGCACTAATCTGGGATACACAATTGGTATCATAGCCGAATCGGTGATTTGAAGAAAGACAAAGACTTCGATTTCAAAGGTTTCATCCTTTTGTTCGGTGTTCTTAAGAACGGCGTTGTTTGGTAAGTTTTTTTTTATTTTTCGATTTTTGCTCGAATATTTGATCTCTAGTTGCTTCATTATATTCCTTTGAGTAATTAATCGTGTTTGGTAAAGTTTCAGATTCAAAATCGAAGTTTTTAAGCATCAATTTTGAATAATCGGTTCTTAAGTTTTTGGTGTTGTTCTTAAATATTTTGTGGTGATTCTTGAGAAATTGAGCATATTTTGGTATTATTCGCATTGGGTTTATGTTATTTGGTGTTCTTTGTGCTTACATTATTGTACAGAATCAATAAAAATCAATTTTGGTTGATTGTGGAGTTGAAAAGGTCGAAAAGTCCAACTTTCCCGTATAGCAGCAGTTTCCTGGTAAGTAATATTTCTTCCCGAGTACATCTATTTCCCGGGTAAGCTTTTTCCCGAATAAAAATTTCTTTCCCGGAAACCAAACATTTCCCAGATGCATCTGCTGTCCGGATGAAACTCACAATTCCCGGATGACATATTCTCTATTTTCCGGATGACATATTATCCGGTTCATGAAACATCGTTTTCCGCTTGAAGCTATTTTTTTTCGTTTTCACTAGGTTACCACATGGCACACCATCATTGACCATCTTCTTGGTTGTGGTGACCATCCGTTTTGATCTCCACCTTGTTTTTGTTGCATCTCTTCATACATATAAGATTTTTTTTATTCGTCCATTCATGCATTGCATCTATACCTTAACTGTTTGTTTCAGTTTAATTATCATCGCATGATATAGACATCATACATAGCTATTGCATTCATTCGGAGCCCCATACACATCACACCTACATATATATCATTGTTAATTTTATCCTGTAAGTATTAACCGAAATTTCATCCGGGTAATACATTTATCCGGGAACCACCATTTATCCGGGAAATCAATTTCTATCCGGAAGCAATTCATCCGGAATTTCACTTTTTGTCCGGAAACTTTTGATCGGGAAGCT
The DNA here is from genome assembly GCA_033807775.1 of Saussurea involucrata. Lineage (NCBI taxonomy): Eukaryota > Viridiplantae > Streptophyta > Magnoliopsida > Asterales > Asteraceae > Saussurea > Saussurea involucrata. The sequence goes on from CM066315.1 coordinate 112,561,600, forward strand.
TTGTTATCCGGAAACAAAATCAGTTTTACCGGTAAACAACTTTTAATCGGTAAACCAACTTCATCCGGTAAGTGCTCGTTTGTGGGAAATTCATTCGTTTGGTAAGTATTTGATTAGTAAGTTTGATCGATAAACCCGCTTGACCGATAATCGTATTTGAGCACTATATATATATATATATATATAGGCGGATTCAAACGAGAAGCGTAACAATTTAAGAAAACGCGAGGAGCACCGTCCATGTACTGAATCACATGTGTTTCACGTACAAAATCACATGTGATTCACACCTGATCGGGGGGTTTCCGTCCATGTAGTGGATCACATGTGATTCACGCCTAAAATCACATGTGATCCGGGCGACTTCCACACGACTCGCGAACCAGGTCGCCCGCTACCCGATTTTTTCGGGAGTAGTGGATCACATGTGATCAAGTACATGGAAGGCGCTCCTCGTGTTTCTCGTAAATAGGTACGCTCCTCGTTTGAAACTTCCTCTCTCTCTCTCTCTCTCTCTATATATATATATATATATATATATATATATAGAGAGAGAGAGAGAGAGAGGCTCCTTCAAATGTAAATTTTTTTCCGTGTAAACCGTGTAAACTTTGTAGTTGCATAGGTTTTTTTGATGAAATTTTTTTATGGAATTGTTTATTTTGATGAAATTGTTTCATATCATTCATTTCTTGACGATTTTTTTTATGAAATTTGTAGTTTCATAGGTTTTTTTCATTTGGATGAGCCATTTCATACATTTTTCGTTTTCACCTATGAAACTACAAATTTCGCAAAAAAAATTCGTCAAGAAATGAATGATATGAAACAATTTCATCAAAATAAACAATTTCATAAAAAAATTCATCAAAAAACCTATGAAATCGAGAGTTTACACGGTTTACAAGAAAAAAAAAGTTTATATTTGAAGCTCCCTCTCTCTCTCTCTCTCTCTCTCTCTCTCTATATATATATATATATATATATATATATAAGTCGTGCTAAATCTTTGGTTTGATCGTACATTGCTAGGTTCGATTCTTTTGCATCTATATATCGCACGAACTCATCTCGTGTTTGAAGGTTTATCGCACGTTTCTTGATCGTTACATGCGTTTACCGCACGTCTCGTGATTGAGAATTTTTTAACGATCGGTTTGCAATTTTTGTGACAGGTCTGAGAGTTTTAGTGATAGTTGAGAATTTTTTTAGTGACGATTCGCATGGTTTGCATGGTTCATGGTTTTGAGTTTTAGTGACAGTTTGAGACCATTTGCGACAGCTTGAGCTTATTCACGACGGTTATCATTTTATTTGATTTATTTTGACGTTATTGATCTACCCCGTTTGTTTTCTTGCAGGTTTCATTCTCAAAGTTTGTTTTTGTTCATCCGAATTCGATAATCATAATTTGATATTTGGAAACGAATTTATTTTTAGATTTGTTTTCAAATTTAAACTTTGATTTTTCTTCCGCATTTTTGATTGTTCAAAGTAACACCGATTAACGATCTTTCATTTTTCCGGTAACAATGTCGAAATATTGTATACTTCGGTAGTGTAAAGATACGATAAAACTATCTAAAGAGAATCTCAAACGATCAGTTCTTCAAAGAACTGAAATAACATAAATTGCAACTATCTGAAAGTAGGGGTGTGCATCGGGCGGGGCGGACGGGTTTGGGTGGACAAACCGAAAACCCGATCGGATTTCGGATATGAAAATCAAGACCCGAACTTTAGGTTTCGGATTTCGGATTTCTTCGGGTTCGGGTTGGTCGGGTTTCGAGTTACTGTCGGTCGGGTTCGGGTTCGGGTATTATTATAATACAAAAAGTATATATAAATTCAATCGATTTTAAGGATGAATTCAATCAAACGGGAGATTGATTAAATCGATAATAAGTTTAAAAATTAAAAAACATTTCGACCAACTATAATTTACGATTTTCTAAAGATAATTAGATAAATAAATAAATTTATATGTATATTATTTCGGGTTTTCGAACGAGTCGGGTGGCCATGGATCAAACCCGACCCGAAGCCAAATATTCCCTCAAAAGTCGGGTTTTGGATTTTTGGATTTCGGGGTATTCGGGTATTGAAAAAATACTTTATTTTCGGTTCGGGTTCGGGTTCTAAATTCGGATTATTCGGGTTTTGCACACCCCTATCCGAAAGTTCTGAGAAGCTTGCTAAATATGAAGAAAAGGCAACCATCTTAGAAACCAAAAACACTGAGCTAAAAAAGAAGATTTCTGAAGTGACATCACAAGACGACATAAAGGCACTTGAAGAAATGGGAAAGACCTTAGAGTGTGAAAATCTTGAGTAAAAGAAAAGGATATCTGTTTTTGAAAAACAGACTCGTGTTTTTTAAAAGGAAAAGAGTGACTTTTTAAATGAGAAGAAAAATTTTGAAAGAAAAATTCTTGATCTTTCCAAAAGGATTTTCGAGGAAAGAAAAGTATTTGAGCTTAATAATGCTAAACTTTCTAAACAGACTTCTGATTTTGAACAAGTCTTAGTGAAAAGAAAGAGCTTGAAAAGTTTGAGAATCAAATAAAATCTTTTGAAAGTGAAAAGAAAGAGCTTGAAAAGAAAAACGTTGCATTTTTCAAAGAAAATACCTAATAAACGCAACACTATTGAAAAGGATTTTGAATGTGAAAGGACCATTTTTGAAACAGAAGTCCATAGGCTTACACAGAAATTATCTGGGTTAACAACCGAGATTTTGAAGGAACAAATGGTTAAATCTGAACTACAAAAAAAATTTAATTTAATTCTCGAAGAACAAAATGTTTTATCCGTTAAAGTCAAGAAACTTGAAGAAAGCAAGTTCAAAGGTGTTCAGCCTTCGTATGCTTCAAATTCAATTTCTACAAATAGTTCTTCAAAGAGTTTTGTCAAATCAAATGAGTTTTCAAAAGATCAGATTCGACCTTCCAATCTTTTCTATAATTCTCGTGTTGATAATAATAAAGATAATCAATTGCTTTGAAAAGTCAAAATGGTTTGGAAAAAGAAGTCAACTACAGAAGACAATAATGGAAAAACGTCTTATAAATCTCCTATAGTTGATACAAAGTCGTTTATTTCCAATACTGATTCACCTACTCATGTTTATTCTACAGCAAACCTAATCGGTCTGAGGCGAGCAAAGACATGTTGTACTAATTGTGGGAAGAATGAATTTGTGAATCCAAGGTACGCTAATAGTTGGTATGGAACTTATAGTATCCCGGTCCTCATTTTAAGGTTAAGGCATCTAACCATCAAGGATCCATCAAATGATGGATACCAAACTCGTTCTAAATCTATTTTGCAGGAATGCCATGTGCGTTTTAATTCATACCATTCACATCACATGACGAACATTCAAAGGTTATGCTACTTTTGAGAGGGAGTACCAGGTTTTGCGCAATAATTTTTTTTTTAAGTGAATTCAAAGACTGTGGTAATTCATTCTGAATAACTTACTTGGGTTTGTTATTCTCCGATTTTAACCTCCATGATTGCCATGTCCAATATTTTTTTGGCTTAGTTATTTCCATGTCTCATATATTTTGTTGATTTTTCGTTGGAAATACGCTCGCTTGAATTCCAATATTGTTTTTATAGTACGTCGTTTCTATTAATGATTCAATTCTTATCTGACACAATAATTGTGACTTGTTCTTCACAATTAAACTTTCTGATCATTATTTCATTTATTTTAACATATTGTGTGCTTACTGAGTCATTATGTTTAGCGTTTGATCTTGTTCATTGAAATTCTATTAATTCAATTATGACTTGTGATCATCTCAGATCAAGACTCGTTCTTAAATGCTTTGACTTCTAAACATCTCAGTTTAGAACTCATACTTCATTGTTTACCAAACTGTTCTATTTGTTACATGGAATGAGTGTTAGGACTTATACTGTTTCTATGATCAATCCAGAACCAGAAGGACCTACCCAAGAAACGCATCCAATTATAGACATCAGTGAGGGGTCTAGCTTGATAGATGAGTTTGGAGTGAAAAGAATATGGTGAGGATGTGACAGGACTTAAAAGAACTATTGGTCCTTACCAAAAACCGAGTCAGTTATCCGGGTAGCCACACAATCTATTCATTCTCGTTCTTTGTAGATGAATATTGAAACAGACATGGACCCACTGTCGATAACTCGTGTCACCCCACGTAGCCACTCAAGTATCTCACAACAGATGCTTGTTTCATAAATGCACGAAGATTTAGCACATAATCTATCTATTCCTCACTCGTAGGTCTTAGATGTTGAAAAAGGAAGTCATCAGCTCCGGTCTCCGAACTTCATATTCTAATCTCACATGCACGAGTCTTTGTGATTCCAATTGCATATCTTCTATTGCCGGAACAGTTTGAGAAGTAATTTTTAAAAAAAATTACTTCAGTGATAAACGGAAGTCCTATCAGAGATACCCCGATGCCAACTCTGAACATAGACCACACATTGTCTTAATTGTTGTGATAATAGTTACTATTGTGTTTCTGTGTTAGATATTTACCCCACATTGGTTTCTTAATGTTTTTGTTTGGTCCATGATCTTCAACAATCCAAGATTTAGTAAAAAGAAGAGGTAGAAGAGGACTAAAACATGATTAGAAAAGTAAATCTAAACTAGAGAGAACACAAGATTGTTTAGAATCTACATCTTGAATTATGAAAGTGTTGCTTACAAACTACATTACATGTCCTATTTATAGTCTCCCTCCCTTGTTACAATACTTAAGCACAAACCCATTTACAAATTCTTTGCTTTACAAAACTTTCTTATATTTAGGACAACATTAGTGTCCTAACAGTTTTATCCGATACTTTCCTACTCACCAGTATTGTCTTTGAAGTTACATGATGTTTCGGATGCTCCTACTCATCATGAGGGGGATAAATGATACAGATTCAAAGACACAGATTATCAAGTTGAGGGGGAGTTAGCAAAAAGCTGAGGGGGAGTAACTGTTGTTTGATTAGTTCTGAAGTTGATCTGTTACGAAAAGAATTCATAGTGTTTACAAGTGATCAATTCTTCTCACCCCTTATCAAGTGGTGTTCGCTACAAATTATTATTTCCTCCTTCGAGCGTTTGACAAGTTCTGAAGTTTTTCAAAGCCAATTCAACTCGCGGTTCAAAGACAAATATTTTATTTTAAATTGAAGACGCATTGTGAATGTGACGTAACTCGCACATTATCATTCTTGTGTGCTTATCCGATGTGTTGAGTTCCTACAGTTGAAAGATGCTTTCCGTGCACTCAGTCGAGGTTATTGTTCACTGAATCTGGTGATAAAGTTGAAACTGAAGATAAGAGCTTTATTCAAGGGGGAGTTTGGAAATACAAGAACACAAGCAACACCAAAGTGTTTCAAAGATTCACGAGGAAGAGAAGATCAAATTCTGAAGTTTTCAAGACCAATTTTTCTTTATATAACTTTAGGAGGAGATTGTTAGGACCATAAATGTCCTATTAAATAGAAAGTTATATAAAGAGTTTTATATTATATGTAAAAGCCTTTTTGTGTTAATGGGCTTTAGTGCATTAACGGGCTTAGGCCTTGGTATTCATAGGCCTAGGTATAAATAGATAGCTTAACCTTTAGTTTTAGGTTAGCCAGACAGAATCATCCTAAAACCATTGTAATCGTATAGTGAAAAAACACTCTGAATGGTTTATGAAATAGATGGATGACGTATTGAAATCAACCGTTCTTATTGCTATTGTTTACTGATTTCGCATTTGTTGCACTAATCTGGGATCCACATCGCATGCACTGTTTTTGTCACATACTTATTGTCTAACACTTCGTTTTTGCTTAGAAGCTTATCGATGGAATCTTAGTTTTCCTCGCCAGGAGTTGTATCTCGCCAGAAAAACGCATCACTCACCTTTAGTTTACATTTCGCTCATCTTACATTTTGAGTCCTTTTTCTGTTAAGTCTTCGTTAAGTTTGTTAGTTTAATTTTCTTAACGGTCTGTTAGCTTGTTCCGTTAATTTATTTACATTTTTAGTCCTTTCATTAGTTTTTTCTGTTAAGTCAGTTAGCAGTTTTATTTTTTGTCAGTTTTGGTCCCTGGACTTATAGTTTCAGATTATGTCATTTTAAGTCCCTGTAGTTTGTGTTTTAGATTCTTACATTTTTAGTCCCTATTCTCTTAGTTTCTGTTTGTGTCAAGTTCAGTCCTTGTAGTTATAGTTTAATACTCTGTCAATTTTAGTCCTTATAGTTTTAAGTTAATGTTTTTGTCATTTTTCAGTCCCTTGAGTTTTAAGTTCTAGAATTTGTCATTTTTAGTCCTTGTTTTTCGTTTTAGATTTGTAAGTTATCATTTTTAGTCCCTATTCTTAGTATTTTCATTTCTCGTCAATTTTATCAATTTTTACCAGTAATTTCTCGTACTTGATAAATTTTTCTCGTGTTTTGCAGGTTTGCCGATTAAAAGTCCAGTTTTCAGCATTAATTTTTCGAAATTAAATTTTGGAAGACAAATTTACAATTTGTTTTTAAAATTTTATTTTTGAAAACTTTTATGACTTTAATCGTGTTTCTCTGGTTTTTCAAGCGCATAAATTCTACTTCTCACGAAGTATCTGTTAACGATCCGTCTATTTTAATTTTTTCAGGTAACAATGTCAAAATATCCAAGTTGGTGGTGCGATCTTATGAAGATACAACCTTTAGAAAACGAAGTTGATACATCAAGAAAAAGAGCTAGCACATTTCAGCGTGAAGTTAATGATAATGAGAAGAAAATCAAGGATTATGTACTTTACTATCATGGTCACATAAAGGAGATAAAGCTACTGAAAGAATAGATCAGTACATTACCGAAAAACAATCAAGATCTCCAACAACCACTTTCTGACTTAAAACCACAAGCTGATCTGAAGACATGTGAGTGTGAATCTAAAGCTAGTCTGATGATTTTAGAGGAAAAGAATGTCGAGCTGACAAAGAGGATATCTTATTTTGAACATGTGATTTAGAAAGCAAGATGTGAGATTAAAATAGAAACACAAATGTATGCAAAAGAGAGAAAATGTTTTGAAAATGAACGAAATACTTTTGCAAAGAGAGAAATACTTTTGCAAATGAACGAAAGATGTTTAAACAAAAGTTTTCTGATTTTTCGAAGTAATCAATTGAGGAAAAGAAAGCTATTGAGCTGAATTGCATTAAACTTTCAAAACAAAACCCTGATTTTGAAAAAAAAAAATAGAAAAGGAAAAGCTTGAGAAAGAGAGATCTGAGTTTGATGCTGAAAGAAAATATTTTAAATCAAGGAGTGATGAGCTTTCATTGAAAATATATGATTTAGAGAAAGAACTAGATATAGAAAGAAAAGAGTTTGAAAAGATGAAAGTTGAAAATTTTAGAACAAAAAGTGTGAAAGATGTTTATGCAAATGAAAGAAACATTTTTCAAACTGAAATAAGGAAGATGACAAAGAATTTATCTGGTTTATCTGTTGAAATTATGATAGGGAAGAAGGTTAAATCTGACATTCAAAGAAAATTTGATTTGTTTTCCAAAGAGAGAAATGTTTTGGTCAACAAAGTTAAAGAACTTGAAGACATCATTTTTAAGGTTGAGGTTTTCAAACAAGCAAGTCCTGACACGATTGTTCAGACTCCACTTATGTACTCAACTGATTCTGAATCTTCGTTTAAGACGGCTTCAAGTTCAATCCATAAATATGTTTCTTCAAAGGGATTTGACAGATCAAAGGGGTTTTCATGGGATCAGATTCGTCCTTCCAATCTGTTTTATAATCATTCTGTTGATAATTCGGATGCTTCTATTTCAAAGCCTTCAGATAATCCTGTTTTCAAAAGAGTGAAAGAGGTTTGGAAAGTAATAGGTTCTACTCCTGAAAGAGATGGCCCAAAATCATCTGTTCCCAAATCAACTCCAAGAAGAAAATTGCTAAAAAAAGGTAAGTCTTTTGTTAAACCTAATCTTGTTTATTTTGCAAATCATTTGATTAGGTTAGAACAAAAGAAAATTTGTTGTTCTTACTGTGGAAAACATGATTTTGTTAAGAAAAAAAATGTACAATTTTGGTATGGTACTTACAATATTTCTTCAAAAAGAACTACATTTAACAAGCTAGGATCCAAGTTCCGTTGGGTACCAAAATCAACTTAATCTGTTTTGCAGGTTCATCATGTGTAGTGCATAATGCCTAAATTACTACCAAACACATGAATGGAAAACAGAAGGGAAATGTGCAATTTGAAGAAGAGTACCTACGCTGAAATATATGCATAATTTCAGGGGGAGAAATTCTAACTTTTTAATATATATGTGCTTATTGGTATTTATTTGTATAAATTTTTTTTACTTCTGAGTAACTCAGCTCAGGACTCGTACTTCAATGTTATTGACTTCTGATTATTTCAGATAAGAACTCGTTTTGTAACGTTTTTGACTAATGAATACAATAATTCAGAACTCATACTTCAATGTTTTTTTACTTTTAAACACATCAGTTTAGAACTCGTACTTCATTATTTTAGACTTTGAAGTGTTACATTTACTGATTTTGTTCAATTAAGATTTTTTTTTGCAGATTTTGAGGGGGAGCTTATATGATTATGAGTCTATCATATTTTGAGGAGGGGCTTAAACATCTAACTGTAAGTATCTTATGAACTTAATCTGAGATTGTTTGAAAGAAGAACGACTTTCAAGCATGAAAAATGTGTTCTTAAATGTTCAAACCACTTCTCTATTTCAAAAATATTTTATAAATTTAGAAGTGTGATTTTAAATGTTTTTCATGTATATCTCGGATTACATCGATATTTGTGAGCATGTGTTTCCAAAGATTAATACTTGTGTATTATCTTTTCTATACTTTCAAGTATTCATACACACTGGTTCAACTTCTTATTGACTTTGTTATTACCATGTCTCAAAATAAAACATTTTTCGATGGTAATACTCCCGTTTGTATTCTTAGTTGTTAAGCATCATATATTCTTTCAGTGTGAGAATTAAATGTTTCATTCAAAGATTGTTTCTATTTGTTCATATAAACAAAATTCAATTCTTTGATACCTTAATCTTACATGATTATCTTTCATATTTTATCTGATTGATACATTGTCAAATTCTCAAACAAGTCTTTCGAATACATTTCATTCTTTCAATATCCTTGTTTTTTGAGAAATCTTTAAAGTTCAAATGCTCAAATATTTCATGATACTATTAAGAAGCATACATTCTGATGACAATGTTATTCAATTGTTGAGATTCATATTTGTTCAAGTTAAACTGTTGAACAACACATCAATTTTAGGACAAAATTTCATTGGAGTCAGTGTGAGAACTTATAGAACTTCTATGGATTCACGTTAACCTGTGTTTCCTACCCAAGAAGTTATCCTTAAGTGATTGAGGGGTGGGGGTCTACATCAAAGAGTGGGGGAGATGACTCATCCGGTTGAGTAATCTCATTGTGCTGAGGTAAAATGTAAATGAGAGTTTGGGTAGAAGTGAGCGGATTAAAAACAGAAAGAGGGTGTGAGAACAGAGTTAAAAGAATAAGAGAACTATGCACCAACCACTTTTTGAGTCGGGCAGCCACATTACTGATTAATTCACATTCTTTGGTGACATTCTTTGGTGACCATCATTGAAACATGAAGTGAGCCCATGCCAACTCTTGCTTTAACCCCACCAGCTACTCATTTCTTTCACAACAAAGAGATGTTTCAATTTTTCTCGTGGATGCAACATTTAATCTATCTAATCTTCATTCGAAAGATTTGGATATTGAAAAAGAAGGAAGTTGTTAAGTCTAAATATGTCTTCAAGATTTAATATTCTGTCAAAGTCAAAGTCTTTGTATTTAGTCTAGTGTAAAATGTCAATGTTTGCTAATTACCTCATTTAGGCTTGAGGTATATAAGCATTAGGGTTAGCTTATTTTCTAAGGCTTTTGGACATAACTCACATATTGTAATACAGAGCCGACATGAATACGATCTAAGCTTTCTCTCTCTACTCTCTCTCTCTCTAGATCTTGTGTGGATTTCATGGTTGTTTGATCGTTTTGGGACACACAATTGGTATCAGAGCAAGTTAATGAAAATCTGCTGAAGAAATTACACGAATCGAGATCAAAATTGTTAGGTTTTTGAAAGAAATCGATTGATTTTCTTGATTTTTTCAAGAAAATCTCTTTTTCTCAAATTCTTACATTTTTTGAGTTTGATTCGTCTGGATTTTGAGTTCGTTGTGTTAGGAATCTGTTTTGGAACATATCTTATTCAAGAATCGAGGGCTAATTTCAGAGATTTGAAGGTCAATTTGAAGATTTTTGGGGTTTCTGTTCGGTTCGATCGTTTCTGTCTGGTTGATTAATCAGACATCGATTAAGTGGTTTTCAACAAAATTAGTTTACATCATCGTGTTAGAAACTGTTTTTCTAACATATCTGCAAAATTTTATAGCTTATTTCGAAGATTTGATTGAGATTTGAAGAGATTTTTGAGTTTGATCATCGTTTTGTCCAGATCTGCAGTTTGCGCCAGTTCATCTTTGCATTTGAATTTTTCTGCCAAGTCTACTTTGCGCCACCAACGGGTAGCGCAAACCACACTTTGCACCACCAACGTCTAGCGCAAACCTTACTTTGCGCCATTGCCTCTTTGCGAAAACCCCACTTTGCGCCAGCCTCAACTTTGCGCCATGGTCATCTAGCGCAAACCTTACTTTGCGCCATGGTCATCTAGCGCAAACCCCACTTTGCGCCACTCACTGATAGCGCAAACTTCACTTTACGCCACCCTCGTCTCGCGCAAACCTCACTTTGAATATTAAAAAAAAGAGTATTTTGAGAAAAAAATTTATACTGAAATTTTTTCTATAGTGTATTTCATACACTTTAAGAGATTTTCAAGAAAAAGTTTTATATACATTTTTTTTTGGTCATTTTCTCCATACTCAGTAGATTTTTCATTATAAAGATCCGTTATCTTTAAGCAATCATGAACCAACCACCTGTGCTAATCAAAGATTCTGATTTTGAACGATGGAGTGTTTCGTTTATCGATTTTATTGTGAGTAGAGAAAATGGAGAGAATATGATAAAATCATTCTCCGAAGGTCCAATGAGCAGAAATAAAATGGAGAGTGATTTTACTGAAGAAGAGATGAAAAGGTTGAAAGCTGATACGGAAGCTTCATCTAACTTGATTCTTGCACTTCCAAAACACGTCTACAAAAGTATTGACTGTTTCAAACACAATCCAATGCTTATGTGGAACGAATTATCTAAGCGAATGCATGGATCTGAAGTTACATTTACAAAGAGAAAGGAAGAAGAAAAGAAAGTCGATAAAGAAGATAAGGAACTGAACATGTCAGAAGCTGAAAATGAAGATCTTAAGGAAAAGGTTATTGAGCTTACAAAGAAGTTATCTGACATGGAAAAGCTGCTCAAAGAGGAAAGAGAAAAGTTCAGAAAAGAAAAAGCTGATCGTTTGAATGACAAGAAGTGCTATGCAAAGCAAATTCTTTCTCTTTCTCATAAAATTTCTGAACTTGAAAAGACCTCAATTTCTTAGAAGAAATAAAATGAAGAAAAGAAAGCTCTTGAACTCCGATGCATAAAACTTTCCAAACAAAATTCAGATTTTGAGAAAGTTTTATTTCTTGAAAAAGAAAAATTGGAGAAGGAAAGGGTTGAGGATGAAAATAAGAGCAAAGACTTTGAAGCGAAGAATGTAAAATTGTCAAAGAAGATATCTGAGCTTCAAAAGGAATTGGATATAGAAAGACATGAACTAGAAAAGAAGAAGAAAGTTGACTTTCAGGCTAGGAGCGTTAAAGACGAATTTTCTATCGAGAGGAAGATATTTCAGCAGGAAATCCGAAAGTTGACAAAGAATTTGGCTGTGTTATCGACTGATATCATGATAGAAAAGAGGGTTAAGTCTGATATTCTGAAGAAGCTTGATTTCGTGACCAAGGAACGGAATGACTTATCTAACAAAGTGAAGTCACTCAACAAATCCAAAAGCTATTCAGAATGTCCGATTTGTCCTTCTATTCTATTTTATGATCATTCAGTGGATAATTCTTCCAAGTATCAATCTGTTGATCTTCCTACATACAAGAAAGTCAACATGCAATGGAGAGTCAAAGGTACGTTTCCTGAAAAAGATGTACCAAAATCATCTGTTCCCAACAAGAACACTAACCTGGAAGGTAAATCTTTTGCTAAACCTGGTTCATTATATTCCGCAATCATTTAATCAGGTTAGCACAAAAGAATTTTTGTTGTTCTTATTGTGGAACTAATAATTTTATTAAAAATAATAATGTTCAATTTGTGTTTGGCACTTATCATTTTCCTTCTTATAGAGCTCCGCTTAACAAGCCAGGACCCAAGACGCGTTGGGTACCAAAAACTACTTAATCTGTTTTTGCAGATTTAGAAGCAAAGCGTTGAACTCTCGGAAGAAGATGTATCTGTGTATTTAACGTTATTGGTTTCTAAACACATCAGTTTAGAACCCGGATTTCACCTTTTATGGTTTCTGAATACATCAGTTCAGGACCCGTGCTTCAATGTTTTTGGCTTTTGAACATATCAGTTCAAAACCCGTGCTTCAACGACTATGGCTTCTGAACAATTTAGGTCAAGACCCGTACTTCAAAGACTAAGACTTCTAAATAAATCAGTTTAGAACTCATACTTCTCAGGTGATATCTTTAACTGTCATATCTTTTTATTTCAAGGAACAAGCGGTAAAAGGTAACACTGAATTATATTTTGTTTATACTGCTTTGAAAATTTGAATCTTTTCAAATTTAATTCAATGAGATGAATTTTTTCAATTTTCATTCAATGAATTAAATGTGTGCTAAAAGATGATTTTACAGGTGTTTTTGTATTATCCGAGTTATATTTGTTTCATCTTTCACCTCTGAAATAAATCGAAAGGTCAGCAAAACATGAATGAAATTATGCTGAATGCTCAAAATTATGGATTTCTGGACTTATATAGAATATAATGCTCAAAAAGCCTAGATGTCAGAATGATGGATGGAAACGAAAATATGGGGGAAGCACTATGTTTTAGAACCAAGTGATTGAGATGCTCTAAGTTTTAAATCTAATCATTTAGTTTGAAAGTTTGTGCCTGTGGCCTTTCTGGTTTGGGAGATTAAGTCCTAAGGGGTGCTCGACACCTAGTCCCTAAGGCCAACTGGTCTGGGATCGGCTGACCCAAATCCTTCTATAGAACCAGATAGAAAGCCATGTTCTACTGGTACAAATGGGTTTACGATATATCGATGTGGCCTTTCTGGTTTGGGAAAGTAAGTTCTAAGGAGTGCTCGACACCTAGCACCTAAGGCCAACTGGTCTGGGATCCGCTGACCCAAATCCTGCTATAGAACCAGATAGAAAGCCATGTTTAACGGTGTATCTTATTCCTACTAAACTTTTTGATTAAAAGATGCCAATGAGCACAAAATCAAAAGATGTCAATGATGACAAAATCAAAAGATGCCAATGAGCACAAAAGAAAAGATGCCAATGAGCACACATCTCTTGAAACTTGGGGAAAATACAAAGTCGCAATAAACCTGTAAATTTGTGAAAATTCTGATTTTGGACAAATAGTGTGAGTAGAGCAGAGTATTCTGATATGTTTTAGAATTGCATATGCTTGTTGCTAATCATATTTCGTATGCTAGCACACCAAATAGATTTAATAAAGGGGTTGAAACTGAACATTTTTTAACTTGATATGCAATGATGTCTTGTATTTGAATCCAAACACATGCATTTGATTTCATTTGATTGAAAAATATGTTAAATTTCATTAAGTTGGATTTCTTTTGTACAGTTTTTCATATGATCAAATGTTAGTAATGATAAAATGTAGTTCAATGAATTTTATTTTCCTTGAATAAAATTTTCAACTATTGTGCTATTAATGAAATATATGCATACTTTCAGGGGAAGAAATCAAATTGCTCCAGAATTCTTATTTTGAGGGGGAGCAAGGTTATTCATAAAGGAGGAGATTGTTCGTGATACTCAGAGACGCGACTGAAATTGAAGAAGGTTTTTGATGATCGTGATGCTCACTATCATCGAAAAAGGGGGAGAAATGTTTAATTAAATTTCATGTCAAAGAGCTTTCAAGTCAAAGACTCGAGAAAAGAAGATTCCGGCTCAAGAAAGAAAAGGGGGAGAATTCTTCAAGAGTTTAGGAAAAATCGATTGATCATCTTGGTTTCTCAAGAAGATCACTTTTTCTTAGATTTGCGCTACATTGTATCAAAATGCCTTGTGTGAAGAAACAAATTCTCCATATCAAAGAAAGAAAATCTCCGTCTGAAGATTTTGTGACGATTTGACTTTGACAAGCCTTAATAAAGACCGAAGTTTTGAAGATTCAAGAAGCCGAAGACTGCTGTTCTCAAATGTTTAAATCTTGAATCCAAGGGGGAGATTGTTAAGTCTAAATATGTCTTCAAGATTTAATATTCTGTCAAAGTCAAAGTCTTTGTATTTAGTCTTGTGTAAAATGTCAATGTTTGCTAATTACCTCACATAGGCTTGAGGTATATAAGCATTAGGGTTAGCTTATTTTGTAAGGCTTTTGGACATAACTCACATATTGTAATACAGAGCCGACATGAATACGATCTAAGCTTTCTCTCTCTACTCTCTCTCTCTCTAGATCTTGTATGGATTTCATGGTTGTTTGATCGTTTTGGGACACACATAAGTTTTCCCCACATTCGCACTTCAATCATGCACATTGAGTCCATGGAAAACTTATTGTTGTCTCAACATTTTACACAATTTGAGCCTAATCAAGCATAAGTTTCTTCAATCCTTCTACACTTGCATGTACACACAAGGAATATGTTTTCTTGTCATAACGTTTATAGAAATTCCATTGTGTTTTTCGATGATTGAATGTAAGCCCTGGAGGAGTGAACATAAAAAGCTCTTTTCCAAAGTACATCTGTTGTACTAAGTGGATTTGTGCAACTTACATACATTTTAACAGTTTCATCCGTTGCTTCAGGGTTACAACTTTGATATTATCTGAATTTGAAAAGATTCGAATACAAATATTTTGGAATTGACGGTTAAACAGTTCAAAAGGAGGAGATTGTTTCTATTACTCAAAGAGAATGCTGAAATTGAAAAGAGTTTTGATGATCACGATGCTCACAATCATCAAAAACGGGGAGAAATATCAAACAGAAGAAAAGGGGGAGATAGTTCGAAGATTTTAATTTCCGACTAGAAAGCTGATATATGTCAAAGTCAAGATGTTTCGAGATGTTCAAAGAAAGGTCAATGTTCTGAGATTATTATTGTTCAAAATATGAAGATACAAACACAATTCATCAAAGACAGTTCAAACCTAAAGTTCTATCAAGAATGTTTTAAAGCTCAAAGCCAATTTAAACCTTAAAGCCAGTTCATGATCCAAGACTGAAGAAGTTTGTCAAAGCTCAAAGTTGCAAAGATCAATGATTCGAAGATATGAAGATTTTGTTTTGAAGACTTTGATCAACCATACGATGATTTGAAGATTATGATTCGAGCCTTTGTGACTATTTGTTTTTGAAGAGCCAGTTGAAGATTAAAGTTGTCAAAGTGGATTATTGAAGATACAGCTTATTTGAAGATTCGTCTGAGATATTTCAAAGAGCTGAAAGTGTTGAAGATCTAAAGATTACAGAGCTGAAGATTGCCGTCATAAATTTTTAAATCTTGAATCCATATGGGGGAGATTGTTAGTGCCAAAATGTATTCAAGATTTATATGTAATTGTAATAGTCAAATATAGTCAAAGTCTTGTATGTGGAGGTCAAAGTCAATGGAAAGTGGTGTGAGAGTCAAAGGTATAAAATACCTTTGTGTAAGAGTGTTGTATTAGAGGACGTGTCACTTGTCATAGAGAGAGCTTGTAGAGAGATGACTTTAGTGAGATAGTCTAGAGAGAGAAAGTGAATCTCCTTCACATCTTGTATCTTTCTCTCATCTAATCAAGTTCTACATTGCAAATCCACTATTACATTTATGTTATTGGAAAAAGAAATGTCATTATATATATATATATATATATATATTGTTTAATTGTACAATTTCAAAATATTAAACAATATATATATATATATATATATATATATATATATTGTTTAATTTGGGTGTTCTCACTAGGCGTAAGCCTAATATTTTTAAAATTGATTCTTTATCAGTTTATAAAGCCGGTGGGGTGTCCAAGGGATGAGAGAAGAGTGGAATGCTTTTGGGGCTACATCTTTTGAAGAATATTTATACATATGGAGGAAATAGATATGAATAGAAGATTTTTGGAGATCCTGTAGTCACCCCTTTGTAATCTAGATTTTGTTATCCTGGCTTAGATTAGTAAGTTGTTCTATAGTGATCCACTTGTAAATATGTACTTTTGTTACTAAACCTCCATCTATGATTTGTTTTCCAAAGAGATAAATGTTTTGGTCAACAAAGTTAAAGGACTTGAAGACATCATTTTTAAGGTTGAGGTTTTCAAACAAGCAAGTCCTGACACGATTGTTCAGACTCCACTTCTGGACTCAACTGATTCTGAATCTTCGTTTAAGACGGCTTCAAGTTCAATCCATAAATATGTTTCTTCAAAGGGAATTGACAAATCAAAGGGGTTTTCAAGGGATCAGATTCGTCCTTCCAATCTGTTTTATAATCATTTTGTTGATAATTCGGATGCTTCTATTTCAAATCCTTCAGATAATCCTGTTTTCAAAAGAGTGAAAGGGGTTTGGAAAGTAATAGGTTCTACTCCTGAAAGAGATGGCCCAAAATCATCTGTTCCTAAATCAACTCCAAGAAGAAAATTGCTAAAAAAGGTAAGTCTTTTGATAAACCTAATCTTGTTTATTTTGCAAATCATTTGATTAGGTTAGAACAAAAGAAAAATTGTTGTTCTTACTGTGGAATTCATGATTTTGTTAAGAAAAAAAATGTACAATTTTGGTATGGTACTTACAATATTTCTTCAAAAAGAACTGCATTTAACAAGCCAGGACCCAAGTTCCGTTGGGTACCAAAATCAACTTAATCTGGTTTGCAGGTTCATCATGTGTAGTGCATAATGCCTAAATTACTACCAAACACATGACTGGAAAAAAGAAGGGAAGTGTGCAATTTGAAGAAGAGTACCTACGTTGAAATATATGCATAATTTCAGGGGGAGAAATTCTAACTTTTTAATATATATGTGCTTATTGGTATTTATTTGTATATAATTTTTTTACTTCTGAGTAACTCAGCTCAGGACTCGTACTTCAATGTTATTGACTTCTGATTATTTCAGATCAGAACTCGTTCTGTAACGTTTTTGACTTCTGAATACAACAATTCAGAACTCATACTTCAATGTTTTTTACTTCTAAACACATCAGTTTAGAACTCGTACTTCATTGTTTTAGACTTTGAAGTGTTACATTTACTGATTTTGTTCAATTAAGATTTTTTTTGCAGATTTTAAGGGGGAGCTTATATGATTATCAGTCTACCATATTTTGAGGGGGGCTTAAACATCTAACTGTAAGTATCTTCTGAACTTAATCTGAGATTGTTTGAAAGAAGAACGACTTTCAAGCATGAAAAATGTGTTCTTAAATGTTCAAACCACTTCTCTATTTCAAAAAGATTTTATAAATTTAGAAGTGTGATTTTAAATGTTTTTCATGTATATCTCGGATTACATCGATATTTGTGAGCATGTGTTTCCAAAAATTAATACTTGTGTATTATCTTTTCTATACTTTCAAGTATTCATACACACTGGTTCAACTTCTTATTGACTTTGTTATTACCATGTCTCAAAATAAAACATTTTTCGATGATAATACTCCCGTTTGTATTCTTAGTTGTTAAGCATCATATATTCTTTCAGTGTGATAATTAAATGTTTCATTCAAAGATTGTTTATATTTGTTCATATAAACAAAATTCAATTCTTTGATACCTTAATCTTACATGTTTATCTTTCATATTTGTTCTGATTGATACATTGTCAGATTCTCAAACAAGTCTTTCGAATTCATTTCATTCTTTCAATATCCTTGTTTTTGAGAAATCTTTAAAGTTCAAATGCTCAAATATTTCATGATATTATTAAGAAGCATACATTCTGATGACAATGTTATTCAAATGTTGAGATTCATATTTGTTCAAGTTAAACTGTTGAACAACACATCAATTTTAGGACCAAATTTCATGGGAGTCAGTATGAGAACTTATAGAACTTCTATGGATTCACGTTAACCTGTGTTTCCTACCCAAGAAGTTATCCTTGAGTGATTGAGGGGTGGGGGTCTACATCAAAGAGTGGGGGAGATAACTCATCCGGTTGAGTAATCTCATTGTGCTGAGGTAAAATGTAAATGAGAGTTTGGGTAGAAGTGAGCGGATTAAAAACAGAAAGAGGGTGTGAGAACAGAGTTAAAAGAATAAGAGAACTATGCACCAACCAATTTTTGAGTCGGGCAGCCACTTTACTGATTAATTCACATTCTTTGGTGACATTCTTTGGTGACCATCATTGAAACATGAAGTGAGCCCATGCCAACTCTTGCTTTAACCCCACCAGCTACTCATTTCTTTCACAACAAAGAAATGTTTCAATTTTTTTGTGGACGCAATATATAATCTATCTAATATTCATTCAAAAGATTTGGATTTTGAAAAAGAAGGAAGTTTTCCCCACATTCACACTTAAATCATGCACATTGAGTCCGTGGAAAACTTATTGTTGTCTCAACATTTTACACAATTTGAGCCTAATCAAGCATAAGCTTCTTCAATCCTTCTACACTTGCATGTACACACAAGGAATATGTTTTCTTGTCATAACGTTTATAGAAATTCCATTGTGTTTTTCGATGATTGAATGTAAGTCCTGGAGGAGTGAACATAAAAAGCTCTTTTCCAAAGTACATCTGTTGTACTAAGTGGATTTGTGCAACTTACATACGAATTTTCCAAAGTACATTTTGTCTGAAACCTTATTTATTTTAGGTTTAAATTTATACGAAATTTTAGGGTGTTTTACCCGTTCCCCAATTTTTTGTAACATCCCAAAAACACTATAGGACATACATAGCATTAAAATCAAACTCTTTTCAATAAAACTGGGTCCCAACATTTCGTTACATCATTCATAAGCTAAGGTTGGCGGAAACAACATATACACAACTGAGAATATTCTAACTTCTATGATTGGCACTTGCACTGTCTCTAGTTGCGCCTGTACTCTATCTTGCTCTTGCTCACTTACTTGAGCCTCTTACTACTTGCTTACCTGAAAATGGTTATAGTTTTTGAAAGCGAGGGTTAGACCAAAAGGTCTAGTGAATTCCCTCTGAAAACAACATGTAAACAGTATAACAACTTTTATAAAAGAATCATCGTAAACCTGAACATAACATCAAGCATGGTACTGCACTGTGTGTTGGATCACATAAACATTCTTCGATCGGGGTCCCAGCAGGTTCCTTTCTCGCCTCTTCCGGAGCCTACGCAGACTCCCCTTCCCGGAGCCCACACGGACTCCCCTCTACCGGATAGGAGGAAACGGATTCCAACCTACCGGTCTGCCATATATATCCAAGGGATCATCAGAACCCGAGGATCTATCTCTGATCCCATAGTGCAGACCGACTCCACATAGCACATCATTCCTTTAATCCTTTCATAAAACATGCAACTTTAAATCCTTTGAATCATCAATCTCATGTTATCATATCATAATAAGCTTTCTTAAGTAAAACGCGTAGTTCATGGAAAAACATACGTGACAGTTATAAACTCTTCATGCTCGTAAACGAAACCATAATCAGTTAGAAACATTTAACACTTTACGTCGTAAAAGGGTTTAGGGAACTCACCTCAATAACACTGAACACACTTCTTACTACCTCCAAGATAATCCAACCGAACACCTAAGGGCATTGAATTCGAATCAGATAAACAATTCACCCTACTGTCCGGATAACTCTTTCCGAACACAGCACTTTCCGGATACAACAACTGTCCGGACACCAATTCGGACGCATAGACTTTCCGGTCACAACCTATCCGGACATAATCATCCTGACTCTTAGCCCCTTTCCGGACATTCTATCCGGATTTTACTGCTTTCCGGACGCATCATCCGGATAGATACGCATCCGGTAACTCCCAAGAAAACTTACTCGGACACTTGCAAAAACGTCCGGACACTACTAAACATTAGTGTCCGGAAACTACGGCTGTTCGAACCTAATCAGTCTAAAAGTGATCATTAACTCGTTTTTTCCCATTAATTTGATTAGACAAACCTACGGGTTCATCCACCAAACCTAAACATCCATTTAATCCACTTTTAGTCCTAGAAAATAGATTTATGAAGACAAAACCCTCACAACCCACTTTTAATGAAAATGTGGTTGAAAACCCAATCAATCACTGATTCTAGACTTAAAGATTCAAGCCAACACAAGAATTAACAGGGATTAAGAGTTACCTTACTAGTCTCTTCTTTGATTATTCACTTCTTTGATTTCTTCCCAAGACTCCTTTCTTATCCCTTTTCTTCCTCTTAGCCGCCAACTCTCACAAACCCAACAATAATACTGATTTTTTAAGAATGAGGGTGCCCTAGGGATTTGTGCGTTTATATATCTTTCAAAGATGACACAATTAGCCCCTTAATTTATCTTTGCATTTCTTGCTAAAAGGACACTAAGCTTCCATTCTTTACAAAAGAAAGCCCGGTTGTTACAACACTCCCCCCTTAAAAGAATTCCGTCCACGGAATTCCTTATTGGGAAAAAGATGCGGGTATCTTGCCCACATCAAAACCAACACTTCCCAAAGTAAAGCCATATCTGACTCAGTCAATCACCTCATTAAACTCAAAACATGGAACCTTGGGTGCATTTCCTTCAGTTCTTACGGTACTCTAACAAATAGGCTATTGTTCCTACTCGGTCGATCTTGACTACAGAAGATTAACTAAGGCTTCTCATGCATCAACACTTCCTTTAAGGAGGAACTTGGATAAATCCTCTGCCACAACACGAGATTCATTTACCAAGAGACAGAAACACACTTGACCGCTTGACACAAATCCAAACCTGAACGTCCTGACAACTCACAACCCAGAGTTCCTTCATCGAAATACAAGCAATCCTAGATTACTTCTCCTAATCAACAATCGACTATGCGGATAACATTTCCCTTTCTCGGACCACCTCGACCACAGTTCGTCAACCATTTCTTACATCCTCACCACTTCATCACTCCATCCTTGTACGTAACCCAGGGTAGGAACCTTCAAACCTAACGTTGAAGTGTTCACCTACTAGAATTAAACTTATCCTGAAACACATCAAATCCTCGCTGATTACCAAGTTCGTTCGGTCATAAAACATAACTTCGGTTACCCTCACCCAACTGGGAGGAATAACCATGATCACACCATACTATTCTCACTAGCTTAAACACTGCACGACCAAATCGTTAAAACATTTCTCACAAAGTCACTAACTTAACTCATTTAGTTGTCTCATCCACTTCTTCCCTGCACAAAAACATACACAATTTCCTTCCTCAATATTCTTTCCAACGGTTCGCACACTTATCAATGACAATCTACACAATACTGTACCTTTCGGTAATACTGTCAAGTTTACTACTTCCAATTTACTCACTTGTTCCGACATACTATCTACACCTTCCCTACGTTAGCGTGGAGCACTGCTCACCGAACATTACTTGCCCCTCTCACCCGACCTTTCTACTTGTTGACCTCACTTTCTCATTACTTACATGACTAAACAGTTGCACCAAGGTCCTAACCTAAGGCATTCACCCAAATCGTCTTGAAACGACACCAGTGTTCGACATCACTACACATTCTTTAATCTCCATCCTTTACTTCCTCAGACAATTCTTTCACTCATAAGCAACAACTCACACTCTATAAAGATTTCGCATCTATTCCACCACATTTTGCCTAACACACCCATCATCTTCTTTAAACTTCCACTGATCCCAAAACATGCTTACTTAGCGACTCTTACAACTAAAAACACTTGGTTTCTCCTTTGGATAATCACCCACCACCACTTTGTCATTCTGTCCCGAACATAATCATACTACAACGTCAACTTACACCCTATGTGCTCCAACAATCTGGTTAACAAACCGTACCCTCATCCGAAACCCTCAAAAGGCTTCTACCAAACGCTTCCTCTCTCTTTAACATCACTTCACTACGACACTAGCTGGCACCATAAGCTTGGCAGTTACTGTTACTACACATCCGTACACTCTTTGCCCATGACATCACACTGCAGACCAGATCTCTCATGATCATTCACACAATTCGAACTTGCCTTCATATCCTCCCGCATACATACCCGGGTCTACATCGCTACTCAGTCTTTTCCCAACTTGTTGAACTATAACTCACGAGTTCTCAATTAGCTCAAACGCGAACATTCTAGCTAGTTCCTTACGATCCGAGCCCTTACGTAAACAGGGCGCAGTCCTTTGCTGAACGATACAATCTACACATCCGCTTCGTTCGTGTTACATACCTTATCCTTCTACGAACCGCCCATACCTAGTAAATAGAATGCTTATCCAAAACAGCAGTCTCTCACCAACTTAACACCCCTACAAGGTGCTCTATTCGCTTTCAACATCCTGGTTCAAGTCTTCGGCCTCAGCCCCCTTACATAGCTGACGACTTCCAAAATCAAAAGTCAACCCATTGATACTTTCTTAATCTATTCTTTACCATGGGAATCTTACGGATCCTGATCCTTCTAACATATCACAATCAACTTCATACTCTGCTTCCCTCATTTCAAAACCGACTCATGTATCATCAAAGATTACAAGATCACCTCATGACTCTTATTTGGCATCGTGGATGCCTCATTTCTGCCTCCACACACTACTCATAACGAGTTGCTAATACCACACCTTGAAGGCCTCAAGTCCTTCCTTCGAATATAACCGTCCCTTGATGTAGGTTCCCAGATTCACGTTGTATCATATTAATGGTAGTAAAATAGACAGCGGAAGCATATTAAATAAAGCCATTAAAATGAGTGATTGTGTAAACGATAAGTGAACTATGAGAATCAAATATTGAACAGTAAAATGATAACAAGATCAGATATAAAAGTTGCTCATATATTGATAATGAATCACACCAAGAACAAGTTAAAGTGTGTTCGGAAATCTCATAGGACAACAATATCGTACGGAGGTAGTGCTCGGGATTGCTGCAGTGTGTGCTTAAACAATTGTGGAAAACTACTCTTCCCAAAGCTTACAATTGTTGTTCCACTACCTCGCTATTTATAGACCTGATAAAGTGTAGACAGTGTACTATCGTACCCTTGAATGACACATGGAAAGTGTGTCTCCAATCTTTAGGGCATACATGGAAATTGTGGACACGTGTCTAACACTTAAGGTTTCCTACGAGACTTAGGCTGACAGAGGTCTTTTACTTCACAGAGCTCTGTCGCAAGAGCTCTGTTGGTCTTCTGTTGAATACTTGTTCTCTTGTTGGAATTCTTCGACAAAGCTCTGATGAGCTCTGTTGAGCTCTGTTGGATCCGTCAGAGCTCTGTTGAGCTCTGTTGGTCTTCTTTGATGAACATCTTCCAGGTCCTCTGTCTGATCTCTGTTGGTCTTCTGACTTGGAACTATTTTCAATACTTTTACATCAGATGCTTTGGGACTAACAATCTCCCCCTAAGTATTGAAAATAAGAAAATACAAAGTAGCAGAGATATAAACAAAAGAACAGAGAACTTTTCCCTCTGTTAGCCTTTGTACTATTCCTTCAAGATATTACAATGCAAAAAAAGAATGAGTACAAGTTTACGTAAAATTATCTCCCCTTAAGATTCTGTCAAGTCTTTTGATGAGTTCTCGGAAGTTCAGCAGAAGGTTGATTTCGGTGGTGAAGCTTCTCTGTTGTTCTTTCGGACACTTGTCTCTTGGGAGATTCTGAATGATGTCTCTGAGGTACTCCAGCGACTCTGATGAATACTTGTGGGTTTCAGAAGCTCTGAGGGCCTTCTTGATTTTTCTCTGTCGGCAGATGAACACTGGAGGATCTCCAACTACGGTTCCGGTTCTGTAGTGCTCATATCCTTGAAGGCTCTCATTTGGTGGAGCAATCTCTAGTTCTTCTACTTCGAACTCTATGCCTAGCTGAAAGTCAATCTGAATTCTTAGATTTATGTGCTCTTGCATAGCGAAGCGTACCTTAGGAAGTGCTGTTCTTGCCTCTTTGTATCTGTCACTGAAGTTGTAACAGTAGGCATGGAGTTGAATCAAATGATAAGGGTTCAGAAGTACCAGGTCGTTTTCATTGAAGTGCTCAACCCTGTTGTCGTTTGATTCAACTATGAACTCTTGATAGCTCATTTGTATTCTGTTATGCCGAAAGGTCTTCTGCTTGATGTCTACGATTCTGCGGATTCCAAAGTTTGAGTTTATATTTCTGTTCAATCTGGACTTGGTTTTGATGAATTTCCGTCTAACGTCAGAGATCGTATTTATCCTGCAGGGGCTTAAGTATGGATTGATGGGCACAACATTTGTGGGGATGGTGTCATGGTCACCATAAAGATAGGCAAAGATTTCTTCTAGTGGAGGTTTGCCAGAATGTTGAGTTGAGGATTCGGGGTTCTGTTCTGTTGGCATGGGATTTGGGTCTTCATGAGTTTCTGCCATGAGTATGTCAATGTGGGCAGATTCTTGTGTTGTTTGGGTTTGGACTTGAGGTTGGGCTTGGTTCAATGTTTCTTCAGCAGAGAATGGGTCGGTTCTCTCTGGTTCTATTCTTGGTGAAGTAGGAGGAGTGTCCAGGATAATAACCTCAGGTGGTTGTTGAGAGGATTCTGTAGGCTTGATGATTCTGTCTTTGAACATGTAATCAAAAACCACCATAGTCACCTCTGGTAAGTCTTCAGAAGTATTCCCTTGGTCTCCTACTTTAGTTACCTCAGCCTCAGATACCTTTTCTTTTCCCTTAGCAGATCCCTCAGCCTCTGTTGCAGGTTCCTTTTCCTTCTCTTTTTCCTTCTCTTTCTCCTTCTGCTTCTCTTTATCCTTCGCTTTCTCCTTCTCCTCATTCTCCCCCTTTTGTTGTTCTGAGGACTCACCCATCTGATTGTCTGACTGGTCTTCTGTAGCATCCTCAAAGTCATCATCATCGTCAGAGGATTCAATTCGAGCTTTTGGTGAGGGCGGAACAACAAACTTTGGGTTAGCCTTATGCCTTTTGCTCGAAGGTTCTTCTGCAGGTGCTTCTTCAGCAGGTCGTTTTGATGTAGAGGTCTGTAAAATAATATTAGTGAAGTCTAAGGCTGCTTTTCGCATCACCTCTTCTACCTCTGTTGCTGCACCTCTGATTTCTTCCACTTGAGATTCGAAGTTGACCTTGTGTGTATCGAGTGAGGCTTGCACATGCTGTTCTGTTGATTTGGCCTTCATCACGAATTTTGAGGAGATTGACATCATTTTGCTTAGAACTTTTCTGCTGAACTCACCCATCTGACCGACAGTCATTGGTAAGTCATTGGGTCTGGTGCCAGAGAGCTGGATAGGTGCGGCAGAAGAAGTCGTGGCTTCTGTGATGGCGGTCTTAACAGAGTTGTTGATCAGCTCTGTCAAGGTTCTGATGTTGGAGTCTGATAGAGAAGGGGTTGGCAGGGTTCTGTTCATCTGAGCCGTATGATTTTCTGCTAAGAGCGTCTTCAGAGCGGCTACTTCTGTCGTTAATGTCTGAACCTTTTCCTGGAGAGAAGCATTCTCCTTGCGGATCAGCTCCTCATTTTTATCATTGATAAGTTTATACTCATTCAAGGAGTTGTTGATACTGTCACAGAAGCTTGTGAACTCTGCTCGTGTGACAGTGTCAACGGGGATATCCTTGGTACCAACACATGGTTCCAAGTTAACCTCGAGCTCAGAGGTGCCTGCTTCAAGAGTTGTTTTTAGGTTGGCTCTTGCAGGACTTCCACCCGATCCTTGATGTTCCCTTTGAGGGGAAACAACTACAGGTGTTCTGATCAGAGTTTCCTCTTCCAGCTCAGGTTCTGGAGAAGGAAATCTGGTGTGATGGGAAGCATTTGGATCAAGCATTGTCTTCCCTTGTTCTACTATGGTCTCCCATTGTCCCTGAGTCGGACAGATGCTACGTGAGATTACGAAGATCTCTGGTTTAATTTGTGTAGTCTCTAAATGAACCACAAAGGCATCATCGTGTGGAGGTGACCTATCGATGTCGTGGGGCAAAGTGACATCATTACCGAATATGGATCCCCCAGTTTCGTGCATATCAGAGGCATGAAGAGTTGCCTCTGATGGTATAGGCTGGTTGGGGTTCGAGTTGTGCACCTCTGTTTCAATATCCCTCTGGTCTTGATCACCAGGGATAGCATGTGTGGAAGCACTGGGATGTGGGCTAGGATTTCTCTCAGATGTGTCATCTTGGACATCTTCTTCTATCTTCACATTTTCCTCGGATCCTATGGATGTAGAACACTCGGGTTCCTCTCTGTTATCCTCTTTCTCACCAGTATCAGAGGAAAGAACTTCGACCTCTGGTGACTCCTGTACTTTATGAACAGCCTCTCTAGGAGATGCTCTGTCCTCTAATTCCACTCTAGAGGAAGACCCCACTTCGGGTACTCTTGCCTCTTCTTCCACTCCTATTTCCTCACTCGTACTCTCTTCAGATGGCTCAGAGCCTAAGTACGCTGGGGTTCTCACCTCAGGTTCTTGAGGTTGAGCAGCATGTCTATAGTTTTGGATAGAAATGTGGTCTGGGCTTATCAGAGCGAGCATTGTACCTGGAACGCGTCGAATGAGGGGATATTCTCCTGAAGTGGTGGGATTGAATCTGGTCATGACCCAGTTCCTGAACGTGTTGCCTTGTTGAGTCAATTCCAGACTCTGAAATGCTCTTCTGATCACCAACCCGAAAAACCTTGGAAACTTGATGTTCTTTAGGAATTTATGTTGCCCAACTTCTCTTCCTTTGGCAATGGCAGAGGTCTTGAGATTGACAGCAGTGAGAAGGTCGGTGTAGAGAATGCTGGCATAGTCAAGATTTCTTTGAAAGAACAATCCATACATTATCTGTAGGATTTATATTCTGGCTTGATCTTGACTACCAGATTTTCCTGTGAGGGTTCGGTTCAGTGCAGAGAACATGAAATTCCACACTGGTGGTAGATTCTGTCTTTTGAATGCTCCGATTCGGGTGATATCTTTGTTGTAGCCTAGAAATCGTACAAACTCTAGAAGGACAACATTATTGGGTGGCTTCTCGAAAGCTTTTATGTTGAGCTGTCGCTTGCTCTTCATTCCAAGGATTCTCCGCAGGGTAGTTGCTCTGATTCTGATCATTCCAGAACCTCCATCTCGACCAGAATCCACATTGCCGATTATTCCGTTGAGCACTTCTACGTGTTGGCATGTAGTCCACCATTGCTTGATGTAGAGCTCAGGAATGTTGTCGTCGAAGTCTGTTAGGGCTTTGAAGATTTCTGAGTTTCTGAAGAACTCCAGAAATATGTGGTATGTGGGTAGATAGAGAGCAGGGTTTGGATCTAATCGATGGTTGCTTTCAGCAAATTCGTATGGAAGAATAACAATTTGGTCGACGGGACCAATACGGCTTGAATCTGCTGAGTGTTGGGGGTTTGCCATTGTTGCAGGTTTGGGTTTTGAAGGTTTGAATGAAGAGAAAAGATGAATCAGGGTTTTAGATAACTTAGAAGGCGTAAGAAATGGAAAGGTTTAAAGGAAATGGGTATTTATATGGGAAATGTGTGGCTGGATCACGGTCATAGGTACTGTAGGTACTCGAGGGTGGATTAGTGGAACGGTTGCTACAGTGAGAACGTGGGAACAGCTAGCGGTTTGTCTTTCAATCAGAGATTGCCACGTGGATTTGTTCTGACCACTTTTTGTGCAAGTAAACCGTCGTGGTTAGAGATGTGTGGGTTACAAGTGGTTGACGTTTAGAAATGACCCGCACTCTGATGATGTGTTTCTGATGACGTGGCAGAACAAGCTAACAGAGCTCTGATGGAGTTGTGTTAAGTTGCTTCTTTTGTGTGGCCTTCATTTCTTACCGTTACCTTTACCAGAACTTGTTCTGATGTGAGATGGTCAGAACTTTACATGATTAAACATAGTTCTGATGAGAAGCAACAGAGGCTCTGATGAGATGTCAGAGTTCTGACTGGTTCTCCAAAACATTTAGCTTTAAGCTCAAAAAGCAAAGTCAATTTGGTTTGGAAATTTGATTATTGACTTGCTCCCCCTAAAACCATGCAATTTTCCTTTATAAGCTCCCCCTCGATAGATTAGTCCCCCTTCCTTTTTTTTTTTGATAAACAAAAGAACGCTTTTGTACGACCATGGAGAGAAAAAATGCGTGACAGAATTCTTGTGTACAACAGAACTCTGTTGAACTATCCTACCCAACCTTTTGACAGAGCTCTGGTAGAAACAACAGAGCTTCTGTTGATTTTAAACAGAGTTAGGAGGACAAGTTCAGCATACCCAGTTTGCTGATTAGGAAGTTAAATCTCCTTTCATTTAGGGCTTTTGTAAACAAATCAGCAAGCTGGAGGTCTGTTGAAACAAAGTACATTTCAATAGTCCCTTTTTCAACATGATCCTTTATGAAGTGATACCTTATGTCAATGTGCTTGGTCTTTGAGTGCTGAACTGGATTCGCAGTTATGGCAATGGAACTCCTGGAGTCACATAGAATTGGAATCTTACCATACTCTAGACCATAATCTCTGAGTTGTGTCTTCATCCATATTACTTGGGAACAACAACTAGCAGCAGCAACATATTCCGCTTCTGCTGTAGAGGTTGAAACACAGTTCTGTTTCTTGGATGTCCAACTCACCAACTTTTCTCCAAGCATTTGGCAGCTACCAGAGGTACTCTTTCTGTCGTTCTTGCATCCTCCATAGTCTGAGTCTGTGTAAGCTACAAGCTCGAAACCAGAGTTAAGAGGATACCAGAGACCCAAAAATTGAGTCCCTTTCAGATATTTAAAGATACGTTTGACAGCTGTTAAATGAGTTTTGGTAGGATTTGCCTGAA
The DNA here is from genome assembly GCA_033807775.1 of Saussurea involucrata. Classification (NCBI taxonomy): domain Eukaryota; kingdom Viridiplantae; phylum Streptophyta; class Magnoliopsida; order Asterales; family Asteraceae; genus Saussurea; species Saussurea involucrata. Next base: position 112,590,844 of record CM066315.1, read on the forward strand.
ATCTGGCACAGTGACAGGTTGCAAACATTATATCAGGTCTACTGGCGGTTAAGTACAAAAGTCATCCTATCATTCCTCTGTAGTGCTTGACATCTGTTGGTTCACCATTAGGATCAGAGTCAAGTTTAACTCCAGTGGCAATAGGAGTTTTCATTGGTTTTGAATCATTGAGCTTATATTTTTTCAACATGTCAGAGATGTATTTGGACTGACTTATGAAAGTCCCTCTGTCAGATTGTTTGACTTGTAAACCCAGGAAGAAAGAGAGTTCTCCCATCATGCTCATTTTGAATTCACTTTTCATTAAAGTTTCAAACTTATCACAGTACTCTTGCCGTGTAGACCCAAAAATAATATCATCAACATATATTTGTACCAGAAGTATATCATTTTTATATCTCCTGAAGAATAGAGTTTTATCGACGGTACCTTTTTCGAAGTGATTGACCAACAGAAATTTGGACAGAGTTTCATACCAGGCTCTGGGAGCTTGCTTAAGACCGTATAGAGCTTTGTCTAGCTTGTAAACGTGGTCTGGAAACTCTGAGCATTCAAAACCAGGTGGTTGCTGGACATAGACTTCTTCTTGTAGTTTGCCATTCAGAAATGCAGACTTGACATCCATTTAATAGACCTTGAAACCCTTATGAGCAGCATAGGCTAGGAAGATTCTGATTGCTTCTAGCCTAGCCACAGGAGCAAAGGTTTCGTCATAGTCAATCCCTTCTTCCTGTCTATATCCCTTTGCAACCAGACGGGCTTTGTTTCTGATGATAATCCCATCTTCATCCTTCTTGTTTCTAAACACCCATTTGGTTCCAATGGCTGTTTTTCCTTTTGGGAGTGGAACCAAGGACCAGACTTTATTTCTCTCAAATTCCAGAAGCTCTTCTTGCATAGCTTCGATCCAATTTGGGTCCTCTAGGGCTTCAGAAATCTTCTTCGGCTCAATCATGCTTAGAAAATTTACAAAGAAAGCTTCATTGATTGTGGCCGATCTTGTCTTTACACCATCTTCAGCATCACCAATTATAAGATGATGAGGATGATCCTTTGTCCATCGTGTCATGGGAGCATGGACAACGGGTGGCGTCTGTGCTTCTGATGGGAAAAGACGAACTTCAGCATCAGAGTTTTGTAGGTTTGGACCAGGGCTCTGTGGCACACAACTTTGGAGAGTGGCCTCATTGCTCTGAGAGTCATTAACAGGGCTCTGTGATGGTGAACTTTCAAACAAGGAATTTCTTCCGACGTTTGTCATCAGAGGTGATGAAGGCTCTTGTTCAGGTTCTCTTTCATTCTGGTGAGGTTCCTCATTTCTCTGAATTACTCCTGTAGACAGAGAAGTAGATGGTAAAGTATTAGAGGGACCAGTGAGAGATGTACCTGTCAGATTTTGATCTGTTGAGTTCTGAGCTTATCATAGGAATCATCATCGAAGAAATCATTGAACATGAGATTGATGTCTTCTTCCCTTGATCTAGAGGAAGTTATCTTCTCTTGTTCTGTCTATATCCCCTCTGTTGATTTTCGATCAGAGGAGCTTGATATGCTTTCATCAAAGGACACATTTACACTCTCTTGAATGACCCGACATCTGGTGTTGTAGACTCTGTAGGCTTTAGAGGTTAAGGAATAACCAATAAAGATTCCTTCTTCTGCTTTCTTGTCAAACTTTCCCAGATGTTCTCTGTCATTCAGTATGAAGCACTTGCAACCGAAGACATGAAAGAATTTCACATTTGGTCTTCTGTTGTTAATGAGTTCATAAGGAGTCTTCTTGAATCTTTTTACAATTACAGCTCTGTTTTGGGTAAAACATGCTGTTGAGACTGCTTCTGCCCAGAAGTTCATTGGAAGGACAGAGCCAGCCAACATGGTTCTGGCGGCTTCTACCAGAGTTATGTTCTTTCTTTCCACAACTCCATTCTGTTGTGGAGTTCTGGCAGCTGAGAAGTTTTGGGAGATGCCTTCCTCTGTTAGGTATGCATTGATTATGTCATTCTTGAATTCTGTCCCGTTATCACTTCTCAACTTCTGTACCTTTAGATCTAACAGAACCTGTATCCTTTTCAACAAACTTATCAGAATTTCTGGGACATCAGATTTTACTCTGATGAACTCAATCCAAGTATATCTAGAGTATTCATCAATTAAAACAAGGATATACTTCTTGCCCGACAGACTTTGCACAGAGATTGGACCGCAGAGATCCACATGAAGCATATGCAAAGGTCTGGGACAACTATGATCACTCTTTGTTCTGTGTGAAGATCTTTTCATCTTTCCAAGTTCACAAGCAGAACAGAGATGGTCTTTGTCAAATTTCAGAGAAGGAAGTCCTTTTACTAACTTCAGTTTCACGAGTTTGTCAAGATTTCGAAAGTTTAAATGAGCAAATCTTTTGTGCCAGAGCCAGGCATCTTCATTATTCAAAAACACTAAACAGAGTCTCTCTGTTGTAGTGTTTTGGTTTGGTTTGAAATTCATTTTGTAAAGATTGCCTTTTCTATCAGCTCTTAAGAGTTCTTGACCAGTCTCGGAAAGTAACAAGGAACAATACTTCATCCTAAAATTGACATCGAAACCGTGATCACAGAGTTGACTTATACTGAGAAGATTATGATTTAATCCTTCAACATAAGCAACTTCAGAGACTGAAACACCACCATTTACTAATGTACCATAACCTTTAATCTGTCCGCCATTGTCTCCTCCGAAGGTTACCGCACTTCCCATCTTGTTTTTGAAAGAAGTTAACAGCTCCTTATTCCCCGTCATGTGCCTGGAGCATCCAGAATCCAAGTACCAGGTCTGGTGGTCTCCAGCGCTATGTCGTCAGATTCTGTCGTGGTAAGAGCAAATGCATGAGCTAGATCTTCTTCTTCTGTTGTTCCCTTCGTTATTTCTGGTTCTCCAGTCATCCAGTCAACAGCTGCTTCTAAACTTTCATCATCCACAGCAACTCCACATAAGTTGGCTTGTTCTGGTTCATCATCAGAAGATGAGTCAGAGACCCAATTTTCCATTTCAGCAACATAACTTCTTTCTCTGTAATTGTACTTGTATTTGTTTTTGTAGTAGTCCTGGTCTTTTACCAGTTTGCCTCTACAATTAACAGAGAAGTGTCCAGGTTTGCCGCATCTGAAGCAGCGTCCATTTTGATTGATGGGCTGGGCTGCATCGGCCTTCTGTTGTGCTGCTGGATTTTCTCTTCTTTGTGGAGGTTTCCCTAATTCTGTGGCAACTATGTTGGAACTTTGCTCTGGTGTTGTATATCCTCTTCTGTCTTCCCTTCCTTCTCTCTCATATCTGCCTCTTCTGTCGAACTTATTGCCAAATCTCTTGTTAAATTGTTGAGTTATTAAAGCAAGAGATTGGGCAAAGACTTGAATGTCATCCTCCTCTGATGAGCTCTCATCTGTTTCACTTTCTGCAATCAAACTTTTCTTTCCTTTCTTTTTATCAGACTTTTCTTTCTTTTTTTCTTTGCTTGAACTCTCTCTGTTGGACCTTTCAGATGTGGTTTTCTTCGAATCAGAAACTAAGGCGATTGGACCAGCACTGATGGATTTGCCTTTTTGCTTGACAACCTCCTTTTCTTGTGCGGCCAAAGTGCCATACACATCCGTTAAAGACCATACGTCTAAGTCCTGATTAGCTTGAAAAGACATGGACAGATTTAACCATTCATCATTCAAACTTTTCAAAAACAGAACATTGTTATCTTCCTTCGACCTAACAACCCCACATTTTTTGCATTTATTGATCAACACATTAAATCTGTTGTAGGTTTGCTGTAAGGTTTCCTCAGGAAGTGCCTTGAAATCGTTGTATTCATTTATACATTGGGTCCTTCTGTTCTTTTGGGTCTTGATACCACCCTCAAGTTGATTAAGAAGTTGATCCCAGATTTCCTTAGCAGTAACACATGAATCTAGTTCTTGAAATATTTCGTTTGGAATGGCCATAATCAGTAGTCTAACTGCTTTAAGATCATTTTCCATTTTTAGATTTTCCTCATCAGTAAAACCTGTGGTTTTAACTTCATAATGAGCTGGAATCTCAGCAGTAGTTCCTGTTGCGGGTACACGGGGAACAAAAACCATGGGTTGGAATGGTCCATCCGTGACTGATCGCATGAGGTCTTTATCTATACCATCGAAAAAATTAACCATCATGATTTTCCATTGAGGATATTCATCTCTCAGAAGAGTAGGAGGTTTTGTTAAAGAGCCAACAGTATAGATAGCATTTATACCGTTGTTAGCCATTTTGAAAGAAAAACAGAGTACAGTTTGTTGCAAAACGATTTTTGGCTAGAAACAGAGTTTCAAACAGTAACCAATGGAACAGTAACTTTTTGAGAAGATTTTAAGCTAAACTAGAAAGTTTTAAACACAGTTATATGAGCTCTGAAGGCTTGGTTAGACTAGAAAGCAGTAAAACAGAGTATATTATGAAGCTTTTAAAGTCGCACAGACACAATCAACAACAGTGAATCAACCTTGGTAGATTGGATCGTTTGGCTTAAGAAAACCAAAGCGGCTCTGATACCAATTGTAGGTTCCCAGATTCACGTTGTATCATATTAATGGTAGTAAAATAGACAGCGGAAGCATATTAAATAAAGCCATTAAAATGAGTGATTGTGTAAACGATAAGTGAAATATGAGAATCAAATATTGAACAGTAAAATGAAAACAAGATCAGATATAAAAGCTGCTCATATATTGATAATGAATCACACCAAGAACAAGTTAAAGTGTGTTCGGAAATCTCATAGGACAACAATATCGTACGGAGGTAGTGCTCGGGATTGCTGCAGTGTGTGCTTAAACAATTGTGGAAAAACTACTCTTCCCAAAGCTTACAATTGTTGTTCCACTACCTCGCTATTTATAGACCTGATAAAGTGTAGACAGTGTACTATCGTACCCTTGAATGACACGTGGAAAGTGTGTCTCCAATCTTTAGGGCATACGTGGAAATTGTGGACACATGTCTAACACTTAAGGTTTCCTACGAGACTTAGGCTGACAGAGGTCTTTTACTTCACAGAGCTCTGTCGCAAGAGCTCTGTTGGTCTTTTGTTGAATACTTGTTCTCTTGTTGGAATTCTTCGACAGAGCTCTGATGAGCTCTGTTGGATCCGTCAGAGCTCTGTTGAGCTCTGTTGGTCTTCTTTGATGAACATCTTCCAGGTCTTCTGTCTGATCTCTGTTGGTCTTCTGACTTGGAACTATTTTCAATACTTTTACATCAGATGCTTTGGGACTAACACTTGACACTCGTGCTTTCAGTTTCCGAACAAGGGGGCAGACCCTCATACACCCGATACCAAGGTCTACTCCTGAATCTACCACTGTTCGCCATTTCTCTTGAACATAATACTAAAGCTACAACATTCTTTCCTGATTTGCCCGACCCTTTTCCACTCTTAAAGTTCTTCCTTAGCTTAACATGTAATATCTTACGACCTAGTGAGTTCATAGCCTTCATGCATGACATGCAGTAATTAAATCGTTTCGTACATTCTATCATTTTAAATACACAACATTTGGAAACAACTCGGGTGCACATGACCCCATCACTCTTATAACTTCAATACCCTGCACAACGATTCGAGAATCGTTTGCATGCTTCTTCCTGTGAATATCAATCTTGCTCAATCCGAACAATGTTATTACGACAGTAATACATTGCATGAAAATCTTTTCGTATGACACAATTCTGAAAGAAATTACTGACACCAAGTAAACCAGTCGGTCCTCACACTCATTTGTATGATATCAACAAACCAATACTCATTTGATTGTAAAAGTTTTACTGGCAAACGTTTTCTTGACCTTTTTGTAACAATTTAACATATCATGAAAAGTGTGAAATATTTTGTAAATCGCTAAGCTCAAAATCTCAATGTGCAATGTAACAAAACAAACAGTTATTTGAGTCCCGACTTTCCAATGTGCGGACAGACGTTACAATTCCGTACTAGCACTAGTACTAGTACTAGTACTTGATTGATTGATGCCGCCCGTGTGCCTGCTCCCTTCCCCCGTATTTATCTCTCCCACGAACCAATACTTTAAACATACACTCGCACAAGCTGGCTCATTTTTTTGTTCAAAATTGACATTTACGTATTTATTTTGAATCGTGAAAATTTCATGTTACACAAAAGAACTCCATGCATGAGACTCTACTTGCAATTGAAGGCTACTCACTCTAACAAGGTCAACCGCTTTACTTACGCAACTTATCCTTGACACTCCACCTACGACCAATGGTCGTCCTTTCGGTCACGCAACAACTTGCTGAACACACTTTCCACAACTCACTTACTCAACCCTTTCATACTATTTCGCTTTGAACAACTATCTCACTTTCCACTTCTATATGCTTTCATTTCACTATAGGTATCTTATTTCATTTACCATGTCCTTGAAAAGCTCGAATAAGAATTCAAAGCTCCATTGACACTTTCAAGATTTCGACATCGTCCTTTCTTACCAACCCGACCGATCTGTCCCATGATTTCTAGAACTGGGACTCTCCCGAAACAGGAGTCTTACTCAAACTCAACATCCATCCTCTTTGAATCCACGAAGAGTTACCTCTAGCCGACTCATAACGTTCTATACAACATTTCTTCTCTTCGATGTATACATACACCACCTCATATACGACTTCTCATGAACCTCCCCAACAAGGGTTTCAATCTACCACTCGGGGACCTTGCTGACATTCTAACGTGCTGGAACACGACATAACACTAGGCAGGTTAATAAGGTAGGTTAAGCACCTACATGTACTTGTAAGTTCGCAATTACACTGGCCAGGTGAAATCCCAAACTTACCTTACATAACAGTCCTCAGTACCCTATTAGTCCTATCTCTATATGTTAGAGCATTGTTGTATTCAAGATTTACTGTAAAGTCAATGTACTGTATGAGTCTATACAGTATTGTGAATGCCTTTATACCTTGTATGTTATGGGTATAAATAGGCTTGTCTAGACCATTTGTTAAAAACACTTTAGAAAGCTTTTGTAATCTTTTAGAAACCTTTTGTAATCCTTTGAGCTCAATACATGGATGAAATATTTGCTCTCTAGATTCTCTCTCACTACATTCATATCTTATTGCTAGAGATCTGGGATTTCACAATTGGTATCAGAGCTAAACAGAAGATTCAAGCAGATCGAAGACCAAATTGAAGATTTTTTACACTAAAGCTGAAGAATTCGGATTGGGTGTTCATCACTATTCATCACTGTTCATCAAGAATTCTGACCCTTCTTCATTTACTATTCATCCAGATTTCATCTTTTCTTTAATTTTTGATCTTTTGGATTGATTCTTGACATCATTGCACTCGGATTTGATTCCTGAACATCTTTAATTCTTGGATCAACACCAAAATCTGCACATAATTTGCAGATCTGATCATTTTATATCATTTTTGTTCGAAAACTTTTTCCACACACTTTTGGATCAAAATTCGATTAAATTGATCGAATTAGGATTTGTGATTAACTAAGAAAGTGTGTGGAATCAAATTTCGAACAAATCTGTGCAAATTTCATAACAATTGATCAAGAATTGAAAAAGTTATGGCTGATTTAGTGATTTTCGTGTTCGAAGTGCAGAATTCGGATCATTCTTGGTGAATTCGGATCATTCTTGGTGAATTCGGATCATTCAAAGAAGAATTCGGAGTGTTCTTGGAAATACAAGTGTAGAATTCGACTCAAGAAGGATTCGAATTGATTGAATTCGAACCCAGCTAGATTCGAATTGAGGAGAATTCGAACTGTGTTAGATTCGAATTGAGTTGATTAAATTTTCCAAGTGTTGAATTCGAACCCTTCTTCATCCGAATTCATAGAATTCGAACCCTTAAGCATCCGAATTCATAGAATTCGAACCCTTAAGCATCCGAATTCATTGAATTCGAACCCTTAAGCATCCGAATTCATTGAATTCGAACCCTTAAGCATCCGAATTCATTGAATTCGAACCAAGTTAAGTCCGAATTGAGTGAATTCGAACCCTTCAGCATCCGAATTCATTGAATTCGAACCATTCTTCATCCGAATTCGTTGAATTCGAACCCTTACTCATCCGAATTCTTGTGAATTTAAAAAAAAAAAAAAAAAAAAAATTTATATATTTTTTTTGTGTATTTTCATACACTGTATTTCATACACTGTAAGAATTTTTTATATATTTTTTTTGTGTATTTTCATCCGAACCCTTACTCATCCGAATTCTTGAGAAAATTTTTTATCTCGAAATTTTTTCTATAGTGTATTTCATACACTGTAAGAGCTTTTCAAGAAAAAAATTTATATATTTTTTTTGTGTATTTTCATACACTGTCTGCTTGATCTTCTGAACGATCAATTTCTAGCAATATTCAAAATGGTTTTACAACAAGTTATTGTTAAAAGCAGTGGTGAAGATTTGAAGCAAACTCTGAAAAAGGAGAATCCTCCAATTGCAAAAGTTTTTGTTAAACCAAATGTAAAGTTGCAACAAGTCATTATAACAGAAACATCTGTTAATTCACATGTATCTGTTAAACCAAATAATGAAGTGTTGCAACAAGTCATAATAACAAAAACACCTCCAAAGCCACTTGAAAAAGCTAAGGCAAATAATGGAATTTTGCAACAAGTTATTTTATCAGAAACATCTCCTATATCAGAAACTCCTGTTAAAGATAATGCTTCAAATTCTTCAACTCCTATTTTAAATAAAGCATTGGAAGAAAAAAATGTTAATCTGAAAAGACAAATTTTAGACATTTCTTCTTCAAATGCTAAACTTACTAAAAGAATAACTGATCTTGAAGTTTATATTGCAGATCTTGAAGCAAAGAAAGACAACTCAAGTCTGCACGATCAAATCGAGAATCTTCAAGAGAAAGTAACAACTCTTCAAAAAGAAAATGCCGATTTGAAGAGTAGAGAAGAAAAGAGAGTGAAGTGGAACTTAAAGTTACATGCTCAATTAAAAGAAGTTAAAGATATAGGGAAAATTTTGGACAGTGAAAATGCCGATCTAAAGAGAAAACTGTCTAATTTTTCTTTTGAAGAAAAGAAAGTTTTTGAAGAAAAGAAAGAGACTGAGCTGAAATGTATAAAACTTTCAAAACAAGTTTCAGACTTTGAGAAAGTTTTATTTTTAGAAAAAGACAAGCTCGAAAAAGAAAGAGCTAAATTTGAAACTGAACGAAATTTTTTTGAGATTAAAAGTTCTGAACTTTCCGTGAAAATCTCTGAATTAGAAAATCTTTTGGAAAAGGAAAGAAAAGATTTCACGGAAAAACAAAATCTCTTTGAAAAGGAAAGTAAAACCCTTAAAAAGAAAAATATGGAAATTTTCAAAGAGATTACTGATAAAAGAAAGTTTTTGGAAAAAGATTTTGAATCGGAACGCGAATATTTTGAAGATGTGATTCTTAATCTTACCAAAAGATTATCTGGTTTATCAGCTGATATTATGAAGGATCAGTTGATCAAATCTGATCTCCAAAAATTTGATCTAATTTCTAAAGAGAAAAATGTTTTAATAAACAAAGTCAAAGAACTTGAAGACGTCATTTTTAAATTTGATGTCTCAAAGCAGGCTAGTCATAATTCTATCTTTCAGACTCCATTTGTTGATTCAAATGATTCTGAATGTTCTTTTAAAACTGCTTCAAGTTCAAGTTTTAAAAACATTTCTTCTAAACAATTTAATAGATCAACAGATTTCTCAAAAGGTCGGATTCGTTCAACAAATCTCTTCTATAATCCTCTGTATGATAAATCAGATAACAAAACAAAGGTGCCTAAAATTAATACTTCCAAATCTGAAGAAGTTCCAGTCTTCAAGAGGGTGAAGATGGAATGGAGAATCAAAGGCACAACAGTTCCAAAGAAAGATGTGCCAAAATCATCTGTATCCACATCAAATGCAAAGAAGAACAATACGCCAAAAGGTAAATCTTCTGCTAAACTTAATCCTATTCATTCTGTAAATCATCTGATTAGGTTGGCACATAAGAAAATCTGTTGTTCTTACTGTGGATCAAATGATTTTGTGCATAAAGATTATACTTCTTATTGGTATGGTTCTTACAGTATTCCTTGTAAGAAATCTACACCTAACCCACTAGGACCCAAATGCCATTGGGTACCAAAATCTGCTTAAACTGTTTTGTAGGTACATCATGTGTTGTACTGATTTGTAGATACATACCACACACATGACTGAAAACAGAAGAGAAGCGGCGTATTTCTTTGAAGAATATTTGTACCATTAAGGGGGAGACAAATCATGAATGGTTTCTGAATACATCAATTCAGGACCCGTGCTTAAATGTAATTGGCTTTTGGACATATCAGTTCAAAACCCGTTCTTCAAAGACTATGGCTTCTGAACAATTCAGTTCAGGACCCATACTTCAACGACTAAGACTTCTAAACAAATCAGTTTAGAACTCACACTTCTCAGGTGATATCCTTAACTGTTACATCTTTCTGTTTCAAGGAACGTGGTAAAAGGTAACATTGGATTATATTTTGTGTCTACTACTTTGAAAATTTGAATCTTTACAAATTTAATTCAATGAGATAAAATTTTCAATTTTCATTCAATGAATTAAATGTGTGCTAAAAGATGATTTTACAAGTATTTTTGTTTTATCTGAGTTATATTTGTTTCAACTCTCACCTCTAAAATAAATCGAAAGGTCAGCAAAACATGAATGAAATTATGCTGAATGCTCAAAGTCATGTGAATCTGGATATATATAGAATATAATGCTCAAAAAGCCTATATGTCAGAATGATGGATGGAAATGAAAATATGGGCAAAGCACTATGTTTTAGAACCAAGTGATTGAGATAAAATAGTTGCACTATCATTTAGTTTGAAAGTTTGTGCCTGTGGCCTTTCTGGTTTGGGAGAGTAAGTCCTAAGGGGTGCTCGACACCTAGTCCCTAAGATCAACTGGTCTGGGATCGGCTGACCCAAATCCTGCAATAGAACCAGATAGAAAGCCATGTTTTACTGGTACAAATGGGTTTAAGATATATCGATGTGGCCTTTCTGGTTTGGGAAATTAAGTTCTAAGGGGTGCTCGTCACCTAGCACCTAAGGCCAACTGGTCTGGGATCTGCTGACCCAAATCCTGCTATAGAACCAGATAGAAAGTCATGTTTAACGGTGTATCTTATTCTTACTAAACTTTTTGATCAAAAGATGCCAATGAGCACAAAATCAAAAGATGCCAATGCGCACAAAATCAAAAGATGCCAATGAGTACAAAATCAAAAGATTCAAATGTGCATAAAATCAAAAGATGCCAAAGAGCACACATCTCTTGAAACTTGGGAAAATACAAAGTCGCGATAAACCCGTAAATTTGTGAAAATTCTGATTTTGGACAAATAGTGTGAGTAGAGCAAAATATTCTTATATGTTTTAGAATTGCATATGCTTGAAGCTAATCATATTTCCCATGCTAGCACACCAAATAGATTTAATAAAGGGGTTGAAACTGAACATTTTTTAACTTGATATACAATGATGACTTGTTCTTGAATCCAAACACATGCATTTGATTTCATTTGATTGAAAAATCTGTTAAATTTCATTAAGTTGAATTTCTTTTGTAAAGTTTTCAAATGATCAAATGTTTGTAGTTACAAATGAAGTTCAATGAATTTTATTTTCCTTGTGTAAATTTTTTAAAATTTGTATATTGTGCGTTATTGAAATATATGCATACTTTCAGGGGAGAAAACAAATTGCTCCAAAATTCTTATTTTGAGGGGGAGCAAGTTTATCCACTAAGGAGGAGATTGTTAGTAATACTCAGAGACACGACTGAAATTGAAGAAGGTTTTCGATGATTATGATGCTCACCATCATCGAAAAAGGGGGAGAAAAGTTTAATTTCAATTTCATGTCAAAGAGCTTTCAAATCAAAGATATTTCAAGTCAAAGATTCGTGAACAAAGACTGAAGATTGGGGAGAAGGATCATGTGAAGTCCAAATGTTGCTGAATTTGGTTATCTTAGTTCTGAGTGGTTATCAGAATGCGCTTACACCTAAAAGTTCAACAATGTGGATGGTTTCACATCTTTCTGATCCAAACTCTAATCGTTTCTGATTTATCTTGTTCCGAATTGATGGTTTTATACAAAGATCGGAATTTCATGTTCAAGACTTGAAGACAATCTGTTGAAGATTGTATTGAAGAAGGTTGATTTTTCAAAGAAAAAGACAATGACTTTTCATGTTTGTCTGAAGATTCTTCAAAGCTGAGTTCTTAAAGAGTGTCAAAGCATATAGTTCTCCGTGAACTAGTGGAGATAAAGCTACTTGAAGATAGTTTGATAAAGTGTCTGTTGAAGAAGATTGACTTTACAAAGAGCTGAAGACTGCTGTCAAATTTTTTAAATCTTGAATCCAAAGGAGGAGATTGTTAGAGCATTGTTGTATTCAAGATTTACTGTAAAGTCAATGTACTGTATGAGTCTATACAGTATTGTGAATGCCTTTATACCTTGTATGTTATGGGTATAAATAGGCTTGTCTAGACCATTTATTAAAAACACTTTAGAAAGCTTTTGTAATCTTTTAGAAACCTTTTGTAATCCTTTGAGCTCAATACATGGATGAAATATTTGCTCTCTAGATTCTCTCTCACTACATTCATATCTTATTGCTAGAGATCTGGGATTTCACACTATATCAGTGTCATCCTAACGCATTCCCTGTATCTACAATAGTGCCCTCCTAACGCATTTTCTGATTCTCAGTTGTGATTTCTACTCCAAAGTTTAAGTTTAGGCCCATCCGGTCACCTAAATCCCTTAAACTATGGCTCTGATACCATTTGTAACATCCCAAAAACACTATAGGACATACATAGCATTAAAATCAAACTCTTTTCAATAAAACTAGGTCCCAACATTTCATTACATCATTCATAAGCTAAGGTTGGCGGAAACAACCTATACACAACTGAGAATATTCTAACTTCTATGGTTGGCACTTGCACTGTCTCTAGTTGCGCATGTACTCTATCTTGCTCTTGATCACTTACTTGAGCCTCTTACTACTTGCTTACCTGAAAATGGTTTAGTTTTTGAAAGCGAGGGTTAGACCAAAAGGTCTAGTGAATTCCCTCCGAAAACAACATGTAAACAGTATAACAACTTTTATAAAAGAATCATCGTAAACCTGAACATAACATCAAGCATAGTACTGCACTGTGTGTTGGATCACATAAACATTCTTCGATCGAGGCTCCCAGCAGGTTCCCTTCTCGCCTCTTCCGGAGCCTACGCTTACTCCCCTTCCCGGAGCCCACACGGACTCCCCTCTACCGGATAGTAGGAAACGGATTCCAACCTACCGGTCTGTCATACATATCCAAGGGATCATCAGAACCCGAGGATCTATCTCTGATCCCACAGTGCAGACCGACTCCACATAGCACATCATTCCTTTAATCATTTCATAAAACATGCAACTTTAAATCCTTTGAATCATCAATCTCATTTTATTATATCATAATAAGCTTTCTTAAGTAAAACGCGTAGTTCATGGAAAAACATACGTGACAGTTATAAACTGTTCATGCTCGTAAATGAAACCATAATCAGTTAGAAACATTTAACACTTTACGTCATAAAAGGGTTTAGGGAACTCACCTCAATAACGCTGAACGCACTTCTTACTACCTCCAAGCTAATCCAAACGAACACCTAAGGGCATTGAATTCGAATCAGATAAACAATTCACCCTACTGTCCGGATAACTCTTTCCGGACACAGCACTTACCGGATACAACAACTGTCCGGACACCAATCCGGACGCATAGACTTTCCGGATATTACTTCCTTTCGGTCACAACCTATCCGGACATAATCATCCGGACTCTTAGCCCCTTTCCGGACATTCTATCCAGATTTTACTCCTTTCCGGACGCATTATCCGGATAGATACGCATCCGGTAACTCCCAAGAAAACTTACCCGGACACTCGCAAAAACGTCCGGACACTACTAAACATTAGTGTCCGGAAACTACGGCTGTTCGAACCCAATCAGTTTAAAAGTGACCATTAACTCGTTTTTAGCCATTAATTTGATTAGACAAACCTAAGGGTTCATCCACCAAACCTAAACATCCATTTAATCCACTTTTAGTCCTATAAAATCGATTTATGAAGACAAAACCCTCACAACCCACTTTTAATGAAAATGTGGTTGAAAACCCAATCAATCACTGATTCTAGACTTAAAGATTCAAGCCAACACAAGAATTAACAGGGATTAAGAGTTACCTTACTAGTCTCTTCTTTGTTTATTCACTTCTTTGATTTCTTCCCAAGACACCTTTCTTCTCCCTTTTCTTCCTCTTAGCCGCCAACTCTCACAAACCCAACAATAATACTGATTTTTGAAGAATGAGGCTGTCCTAGGGATTTGTGCATTTATATATCTTTCAAAGATGACACAAATAGCCCCTTAATTTATCTTTGCATTTCTAGCTAAAAGGACACTAAGCTTCCATTCTTTACAAAAGAAAGCCCGGTTGTTACATTTTTTGCCAAAAGATTAGACAAAATGCACCCACAAACTCTCAAGATCCTTCCCGACTTTAATGATATTTCCCCAAGTCGACCCCGATTTTGAAGATCCGTTAGACAACCATCGCTCCCGTAAATACATCTAATAACTTTAACCCAAAGAGCTTTGTCCTCACATTGAAAATGCCACCACCATTTTGTAGGTTTCTCTATGCCCACTTCACATGAAATCACTGCTGACGTCAATTGAACCTATGAGGGTCACACGCATTAGAGTACGTATTTCTCGAATTGACCATGATGGTCGTGAACCAAGATTAATTATAAGTTGTAATGGAAACACTCTATATATATGTATATACATATATATATATATATATATATATATATATATATATATATCTTTTTTATTTATATAAAAGGAGAATCCATGGTTGATGAGGTGGCATCATGAGAATCAAATATTTATCAAATGGTGAATTGTGGTTGATTATAAGTTGTAACGGAAACAATCTATATATATATATATATATATATATATATATTAAAGGAAAACCAAGAAGAAGTGATGTGACACTCTCTACAGGCTAGAAACTCCTTTATCTTTTTTCTCCTTTTTTTAATTTTTTAAAATACTAATTAAGATAAAGACTTTTATGTCCTCGTATGTAAATGATATTTTCATTAAAAGGTATGGGGTGTTTTTATACTTTTACATGCACATTGAAAAATATGTTAGTTAACTATTCGTTTTCTCTTGTTAATGTTACTTAACTATTCATTTTCCCTTGTTTATGTTAATTAATTATTCATTTTTTCTTATTTATTCTACCTTGTGGTTCTTCAATTTTTAGTTGGCTACCTAATGCTTTGGTTTGTTGTCAAACAACTTTTCTCTCAAATTTTCTCTCATTATCTAGGGTATGGACTTATGTTTATTGCTAAGTTATATGGTGTTATGTGTACTTTATATGTTTTTGTTGTTTTTTTGGTACAAAGTGTCACAAACAAAAGAAAAGGCAAATGAGATATTTCTTAAATAAGTCGTGAAGATCGTTGAACATATCAAGAACATGAAAGTTTCATGGACAGTATATGCTTACATTATTAAATGTAAGTGTTAGTCCCGAGGGGCTATACAAGTTTGTAGAAGGGATTTGAATACAAACACACATATTTGACTTTTCTAAATTGTTTATTGGTAAATCATTAACAATTTACAGCTTGTTGCGGAACAAGATTAAGGATAAACCTAAATCTAAACAAGTTGGAACACTAAGTTTCTTGCACTAAGAAAGGGAAGGAAATTACTAATAATAACCTATCTCAAAGATATAAGAAGATGAACTTGACCAGAGTTAGCAAGTTACTTCAAAATGAAGTGAGGTCGTCTTCTTATATACTGCATGCATTTAATGGATGGCAGTTTATACTTTACACGTGGTAGCAGCTCATTGGTTGTAGGATCTGACTTGAGTAGACAACCTTAGTAGCCGCATGAATGAACAGTGTAGTATCAGAGTGGTTGTACGATTTCAGACAATAAGGAGGTTCTTTTCTGACATATCGTACGGAGTCGTGCAAAGGTGGTTAAGACAAAAGTACTTTCTATGGAGGACTTCATGATCAGCTTTCGTTCATTCAGCGCTCTATCATTCTATATCAGCGAATGACAAAGTTCAGCGATAGCTGAAGTCTTGTACTTGATACTTCACGTTGAGTGGACAAATCTGAGTCTTCGTTGATCCGCATCAGTTCATTAGGAGACTTGTCGCTGATTCTTGAGCTTGATCTTCGACTTCAGCGTAGAACCTCTATTAACATGAAACTTATCTTCAGGGATCATAAGTAAACAACTAACTTATCAGCGATCACCATAAGGACTGAACAGGCTCAGAGCATTATGGTGAATAGTGTTCGCTGAATGTTTAATCTAAAGATTGAGAGTTCCTATCAGCGGTACTGTAAGATCTTAGTACTTATCAGCGATAGTGAAACTCTGATACATATTGTTTACTTACAATTTTTACTAAGTATTTAAGAGAGGGTCATTATCAAATCACTGAGGGTTTGGATCAACAATCTCCCCCTATTTGATTATGACATAGCAACAGAGAAAATTGCTATTTAATGAAAACATAAGGATAAAAAGAACTCATAAAATATTTGTCCCTTTTACTGTTTTCTGGGATCTTTTCTGTACTGATGGAGTAAAGTACTTTCGCTGAAATCTTTCATTAAACTTCGTATCAGATTACAAAGGGAAGTGGAAAGATTATAAGTACAACAAATAAAATTACAAGTACAAAAGAATAACTGATAAAATAGAAGAATAAGGCGATCTTATCAGCTTATAGAGGTTCTTCCTTGATGAGAAGTTCATCAAGGGTCTTTGATGTGGGAATCATCCAGTTAGGAACCGTTACTCCTTGATTCTTTTTGTTCAGTGCTTCTTCAAAAATCAAGGGTTTAAGATGTCGTGCCTGAATGTCGCATTTGAAATCACACCAGTAGATGAGATCTTTCAGCTGTTCGATGGGAGTGATGGGAAGCTCTGAGATACGTTGAAAACGTTTTCGTCCACCATAGTTAATAAAGAATATCCCATAGGGTTTGCTTATGACTTTCCCAAGGATGAAAGTCTCATCGGGAGGAAGAGATGTGTTAAGTGCGGAAAGGTCAGGTTCTGGACCAAGAACTTCAGCACGAGAAAAGCCAATACCTGTTTCGTTTCGTATAGGAGGACCTGAGTCTGAAGGTTTAGAGTTTTTCTTTGCAGAGGCCCTTCTTTTCTGATTTGCGAGAGGAGGAGGAGGAGGAATATCCACACAAGAAGATACTAAGTCGATCTGTTTATTTATCAGCTTTTCGACATCATCCTTGTACTTAGATTGAGACTTCTGGATGGCTAATCTGATCTCCAACCATTCAGAGAGACCGTACTTCGTGATACCTTCAGCATAGAATTTTTCGTACTGTCCGTTCTCTCTGAATATCTCGACTTCAGCGATTGAAACTTTGAGGGTTGATTTTCCAGTGATATGTACCTTGTTGATTCTGGCAGGTCGATATCTAAAGTGTACCTTTTCTTTGCACCATTTTAAAGTAGATTGAGACACAGTTCTCTTTTCTTCAACGATCTTCTTGGCGTCTTCCCATAGCTGACATTAAACTTCAATTGGAGTTCTTTTCAGCTTAGGGTCTTTCACTGATTGTTGAGTAAGCTGGATGGCGAGTTCTCTGTCTTTTTCTTCAGCTTCCCTTCTTTCAGCGATTAACCTTTCAGCTCTGAGGTGATCCTTGTATTCCTTTTGTGAAAGTCTGAACTTTAGAGGAATAGAAGGATGTTGATCACGCTTCAGGATGATTCGCTGATATTCAAACTTATTAATCATCTCTTCTCTTCTTCTCTGATCCTCTTCACTTGGTTTTTGAGGAACCAAGGAAGTTCTGTTTGTATGAGAGAGTGTCTGTTCTTTAGGTTCATCAGTCTCGGTGATTAAATCCAAGACTGTGATTATTTCTTCAGCAGTTGGTTGTACTTCAGAATCCTCAAGCAGGGGAGAGGACTAGCTGAAACACAGCGATCTTATGAATAAGAACTTGGGTAGAACAGAGAAAAGAAATGGGTTTAAGTGTATAGGCTTTTTGTGGAGAGTAGAGCTGATAATGTATATAGATAGAGGAGGGATGCAGTATAAGGAAGTAAGATGTACTGTACCTGACGAACTGGCTTTTGAAGCAAGATCATCAGAGTTTCATCGTCTTCAGCGATACCTTTTCCTTTTCCCTTGTTAGCTTCAGACGCTGAAGGCTTTATCTTGGTTCGCTCCCCTGGAGGTTCGTTTATCGAAATCCCTTTAGCTGTAGTCTTCTGAGCAGGCTTGACGATAAAGGAGTCATTATCATCATCATCGTCATCATCACCCTTATCACTAGATGATGGTTCATCGTTAGATAAATCGAAAGCTTCATCGTCTTCAGCATCGGATTCAGATTCTTCAGCAGCTTCTTCGAGTTGCTCTTCGAGTTGCTCCCCCTCAGATACAGAGGTAAGCTTCTCGGTTCCCTCAGGGTTTTCATCTCCCTGAGGTCCAGCAGTTGTATCTTCATTTGTCTTCTCCCTCTCTTCAGTAAGGGGAAGGTCTTCAGATTTCTTCTCCTCCCCCTCAACATTATGGGGAAGGTCTTCTTTAGGTTTCTCCCCCTCTTCCACATCATGGTTGGGGGAGGTAACAGACTTCTCAGTGGCAGCAGCAGTCATAAGATTACTGTCTTCTTGGCCAGTAACTCTTATGCAGTTTTCAATCGCTGCTACTCTGTCTTCTAGGCCAGTAATAGCAGGACTGATCTTTTTGAGATTATCTCGATCGCCTTAGTGAATTGAGAAGTTGAGGTGGTCAGGTGATCGAGCATTTTCTGAACAATCTCTTTGACCGCAGAGACTGCAGTCTTCACTGAATTTACTGAGGTGTTAACTTCAGTCTTTACATCAGACATCTCTCCCTGAAGATTTCCAACCGATGTCTTCAGCGTTATAATCTCGCTGGACATGGTTTGAACTGTTGATTTGAGAGAGCTGTAGTCGGTGTAGATGTCAGCAAGAACTGTGAATTGCCAGATCTAGCACTCAAACACAATAATATCTAGAGAGAAAGTCATCCATGTATTGATCTTCAAAGTACAAATGACATGAACATAAAGTGTTTCTCTAAAGCTCTCCTCTAGACTTACTATTATCATCTCCCTTTAGACTTAAGCAAACTAAACCTATTTATACCACCTAATTACAAAGCTTTAAACACTAAAGCTAGTTTGACTTTTCACTTGACTTAGACTTTCTTTGACTTTTACAATGTTTGACATTATTCAAGACTTTACAATAAATCTTGAATACAATAATGCTCTAACATTCTCCCCCTTTGGATTCAAGATTTAAAAAATTGCAGTAGTCTTCAACTCTTGATCTTCAAAACTTTAATTTTGACCACTTTGAACGTTGAAGCTTTGGCACTCTTCAAACATTTGAATCTTCACAAGTTCACGTTGAACTTTAATGCTTTGATAGTCTTTAAACTCGCATCTTTGAAGAATCTTCAGTCAGACACATAAAAGTCTTCGTCTTCCATATTGAAAAGTCAATCTTCTTCAAAACAATCTTCAACAAATTGTCTTCAATTCTTGAACGCGAATTTCAGATCATTGATGCTTTGAACTTTGCAACTTTAAACTTTGAAGCTTTGAAAAGTTTTGAAAGCTCTTTGACGTGAAATTGAATTAAACATTTCTCCCCCTTTTTTGATGAAAGTGAGCATCATGATCATCAAAAACCTTTTTTAATTTCAGTCGCGTCTCTGAGTATTACTAACAATCTCCTCCTTAAAGTATGCATATATTTCATTAAAAATATTCATTTCAAATACAGTGCTTTAATGAAAACATTTATACAAGGAAAATAAAATTCATTGAACCACATTTTATAACTATTAACATTTGATCATTTGAAAACTTTACAAAAGAAATCCATCTTAATGAAATTTAATAGATTTTTCAATCAAATGAAATCAAATGCATGTGTTTGGATTCAAGTACAAGTCATCATTGTATATCAAGTTAAAAATTGTTCAGTTTCAACCCCTTTATTAAATCTATTTGGTGTGCTAGCATGCGAAATATGATTATCTACAAGCATATGCAATTCTAAAACATATAAGAATACTTTGCTCTACTCACATTATTTGTCCAAAATCAGGATTTTCACAAATTTACGGGTTTATCGCGACTTTGTATTTTCCCCAAGTTTCAAGAGATGTGTGCTTATTGGCATCTTTTCTTTTTTGCTCATTGGCATCTTTTGATTTGTGCACATTGGCATCTTTTGATTTTGTGCTCATTGGCATCTTTTGATCAAAAAGTTTAGTAGGAATAAGATACACCGTTAAACATGGCTTTCTATCTGGTTCTATAGCAGGATTTGGGTCAGCAGATCCCAGACCAGTTGGCCTTAGGTGCTAGGTGTCGAGCACCCCTTAGAACTTAATTTCCCAAACCAGAAAGGCCACATCGAAATATCTTAAACCCATTTGTACCAGTAGAACATGGCTTTCTATCTGGTTCTATAGCAGGATTTGGGTCAGTCGATCCCAGACCAGTTGGTCTTAGGGACTAGGTGACGAGCACCCCTTAGGACTTAATATCCCAAACCAGAAAGGCCACAGGCACAAACTTTCAAACTAAATGATTTTTATTTGTTTACTTGATGCATCACAATCACTTGGTTCTAAAAGATAGTACTTCTCCCATATTTTCATTTCCATCCATCATTCTGACATTTAGGCTGTCTGAGCATTGTATTCTATATAAGTCTAGAATTCCATAATTTTGAGTATTCAGCATAATTTCATTCATCTTTTGCTGACCTTTCTATTTATTTTAGGAGTGAAAGTTGAAACAAATATAACTCAGATAATACAAAATTGCTTGTAAAATCATCCTTGACGCACATTTTATTCATTGAATGAAAATTGAAAATTTTCATTTCATTGAATTAAATTTGTGAAGGTTCAAGCATTCAAAGCAGTAGTAATAAAACATAATGCAATGTTACCTTTCACCACTTGTTCCTTGAAACAGAAAGATTTGACAATTAAGGATATCACCTGAGAAGTATGAGTTCTAAACTGATTTGTTTAGAAGTCTTAGTCTTTGAAGAACGGGTCCTAAACTGAATTGTTCAGAAACCAAAATCGTTGAAGCACGGGTTTTCAACTGATATGTTCAAAAGCCAAAAACATTGAAGCACGGGTCCTGAATTGATGTATTCAGAAACCAAATGTGAATTCCCAGATCTAGCACTCAAACACAATAATATCTAGAGAGAAAGTCATCCATGTATTGATCTTCAAAGTACAAATGACATGAACATAAAGTGTTTCTCTAAAGCTCTACTCTAGACTTACTATTATCATCTCCCTTTAGACTTAAGCAAACTAAACCTATTTATACCACCTAATTACAAAGCTTTAAACACTAAAGCTAGTTTGACTTTTCACTTGACTTAGACTTTCTTTGACTTTTACAATGTTTGACATTATTCAAGACTTTACAATAAATCTTGAATACAATAATGCTCTAACAAGAACCTTGGCAAAATTACTAAGAGTATGATCAACCTTCTCCAAATCAGCTTTGGAGGCATTCTGTTCAACCACTGTTGTCAGCTTGGTGAGATTCTCTCCAGCGTTTGTTATAGCTGAAGAGTTGTCTGAGAGAGTAGTGGTGAGACCTGTCAGCATTGTATCCAGGTTCTTCAGAGATGCGTTGATGTCTCCCAAATTAGGAACTGTAACAAATAAGTACTTGTGAACAAAGGAAAGCTCAGAAGTTTGGGGTTTAGTTACAGTGTATATGGGTTGGTGTATACCTGCAGGAGGGTTGGTGAATTCGTCAAAACCTCTGTGTCCTGAAAAGAGTTCCATGTCGTCAGCTAGAGTGCATGTACGCATGGACATTCCTGTAGGTACTGCATCCATCATTCCTTGAAAAGTATCAGCTTTAGCTTATGGAAGAATGACGGGTGCTCCAGTGATCGTGGTGAAAACTGGATTAGAGTCCAATGGAGTAGAGAGAGAAGCGAAAGTTGAGAAAGTTGGTTGTGGAGCTGATTCAGTGTTGGATCCACTGAGAATCACTTCTTCAGTCCTTTGAGAGACTGATGGAGGTTGGGTCGATTCCAAGTTTATAACTTTAGCATTTAGAGACGCTGAAGTTGGGATTGAAGTGGTGGCTTGTTCAGCTGTGGCAGAGCGTACCACTGAACTTTCCTTCAGCTCTTTAGGATGAGCTGAGGAGTCTTCAGCATGAGGTTGCTGGGGGGGTTGCTCCTTGGTTTTCTTAGTCCTTTTGGAACCAAGTTGGGTATATGAGTGTTTCCTTTTTCTAGAAGGAGAGGAGGTTGCAGCTGGGGTATCAGCGGTGGGTTTTTCCACTGAAAGAGCTGCAGAAGTAGAAGAAGGAGGATTGAGAAGAGTTAAGAGAGTAGAGAGACGTACCTCATTTGTCATTGGCTTGAAGTCGAGCACTTTAGGACCAACCTGAGAGAGTTTCAGGTCTCCTACTTTTGGGTAGTTGTCCTTCAGGCCAGTTTGGAAGATGGCGCTGAGGAATCTTGGGAATGGAACCCATGATGGTCGGTCAGCGGCAGAGTCTACTTTGAGCACAAGGTCATCGTTGATTATCGAGGCCCAATCAACACGAAGTCCTTTCAGCAATGCATATCCCATTGCTTGCTGAGGTTGAGCGGCTTGATCAGAGGAGCCGGTCTTTGCAGTCATGCAGCTTATCAAGTGTGCGAAGATGAAGTTCATCTCGCTGGGCATTTTCGATTTCTTGATGAGGGTCAGCTTCTTCTCAGGCTTCTTGTCCCTCCCAGTTTCCCATACATAACCCATTGCATCAAAGAATGCAGTGATGGCTTCCCTATCAGCATGTTTCTTGTGGTCAGGGAGAAGAACAAAAGGTTTTTCTTTTGTGGCGATGGGAAGGCTCAGTGCTTTTCAGATAATGGCAGGGGTGATTTTTATGGTGCCAAAATCAGTATCACAGAGGATGCAATCGATTGTCTTTGTGGGGTCTTTGGCCGATGTCAACTGAGTGTGTCTGGCAGAATACCAGAACTGAGATAGTAGTAGCTGATGAGCAGGGGGTGTTATGGTCAGGGTTGTAGAGAGGCAACAGGTTTTAAGGAAATTCACAGCATCATTCAGATGTGTGACTTGCTTTCGAGGAGGAAACTCGAAAAGCGCATAGAGATTGTTTGTTTTTGTCCAATCAAGTTCTTCAAGAGTGAACTTGACTGATTTCCAATTCCTTAGCAGCAGCAGAGTTCTCAGCGGTAGGAATATCAGTAGATGCCATTTCTGTATTATCAGTTCAACCAAAGATATAACAAATAAGAATAATCTTAATGTGGAAAGATTTTCCAATAAGATGGTTCGAATTTTGTCCATTTCATTCAGACAAAAATGTCTTGTTTTTGAAAAAGAAATGCAAAACCCCAAAAAAATCTTGTTTTCCAGTTTCTTTTGAGGATTAGGATTCTGGAAAAACGTATGAAGAACAAGTTTAGGATTTATGCGTTTAAACTTGAAGAACAACCATGAAAGGTTGTGTTCATAAAACCATGAAAGAAATGATTTCATTGTTGAAAAAGTTCTTTTGTTTGATCTTGTAAAAACAATGAGAAGATCATTAACAAGTTTTAGGAAACAAGTAAATAAAAGAAATATTAACCTGGTTCGTTGAAGAAGAAGATGAACAGTTCTTGAAAACTTGAGAGCAAAAAATGCAATAGTAGTTTTCTTGAGGAAGAAGTTGTTCGCGTAAAGGATAAATATAAACCCAAAATGTGTTTATATAGTGAGATTCAAGAGAGAGAAAAACTCGAGCGGGAAAGTTTTTCATCATGACACGGACACGTGTTTGCATTTGAGTGGAAGGTAAACGAAACGTTCAATCGTGTGTCAGAAAAAGAACGTGTCAGGGTTTATCCGTTGCGATGACGTCACAACTGTCCTTTCATCTTTTAGGATGTCTCTGAGGTTTTGAAAGCTCAGGGACACTTTTGAAAACATGAAGCACTGAATAGAAATATCAGTGTTGGTTTTAGAAATTTCAAAGTGTCGCTGATTAAGGAAGAGATATTCAGCGATGCAATTTGTCTTGAAATCTTGCATTTACATGCGATTTTCAGCGAGAGAAAAACATACCTTGATATCAGCGAATCAAGTTTATTCAGAGAGAAAATGATAGAATGGGTTATAGAAGTTGGTTTTATCCTATCGCTGATCAAATGTGAACCGTTGAAGATTTTACTCTTCAAAGTTCAGCATTCCAAGCTCGCCGATGAGAAAGTTAAATCTTGTATCATCAAGAGGTTTGGTGAACTGATTAGCTAACTGATAGTTAGTTGGGATAAAATGAAGTTCTATATCACCATTCATCACGTGATCTCTGATAAAATGATACCTGATTTTGATGTGTTTTGTCTTTGAGTGTAGTACTGGATTGTTGGCTATAGCGATGGCACTTGTGATGTCGCAATAGATTGGAACTTTTGAGAGCTGAAGATCATAGTCTAGTAGTTGATTTCTCATCCACAAGATCTGAGAACAACAGCTTCCAGCAGGTACATATTCAGCGTCAGCTGTGGAGGTGGACACTAATTTTGCTTTTTACTTGTCCAACTCACTAGCTTTCCACCCAGGAGCTGACAGCCTCCTGTTGTGCTTTTCCTATCCAATTTGCAACCTGCAAAATCACTATCTGAATAGGAGATTAGATCAAACCCTGAGTCTTTGGGATACCAAAGACCTAGGTTCACAGTACCCTTAAGGTATCGAAAAATTTGCTTTACAACGATCATGTGAGATTCCTTAGGTTCAGCTTGATATCGTGCACACAAACAGGTTACGTACATAATATCGGGTAGGCTAGCTGTAAGACACAAGAGAGAGCCAATCATCCCACGGTACAACGTGACATTAACAGGTATTCCATTTGAATCCTTGTTTAGTGTCAGCGGTGGTGCCATAGGGGTTTTCATAGCTGAACTCTGAGTTAAATCGAATTTCTTCAGCATATCTTTAACATACTTTCCCTGATTAATGAAAGTCCCTTTTTCATTTTCCTTTATCTGAATACCAAGGAAATATGTTAGCTCACCCATCATACTCATTTTATACTCTTCTTTCATTCTATCAGCGAAACGAGTACAAAGATCAGGGTTAGTAGAACCAAATATAATGTCATCAACATATATCTGAACAAGAAAAATATAACCTTTCACTATTCTAAAAAATAGAGTTTTGTCAAATTTACCTCGCTCAAAATTTTCAATATGGAGATAAGTAGAGAGAGTGTCATACCATGCACGTGGAGATTGCTTTAAACCATAAAGTGCCTTGTCCAGTTTATAAACATAACCTGGACGCTTAGGATCTGAGAATCCTGGAGGTTGTTCCACATAGACTTCTTCATTCAACTTTCCATTTAGAAACACTGACTTAACATCCATCTGATATACTTTGAAGTCTTTGTGTACAGCGTATGCTAAGAATAGACGAATAGATTCTAGTCTTGCTACTGGAGCAAATGTTTCGTCGTAATCTATGCCTTCCTCTTGCCTGTATCCCTGAGCAATAAGTCGAGCCTTGTTGCGGGTTACAGTTCCATGTTCGTCCAACTTGTTTCGATAGACCCATTTAGTGCCTATCACTGTTTTGTTAGTTGGTCTTCGAACAAGTTTCCAAACTTTGTTTCTTTCAAATTCAGTCAGCTCTTCATGCATGGCGCTGACCCAGTTTGGATCTTTGAGGGCATCATCAATTTTCTTTGTTTCAATTAGAGAAATTAAGTTAACAAATAAACAAATATTACCTGCACTTCGTCGAGTCTGAACACCAGCATTTGGATCACCAAGAATTTGATCAATTGGGTGATTTACAGTCCATCGCTGAGTAGGAGCATAAGTCGCTAACTCAATTTGAACTGGAGGAGCTGAAGATGAAGCTTCAGCAACTTCTGGAATATCAGCCAAGAGAAGAGTAGGTGTAGATGTCATTTCATTCACTGATTGCTGAGAAGTAGATGGAATGTCTGAGACATTTGGTTCAGAAGAAGGTATAGTGTTTAAAGGAACAGCTGAGACCCATGATGTTTCAGCTTCACTATTCTGCATATTTGGGATAATAGTAGGACTATCATCTTCAACTGTATGAGTAAGAGGGGTGGGAATGTCTTCTAAGTCACCAAGATGTGAAAACATCCATTGATTCAGTTCTTCAGTATCAGCAGAAGGTTTAGAGTTCGCTGAACGGGATTCGTCAAAAGTGACGTGAATAGTTTCTTCAACAGTTTGTCTTCTTCGATTGAAGACTCTGAATGCTTTGGAGATTGAAGAATATCCAAGAAAGATTCCATCATCAGCCTTAGGATCAAACTTTCCAAGGGCATTTCTGTTATTCAGTATGAAACACTGACATCCAAAGATGTGAAGAAAGCTAATTGAAGGCTTTCTCCCATGAAAAAGTTCATAGGCTGTTTTATTGAATCTTTTGACTATCAGCGACCTGTTT
Source organism: Saussurea involucrata (assembly GCA_033807775.1). Lineage (NCBI taxonomy): Eukaryota > Viridiplantae > Streptophyta > Magnoliopsida > Asterales > Asteraceae > Saussurea > Saussurea involucrata. Next base: position 112,617,577 of record CM066315.1, read on the forward strand.
TGCGTAAAACAAGCAGTTTTGACAGCTTCTACCCAAAACTGAGTAGGCAGGTGAGAATCGATGAGCATTGAACGTGCAGCTTCAATAATAGTTCTATTTCTTCTTTCAGCGACTCCATTTTGTTGCGGTGTTCTCACTAATGAAAAGTTGTGAGAAATACCCTTGCTCTCAAAGAAGGAATCAAGAGAACTGTTTTTGAATTCAGTCCCATGATCACTCCTTATTGAGCGAACGGTCAAGTTGTTCAGGGTTTCCATCTTCCGAACAAAGGTGATGAGTTCTTCAGGGGTGTCACTCTTAGAATGGAGAAACATAACCCATGTATAGCGAGAGAATTCATCAACTATGACCAGCGTATATTTCTTTCCAGCGATGGATTGTTTGTTAACAGGTCCAAACAAATCCATATGGAGAAGTTGTAGAGGAGATGACGCTGAGGAGACTTGCTTTGATTTAAAGCTTGCTTTGGTCTGCTTCCCTTTCTCACACGCTGAACATAAGGACTCTTTGGCGTATGAGTGCTGAGGTAGACCAGTGACTAACTCTTTTGAAGAAAGAGTATTCAGTGTCTTGAAGTTTAGATGAGAGAGCCTCTTATGCCATAGCCAGTTGACATCAGATGAGGCCTTTAAGAAGAAACAAGAGTTCTCAGTGGTTGTTGAGTCCATTTTTATTACATAAACATTTTCCAAACGATAACCGCTGAGAGCTATCTTCTCATTTTTGTCAGCGACAAAGCAGAATTCCTTAGTAAAGATTACTTTGTTATCCTTGTCGCAAAGCTGACTGATGCTTAGAAGATTATGCTTCAGCCCTTCAACATATGCGACTCTTCTGAAGGTTGTTGTACCATTAGATAGTACACCAAACCCTCGGGTATGTCCTTTTCCATTTCCACCGACAGTCACAGAGGGACCCTTCTCTTCCTTGTAATCAGCGAGCAGGCTTTTCTTTCCAGTCATGTGTCTAGAGCATCCGCTATCGAGATACCAGATATCCTTCTTAACCTGCATTACAAAGGAAGATTAGTTTTTCTTGGGTACCCACTTAACCATGTCTACACGTTTGTCAGTGGAAGTAGTTGGAATGGAAGGTTCAGCAGTCTTCACAGCATTTGAAGATTCAGCTTTGTCAGTCTTCACTTTGGTTAATTTCTTAACCTCAGTGGTCTTCTTTGCCTTGGGGGCAATGATCTTCACCTTAGCTATTTTTTCATCTTGGGTGGCTGTGGGGCACTTACTAGCAATATGATTTGTAAGTCCACAGTAATAACATTTCCTATAACTAAAAAGTAGTTCTAGGACCATTTGAATGCTGAGCTTTAGATTTTGAATTAGAAGGACCAGCATCAAGTACACCTTTGGTATTGGAAATAGGAGGAACTATCAGTTCTTCAGATTTCTTACCAGTAACATCCACTTTGATTCTGGGAGTAGATCGCTGAATATATCCACGCTGAACATATCCAGTGTTCTTGTTCCCTGACACAGATGGATGAATCGCTGAAACTGTAGAAGCATTCAGCTTAGGTATACAGATACCCTTCTGAGGATATTGGTTAAAAGCAATTCTTTTACCTTTATCTTTAGAGACAGGGGTAGGTTTTGGATAAACCATTTTCTCTTTACCTTTTGAAGAGGTAGAAATTTCCTCAGGGATAGGCGGTTTAGAAGAGGAACACTGAGAGGATGAAGTATCAGCGACTGAGGATACGAAAGTTCCAAATAAGAGCATGGACCGATCAGTGGTTGGTTCTAGAGTATCAGCTTTGTAACCAAGACCACGTTTATCACTCAGGGGAATCTGAGACTTAATTATCTCAGTGATCTTTGTTGAGGAATTATACCATCCATCAACAATAGTTTTTTTAGCTTTTAATGCAGCGATAGCTTCTTCACGCTCGATTTTAACTAGCTGATTTAGGTGAACTTGATCTTTAAAATCTTCTTCAATTTTAGAAAGATTTTCTATTTGAAGGTGACAGTTTTTAAGCTGTTCAGCGAGATCAAGGTTTTGATTTTCAACCACAGTTTTGCCATTCATGGCTTCATATAAACTTCTAGTCAAGAGTTCGATTTTACGAAGACTATCAGCTTCATCAATATTTGCAATATTGGTAAAGAAGGAAGGTGATACCTGAGTTGCAGAGGTTGAAGTAGAGGGAATGTCAGAATTGTCTTCCTCATCTTCAAGTTTAGCCATAAGACAGAGATTGGCTTCATCATCTTCAGAGTCAGATGTTTCTTACTCATCAGAGTCAGCCCAATCATAGTCAGCCATCAGCCCTTTGCCTTTCTTCTTAAAGGTTTTCAGCTTTGAATACCTTTCTTTCAGCTTGGCGTATTTGTCATCTCTATTCCTGGGAATAAAGTTTTTCTTTGGAAAAGCTGAGGGTCTAGAGACTTTCTTTGACCTGCACTCGCTAGCAAAATGTCCTATCTTTTCACAGTTATAGCAAGTAGCAGTAGCCTTATCAATAGGAGCTGATGATCTTGGATTGTCAGTAATGGAAAGAGGTTTATTCTTTCTGAACATTTTCTTCTTGGCGATCTCCTGAACTTTTTAGTGAGGAGAGCCAAAGATTCATCAAGATCTGAAGAGTCAGAATCTGATGACCTTTCAGAGTTACTCTCCAACTCAATGATAGTGACCGAGGGTCGCTGAGTGGAAGGTTCCTCTGAGATTAAAGCAACAGGGGTGCTTTTGGAATCTTTTACAAGATTCTTCTTAAGATGATTCGATTGCTCATGATTCAGCATCGTGCCATATAAGGTAGAAAAGGTCATTGATTTTAGATCCTTTGACAGCTTGAGACACATAGAATAACTGTCCCAGCTTTCAGGTAAACATTCTAAGAACTTTGTCAGCACTTCAAAGTTAGAATATTCCTTACCAACAGTTTTCAGATCTATTATTAAACAGTTAAAACGTTGGTGTACTTCAGAGAGAGTTTCATTCTTACCACAAATGAAGCTTTCGTACTGTCTAACCAGGTTGATCTTTCGAGAGTCCTGGACTTCAGAAGTACCTTCATACTGAACACAGATTGTGTCCCACATAGCTTTTGAGATTTTCAGGTTCATGACGGAATGGTAGACTTCGTCAGGAAGAGCCATGGAGAGTATGGATCTGGCTTTGGTGTCGATAGCCACTTTCTTCTTATCTTCATCAGTCCACATATGAATTTCTTTAGGAATCAGCCTTTCTGGAATAGCAGGTCTATTCTCAGTGGCTGGAACTGCAACATGAATTCTTACAGGAATATATGAGCCATTTTCAAGATAATAAGGCATAGTAGGGTCTACACCTTCTAAGAAGAGAATCATCCTATTTTTCCATGGATTAAAGTTATCTCTGGAGAATCTAGGGGGTTTTGCAAGAGAACCGTTGTCAATATAGTTTGTGTTTGTGTTGGTAGCCATTTTAGGAAATAGCAAGGAAGAGAAATCTTAGTATAGATTAGATCTTGTATATGAGATTAAACAAATCTGCTCTGATACCACTTGTTGGTCCCGAAGGGCTATACAAGTTTGTAGAAGGGGGGTTGAATACAAACACACAGATTTTACTTTTCTAAATTGTTTATTGATAAATCATTAACAATTTACAGCTTGTTGCGGAACAAGATTAAGGATAAACCTAAATCTAAACAAGTTTGAACACTAAGTTTCTTGCACTAAGAAAGAGAAGGAAATTACTAATAATAACCTATCTCAAAGATATAAGAAGATGAACTTGACCAGAGTTAGCAAGTTACTTCAAAATGAAGTGAGGTCGTCTTTTTATATACTGCATGCATTTAATGCATGGCAGTTTATACTTTACACGTGGCAGCAGCTCATTGGTTGTAGGATCTGACTTGAGAGGACAATCTTAGTAGCCGCATGAATGAACAGTGTAGTATTAGAGTGGTTGTACGATTTCAGACAATAAGGAGGTTCTTTTCTGACATATCGTACGGAGTCGTGCAAGGGTGGTTAAGACAAAAGTACTTTGTACGGAGGACTTCATGATCATCTTTCGTTGATTCAGCGCTCTATCATTCAATATCAGCGAATGACAAAGTTCAGCGATAGCTGAAGTCTTGTACTTGATACTTCACGTTGAGTGGACAAATCTGAGTCTTCGCTGATCTGCATCGGTTCATTAGGAGACTTTTCGCGGATTCTTGAGCTTGATCTTCGACTTCAGCGTAGAACCTATGTTAAAGTGAAACTTTTCTTCAGGGATCATAAGTAAACAACTAACTTATCAGCGATCACCATAAGGACTGAACAGGGTCAGAGCATTATGGTGAACAGTGTTCGCTGAATGTTTAATCTAAAGATTGAGAGTTCCTATCAGCGGTACTGTAAGGTGTAATACCACGGGTAAGTTCGTTAGTTAAAATCTCCTTTCCGTTAAGTTTAGCTAACTTTAAAGTTGGATGTGTAGGGTAAGTTTAGGTGAAATTATAAGTTAAGGGTACTTTGGTCATATTTGAATAGGTCAAGCCAAAAGTGTAAATTAGGTTTGATATACACCCTTGTAGACTTCAGATATTTCATAACTCAAAATATCAGTATGTGTGTGTGCGTGTTCTTGAGGAGAAAAGAAGCAGAAGAAGGAAGTACGGTTAAGGCTTCGATTGAGTGTGTTGGAATCGAAATTAAGGTATGTATTCTTTAGGTTTTGTGTTTGTAATCATCAGTAGTAAATTCCTATCGGTTTAGAATTTCCAGTTTCGTGTTTTGTATAGATTTCAATCGCATCTGGGAAAGTTTAGACCGACTGTGTTCTTGAGACTCCCGGTGGAGTCCCGGTACTGTCGACTCCCGGTGGAGTCCCGGTATTTTCGACTCCCGGTAACGACAAGACCCGGTAATACCGACTCCCGGTACTGGAGAGTCCCGGTACAGAAGAGTCCCGGTACAGTGGAGTCCCGGTGCAGTGAGTTCCGGTAGTTTTGGTAGTGTCCGGATATAGTTTTTGAATGTATTTTTGGATTAAGTTTTGGTAGACCCCGCAAGGGCGTTGCCCCTTGACCCCATCCGCTATCCGGGTAGCGGAACCCCCGTGATAAGTCGCTGAAGGGAGAACTGTTGAGGATAAGATTTTAGTAGGCTTTATGTGTTTGACTAGTAAGGCGATATATGTATCTTAAATTGTTTCAGATTCTGTGAACTTTGAATGAAAGATTGGATTTCTCGAGAAAATATTAGAAGGAAATTTGATAACCAATCGAGGTGAGTTTTACTTTAAAACATTTTCAACTGGAATATATATCTGTGTTTATATATATATGAGATGGATATGTGTGGAATGGATATACGATCAAGGTGTGAATATTTTGTGTTTATAATATATTAAGATATTATATTTATTGGTGCATTACACTACACAAGTGCACAGTAGCCGGGTTCCGGTGTGCGGACCGGTGAGTAGCCGGGTTTCGGTGTGCGGATCGGTGAGTAGTCGGGTTCCGGTGTGCGGACCGACGGGTAGCCGGGTTCCGGTGTGCGGACCGGTTGTTGATTTATTAGTTGGCTTGCTACCAACTAATATGGCCATTTGTGGAGGAATAAGGTGGATGAGATGTACACGATGCACGAGTCTGGATTGGTATTTAAATACGTGTGGTATGTTTATATTTTACGAAAGGATTACCAAAGGTTTATCTAAACTATTTTGATACAAAGGATTTACATAAAAGGTTTTATAATGATTTTGGAAAGGACCGGGATTAACTCACTAGACCCGTTTGGTCTAACCTTCATTTTGTTTTCAAAAATATGTTTTCCAGGTCAAAGAATTGATAGCGGCAAAGGAAAGAATAAGGTGTAGGCTTCCTCCGTTGATCGATGATGTTTAAGAAGCTTTTATATATTTTGTAGTGTCAAGACTAATGAGACCGTACTTGGTTTGTTATGTAACTTTTGTTGTAAATCAATGATATGTATGCATGTTATGTATTATGATGTATGTTATGTGATTTGGGTTGTTACATAAGGTCTTAGTACTTATCAGCGATAGTGAAACTCTGATACATATTGTTTACTTACAATTTTCACTAAGTATTTAAGAGAGGGTCATTATCAAATCACTGAGGGTTTGGATCAACAGTAAGTCATTCGATCTACTACAATTTCAATCTCAATTGATTTTTGTTTGTTTTGTAATCATCATTTATTATTACCTTAATTCTCATTTCTAACTTTTTCCCACAAGAGTCATCACAATGCTAATAGAACATTTGGATATTGTTTATTTTGATATGACGTTACTAGCAAACTACATTTTTAGTTTCGATTTTTAAGTTATTGTTTAGTAAAAGATGTTGCATTTGAGAAATTAAGGTTTTAAGAAAGTATAAATAGTGATTAATCGATTGATACTCTCTAGAGTTTGTCGTTACGACCTTCATCTATTTTTAATTAGGATTAAAAATAAAATAATTGATTTTAAGGAATTTAGTTATGTTGATCCCGATTTTACTCAACAATGATATTAATATCTATTAGTTCAAACAAATAAGAGTGCGGAAGCGTTTTAACGAACTAAAGAGATATTCTTAGGTAGAAAAACACACGGAATCAAATAAACAAAGTATAAATAAACACGAGATTAACTTAAAGATTCACTTTGTATTGATTAGATAAGAACACCAAGAACACCGAAGGTATAATACGAATTCTGCTCTAGAGGTGTGTGTGTCGTGCAAAGTTAATAGAGGAGCTCAACATGAGCCTTCTATTTATACTATTCTATAGGGGACAAGCTTTAGACAAGAAGTACTAAGGGTACAAATACAACATAGTGGATCTGCAACAAGTACAACGTTAATGTAGTGCGTTGTTTTCTGCAAAGGCTGTAACCCATCAGAGGTTGACACGTGGAATTGGCAGGGCACGCCTTGTACGAATGATCTTCAGGATCTTCGTACAGTAGAGGCACGTGAGAGGTACGATTGTCTTTGTCTTCTTCATTCTTCAAAGTCTTCTAAGTCTTCAATACTATAGAGGCTCTGTCAAGGGTGACAGAGCCTCTGTGGCCTTGTCCTCTCAGAACGTCTTTTGTTGGATCTTCACTTCGGTGTCTTGGCAGAGGCCTCTGTCGATGACTTTACACTTAGCCTATTTATCAATATTTCTTTTCATAGAAGTTGGAGCTAACAATCTCCCCCTAAGTATTGAAAAATAAAAACTTGGAAAATTGCATGGTTTTCTAAGCTAAGAACACGACAAGAGGTATTTGACCTATGTAGAAGCTTTTCGTTCATATAAAGTTATGCCAAAGGCACTTACACTCGATTACATAATAAGAGAGGAATTGCAGAGGATGATTGAGGATGTCAGATTCTGGCATGTGGGAAGTCGTCGATTTTGTGTCCTCCGATTCCTCCACCTTTGAGCTCGCGGTATATTTTGATGCAGAGGTTTCTGAAGTTGATGACAGAGTCGATGACCTTTATTAATCTGTCGGCAAGTGCTTGATCCATGAACTTTGTTCCTCTGTGCTCCATGAGGTTGCTTATGAATTCGATCAGAGACTTTGTAGCATATTTCTGACAATCAACCTCTAGGAACAACTTCAGTTTTCCTTGGGGATTTCTGTAGACATACCCAACCTTTGGAAATGTGATGATTGAGTTTGGTCTAGCAGAAGGTGGGCAGTCATCTTCTGGTGGTGGAAGATTTAGTATATGTACTCCAAGATCGAGTCCCAATTGGAAGTCTGTCATGTTGTATAGCATAAGTCTTTCGCGCATAGTCTTCCTGATTTCACGGTAATCTCCTTGTATTTCCAGTCTGTGGCTGTAGTTCTGCCTTGCCCAACTCAGAAGATCATGTAGATCATTGAGGTTTAGATTTCTCAGATCTGCATCTAAGAATGTGGTCTCGGATCTGTCTACCCTCTTGACTTTGTAGAGGTTGTAGTAAACCTCTTTTCTGTGGGTATGGGACAACTTGCAGTAGATGACCTTGTCGATCTTGGAGTTTGAGAAGACTTAGTTGACGGGTTTGGGTTTCTTTCTGTAGAAGTCATCTCGTAGATCTTTAAGAAAGTCAGGTTGCAGGATAGACGGTGTCAGAGGATCGTTGACTGCTCTGCTGTATAAGTATCTGTGCATCACCTCTTCCATTTTTCTTTGTTGAACAGGAGGTGGAGGCATGGGTTTTCGCAGGACATCCAAGTCACTTTTTAGTTTGGCCACTCGATCTTCTGATGGCTTAGCCTTAGGATCTATTGTTAGATTGGTTGACAGAGGAGTGAGTCCATAAGCCCAATCTTCTTCTTCAGGTTTAGGGGTGACAAAGGCGTCAAAGGCACTCTTCATCAGCTTATCTGTGGGTTGATGCTTAGGATTTTTCTTTTTCGGTTCCTCTGTCACTATCCCATTTCCCTTGTCTTTGGCCTTAGGTTGTTCTGCTTGTTGGGTTTGGGTTGCCTCTGTTGGTTTTATCTGTTGAGCTTCTGAGGGCTTAGTTGTGAGTGCTTCTGTTCTTTTCGGTGGGGTTGCCTCTTTTGGTTTCATCTGTTGAGTCTCTGAGGTCTTTGGTGGATGTGCCTCTGTTGGTTTGTCAGAGGGTTTGGTTAGTGAGGTGGGTTTGGTTGGTAATGTGGTTTTGCTCAGATATTTCCTTGGTTTTTGAGCTACAGTTTTGGTTCTGGTTTTGGTTTTGGGTTCCTCTGTTATTTTGGGTGTGGGAGATGGAGATTTTGTTTTCTCAGCTTCTGGTGTAGGAAATGGTAGTTTGGGTTCCTCTGGTGTTTTTGGTGTTAGTGAAGGGAGCTTGTCTTCTGTAGGTTTTTGTGATGTGGATGGTTGTTCTTCTTCTGAAGAGGTAAGGATCTGGACATGCTCTGTGGCTGTCTTTGGCTTGGGTGATGGTGGGTTCTCCTCCTTTTGAGTTGTTTCCACAAAGATGGGTGTTTCCTCTGTGGTCTTCTTTGTTGTTGAGTTTCCGAGGTTTGAGGGACTTGGTTTATTGGTTCGGCGTTGAGTGGTGGTGGGGCTGGTAAACCTCTGGTAGATGCTCTTTCTTTCCTTTGTTTCTCCCCCTCAGGATGACCTGATGATCCATCATAATCATCATCAGAGTCATCCTGACCCTTATCCTTGGCACCCTCTGTTCTGCATGTAGTCTTTGGCTTCTTTGGTTGAGAGGCAGCTGCGGCAAGCATTTTGGCGCACAAGTCATCGCAGATGCCAAGAAGGTAGGCGACCTCTGCCTCTAAATTGAAGCGCAGTTTCCCTACGTTGGTTTGGAAATCTCTGACATAATTAGCGTTGGCAGCGGTGAAGGCCCTGATGAATTCGGTCATCTCATTCAGAACACCTTGACCCAATTCCGTGATTTGTGCTCTGGTGATATAGTCCGTAGGCTTAAGAGCCTTGGTTTGATCAAGAGTATGCTCTTGGACTTTATCCAGAGCCTTTTGAAGGTCTTCGGTGGTGATGACGGGGGCAAAGGTTTGGGGGAGGTTTGTTTGAGCTTTTCTGGCCTTCTTTAGCTGCTTTGAGAGATTTGCGATGGAGGTTTCCAGAGCAGAAGTGGAGGTCGGTGCAGTGGTTGCAGAGGTTGTTGCAACAGGTGTCATTTTGGCCAGGGCAGTTTTCACCTCTGTAGACAGGTGGTCCACTTTGGTGGTGAGATCTGTAATTGCCCTTTTGGATGTCTCTACAAAAGTATCAAAGGACCTTTTCAACTCCTCTAATGAATTGGTCATAGAGGTGACAAGGGTTTGGAACTCACCCCTGGAAACGTATGAACCAGGTGTAACCTCTGGGTGAACGGATCTATCACCAGAGTGAGTCTCTGTTCCTGAGACACCTTCTTTCACCCATGTTTTGATGTTGAGGGTGGAAGGATTTCCTTCTGATCCTTGAGCATAGGTTTTTGAGGGCTCATGCTCTACAGAAGTTCTGTTAAGCACAGTGTCCTGATCCACTCCAAAGGTGGGTACAGGAGTATCCTTAAGTTGACTTGGGGACTTGTCTATAGTCCCTTCGTCGTTGTGCTTTCTAAGCTCCTCTGAAGACCTGTGGGGACCTATGAGTGTGTGCGTGTCAGAAGAAACGAATTCCTCTATGGAGATTTCGGATGTGATCTAGGGCAATTAATCACTTACTAAAGGTAAGTCCTTTGGAGAGGACTCCCTTGGAATGGGTTCCCGGATTCTAATGGCACAGAGGTGGAAAGATGTGCCTCTGCCCGGTTTGTTTGGGTTAGGATCGAGTTATGCTGCTCTTGTTCAATGACACATTATGCCGCTAGACTGGATGTGTCAGAGATGTGGGTTGCACTGGGGGGTGGTTGGGGTTGTGTGCCTCTTCCAACTTCGGCATCTTTTAAGGCTTGAGCCTCTATCATACACCCTAACCTAGTGGTCTCTGTTCTAACCTCTATCTCTGCCCCATTTCCTTCAACTTCTACCATATCCTCTGGGCTTTTTCGTAGTACATCATAGCATGGGTGGAAGCCTTGTAAGGTTTGTAGATCTGGGTGTAGGAGTCCTTCTGGGGTAGTGGCCTGAATACCTTCTGGGGTTTTGTCACTAGCCTCCATCTCAGAATCCACCTCTGAGATTTCTGAGATTTGGGATAGTTGGCTTGGATTGTATTTCCACCCAAGTATCCTCTGTGTCCAGCATCTCCTCCGTGTTCTGTAGTTCCAGATCGTAGCTCGGGGGAGAGGGAAATTGGTCACCGTGTGCCTCTACGTCAGAATCAACCTCTGGCATAGTAGAGTCCTTTTGGAATTGTTCGTAGTTGAATTCTGGGAGGGCCTCTGCATTCCATCCAGAGGTGTCCAAGGTGTCTGCAAAATCGTGTTGCTCGAGGAAGGCGGAGAAATCACCTTGGTCTGCATAATGTATAGGAGTGGGGGAGGGCAGAGGTTATTCAGCAGTTGCTCCTTCTTCTGCAACGACTTCCTCTGCGATAGTTTGCAGAGGAGTCTTGGGTTTCTTAGCCTTTTTCCTTTTGGGCTTAGGGGCTCCCTCCTCTGAAGATTTAGTCTTACGTTTTTTCCTCTCTTTTGGAGGAGGGGGTGCAGAGGATGCAACAACCGTTTCTGGTGGAGGTTGGGGAGTATGTGCACCACTCGAAGAGGTTCCCTCTGTAGGTTTCTTTGGTCTGGGAGCCTTTTGTGCCTTGGAGGGGGTGGCTGTTTTTGTCTTGGATACAGAGGAGATCATCTTTTTCCTCTGTAGACGAATCTTGGCTAGTTTTTGCTCGTGTTTGGCCACGGCTTCTGCATTTTCTTCTGGGCTCATTCTTTCAGCTGCTATGAATCCTATGGGGTCTCCTAAACGTGGGGTGTCACAGGACTAGGTTCTGGAGTCCTGTGATCGCGTATATATGCTAACCTAAGTTGTTTGTTTGTGGCGTAGGTCAAGAGTTTGGTTGTCAGAGGTCTGCAGAGCGCATACCCCTCTGCGTGTTTGTTGGCGACCATTCTTGCCATTGGGTAAGTCTTAACTATTTCCATTGGCCATTTTTTGAGTAGTAGCAGAGGTTCCAGAATGACTCCTCTGGAACTGTAAGGCTGGAAGGTCTTTGACGTTTGGTCCATTGGCCTTCTGTGTGGATATGCGTCGATCGATGGTGTTTACGAGCTCTTACATCATCAGAGCTGCAAAGTCTAGGGGCAGGTCATAATATACCCCATACATGATGGCTAAGATTTGGTGTGAGGTTTGATCTGGGCTCCCCACCTTGCCTGTGAGGCATCTGTTGAGGATTGAGAATAAGATATTCCACAGAGGTGGGAATCGGTTTCGTCGAAAGTCATTCCTTTTGTTCAGGTGTGTATTGTATCCCAACATCTCTGCAAAGTCGCAGAGCTCTCTATCAGAGGGAATTTCGGCATACTCTTTAATCCCTAAAAGCCCTCTTGTGGGCAGATTGAACTCCAGAGACAACATGGTTCTGTTAAACCTAAGCTCTATGTTCTCGGATTTATCAGGCTTGGAGAACTGGTTCAGGTATCTGGCAGGGATGCAAGTAATGTTCTTTGTGAGCAGCGTGTTCAGAGGGTGGTTCTCTAGGATGTTCAATAAAATGGTGTGTTCTTCCCCAAATCCTGTTCTTGATGGCACGAGGTAGTGATTGTTTGGCTTCAGGGGTAGGGAGTTTTAAAAATGGTTATTCTCGTAAAAGAATTGCAGGTGAGTGGTCGGAGTGAAATCAACGGATTCACCTTGTTCATGGTCAGGATTTGTGGTTCGTTGTTGTGAGTGCTCAGAGTGAGCAGGGGATGTCGCCGGTGAGTTTCCAGTGGAAGCTATTACTAAAAGCTTGAAGAGATGGAGTAGGAAGATAAAAGTTGCAGGTATTTCACTGTTCGCCGGAGTTAGTCTTGAGAGGAAATCGTAAAAGATGAAGAAGAAGATGAAACGGGGTTATATGGTGAGGGATAGAAACGGATAGGATTCCACAGTAAAAGTGAATTTAATTGTATTTTAGGGTCCGCACTTGAGTTTTCTACAGCTGTTACCACGCTCTGAATTTTGTCGTCTGACAGACACAACCAATAGAGGTGTGCCACGTCAGAGGTGGCAGAACACGATTAGACGTCGTGTGCGGCCCATTAATGCTGAGCGCGTGGGCGTCTCTATTCTCAAATGACTGTCACTGTAGAAAATAACCTGCACTTACAGAATCTCGTTTATGTGCACATGTGCCAAATCGACAGAAGCTCTATGGTGGAATGAGCTATGTGATTTGAATTCTTCTTTCATAACCTCTGAGCTTGCACCTTTACCAAAACATTTGAAAAACTCATTGGATATGATCGATAGACCTTTAGTACGAAATTTGCATTCACAGAGGCTTTGAGGCTCTGTTCAACTCAGCAGAGACTCTATGAGTGAAAATTTCTAATAACTAAAAATTCATAAAACTTTTTGATCATCCAAGGTTTTAATTGTTTTAAACAGTGTTTTAGGACATATTTGGAAATTGGTGTCCTAGAAAACTGTTTTGGAAAGATGTTTTTTGCGAGATACTTATCTTTTGACTTTCGTTTGCTCAGCATAGTACCTGAATTCTGTGGATTTGGTTGATCACAACTCTTCTTTGGCTCCCCCTTAAATGATCAACCTCTGTGGATAAATTCAAGGTCTCCTTCTGCTACCCCTTGACCTATGCTTGGATCATATGTGATAAGTAGAGCATAAGACATAGGTCAAACTCACCAGAGGCTCTGTGGAGATTGTCAGAGGTTCTGAGAATTCATACAGAGGCTCTGTTGGGTACAGAACTTTTGATGTTTAAAGAATTTACATACAAAGTAGGATAAATATATACATATTTACAAGAAGATCAAGTCTTACTTACAGAGGGGTCAACTCATGTTTATCATACCCAACTTACTCACCAAGAAAAGAAATCTTTTCTCATCAAGTGCCTTCGTGAATAAGTCCGCAAGCTGGTATTCAGTGGACACAAAGTACATCTCAATCGTGCCTTGTTCAACATGATGCTTTAGAAAGTGGTAACGGATATCGATATGCTTTGTTTTGGAGTGCTGTACAGGATTTGCAGAGATTGCAATGGCACTTTTTGAATCACAGAGGATTGGTATCTTGTATATGTTGTAACCGTATTCCTTTAGCTGAGTTTTCATCCATAGAACCTGGGAGCAACAGCTAGCAGTAGCAACATATTCAGCTTCTGCTGTAGATGTCGCCACAGAATTCTGCTTCTTTGAAGTCCAGCTGACTATTTTACCACCCAGGAATTAACAACTCGCAGAGGTACTTTTTCGGTCAAGCTTACATCCTCCATAATCTGAATCTGTGTAGGCCTTAAGATCAAAGCCAGAGTTCTTCGGATACCAGCGCCCAAGATTTTTGGTTCCCTTAAGGTATCTGAAGATCCTCTTTACAGCAAGAAGGTGGGATTCCTTTGGGTTAGCTTGATATCTTGCACAGAGGCATGTAGCATTCATTATATCAGGTCTACTTGCTGTTAAGTATAAAAGGGACCCAATCATGCCTCTGTAGAGTTTGCACTCTACAGATTTACCATCTGGATCTGAGTGTAGCTTATTTCCAGTGGACATGGGGGTCTTCATTACAGAGGCATCAGATAGCTTGAATTTTGAAAGAATGTCAGAGACATATTTAGCTTGATTTATGAAAATTCCCTCTGATGATTGTTTGACTTGGAGTCCTAGGAAGAAGTTTAATTCTCCCATCATACTCATTTCAAACTCACTCTGCATGAGTTTTTCAAAATCTGTGCATTGTTTTGCATTTGTAGAACCAAAAATAATGTCGTCTACATAGATCTGTATAAGCAGAAGCTCGTCACCTTTTCTTTTATAAAACAAAGTAGTATCGGTTGTACTTCTATCGAAATCATTATCGAGAAGAAAGGTTGAAAGTCATCCGTACCATGCTCTTGGAGCCAGTTTCAGTCCATAAAGAGCTTTGTCAAGATAATAAACGTAGTTTGGGTACTTGGAACTTTCAAACCCTGGTGGCTGCTGGACATATACTTCTTCTTGGATTTGACCATTTAGAAAGGCAGATTTTACATCCATTTGAAAAAGTTTGAAACCTCTGTGGGCTGCGAAGGCTAAGAAGATTCTTATTGCTTCGAGTCGTGCGACAGGGGCAAAAGTCTCATCGTAATCAATGCCTTCTGCTTGGCAATATCCCTTGGCACCAATATCGCTTAATTTCTAATGACCACCTCATCCTCATCCTTCTTGTTTCTGAAGACCCATTTAGTCCCTATTGCTTGTTTTCCTTTTGGCAGATGAACTAGGGTCCATACCTTGTTTCTCTCAAACTGTAGAAGCTTTTCTTGCATTGCATCTACCCAGTTTGGATCATCTAGGGCTTCAGAGACACGTTTTGGCCTGATCACACTGATAAAATTTGTAAAGAAACAAAAGTTAGCGGTGGATGATCTTGTCTTGACTTTTTCAGAAGGATCGCCAATAATTTGGCTCTGAGGATGGCTCTTCGTCCACTTTGTCATTCTTGGAAGATGGTCAATAGCATCATCTAGTTGAACCTCTGTGGTTGCACACTGTGGTTCTGGTGCAACCCCTGTAGTGGAAGGTATTTCTGTGCTTGAACTTGGTTCTTCAGCTTGTGTAGGTATTGGGATAAGAGTTGGAATTGATTCCACTGAGGATATTGAGACTGAATCCTCGTTTTCCTCTTGTATTGCTTCCTATGTAGTTGCTAGAGTTGGTATTTCCAGTGCCTCTGTAGTAGTGTCTTTGCTTGTGTCATCTTCTGTTCGCTCCCCCTCAGCACTTGCGTCTGCACGATTTATAGAAGAGGATGAAGTATTTAATGGACCAGTTAGAGATATACCTGACTCAGTCTGGTTGGCAGAAGATGTTTCTCCAAAGGCTCTGATGGCTCCAGCAGAGGGATCAATATCATCATGGAACATCTCTTCAAATAGCAGATTTAGGTCTGCTTCTCTTGTCTTTGAGATGCCAGAGGATTCCTTCTTGAGACCGAGTTCTGAACTGATTTGTTCAGATGTCTTTTGAAAAGAATCTTCAAAAGAGACATTTATACTTTTCACAATGGATCGTGATCGCAGAAGATAAACTTTGTAGGCCTTTGAGGTGGCAGAGTACCCAATGAACTTGCCTTCGTCTGCTTTCACATCGAACTTACCTCTTGCTTCTCTGTCGTTTAGGACAAAACACTTGCATCCAAATACATGGAAGAACTTGATGTTTGGTCGCCTTTGATTGATCAATTGATAAGGTGTCTTGATGTGCCTTTTGACTATTGTTGATCGATTTTGGGTATAACACGCGGTTGATATAGCTTCTTCCCAGAAAGAGATTGGCAATCCAGATGCTGTTAGCATTGTTCTTGCAGCCTCCACAAGTGTGCGGTTCTTTCGTTCAACCACTCCGTTCTGTTGTGGGGTGCGTGCAGCAGAGAAGTTCTGAGATATGCATTCTTCTGTAAGGTAAGCTTCAATGGAAGAGTTTTTGAATTTTGTGCCATTGTCGCTTCTTAACTTTTGAATCCTGCACTCATATAGAACCTGGATTCTTTTCATTAGGTTTATTAGAATGTTAGGAACATCTGATTTCTTTCTGGCAAATTCTACCCACGTATATCTCGAGTATTCATCGATCAACACCAATATATATTTCTTGCCTCCTAGGCTCTGTGTAGCGATTGGACCGCAGAGGTCAACATGAAGCATATGCAGAGGCCTAGGACAAGACACATCAGTCTTGCCTTTGTGGGAAGCTCTTTTGAGCTTACCCATTTCACATGCTGAGCACAAATGATCTTTGCTGAATTTAACATTTGGCAGACCTTTTACAAGATCAAGTTTGACAAGCTTATCAAGAGTATGAAAGTTCAGATGGCAGAACCTGTTATGCCATAACCAGGCTTCTTCATTTTTACAGGCAACAAGGCAGAGCTTGTCTTTCTTGTTTTTGATACTAAAGTTCATAAGGTACAGATCTCCCTTTCGTTCAGCCCGCAGAAGTTCGAGTCCTGTATTTTCTCCTTGCAGAGAGCAGAAAGTTCTTTTGAACATAACGTCGAAAACAGTATCACAAAGTTGGCTAACACTTAGAAGATTGTGATTAACGCCATCCACATATGCAACTTTGCAAACTGATATGTTTTCCTTTTTGATGACTCCGTAGCCTTTAATATATCCCTTCTTGTTGTCGCCAGAGGTCATAGATCCTCCATCGTGTTTATCTTTGTAAGAGGATAGTAGACCTTTGTCGCCAGTCATGTGTCACGAGAACCCGGAGTCTAGATACCAGATCGGCACATACTGCTTCTGTAAAACAATCAGAGATTTTTAGGTACCCATATTCAAATGGGTCCAGCTTTGTCAGCGGTCTTTAAGGTTTCCTTGGCATCCTTGGGTTTGGTTTTAACTTCTTTTGAAGAACCAGTTTGTTTCTTCTTTCCCTTAGATTTTGCATTCTTTTTGGGTAAAGAGAGGAAACAGTGTGGGCTAGAGAAGTGTTGGTTCAATTGATGCATAAGTTCAAAACAATGACAATAATGAATGTGCGAAGAAATTTGCTTGAACTTTTCATTAAAAACACTGAAATAGGGTACAGAAGCTTTATTATTACAGTATATTCTAGCATCTGACTTCCTATTACAAGAAGACCTATGTAGACTATATTGCCTTTTTGAAAATCTATGTGGAGAGTAGCCTTCTATGGACCCCTTCCTCTGTGGTGAACTTCTGCTGGTTTCACTGTCACAGAAGAAAAAGATTTGTTATTTTCAGCCCACTTACCCTTTTGTTGCCAAGTTAATTTTTCTTTTAGAGGTCTCAAGGGTTTTGAGGTTTTTGAACTTGTTGGATTATGAGAAGACATTTCCTTTTGTTGTTTGATTTTCTCAAGCTCAATAGAGGTTTTGGCTTGTATACACAAGTCCAAAAAGTCTGGACAGATAGGAATCGTTGTGGTTTTCTCCTTAGGAGGAATGGTTCTGTTAAGAATTCCAGAGGGAAGTTTAATTCCCTCTGCACCACAAGGAACTATCTATGACTCTATTGAGTCAGTCTCAGATTCTTCAGAGGATGAATCGTCCTCATATACAGAGGTTGAGTCACTAAGATCTCTGTCGACATAGGCTGGACTTTCAAAGCATGTGCCATACTCACTTTCTTCCTTTTCTTTTGGACTATCTTCCAAATCAGCAGAAGTATTTATCAAGATTTCCTCAGAGGAATTTTGATCAGCAGACGATGTACAAAGGTTTTCATAAAAATTGTTTTTGCCAATTTTCATTAACTCATTTTCAGAAATGTTTTTCAGTTTTTCTTCTAAAGAAGCTGGCAGGAATTCAGATGCCTCTGCAGATAGTTTCGTCTCAGAATCTATAGTGCAGACAAAAGCAACCCGTGTTTGAGTCTCGGGGTCACCAAACTTGAAGATTCCTATCTGATCTTGAGTTTTCAGATATCTCTTAGGTTTGGATTCTCTTTTGACAGAGGTTGAAGGTAATAAATCCGTGTTTTGATACCACACATTTATCATCTTCAGAGGTTTCCTCTTGTGAGGTTCCCCAGAGACTTTTTGCCTTTTGCTTACAGAGGTTAAGTTTGGAAATCCTGGTTTTCTTGTGTTTCCAATACAAAATAGAGAAGATAGGGACTTGTCTCTTTTGTTTCCAGTGTAAGGGTCTATGTCACAGAAGCCTATTCCCCGTCTCCCTATTTGTGTATTAATTTTTTCATACACCTTATGTGTATCTTGATATTTTCTGATTAAGAGGTCTCTGCTGAGTAAGTCTTGATGAAGGACTTCTCTAGTCTTTTGAAAATAGTGTTTAAGAGCAAGAATATTCATTCTGTCACTCTCAACATCCATAAGTTCTTTAGATTTAACTTTTAAGGCAGAGTTGAGTTCTGTAATCTTTTCTTTCAAAGGATTTAGATGTTTATGCCAATTCATTTCAATCTCTTCCTTTTCTTGAAATATTTTTGCCTTTTCTTGAGTGAGAAGTCTTGTTTCTCTCTCAAAGAATGCAAGTTTCTTTTGAATACTTTCACAAGTCCTTTTTAGTTCAGTGTAATCTTCTGTTAGTTTGAGAAAATTTGCTTCGCTTTCATTTGATATTGAGTCAGAAGTGGATACCTCACTATCAGATTCTGAGGAGCTGACCTCTGCCATTCCACAGAATAAGGCGTTCTTCTTGTCGCCTTCATCAGAGGATTCTTCTGACAACCAGTTCTCTTGCTCCACCATGAGCGACTTCTGAGCATATTATTCTGCCTTCTTTTTGTAGAAAGCAGAATCCCTCTGAGGGTGGTTTGGTTTGCTCTTGCAGTCAGCAGCATAGTGGCATGGCTTGCCACAAATGAAACATCCATGATTCTGGGAAGCATTGACAGCTCTGTCGTCTGTCCTCTGTCGGTAACCACCTCTGTCACTCCTGTCATTCGACCTCTGTTGGTCGTTCGAACTATCTCTTCCTTGGCTCCTTGGCTGATACTTCTCTCCTCTATCATCCCTCCCATCACGTTCATAACACGTCTTCTTCCGGTATCCTCCCCTACCAAACTCTTTCGTCAACAAAGCTAAAGATTTAGCTATCGAGGCCATCGTTGCCTCCTCCTCCTCTACCATCTCTTCCTCATCACTATCAACAACCACCACTTTCTTCTTCTTCTCCTTCTTCTCCTCCACAACTTTCTCCTTCTTCGGCTTCTCTTTTGCCTCTATAGTCTTGCCAATAAGTGCAAGGGGCGCAACAGTTTGAGCTTTTGCCTGGGAGATTTGTGGTTCTTGGGCTGCCAAAGTTCCATAAAGATCTGATAAGCTCCAGGTGTCTAAGTCCTGATTAGTTTGCAGGGACATAGACAGCTGGAGCCATTCTTCGTTGAGACTCTTTAGGAACATGACGTTCTTCTCTTCAGAAGTTCTGTGGATCCCAAACTTCCTGCACTTGTTTATCAGAGAGTTAAACCTGTCATAATTTGACTGCAGAGGCTCTGTCGGCAGAGCTTTGAATGCGTAGTATTCATTGATGCATTGGGCTCTGCGATTTTTCTGAGTCTTAGCCCCTTCTTCCAATTGTTTCTCCAGTTCCTTCCATAGATCGTATGCAGATTCACACGCAACTAGGGATTTGAAGAGGTCATTGGGGATGGCCATTATCAGAAGTCGCTTGGCCTTCTGAGCGATTTAATATTTCTCCCAGTCAGGTGCAGACCGTTTATCTTTTGTCTTAGGTTTCTCGTGCTCAGGAATCTCTGGAGTATCATCTGTGGCAGGCACCTGTGGTACGGTGATCATGGGAACGAAAGGAGGATTGCGAATATAGTGAACGAGTTCTTTGTCAGTACCGTCGAAGAAGTGAATCATTCGTATCTTCCATGTAGGGTACTCATCTCTGAGTAGAGTGGGTGGTTTGGTTAAAGAACCAGCGGTGAAGAAGTTGTTCGTGTTCGCCATTTAAAAAAAATAACAGAAAACATAGTATGAACAAAAAAAATTCAGATGATGGAGTGGGTTTTTCTAAATGAGTTTATAAGCTTAAAACCTTGAACAATGCACTAAAATGGAGAGTTTTAACCGAAGAAACAGGTTCTGTAAGTTTACCAAAGTCGAGCTGGTCGAGAATGGCAAAAAAACAGAGTCTATTTGAGATAAACGAACAACAGGTTAAAATCAAACCAAGTTTCTACCAAAAATCATTGTCAGAGAGGATCTCTTGATATAGAAAATCAAGGATGGCTCTGATACCAATTGTTGATCCCAATTTTACTCAACAATGATATTAATATCTATTAGTTCAAACAAATAAGTGTGCGGAAGCGTTTTAACGAACTAAAGAGATATTCTTAGGTAGAAAAACACACAGAATCAAATAAACAAAGTATAAATGAACACGAGATTAACTCAAAGATTCACTTTGTATTGATTAGATAAGAACACCAAGAACACCGAAGGTATAATACAAATTCTGCTCTAGAGGTGTGTGTGTCGTGCAAAGTTAATAGAGGAGCTCAACATGAGCCTTCTATTTATACTATTTTACAAGGGACAAGCTTTAGACAAGAAGTACTAAGGGTACAAAGACAACATCGTGGATCTACAACAGGTACAACGTTAATGTAGTGCGCTGTTTTCTGCAAAGGCTGTAACCCATCAGAGGTTGACACGTGGAGTTGGCAGGGCACGCCTTGTACGAATGATCTACAGGATCTTCGTACAGCAGAGGCACGTGAGAGGCACGATTATCTTTGTCTTGATCTTCATTCTTCAAAGTCTTCTAAGTCTTCAATACTACTGAGGCTCTGTCAAGGGTGATGTTGGTCCCGAAGTGTTATACATGTTTGTAGAAGGGGGGGGGGGGGGGTTGAATACAAACACACGTTTTTACTTTTCTAAATTGTTTATTGATAAATCAAGACAAATTACAACTTGTTGCGGAACAAGATTAAGGATAAACCTAATCTAAACAAGTCCTGAGAAACACTAAGTTTCTTGCACTAGAAAGAGTTAAAGAAATTACGATTAATATCTTAACAATAAGAGAGAAATAAGTAGATGGCCCGAGCACACTTCAAAACTGAAGTAAGGTTCTTCTTATATACTGCATGGCAGTATGGCTTTACACGTGGCAGCAGCTGAGTGGTTGCATGTCATTGACCTTTGTAGACAACCTTAGTAGCCGCATGGTGCACAGTGTAGAATCAGAGTTGTTGTACGATTAAAGACAAAAGGGATGTCCGTTCTGAAAGTTCATACGGAGACGTGCAAGGGAGGTAAGATAATAGTAACATGCAGGGAGACTTCATGATCAGCTTTCGTTGATTCAGATCTTTATCAGCGAATGATAAGGTTCGGCGATTGCTGAATTCTTCTACTTGATACTTCACGTTGAATGGACAGGTCTTGCTTCGCTGATATTCGCATCAGTTCATGAGTAGACTTGTCGCTGGTTCTTGAGCTTGATCTTCGACTTCAGCGTAGAACATATGTTGACGTGAAACTTGTCTTCAGGGATCATAAGTAAACAACTAACTTATCAGCGATCATCTCATAGACTGAACAGGCTCAGAGCTATATGATGATGAACAATGTTCGCTGAATATCTAATCTAAAGAGTGAGAGTTCCTATCAGCGGTACTGTAAAGTCTTAGTACTTATCAGCGATAGTGAAACTCTAATACATATCATTTACTTACAATTTTCACTAAGTGTTTAAGAGAGGGTCATTATCAAATCACTGAGGGTTTGGATCAACAATCTCCCCCTATTTGATTATGACATAGCAACAGAGAAAATTGCTATTTAATGAAAACATAAGGATAAAAAGAACTCATAAAATATTTGTCCCTTTAACTGTTTTCTGGGATCTTTTTAGTACTGATGGAGTAAAGTACATTCGCTGAAATTTTTCTTTAAACTTCGTAAAGATTACAGAGGGAAGTGGAAAAATTACAAGTACAACAAATAAAATTACAAGTACAGAAGATGTAGACAGATAAGGATAGAAAGAATTACAAGGCTGTTGGGAACTGAAGATTTGCTAAGTATGGATAGTGCTGCCAGAACAACATTACTACTTCCAGAACAAAGTTACTACTGCCAGTAAAGGTTAGTACTGCCAGAACAAAGTTACTACTGCAAGACAAAGTTAATACTGCTGGAAGAATGTTAGTACTGTTGATGCATTAATGCTGCTGGAACAAGGTTAGTACTGCTTGTCAAGATTAATACTGCTGAAGCAAAGTTAGTACTGCTGGAATGAGTTAATGCTGCTGGAGAATATTAGTACTGCTCATGCTGAATGAAGTTAATACTGCTCGTGCATAAAGATGTTAATGCTGCTTGTGATCATAAGTTTGGTATGCGAAGTTTTTGGAGATAAAGATGGAATGGCTGAAGATATGCTTAAAGAAGATTCAGAAGATCAATTTATTTTTGATAGTTATCTTGTAACTATTTAGTATAAATAGATGTTGATAGATAGCTATTCGAAATACACAATACACAATACACAATATACGCAATATACATTTTGTTTTAGAGAGAATTAACCTCAAGGTTTAGAACCCTATTTCTAGAGAAGTAAAAGTCGTCTTGATTGAGCCTATTCATCAAGATTGAGGTTTGGTTGTAAGCTTGTGAGTTGAATTAGTGAATACAAACAGCTGTGTGTTTTCTGATATATTGTTCATTGATTGTGAGAATTAAAGTTCTATTCCGCAGATTCTTTAATTCTGAGTTCTAGGTATTATTAGTCTTGTTAAGATTCGATCCTGACAAGTGGTATCAGAGCTTGTGTTTCTTAGAATTCTACAATCATTATGGACAATTCTATTGAATCAAACAGTACTCTTGTTTCTAAGGTTCCCATGCTCAGACCCAATGAGTTTGACATGTGGAAAAATAGAATCAAGCAGTATATTCTGCTTACTGATTATTCCATCTGGGATATCATAGAGAATGGTCCATGTGCTGAAGGAAGAATTGGACCAGCAGGCAAAAGACCTCCTCCAAAGACTGATGCAGAGAGAAAAGTCAGACAAATAGAGATGAAGGCCTTAAGCACTCTGCTCTTGGCTATCCCCAATGAATATCAGCATCAATTTCATCACTGCACTGATGCTCAGATTCTGTGGAATGCATTGGAAAAGAGATTCACTGGCACCAAAAGCACCAAGAGGAATCAGAAGGCAATTCTCAAGCAGCAGTATGAAAACTTTACTTCTACTAAGAATGAGTCTATGACTCAAACTTTTGATACATTTAATAAGCTGATTGGAGAATTAGCCACAGTAGGAGTCAAGATGGAGGCTGATGATGTTAACAGAAAGTTCTTAAGATCATTAGGTGAAGAGTGGACAATGTATAATGTGTCCTTCAGACAGAATGACCAATTGGAAGATAAAGAGCTTGATGATCTTTACAATGATCTTAGAGTCTTTGAAGCAGAGGCTGAAGCCAAAAAGAAGCCATCTGGATATATACATAATGCTGCACTCCTTTCAGCATCACCTGATTCTACTGCTAACCCTGAATCAGTTAGTGCTGCTGGAGGAGTCAATCAGGAAAAGACCAATGATTCAGTACTAGAAGCCTTCTTTTCTAGTCATGTTAATTCCTCATTGATTAATGATGACTTAGAACAGATTAATGCTGATGATCTTGAAGAGATGGATATCAAGTGGCAGATGGCTATGCTGTCTATGAGGGTGAAGAGATTCATAAAGAGGACAGGGAGAAACAACTTTTCCCAAAGAAGAGAAGATGGTGCTGGATTTGACAAGTCCAAAGTTGAATGCTACAAGTGTCACAAGATGGGACACTTTGCCAGGGAATGCAGAGGTGGAACATCTCACAACAGCCATCAACAAACTCAGGCTGGAAGCTCCAATCAAAACAGAAACTCTATTCAAGCTCTTGTCTCTCAACAAGGAATGGGATTTGATTGGAGTGATAAAGCAGAAGAGGCCATCCAAAATCAAGCACTTATGGCTGAAGTTTCAGATCTTCCCACTGAGGTAAAATCTAATCTCTGTACTCAAGCTTGTATAGACATTGTTAAAAGGTATAGAGATCACAATCAGGGAATGTGTGATGACCTTAAGAGATTAGAAAAGGACAGAAAAGACTATGTAGTAATTGTTGAGAGGTTTGAAGAACAGATTAGGGCTTTTCAAGCCAATGAACTTCAACACTCCTATGATACAAACTACTGGAAATGGGAAAAGGATGGTCTAGAGTTCCAGCTTAGAGAATCCAGGGAAGAGTGTGAGAAACTAAAAGGAGAGCTTGAGAAAGTTAAACTTGATGTTGAAAAGTTTTCAAAAGCTTCTAAAGTCATGGACACCATATTAAATACTCAAATTCACAGTAAGATGAAAACAGGCCTAGGGTATAATGCCACACCCCCACCCTACAACAACAACTACATCCCTTCTAAGTCAGACCTATTAGAAACCAAGGATAGGAAGGATTTACCTGAAGGAGCCACTGAAGTAGATCCATTAGATAAATTAGTTGTTGAGGATAAGACGGAAAAAGAAGGATCTGGTGAGGAATGTGTAAGTCCATGTGTTAAGAACAATGAGATGAAAAGGACTGGAAAGGGAAAGGGAGTTCATTATACACAGACCACTGTTGTGAACTCTAATACTTGTGAACATTGTTCTTGCAAGAAATCTCAAGAGAATAAGCCCCAAAAACATGATAAAAAGAGGGGAAATCAAAGAAATTGGAATAACCAGTGGGCACAAAAGCAAGGAGTTGATCTGCAAAGGATTAACAGACCAAAACCTTGTTTTATTTGTGGCAGATTGAATCATCTTGCCAAACACTGTTATTTCAATCCTATTAACCAAAGGAAAAGTTTTCAAAGAAGTTTTCAAAAGTCTTCTAGTTATAGGAACCCTGTAAGGGATAATGTGGCTAAGAAACAAGCTGAATCCAAAAGCCACATGAGAAAACAGACTGAAAAGGATTGTGTCAATATGTGGATCCCCAAAAGCACTAATGTTAGTACTGCTACCTCAGATAGTACTGCTGACAAGGATAGTGCTGCTAGAAGCAATACTACTGCCAATACTGCTGCTAGCAGTGTTAGTGCTGCTAACACTGTTAGTACTTCTTTTGAAGAGAATGTTGCTGCTAGCAGTGTTAGTGCTGCTAACACTGTTAGTACTTCTTTTAAAGACAATACTGCTGCTAGCAGTGTTAATGCTGCTAACACTGTTAGTACCTCTTCTAAGAACAATACTGCTGCTAGCAGTGTTAGTGCTGCTAACACTGTTAGTACTTCTTCCAAGGTTAATACTGCTTCTAGTTTTTGTGTTGCTAGACCAATCATATTGACAAAGTACTCCAGTTCTGCAGTACCTAAGTTTGAAAATCTCATCAAAACACAGTGCAAGTACTTTGATGAGCAAGGGAGACCCAAGACCACTTCGGCTTGGGTTCCCAATAAAAACTAACTGATTTATCTGATGTGCAGGGCAACCAACAGCTCAAGGGGAAGAGCATCTGGCATGTTGATAGTGGTTGCTCCAGGCACATGACAGGTAACATGGCCTGCCTCAAGAATTTCAAAAGAATTGATGGAGGACATGTTGCTTTTGGAAATAATCCTGCAGGAGGTAAGATAAGTGGTAAAGGTGATGTGTCAAAAGGTAAAATGACATTTGAGGATGTTTACTATGTTGAGCAATTGAGATATAACCTGTTAAGTGTATCACAGGTCTGTGACAAGAAACATAGTATATTATTTACTGATTCTGAATGCATTATTCTTGCTCCTGGATTCAAAGTAGTAGATGAAAACATGATACTATTGAGAACTCCTAGAAAAGATAATGTGTATTGTTTAGATTTAGAAAGTGTTTCATCTGATTCATCTCTAAATTGTTTGGTTTCAAAAGCTTCAATAGATGAATCTTCACTTTGGCACAGAAGGATGTGTCACATGAATTTTAAAACAATGAATAAACTTGTTAAAAATAATCTTGTTAGGGGTTTACCATCAAAAGTCTATTCATGTGATGATCATTGTGTTGCATGTCTCAAAGGCAAACAACACAAAACTTCTCATAAGTCCAAAGAGATAAACACTATCTCAAATCCTCTTCAGTTGTTGCATATGGATCTGTTTGGCCCTACAAATGTCATGAGCATTGGCAAGAAGTCATATTGTTTAGTTATTGTTGATGATTACTCTAGATTTACTTGGGTATATTTTCTGAGAACTAAAGATGAGACAAGTGGACTGATCAAATCTTTTATTCTTAGAATTGAAAACCAATCAAATCAAAAAGTGAAAGTCATTAGATCAGATAATGGGACTGAATTTAAAAACTTTGATCTAAACACCTTTTGTGAGGAAAAAGGAATTGAGAGACAATACAGTGCTCCTAGGACTCCACAACAGAATGGTGTTACTGAGAGAAGGAATAGGACACTGATTGAGGCTGCTAGATCTCTGTTAGCTGATTCAAAATTACCCACTACTTTTTGGGCAGAAGCAGTTAATACTGCTTGTTATGTTCAAAACAGAGTTTTGGTCATAAAGCCTAAAAACAAGACACCTTATGAGCTTTTTCTGAAAAAGAAACCATTTATTGGATTTTTCAAGCCATTTGGGTGTCCTTGTACAATTCTCAATACCAAATCTCACTTAGGTAAGTTTGATAGCAAAGCAGATGATGCCTTTCTTGTTGGTTACTCATCTCAGAGTAAGGCTTACAGAGTGTTTAATACCTCTTCTAGAATAATTGAAGAAAGTGACAATGTCAAATGCAATGAGAACATACCAAATCCTATTGGTTCAGGTCCTGATTGGCTATTTGACATTGATTCACTCACTAATTCTTTGGGTTTCAGTAGTGATGTAAATGCAGGACAAAGGGATGCACCAACATTAGATAACAGTATTCAGTCTGTGATATTTCCACTCCCTATCATTGACCCTGTTGACTTCTGTGCACAAGAAAAGGAAGTTGAACCCAATCAGAATGAAGAAGAGAGAAGAATAGAGGAAAATCAGCCTTCAAGTCCAAATTTCAGAGAGTCTGAAGTGACTGAAGAAGCTGAAGAAGATCCAGACTTAAATGAGTCAAATCTGGATGGGAACTTAGTTGAGGAACCTGGTCATCCATCAAGAACTCAGAAAAATCATCCTCCTGAGTTGGTTATAGGAGATATTGCTTCTCCCATGTTGACTAGGAATCAAAGCAGACTTCAAGAGCTACAAGATCAGCAGAATACAGTTAATACTGTACTTACTTGCTTTCTATCCCAAATTGAGCCCAAAAAGGCTTATGATGCTATGAAAGATCCAAGTTGGATAGAAGCAATGCAAGAGGAGCTGCTATAGTTTAAATTACAGGATGTTTGGGACTTGGTGGACCTTCCAAAAGGTCATAGAGCAATTGGCACCAAGTGGATTTTCAGAAACAAGAAGGATGACAGAGGAATTGTGATTAGAAACAAAGCAAGGCTGGTTGCACAAGGGTATACTCAGGAAGAGGGCATAGACTATGAGGAAGTCTTTGCCCCAGTGGCACGGATTGAAGCAATTAGGCTATTTCTAGCCTATGCCTCATACATGAAGTTCAAGGTCTACCAAATGGATGTAAAAAGTGCTTTTCTGTATGGAAGTATTGATGAAGAAGTATATGTCTGTCAACCCCCTGGATTTGAGAATCCATTGCACCCTGACAGAGTGTACAAGTTGAAGAAGGCACTTTATGGTTTACATCAAGCCCCAAGAGCATGGTATGACACCCTGTCTACCTATCTCTTGAAAAATGACTTTGAAAGAGGAGTCATTGACAAGACCTTGTTCATTAAGAGGAGAGAGAAAGACACACTACTTGTTCAGATCTATGTGGATGACATCATCTTTGGATCCACAAATGATCACATGTGTAAAGAGTTTGAAGAGTTAATGCACAAGAGCTTCAAGATGAGTTCCATGGGAGAACTTACTTTCTTCCTTGGGCTTCAGGTGAAACAGAGGAAAGATGGGATTTTTATAAGCCAATCCAAATATGTGAAAGACATCCTGGACAAGTATGGTTTAACAGACTCAAAGCCAGCAAGCACACCAATGGAGACACACAAACAGATCACTGCAGATCTTGAGGGGGAGGATGTGGATGTCCATCATTACAGATCTATAATTGGATCACTCATGTATCTCACAGCCTCTAGACCAGACATTATGTTTCCAGTATGTGTTTGTGCCAGATTTCAGGTTACACCTAAGCAATCACACCTTCATGCAGTCAAAAGAATTTTTAGATACCTAAGAGGGCAACCTAGATTAGGTCTTTGGTATCCTTATGAATCTTCATTTGACTTGCTTGCATACTCAGACAGTGACTTAGGTGGGGATAACATGGATAGGAAGTCTACTTCAGGTGGATGTCAGTTTTTGGGTGCAAGACTTGTATCATGGCAGTGTAAGAAACAAACCACAGTGTCCTTATCTACAACAGAAGCTGAGTATATAGCTGCTGCAAGTTGCTGTTCTCAGGTGTTATGGATTCAGAATCAGATGTTGGACTATGGGGTAACATTTCTTCACACTCCAATCTTCATTGACAATAGCAGTGCCATTAGCATTGTTAACAATCCTGTCAAGCACTCAAAAACAAAGCACATAGAGATCAGGTATCACTTTATTAGAGACTATAATGAAAAGAAATTGATTCAAGTTGCTAAAGTTCATACCAATGACCAGTTTGCAGATCTATTCACAAAAGCTTTTGATGTGGGTAGATTCACTTTCTTGGTAACAAGTGTGGGCTTGATCAACCTTGAATAAGTTCATGATCTTTAATTTTTTATACCTGTATTTCTTTGTATATTTGGTGTTACTAACTAGTTTTCTCAGAACCTCAGTATGACTCAGATGGACAAGTGCTGCAAAATGTAAGTATAGTTACTACTGCCAGTGCAGAGTTACTACTGCTAGTACATATTTTTCTACTGCCAATTAGTAGTTAATACTGCTTAGCGGTTAATACTGCTTTGTAGTTAATACTGCTTAGTAGTTAATACTGCTTAGTAGTTACTACTGCTTAGTAGTTAATACTGCTTTGTAGTTAATACTGCTTAGTAGTTAATGCTGCTTTGAAGTTAATACTGCTTAGTAGTTAATACTGCTTAGTAGTTAATACTGCTTTGTAGTTAATACTGCTTAGTAGTTAATACTGCTCAGTCGTTAATACTGCTAAGTTGTTAATACTGCTTTTAAAGAAAATCAGGGCTAGTACTGCTATAAATACTCTTTCAGCCCGCCAAAGTTCATAACGTCTCTTTGCATTAAATTTTTCTCTCTCTCGTTCTAACCTTTTCTCCCTAGAATCTCTGTGCTTTCTATCCAAATCCTCAGGAAGAATGACGACAATGGAGTTTGTCGATGAGCACAATGAGATTGCGATGCTTCAGAAGCCAAAGCAGGCTGCAGGATTTCATGATATTGTGAATTTTCTCAAGTCCACACACATCTCTCATGCCCTAACAGTGTGCCCAACCATATATATCGAGCATCAAAAGCAATTTTGGGCGAATGCTACTGTTATACTCGAAGATGGGCAGAAAATCATTCGAACAAGGGTTTGTGACAAACCCTTGAAGGTCACAGAGGAGGTTATTCGCATCACTCTTCTCTTAGATGATGCCTCAGGTATAACCTATCTCTCTAATGATGAACTTTTCTCGACCTTACCAAGAATGGGGTATGAAGGTCCCATTGGAATTTTTAAATTCTACAAGTCAAAGTTTTTCACCCAATGGCGATTTTTTGTTCATACTCTTATGCACTGTATTTCAAAGAAAACAACTGGATGGAGTGAGTTTAGCAGTACCATTGCTTATGCCTTGGTCTGCTTAGCCACTGCCAGAAAGTTCAATTTTTCAGCCATGATTTTTAATGATCTTGTGGCAAACCTAGAATCCAAAAAGCGCTTTTTCATGTATCCCAGGTTTGTCCAAGAAGTAATTAACCATGAATTGACGGATTTACCTCAGTCTACTGAGGTATATGTGCCAAAACCCCCTAAAGGGAAGGTTTTCTCAAATATGAGAAGAATTCCTAGGGACTCGGAAGGAGTTGACACACCATTGTTCTCTACAATGATGGTTGTGTCCCACACCACTGAAGGTATGGCATCAGGGTCAAGGCCCACATTAGACACACCCACTGATGACCAATCCCCACCTTCCATCACCAAAGAAATCCCACAGTCCATTCTTTTAAGACCCACTCCCAAAATCACCAAGAAGTTTGAAAGAAGAAAGGTACACAAGGTTCCTTCCCTTGATGTATCTCCTAATAGCCCAAAGCCTACAAGCCCTCTATTGGAGCATTCTCCAATAGAGAATATCAAAAGGGTAACCACAGGGGTGTCTCCCAACCCCAAGAAGGTGCTCTCTAAGGAGAAGGATGAGCATGTGGGCTGCAAGGCTGCCACTACTTCTGCTAGCAAAGAGAAGGACAGTGGTAACATCACTAAGACCTTCCCCACGGCAACTCAGAATGTGAAAACATTCAGAGGACCCAGGCGCCAAGAGACCATGGGAGTAGGTTGTGCTTTTGCTAGGCAAAAGACACCTACTAAAATTTCCAGTGATCCTTTACAGGAAGTAAAAACTCCTAAACAAGGTGAGGATAGATATACATATGAGGAATTGATGGACACCATTGCCAACATCAACATTGATGTCATTAATCAGCAGAAGGAGATTGATGAGCTTAAGAAGGTGGTTCTTTATCAACACACCAAGATAGAGAAGAATAAGAAGATGATCACCAAACTGCTGCAAAGAAGGAAGAAAGCTCAGTATGTTCTGAAAAGGAGAAGATCAACCACTGATGCTTCCAAAAAGGGGGAGTTAGAAACTGAACTAAACATGGAGGATGCAAAGGTTGATGGGGAGAATGAGCATAAGGTTGAGGGGGAGGCTGAGCAGGTTGCATAAGTTGCAAAGGAAGCAGAAAGTGAGAAAGCAGCAGTAACTGAAACTGCAGAAAATGAGAAGGCAGTAGTATCTGAGTTTACAGCAGCAGAAACCACAGAAAAACAGTAGAAACAGTTAATGCTGCAGTATCTGAGATTGAAGCAGCAGTAGCTGAAATTATTAAGAGTCTTGTTGATGCAGCAGTATCTGAAAGTGAGAAGGAAGCAGTATCTGTATCTACAGTAACTAAATCTGAGATTGAAGCAGAGGTATTTGAGATTGTGAAGAATTGTGTTGAAGCAGCAGTATCAAATATAGTAAAAGAAGTAGTAACAGAAAGAGCAGCAGAAATGGTTAATGCTGCTAGTCAAAAAGCAGCATAAATGGTTAATGTTGCTGAAAAACATAAGGCAGCAGAAACCATCCCTGAAGCAGCAGAAACAAAGGAAACAGCTGAAACCATTCCTGAAGCTGTTAAAACACTCAAAAGAACCAAGATGGTGTCAAACAAAAGACCAAGAACAAAGTCTATAGCTTCAAAGAAGAAAGTTGTAAAGAAGCCTAGGGTGGAACCCAGTGTAGAAGAAGCTAAGGAGGAAATTGTGAAAGAGAAAGCTGATCATAAAGTTGCTGAAGAAGAAGTGGCAACTCCATCAGGTCAACCAAGCAATGTACAATCACATACAAATGATCAATGTGATATGTATATTACTGTGGTTGATACTAGTCCAATCAAAGTTAAACCATTAGCTTCTATGGCTCCTGAGATCATCTTCTGGGATACTTTGAAAGATCAGAGAAAGGAGTACATTAGAGTAAAAAGAGCAGATGGGAAGTTTGAGGTCAGTTCTACATGGGGAAGACTTATAAGGATGTGCTCTAGATCAGACTTGGAAGAGATGTTCAAGGTGGGAATGAAGCTTTATGGAAATATGCTGACTGAGAATGGAATGTCCATCACCAAAATGGTCTCTGAGTTGTTCGATGGGAGTGATTGGAAGCTCAGAGATGCGTTGAAAGTGTTGATTTCCATAGCAGTCTAGAAAGAGTATACCATAGGGATCACTTACGACTTTGCCAGGGATGAAAGTTTCAACAGGTGGTAGGGAGGTGTCAAGCGCTGAGAGGTCAGCATCAGGACCAAGAACTTCAGCACGAGAGAAACCAATACATGTTTCATTCCGTATAGGAGGACCTGAGTCTGAGGTTTTATTTTCCTTTGCAGAGGCTCTTCTTTGTTGAGGAGGAAGAATAGTGGAAGGAGGAATATCCACAGCAGAAGAAACCAAGTCGATCTGAGAATTTAAAATTTTCTCGACATGGCTCTAAAACTTTGAGCGAGATCGCTGAATGGCTAATTTCACTTCCAACCATTCAGAGAAACCAAATTTCTCTAAAGTAGCAGCATAGAAGGTTTGCTTGGTTTTGTCTTCTCTGAATACGTCAACTTCAACAACAGGAACGTCTACGAATAGTCTTCCTCTAATATTTACCTTGATGATTTTGGATGGTCGAGATCGATAGTTCAGCATTTCTTTACACCATTCCAAAGTCGAATCAGATACTTTAGTCTTTTCTTCAACGATCCTTTGGGCATCATCCCATAGCTGACGTTGGACATCAATGGGAGTTCTTTTCAGCGCGGGGTCTTTCACCGGTTGTTGGACAAGCTGGATGGTGAGAGCCTTATCTTTTTCTTCATCTTCCTTCTTTTCGGCGAGTAATCTTTCAGCTCTTAGATGATCCTCGTATTCTTTCCTTGAAATCCTGAACTTTGTGGGAGCAGGGATTTTGTCACGAGGAAGAATGATTCGCTGATCTTCAAGCTGTTTGATCATTGCATCTCTCTTTTCTTGATCCTCTTCACTTAGCTTTTGAGGAGCCAAGGAAGGTCTGTTTTTGTGAGAGAGCAGCTGTTCTTCAGGTTCATCAGTCTCAGTGGTTAAATCCAAGACTGGGATTATTTCTTCAGCTCTTGTGGCTGGGATTATTTCTGGTGTAGTCGTAGGAGCTTCAGCGGGATCCTTAAACAGGGGAGAGGACTAGCTGAAACACAGTGATTGTTTAAGTAAGAATATGGGAAGAAAGAGATAGAGAAAAGAATGTGGTTAAGTGTATAGAGGTTTTAAGGATAGAAGGATTTAGATAGAGAAGGGATAGAGGAGGGATGCAGTGTAAGGGAATAGAAGGTAGTGTACCTGACAAACTGGCTTTTGAAGCCAGATCGTCAGATTGTCTTCTTCAGCGAGGCCTTTATTTTTGCCTTTGTCAGCTTCAGACGCTGCAGGCTTTGTCTTGGTCCGCTCCCCTGAAGGTTCTTTTATCTGGATCCCTTTTTGAACTGGGGCTTTTGCAACAGGCTGGACGTAGAAGAAAACGTCATCATCATCGTCATCATCATCATCTTTGGGGGATGACGATGGTTCTTCATCAGATATGTCGACAGGTTCATCGTCTTCAGCTTCTTCTTCGGACTCGACCTCTTCAGCATAAGGTTCGGTCACGTCAGCAGCAACTTCCTTAAGTTGTTCATCGAGTTGCTCCCCCTCAGATACAGAGGGAGGTTTATCGGTTTCCTCAGGGTTTTCAACTTCCTGAGGTTGTGAAGTAGAAGTAGCAGCAGCAGTTTCAATACCCTCCCCCTTAGCATTATGGGGAAGGACTTGTTTAGTCTTCTCCCTCCTCTTCCACATTATGGTTGGGGGAGGTAACAGATTGTTCAGCAGCAGCAGTGTGTATTTGGTCCCTGTCTACTAGGCCAGAGATCCCAACACAGTTCTCAATCGTTGGTAATCTGACTTCCAGGCCAGTTATAGCAGGACTGATCTTTTGAAGAGCTTCGCGATCGACCTGAGTAAAATGAGAAGTTGGAGGGTTCAGGCGATCGAGTACTTTCTGAACAATTTCTTTGACGGCGGAGACCTCAGCCTTGATCGTGGAGACTTCACCCTTTAGAGAACCAACCTCTATCTTCAATTATGTGACTTCATTGGACAGAGTGGTGAAGTTTGTTGAAAGAGAGGTGGTTGCGGTTGAATTGTCAGCGAGGGTGGTAGCAAATTGAGCAATGCTACCATCCACCTTCTCCAGATCAGTTTTGGAGGCTTTCGTATCAACGATCTCTGTCAACTTTTTGAGTTTCTCTCCAGCGTCTGTAACCGCTGAAGAGTTCGTGGAGAGAATGGTGTTGTAATTTTCCACCTTTGTTTCCAGGGCCTTTAGGGAGGTGTTGATATCCCCCAAATTAGGACCTGAAACAGTTATTAACTTATGAACAGAGGAAAGCTCAGAAGTTTAGGGTAGAGAGAGAGGAGTGTTTTGGATTGTGTTTATACCTGCAGGCGGGTTGGCGAAGTTGTCGAACCCTTTGTGCCCTGAATGATATTCCATGTCGCCTTCAAGAGTACCTTGGCGTATGGAGGTGCCTGCAGATCCTAAGTTTGCATCCATCATCGTATTTAGAGTGTCTGCAGTTGAGTCATGTACGATGAAGGGTGTCCCTGAGAAAGTTGGGAAAATTTGTGGAGAGACCAAAGATTGAGTAGGAGGAATGAGGGATGAGAATGATGGTTGGGTGCGGGGTTCAGTGTTGGATCCGCTGTCAATCACTTCAGTCTGTAGAGAGGCTGAAGGAGGTGGGTTCATTTCCAAGTTTATAACTTCAGCGTTTAGAGACCCTAAAGTCGGGATGGAAGGGGTGGCTTGATCCGCTGTGGCAGAGCGTACCACTGAACTTTCCATCAGCTCTTCAAGATGAGTTGTGGAGTCTTCAGCGTGTAAATGCTGGGGGGTTGCTCCTTGGTTTTCTTGATTCTTTTAGAACCAAGTTGGGAAGTTGAGTGTTTCCTTTTTCGAGAAGGAGTAGAGGGTGCAGCGTGGGTATCAGCGGTGGGGATTTCCACTGAATGAGCTGCAGAAGTAGAAGAAGGAGGATTGAGAAGAGATAAGAGAGTAGAAAGACGTACATCATTTTCCAGCGGCTTGAAGTCGAGTACCTTAGGGCCAACCTGAGAGAGTCTCAGATCACCCTCTGTTGGGTATTTATCCCCAAGTCCAAGTTGAAAGATGGCGCTGATGAATCTGGGATAAGGAACCCATGAAGGTCTTTCAGCCATATCCATTCTGAACGCAAGGTCGTCGTAGATGATTGAGGCCCAGTCAACATTTAGACCTTTCAGCAATGCATAGCCCATTGCTTGATGAGGTTGAGCAGCTTGATCAGAGGAGCCACTCTTCGCTGTCATGCAGCTTATCAGATGTGCGAAGATGAAGTTAATCTCGCTGGGCATTTTGGACTTCTTGATCAAGGTCAGTTTCTTCTCAGGCTTCTTGTCCCTTCCAGTGTCCCATGCGTAGCCCATTGCATCGAAGAATGCAGTGATAGCTTCCCTATCAGCATTGTTTTTATGGTTTGGGAGATGGACAAAGCGGTTTTCTTTGGTAGAGGTAGGAAGACTCAGTGCTTTCCTAATAATGGTATGGTTGATTTTGGTGGTGCCAAATTTGGTGTCACACATAATAGAGTCAACGATATTCGTTAGGTCTTTGGCATGGGGTACCTGAGCTCTTCTGGCAGTATACCAGAACTGAGATAGTAGGAATTGATGAGCATGGGGTGTAATAGTCAGTGCTGTAGATAAGCAACATGTTTTGAGGTAGTTCACAGCATCATCCAGATGTGTGACTTGCTTTCGAGGAGGAAACTCGAAAAGCGCATGAAGGTTGTTCGATTTTGAAAAATCGATTTCCTCAAGCTTGAACTTGACCTGAGGAGCTTTGACGAGAGTCAGTTTCTTTGCAGCAGTGGATTTCTCAGTGGTAGGAGCAGGAGTAGAAGATGTCATTTCTGTTTAACATATCAACCATGAATCATAAAAAAAAAATACAGTCTTATTGTGAAAGATTTTCCAATAAGATGTTTTCCGATTTTTGTCCATTTCATTCAGACAGAAATGTCTTAATGAAGATTAGGGTTTTCTTGTTTTGAAAAAGAAAAACAAACCCAGTAAAAGTCTTGTTTTCCATTTTCCTTTAGATAAGGATTCTGGAAAAACGAATGAAGAACAAGTTTAAGATTTTGAGTTTTAAACTTGAAGAACAACCATGAAAAGGTTGTGTTCATAAAACCATGAAAGAAATGATTTCATTTTAGAAAAGGTTTCTTTTGTTTGATCTGTTAAAAGCAATAAGAAGATCAGAAACAAGTTATGCAGGTGAATAATAAGAATATTAACCTGGTAATCGAAGAAGGAGATGAACAGATTTCTGGAAATAAGCAACAGTAAATCTTTTCTTGCTTGGAGAAGAAGTTCGCGTAAGAAAAAAAATATAAACCCGAAATAGTTTATATAGAGAGTTTTGAGAGAGAGAAAAACTAGAGCGGGAAAGTTTTTCATCATGACACGGACACGTGTTTGCATTTGATTGGATGGTAAACGAAATGTGCAAACGTGTGTCAGAAAAAGAACGTGCCAGGGTTTATCCGTTGTGATGATGTCACAAACGTCCTTTCATATTTTAGGATGTCTCTGAGGTTTCGAAAGCTCAGGGACTATTTTGAAAAACATGAAGCACTGAATAGAAATATCAGTGTTAGTTTAAGAACTTTCAAAGTATCGCTGTTAAGGAAGAGATATTCAGCGATGCAATTTCTTTTGAAATCTTACATTCACATGCGAACGTCAGTGAGCAAGAGAGAAAACATACCTTGATATCAGCGAATCAATTATGTTCAGAGAGAGAATGATAGAATGGGTTATATAATTGTTTTATCCTATCGCTGATAAAATGTGAACCATTGAAGATTTTTACTCTTCAAAGTTCAGCATTCCAAGCTCGCTGATGAGAAAGTTGAATCTTGTCTCATCAAGAGGTTTGGTGAACAGATCAGCTAACTGATAGTCAGTTGGAATAAAATGAAGTTCTATATCACCATTCATCACATGATCTCTGATAAAATGATACCTGATTTCGATATGTTTGGTCTTTGAGTGTAGCACCGGATTGTTGGCTATAGCGATGGCACTTGTCTAGTAGTTGATTTATCATCCACAAGACCTGAGAACAACAACTTCCAGCGGCTACATACTCAGCTTCAGCAGTTGAGGTGGACACTGAGTTTTGCTTTTTACTTGTCCAACTCACCAGTTTCCACCCAGGAGCTGACAGCCTCCTGTGGTGCTTTTCCTATCCAATTTACAACCTGCAAAATCACTATCTGAATAGGCGATTAGATCAAACCCTGAGTCTTTGGGATACCAAAGACCTAGGTTCATAGTACCCTTGAAGTAACGAAAGATTCGCTTTACAGCGATCATATGAGATTCCTTAGGTTCAGCTTGATATCGTGCACACAAACAGGTTGCGTACATAATATCGGGTCGGCTAGTTGTAAGATACAAGAGAGAGCCGATCATCCCACGGTACAGCGTGACATTAACAGGTATTCCATTTGAATCCTTGTTTAGTGTAAGCGGTGGTGCCATAGGGGTTTTCATAGCTGAACTCTGAGTTAAATCGAATTTCTTCAACATATCTTTAAAATACTTTCCCTGATTAATGAAAGTTCCTTTTTCATTTTGTTTTATCTGAAGACCAAGGAAATATGTTAGCTCACCCATCATACTCATTTTATACTCTTCTTTCATTCTTTCAGAGAAACGAGTACAAAGATCAGGGTTAGTAGAACCAAATATAATGTCATCAACGTATATCTGAACAAGAATGATATGACCTTTCACTATTCTGAAAAATAGAGTTTTGTCGATTTACCTCGCTCAGATTTTTCAATTAGGAGATAAGAGGATAGAGTGTCATACCATGCACGTGGAGCTTGCTTTAAGCCATAAAGTGCCTTATCCAGTGCTATAAACATAACCTGGATGCTTGGGATCTGAGAATCCTGGAGGTTGTTCCACATAGACTTCTTCATTCATCTTTCCATTGAGAAATGTTGACTTAACATCCATTTGATATACTTTGAAGTCTTTGTGTACAGTGTATGCTAAGAATACACGAATAGATTCTAGTCTTGCTACTGGAGCAAATGTTTCGTCGTAGTCTATACCTTCCTCTTGTCTGTATCCCTGAGCAACAAGTCGAGCCTTGTTGCGGGTTACAGTTCCATGTTCGTCCAACTTGTTTCGATAGACCCATTTAGTGCCTATCACTGTCTTGTCAGTTGGTCTTCGAACAAGATTCCAAACTTTGTTTCATTCGAATTTAGTCAGCTCTTCTTGCATGGCGCTGACCCAGTTTGGATCTTTGAGGGCATCATCTATTTTTTTTGTTCAATCAGAGAAATAAAGTTAACAAATAAACAAAATTACCTGCACTTCGTCAAGTCTGAACACCAGCGTTTAGATCACCAAGGATTTGATGAATTGGGTGATTTACAATCCATCGCTGAGCCGGAGCATAAGTCGCTGACTCAAATTGGACTGGAGGAGCTGAAGATGAAGCATCAGCAACTTCTGGAATATCAGCCAAGAGAGGAGTAGGTGCAGATGTTATCTCATTTACTGATTGCTGAGAAGTAGATGGAATGTCTGAGACATTTGGTTCAGAAGCAGGTATAGTGTTTAAAGGAACAGCTGAGACCCATGATGTTTCAGCTTCACTATTCTGCATGTTTGGGATGATAGTAGGACCATCATCTTCAACGGTATAAGTATGAGGAATGGGAATATCTTCTGAATCACCAAGATGAGAAAACATCCATTGATTCAGTTCTTCAGTATCAGTAGAAGGTCGAGAATTCGCTGAACGGGATTCGTCAAAAGTGACGTGAATAGTTTCTTCAACAGTTTGTCTTCTTCGATTGAAGACTCTGAAGGCTTTGGAGACTGAGGAGTATCCAAGAAAGATTCCATCATCAGCCTTAGGATCAAACTTTCCAAGGGCATCTATGTTGTTCAGTATGAAACACTGACATCCAAAGATGTGAAGAAATCTAATTGAAGGCTTTCTCCAATGAAAAAGTTCATAGGCTGTTTTATTAAATCTTTTGACTATCAGCGGCCTGTTTTGCGTAAAACAAGCAGTGTTGACAGCTTCTGCCCAAAACTGAGTAGGCAAATGAGAATCGCTGAGCATTGAACGTGCAACTTCAATAATAGTTCTATTTCTTCTTTCAGCGACTCCGTTTTGTTGCGGTGTTCTCACTGAAGAAAAGTTGTGAGAAATACCCTTACTCTCAAAGAAGGAATCAAGAGAACTGTTTTTGAACTCAGTCCCATGATCACTCCTTATTGAGCGACGGGTCAAGTTGTTCAGGGTTTCCATCTTCCTAACAAAGGTGATGAGTTCTTCAGGGGTGTCACTCTTAGAACGGAGAAACATAACCCATGTATATTGAGAGAGTTCATCAACTATGACCAGTGTATATTTCTTTCCAGCGATGGATTGTTTGTTAACAGGGCCAAACAAATCCATATGGAGAAGTTGCAGAGGAGATGACACTGAGGAAACTTGCTTTGACTTAAACCTTGCTTTGGTCTGCTTGCCTTTCTCGCACGCTGAACATAAGGATTCTTTTGCATATGAGTGCTGAGGTAGACCAGTGACTAACTCTTTTGAAGAAAGAGTGTTCAGTGTCTTGAAGTTGAGATGAGAGAGCCTCTTATGCTGTCACACCCCGCTAAAGCGGAAACACGAGATGTAACAGCTAAGGCTTCATAGCATTAGGAAATAAAACAACACCAACCATACAATTACATAAGTTTTAAATTGTGAAGTTCCAAAAATTACAAGTTACAATCCATTGTTTACAAGCAACCGAGATGGTGTTTTTAACAAAATAGAGCAAAAGAAAAGAGCTTGGTTGATGTCGTCATGCATGCTAAATTTAGACTTTGTCGTTTACCTTCTTAGTCCCTGAAAAGCATGTTTAAAATAAAAGGTCAACTACAAAGAGTTGGTGAGTTCACAGGTTTTCCATACACACAACAGTTTTTCATCCAAAGGTTACTCTCATGAAACGTTTGTTCATGACAAGCTTTAAGTTTAAAAATTTATGAGTACAATTTACAATGAATGACTTTTGCAAGATATATAAGTGTTGAGCCACTACTAAGCCTCCGACAACCTACGCCCCGCGAACTACCTCAGAGGTGGTATGTTGGCCACATTAGTAGAACATTATTAACAGATAAAGTGCACCCCTACTCGTCAGTTAAAGGTGGGTTTGTCAAACCAAATAGCGTTATCCACAAATATCACCGGCTCGTTATGAGTTAATAAGTAGTGTACCTATTGGGGACTTAACATTTTCATTATAACTCAACATATCTTTATCACTTATGTAAATTCATCCATTCATTAGTACTCATTTCTCAAATCATAAATATCCACAATTTAATATCATGAATCATTTAGCATTTTAAAATCATAACATGCTTTTCACCCCAAACATTAAACAAGTAAAACGGGGCTGTGAATACTCACCTTATAGCGTAGTCGCGAAAATAGTGGTAGCTTGCTCGCTTAACCGCTTTACGGGCTCCCTATAATGTCAAACAATTTCTATAAGTCCTTCATAGCTAACACAAGGTTATCCCTAACTAACTTAATTCGCATCTTGTGAAATGCCTTTGCTTTAGTATTTAAATTGAAATGAAGAATTTAGCATTGTTCAATATGTTTTACTCATATATATATAGAGTTATAAGAATAAAATCCCATACTTTTTCAAATTGCTTAATCTGACAGAAACTTTGTACTTCAAAAATGACTATTGAAAAACACTTTCTAAAATGACAAATTTACCTATTTTTTTATATGTAGTACTATACTGAGTTAAGGCTATTTTGACCAAATTTCATGAAATTTGGGGGTGTTTAAGGAGTCAAAATAATTTTTATAAATCCGTGCAACACAGAGTCTAAAACAGATTGCACCCTTCTGCCATAGAGGGCTTTTGGGGGGTCAAAACGTAATATTTTTCATAGTTTTTACATGTTTTGAAAGCCTAACACATAAAGGTATCTCATGGAAAAAGATCCTCAAACTTTTGATAAAATTTTAAGTGAGTTATGGACGATTGAAGCTGCATGTACCAATCTGCCAATCTTGGACAGCTTGGCACACTTGACTTGTATAAAATATTTAAGTGACCAAAACTCCATATTTTTGAATGAAAACAATTTCATGTGAAATCTAACTCATCTAAGAAATTCCCAGAAGGAAAATGAGTAATTTTGATGGATTCTACAGAGAGTTATAAGCAAAACAAAATGACACAACAATCTGGCCGACCATCTGCTGCACACCAAATTTGTTCTAAGGAGTTGAAGGCTTAAATCTCAATATTTTCTTATGAGACCAGTTGGGTTTGAACCCTAACTCATTAAACCTTACTCCAGAAGAAAAATGAGGGATTTTGGACATGTTTTGACCAAGATATGGTCGTCCTAAACACATGCAACAAATCTGCCAGATTCTTAAAACTCTAACATTGACATGAAAACCTATTTTTAAGCATTCTCCTTCATAGATGAGGGTTCCTTTGCTAAGGATTCAATCCCATCATCATATAACATGATATTGAAAGAAAATACTTAAAACTTACAAGAAAATATGCATGCAAAGATTTCTAAACTCAGATTCTATTATAAGAAGAAAATCACGTTTTTGAGGATTTTGCTCATTTTTCTTAAGTTCATGATGGAAGTTCATAGATTTTCACCACTTTATGGACATTTCTCATGTCCTTGGTGTTTTATCTCACTTCTAGAACGAAAATAAGAGTTCATCCATTTGAATGAAATAAAAGTGTAGGAAAGTAACAATTATTATCAAAGATGCTTAAAAAAATGAAGAAGATGATTAGTTTAGAACTCTTACCTTTGAGAGATGATGCAAGCACTTCAAGCTCTTTAAAATTTCGTTTTGGATACTTCTATTAGGTCTGAAATTTTCTGGAGTTTGAAGGTAACTTTGTTGAAGATAAGTGAAGAAGAAAGGAGAGAAGGAATGGTGATTGTTCTAGAGAGAGAAGAGAGGAAGATGGATGGTTGGAGGAAATTTTGAAATGAAACAAAAGTTACAAAAATTAAGGGAATAAAGGGGGGGGGGGGAAGCCGGCCCCTTCATGGGCCCCCAACCCCTTGTAGTATATTTTTTTTTATAAAAAATTAGCCCAATATCATTTCTTTGTAGAATCATTTTTTTATTTTTATGAATAGATTGCAAGATACACTCTTAAAATACCTTCTTGTTTCTATAAATTTCCAATAAAAAGAAAGTTTGTGTATAAAAGAAAAACCCTATATTTCAAATAGATTATATGTTAGTTGAAGCATTTTGGCATTTCCCAAGGTGTTCCGGTTAGTCATGGGTCAAAACCGGGTCTTTTAGGCAACTATCGGGAATTCTAGCGAATCTTCGCCTTAATGTCTTCTGAAAAGGCCCTATCAAAGTATATTCCCTATGTTAACATTAGTGAGGGTTTAACAGATGCTAACCTGGAAGTTTCGATTTTTGCCGGATGTTACAGTTTTCCCCCGTTAGAGGAAATTTCGTCCCGAAATTTAATGACTTGTATTCCCAACCGGTTTCTTGGTGAACAGTTGAGGATATTTACTCATCATATAATCCTCCCGTTCCC
The DNA here is from genome assembly GCA_033807775.1 of Saussurea involucrata. NCBI lineage: Eukaryota > Viridiplantae > Streptophyta > Magnoliopsida > Asterales > Asteraceae > Saussurea > Saussurea involucrata. The sequence goes on from CM066315.1 coordinate 112,660,105, forward strand.
AAGTGTATTCAGGTCCATGTCTTGCATTCCAACGAACTTTTACGATCGGGATCTTGCTACGTCTTAATCGCTTAACATCTCGGTCAAGTATTTCAGCGGGTTCTTCTATAATGCGTAACTGCTCGCTCACTTGTATGTCTTCCAATGGTAGAACCAATGATTCATCCGATAGGCATTTCTTCAGATTCGACACATGGAATGTGTCGTGAATAGCGCTTAACTCTTGTGGTAGTTCGAGTCTGTATGCAACGGGTCCAATCCTTTCCAGTATCTCAAATGGCCCGATATATCTTGGACTCAACTTACCTCTCTTCCCAAATCGTACCAACCCTTTCCATGGCGACACCTTTAATAGTACCTTATCGCCCACCTGAAATTCCAATGGCTTCCTGCGATTATCTGCATAACTCTTCTGACGAGTTCTGGCTACTTTAAGTCTTTCCTGGATGGTTACGATCTTGTCCGTAGTCTCTTGAATTATGTCGGGTCTTATCAGATGTCTGTCACCGACCTCCAACCAGCTGAGTGGGGATCTACACTTGCGTCCATATAAGGCTTCGTACGGCGCGCACTTTAAGCTGGTATGGTAGCTATTGTTGTAAGAGAATTCGACTAACGGTAAATGAGTATCCCAACTTCCACCAAAATCTATTACACACGCTCGCAGCATGTCTTCTAGTGTTTGTATAGTTCTTTCTGTCTGACCGTCCGTCTGCGGGTGGTAGGCAGTGCTCAAGTCCAAACGCGTGCCCAACGCTTTCTGGACTGATCGCCAAAAGCGTGACGTAAAACGACTATCTCTGTCCGAGATAATGGAAGTAGGTACTCCATGACGCATCACAATCTCGTTGATGTATAACTGAGCAAGCTTTTCCGTCTTGAAGTCCTCTCGAATAGGTAGAAAATATGCAGATTTTGTAAGCCGATCCACTATAACCCAGATTGAATCATGTCCTTTCCCGGTTCTAGGTAACTTAGTTATGAAATCCATGCTTATTTGTTCCCATTTCCATTCGGGAATCTCAGGTTGCTGAAGAAGACCAGATGGTTTCTGATGTTCAGCCTTAACCATTGCACAAGTTTGGCACTTGCTTACATACAAAGCAACATCTTTCTTCATCCCTGGCCACCAATAGTATTCCTTCAGATCCTTGTACATCTTATCGGCTCCGGGGTGAATTGAATATCTTGATTTATGGGCTTCATCCATGATTATTGATCGCAGATTGACAACCTTAGGTACCCAAACTTTATGTCGGAAGTAACGCACCCCATCTGGTTGCGTTTCAAATTCCTCTTCCAGATGATGTAGGGTTTCGTTTTTCAAATTCTCCTCTTTTAATGCTTCTTTTTGAGCTTCGAGAATTTGGTCCTTAAGACTCGTCCGGACCATCGTTCCCATGGCTCTTGCCCTCGATGGCTTCACCCTTTCTTTTCGGCTTAACGCATCAGCTACAACATTAGCCTTGCCTGGGTGGTACTTTATCTCGCAATCGTAGTCGCTAAGCAGTTCAACCCATCTCCGTTGTCTCATATTCAGCATTTTCTGATCAAAAATGTGTTGTAGGCTCTTGTGGTCGGTAAAGACGGTACATTTAGTGCCGTAGAGGTAATGTCTCCAAATCTTGAGTGCGAACACTACGGCTCCTAGTTCCAAATCATGGGTGGTATAATTCTTTTCATGAACTATAAGTTGCCTTGATGCGTAGGCAATAACCTTGTCTTTTTGCATTAGCACACACCCCAACCCTTGGTGTGAGGCATCGCAGTAAACAACAAAATTGTCTGCACCCTCTGGTAAAGCTAAGATCAGTGCATTGCAAAGCTTATGCTTAAGCGTCTGAAAAGCTTCTTCTTGTTTTTCTCCCCAATCGAACTTCTTATCCTTCTGGGTTAATGCCGTTAATGGTTGTGCAATTTTGGAGAAATTTGCAATGAAGCGCCGATAGTAACCAGCTAAACCGAGAAACGAACGAACTTCTGTCGGAGTCTTTGGGGCTTCCCACTTCTTGATGGCTTCTATCTTGGCCGGATCGACATGAATTCCATCTTTATTAACTACGTGCCCAAGAAATTGCACTTCACGAATCCAAAATTCGCATTTGGAAAGTTTAGCATACAGCTTCTGGTCTCTGAGAAGTTCTAGTATTAGCTTTAAATGTTGTTCATGCTCCTTCTTGCTTTGCGAATAGATTAATATATCATCTATGAACACAATTACGAATTTGTCCAAGTACGGTCGACATACTCTGTTCATTAGATCCATAAAGACTGTTGGAGCGTTTGTCAGTCCAAAAGGCATGACTAGGAACTCATAATATCCATATCGAGTCCTAAACGCTGTCTTAGGAATGTCCTCCTCACGAACCCTCATTTGATGGTATCCAGACCGAAGGTCGATCTTTGAAAAGTACGTAGCACCTTGAAGTTGGTCGAACAGGTCATCGATTCGAGGAAGGGGATATCGGTTCTTGATGGTCAGCTTATTAAGTTCCCTGTAGTCGATGCACATTCGAAAAGAACCATCTTTCTTTTTAACGAATAAAACTGGAGCTCCCCAGGGTGAAGAGCTGGGTCTGATGAATCCTTTATTGAGTAGCTCATTAAGTTGTTCTGACAACTCCTGCATTTCTGAAGGTGCTAACCGGTAAGGTGATTTCGCCACGGGTGCCGCTCCCAGAATTAAGTCGATATGAAATTAAACTTGTCTTGGTGGGGGTAATCCAGGTAATTCATCTGGGAATACCTCGGGAAAATCTCGTACTATTGGAAAGTCTTGAATATTCTTCTCTTTGATCTCCTTATCCACCACGTGCGTCAGAAACGCAACATAATCTTTCCGCAAATATTTTCGCATCTTCATACTCGACACTATTTTGAAATTTTTCCCCGAGTTTTCTCCCTGTATTTCCAGTACTCTTCCTTCGGTTTGTGGTATTCGGACGATCTTTTCGGAGCAAACGATTTCAGCGCGATTCTTCGATAACCAATCCATACCTACGACTATATCGAAGCTTCCTAGTTTGATTGGAATTAAATCTATGCTAAAATCTTTTCCCGTCAGTTTTAGGGTACAGTTTTTAATTACATCTCTGGCCCTAACTTCCTGTCCATTAGCAAATTCAATAACGTATACCTCTTTCAACTTCTGAGGTTTCAAGTTAATTTTCGGCCTAAACTCTAGTGATACAAAGCTCCTATCCGCTCCAGAATCAAATAGTACTGTTGCATAATGATTATTCAAAAGAAACGTACCTGTGACTACATCCGGGTTTCGTCTTGCTTCATCTGCCCCAATTTCGAACACTCGACCTCGTGCCTGACCTCCTTGATTTCCTTGATTGAATGGTCGCGCTTGATTTGCATTAGGCCTTCGGTTCAGTCTCGGACATGCGCTCCGAAAGTGATCTGGGCTCCCACACTCGTGACAGGTTCGCCTTCCTCCGCTCTTGCAATCTCTGGCGACATGGCCTCCTCTGTTACACTTGAGGCAAATGATGCATCTTCCGAGGTGACGATTATTGCACTTGACGCATCCTGGGCATGGCCCTTTTTCTTTCTCCTCTGCCTGTGCTTGAATTCCAAAATTTCCTGTCACCCTCTGACCCTTGTCTGATCTTCCCCCAAATTGCCTTCTTGCAGGCTCTTCTATCTTTCTTTTCCCTCCGGCTTTGTCATTCCCAATTGCTCTCGAACGATTTGTGTTGTTGGTGAGTCTCGTTGCTAAATTCACTGCTTCTTGAAGAGTCTTCGGGTCAGCTGAAGTCACATTTCCTCTGATTTTTGAAGATAAACCCCACACATATCTATCCACTCGGTTTTCCTCGGGCGTCACCAAGTGTGGCACCAGCTTTGCCAGCTCATGGAAACGGGCAGTGTAAGAGTCTATGTCGTTTCCCTTCATTTCATGGTTCCACAGTTCTGCTTCCAGCTTCTGGATCTCACTCCTCGGGCAATACTCATCCTTGAGCATCTTCTTAAACTCATCCCATGTCAGTCTGTTGGCCACATCCCGGCCTCGGGTTTATACTTGGGTGTTCCACCATGTTAATGCCCGTCCTTGCAGAAGGCAAGCGGCAAATTCCACCTTATTTCCTTCAGTACATTTACTGATGTGGAGAACAGACTCCATACCCTCAAACCAAGTTAATAATCCAACGGCTCCCTCAGTTCTGTGAAACTCATTATGATTACAGGCCCTAAAAGCCTTGTACGTGCATTCCCTATTTCCATTTGTTCCCGCGTTGTTTCCTGGATTAGCGTTCAGACCCGCTGCTACTTGGCTAACGATATTTGGAAGTGCGGCCATGATTTGCTCGGACACGAGCCGTGCGATTTCGGGATTCTCTCTCCTTGGAGGCATAGTCCTACAGGTATGGTTTTAATTAAGGATTTAGTCACATGGTCACTATTACTGTTATTTGGTTACACTTCCTACTTGTTATGTTAATATAAGTTATGGTACTACTTCATGCACACTATCATTATTATCTACACGTATTGTCATAACAACATACCACAATTTCATAATCATGTATTAAAAGTACTTGAGATATGTGAGCATTAACCAAACATTTCATTAATAAGCCGTAAACATTCAATTCCCAAAAGAAACAATTAATAAAACATTTAATGTTTGGAATTAACGGCTACATGCCCCAAAAATATAAGTTTAAGTTTAATCAATCCCAAAAGCTTCATAGTGAGTGGTCTTCTAACGCATCAATGCCCAGATCAGCAGTCCCATCACCAATATCAAAGCGCTCATTACCCAAGCTAGGTACATACGTAGTGCTCTCACTTCCCTCCTAGTGAAGGAGATGACCTCCATAGTTCGATCTGAGACCTCACTATGTGATTTTAGAACCTCCATCACCCCATTCAGTGTTCGATGTTGTTGGTCCATTCTCTCTTCATGGAGTTGTATGTCTTGTGACATCATTAAGACCCACTGACTTTCTCGGGCGGTCATGCCAGGAGGGTGAGCCACTGGTACCCCGGTCACCATCTGGGGGTTTCCTCGCCGCGCTCCCGGTCGGGAGGACTCTCCTTCGTATCTCGGTGGGTGGGTGAAACTCACACACCTAGGCAATGGAACACTTTTTCTAGCCGTGGTTCTTACTCTCGGTCCTCGAAGTGTAGGCGGAGGGGATCGAGTGAGTGGTGCACTGTTTACTTCATGGTCGTCCTCATACGGGTCTCTCTCCACCTCAACAAATGCATTCCCCCTAGGATGGCTAGTAATATAGCCGGAGGGGTCAGCCGAGTAAGAGTGCTCGGAAGGAGTGTGCTCGGATGAAGTGTGGGTGGACGACATAGTGAACTGCGATAATGGTAGACTTAGTTATTAAGTGTGTTATTGTAAGTGCCTAAGATATGCAATGTTTATGCACGCACACACAAGGATTATACTTTCCATTTTTGAGTAGGAAATTTATTTTAAGCATACTTCCATTATGACCAACCCGAGTCTCTCATTATACTTACCTGAATTAAACATAGGTGATCAGGCTTTGTTTAATTGAGGCATAATAATGTGACACTCAACTTGGTTATATTAGCAATATGCTTCAGATTTTTGACAATCATTTCGAAAACCCTTTTGAAAATAGTTTGCGTTATGGTTGGGTTATAGTTTGTGGTTTTCCATAAGAAAACCGGCATTCTCTATAACCTATGGCTCTGATACCAAGTCTGTCACACCCCGCTAAAGCGGAAACACGAGATGTAACAGCTAAGGCTTCATAACATTAGGAAATAAAACAACACCAACCATACAATTACATAAGTTTTAAATTGTGAAGTTCCAAAAATTACAAGTTACAATCCATTGTTTACAAGCAACCGAGATGGTGTTTTTAACAAAATAGAGCAAAAGAAAAGAGCTTGGTTGATGTCGTCATGCATGCTAAATTTAGACTTTGTCGTTTACCTTCTTAGTCCCTGAAAAGCATGTTTAAAATAAAAGGTCAACTACAAAGAGTTGGTGAGTTCACAGGTTTTCCATACACACAACAGTTTTTCATCCATAAAGGTTACTCTCATGAAACGTTTGTTCATGACAAGCTTTAAGTTTAAACATTTATGAGTACAATTTACAATGAATGACTTTTGCAAGATATATAAGTGTTGAGCCACTACTAAGCCTCCGACAACCTACGCCCCGCGAACTACCTCAGAGGTGGTATGTTGGCCACATGAGTAGAACATTATTAACAGATAAAGTGCACCCCTACTCGTCAGTTAAAGGTGGGTTTGTCAAACCAAATAGCGCTATCCACAAATATCACCGGCTCGTTATGAGTTAATAAGTAGTGTACCTATTGGGGACTTAACATTTTCATTATAACTCAACATATCTTTATCACTTATGTAAATTCGTCCATTCATTAGTACTCATTTCTCAAATCATAAATATCCACAATTTAATATCATGAATCATTGAGCATTTTAAAATCATAACATGCTTTTCACCCCAAACATTAAACAAGTAAAACGGGGCTGTGAATACTCACCTTATAGCGTAGTCGCGAAAATAGTGGTAGCTTGCTCGCTTAACCGCTTTACGGGCTCCCTATAATGTCAAACAATTTCTATAAGTCCTTCATAGCTAACACAAGGTTATCCCTAACTAACTTAATCCGCATCATGTGAAATGCCTTTGCTTTAGTATTTAAATTGAAATGAAGAATTTAGCATTGTTCAATATGTTTTACTCATATATATATAGAGTTATAAGAATAAAATCCCATACTTTTTCAAATTGCTTAATCTGACAGAAACTTTGTACTTCAAAAATGACTACTGAAAAACCCTTTCTAAAATGAAAAATTTACCCATTTTTTTATATGTAGTACTATACTGAGTTAAGGCTATTTTGACCAAATTTCATGAAATTTGGGGGTGTTTAAGGAGTCAAAATAATTTTTATAAATCCGTGCAACACAGAGTCTAAAACAGATTGCACCCTTCTGCCATAGAGGGCTTTTGGGGGGTCAAAACTTAATATTTTTCATAGTTTTTACATGTTTTGAAAGCCTAACACATAAAGGTATCTCATGGAAAAAGATCCTCAAACATTTGATAAGTTTTTAAGTGAGTTATGGACGATTGAAGCTGCATGTACCAATCTTCCAATCTTTGACAGCTTGGCACACTTGACTTGTATAAAATATTTAAGTGACCAAAACTCCATATTTTTGAATGAAACCAAGTGCATGTGAAACCTAACTCATCTAAGAAATTCCCAGAAGTAAAATGAGTAATTTTGATGGATTCTACAGAGAGTTATAAGCAAAACAAAATGACACAACAATCTGGCCGACCATCTGCTGAACACCAAATTTGTTCTAAGGAGTTGAAGGCTTAAATCTCAATATTTTCTTATGAGACCAGTTGGATTTGAACCCTAACTCATTAAACCTTACTCCAAAAGAAAAATGAGGGATTTTGGACATGTTTTGACCAAGATATGGTCGTCCTAAGCACATGCAACAAATCTGCCAGATTCTTAAAACTCTAACATTGACATGAAAACCTATTTTTAAGCATTTTCTCCTTCATAGATGAGGGTTCCTTTGCTAAGGATTCAATCCCATCATCATATAACATGATATTGAAAGAAAATACTTAAAACTTACAAGAAAATATGCATGCAAAGATTTCTAAACTCAGATTCTATTATAAGAAGAAAATCACGTTTTTGAGGATTTTGCTCATTTTTCTTAAGTTCATGATGGAAGTTCATAGATTTTCACCACTTTATGGACATTTCTCATGTCCTTGGTGTTTTATCTCACTTCTAGAACGAAAATAAGAGTTCATCCATTTGAATGAAATAAAAGTGTAGGAAAGTAACAATTATTATCAAAGATGCTTAAAAAAATGAAGAAGATGATTAGTTTAGAACTCTTACCTTTGAGAGATGATGCAAGCACTTCAAGCTCTTTAAAATTTCATTTTGGATACTTGTATTAGGTCTGAAATTTTCTGGAGTTTGAAGGTAACTTTGTTGAAGATAAGTGAAGAAGAAAGGAGAGAAGGAATGGTGATTGTTCTAGAGAGAGAAGAGAGGAAGATGGATGGTTGGAGGAAATTTTGAAATGAAACAAAAGTTACAAAAATTAAGGGAATAAAGGGGGGGGAGGCCGGCCCCTTCATGGGCCCCCAACCCCTTGTAGTATTTTTTTTATAAAAATTTAGCCCAGTATCATTTCTTTGTAGAATCATTTTTTTATTTTTATGAATAGATTGCAAGATACACTCTTAAAATACCTTCTTGTTTCTATAAATTTCCAATAAAAAGAAAGTTTATGTATAAAAGAAAAACCCTATATTTCAAATAGATTATATGTTAGTTGAAGCATTTTGGCATTTCACAAGGTGTTCCGGTTAGTCATGGGTCAAAACCGGGTCTTTTAGGCAACTATCGGGAATTCTAGCGAATCTTCGCCTTAATGTCTTCTGAAAAGGCCCTATCAAAGTATATTCCCTATGTTAACATTAGTGAGGGTTTAACAGATGCTAACCTGGAAGTTTCGATTTTTGCCGGATGTTACATATGCCATAGCCAGTTGACATCAAATGAGGCTTTTGAGAAGAAACAGTAGTTCTCAGTGGTTGTTGAATCCATGTTTATTACATAGACATTTTCCAAACGATAACCGCTGAGAGCTATCTTCTCCTTTTTGTCAGTGACAAAGTAGGATTCCTTAGTAAAGATTACTTTGTTATCCTTGTCGCAAAGCTGACCGATACTTAGAAGATTATGCTTCAGCCCTTCAACATATGCGACTCTTCTGAAGGTTGTTGTACCATTAGAGAGTACACCAAACCCTCGAGTATGTCCTTTTCCATTTCCACCGAAAGTTACAGAGGGACCCTTCTCTTCTTTGTACTCAGTGAGCAGGTTCTTCATACCAGTCACGTGTCTAGAGCATCCGCTATCGAGATACCAGATACCCTTCTTAACCTGCATTACAAAAGAAGATTAGTTTGTCTTGGGTACCCACTTAACCATGTGTACACACTTGTCAGTGGGGGTAGAAGAGTGACACGAGGTTTTGACACCCCGTGGATCTTACCGCAAGTGTACGGGTCGAAGTCAAGTAATAATACTTTAGAAGTACGAGTATCGAATCACGGGGAACTAGGAACTAAGTATCACAATTACTATAAGCTCGATTAACTGGACTGTCGAAATTGGAAGATGGGTTTTAAAACTAATTACTAGCAAATCACAACTTAAACGTAAACGGAACAAAGAATAATTTAAGAACTTCGATAGAGAGAAAAGTTGAGGGTTGGAAATCCTCCGGTTCTACACATGCAAACAATTAATTGAAACAGTTACCAGTTAATCCCCTTAATGATTCCCAAATCTTTTAAAGTCACCGTTGTTCTCTTTCAAGCCACAACGGGTTTTACTTTGAAAAGGATAAGTTTAATCTCTCGATCTCACCTATGGATTCCAAAACACATTAAGTACTCGATTTATGTTAAATTGGCTAGATTTTATCTCTCGATATCAACCTAACGGTTTAATTGGGACTAAGACTTATTCAGTATATCTCTATCACTAATTTATCGTCTTAGGCATGCAATTCCTAGTTCTATTTAACAGTTAATTCTCTCGAACTCAACTGGAAATAATAAATCAATTAAAAGCTAGCTAGACTTTCAAAGGCATTAAACACAAAATCACATGCTTCATTAATTAAGGAAAAACTGATAAAAGTCAAATCATCTGGTTACATGCTTAATAAACCGAATTCATTCCAACCCCCAACACGAACCGGTTAGTTCATGTCGGTGGGGGATTCAAACACAAGAGAAAAAGATACGAAAGTGTATGTAAACATGGTAACGCGTAAAAGATGAAATCGTAAAGAATGTAATGGTAACTCCCTTCTCTCGTGCTCGTCTCTACGTTACGTAATGAATGTCTCCGTGATCGGCCCTCTAACGTGACTCCGACTGCTCTGAAAAGTCGCTGGAAATCGCCCCAAAATCGCCTCTGCCTGTCTCGTGAAAGTTCGATAATCGAATAATGACCTAAAATCGGATTTTGTAGCTGAAAAACGCGAAACAGTGGGTTACGCCACTTGCCACGCGACTTGCAAGTCGCGTGGTAAGTCGCGCGTGTCCAATTAGCTGCGTGGGTCGTTTTCTGGTTCGCGGTTCGGGTACTGGTTCGGTCGTGGGTCTTGGGCTTGACTCGTGGGCTTCCGTTAGGCTTCGTTTGGAATCGTTTTGGGCTCTTTTTAGCTTCTTTTCTCGAGGAATGCCGCCTTTTAGATAACCTGTGTAAATCACTAGATAAACCGTAAAATACACGCCTTTTTACTTGAATACAAGTCAATCTCATTGGTTTGAGAACCGGAAATAACGCCAAAAATTGGCGTATCAACAACCCCAAACCGAGCGTTGCTTGTCCCCAAGCAAATTAGCGATAAAACAGAATTAAAGCACATATCAGTGAAAATATAATAACTGCACAATTCCCAATCGGTACCAAGTGATGCATCGGTGATTTCCCATACCCGTGAATATCTATCTCACTCTCGCCTCATTCTCATTTCGTTTGACCTACTAGGGAAAACATTTCGCCTCGACCCTACCTCACGGGATACTCTCGTTTCGCTCTCGAACCTAGGTTATCGCTCGTGTTGTCATGTGTATGGAGTTTATTTATGTACAAGAACACGCAGTAATTACATGACAACTATAAAGAAAGACGCACAAATGTCCAAACTTTGGATCTCAGAAGGAATCAAATAACAAGACAGGGAATATCGCTAAAGGTGGTCATAGACTCTAATCCCGTTTTCCAGAAGATCATCCAGGTCTTTACACGGGTTGTAACGGGGCTAAGGTTAAGGTTAAGAAACGAAGGGTATAAAGGATCAAAAATCCTCGGCGTGTCAATCATTGGCAATTCCGAACTTCTCGTTGCTTCACATTTGCTCACTTGGTCCTTTTTCGTCACTATTGGAGTCGCTTTGACTCACTTATTATGCAGCTCTACTAGAGACTATCTAACTAACGGTATTTATTTACTTTTTGTTTTTTTTTTGGGACTTCATTGGTCCTCTTTATTGATTGGGGCAACATTGGCCCTCTTTCTCTTTCTTAACTGGCCTGATTTCTTTCTTTTCCGCTCTATCTCTCTAAGTTCATTACTGCTTCCGATTGACACACTTTCGGATAGGGTTGGCTAAGGCTCATGGCTGAGGGTGTAATGATGGGTTTAGAAACGAGAAGGTGAGTGTTTGGATATACATGAAAGGGTGAAAGGGAACGATAGCCAAACTGGGTTTAAACAGAAACAAAATGCCTGGAATCATGTCTTAAGGTCCACACGATAGGGTCTACTGTACCCTTACCTAATATCCCGATGTTCGTCTTTGCTACTCAATGCTATAATGTAGCGAGATCATTCTACATTTCACGACAAGGAATTCGAAAAAGTGTATAAGAATTTAAGTGTATGAATCCCTCGAAATGAAAAACGTCTTTTAGGCTCAAAGCTCACTATCGGGTGGTCTCCACTAATGTCCCTAGTCATGTCCTTTCCCGGTCCTTCCCTAACGGTCACGTCACTATCACAAGATTCTTCCCACAATGGTCGGTCTCAATCATTCAAAACAAAAATTTTAGCTACTTTGATCTCGACACTCAGAAGTGTAGGAATTCTACGTGCATAACTTGAGCCCGATTGGGCAACCCCAAACCTTACCCACACATTGTCCCTAATGTGCAAGTAAAGTCTTAGGTGATGCGATGCAGTCATTGTGCAGTTATTAAGAAGAGCAGGCAAGGCATCATATAGCATAACATAAAAAGACTACCTAAACCTTCTAAAAATAGGTGGCCTAGGTTTGCCAAATAAACGCCAACCCCAAACCTCAGTGAAACCGAGGTTTGCACAGGGTCTAATGTGAGTGTGTAGATGGTTCAAAAATGAGGCACCCCAAACCTAAGTGAAACTTAGGTCTGTTGCATCTCGTTCACTAATAAGGAACAAAACATCTTACTCCACTCAGTATATGCAAGGTTTAGAACGTACCTGTTTTGCCCGGACGAAAGAATCGATCTTGAAAAATCCGAGCACCAATCAGCGGAGATGGGGAGAGAAAGCAAGACAAAAGAAGGAAAACACACAAAAGACGAAAGAAAGCAACAAAAACAGAAACACACAAAGCAAGAACGGAATAAAGATTTGCACGAAAAACGAACGAGAGCCAACAGGGGACTCCCGCGGTTTAGCCCGCGACTTGCAAGTCGCGTGGCAAACCGCGTAACTCTCTGTCTCAGAAAACCAACAGAGTGCCATGCGGCTTGCTGAGCGGTTTGCAAACCGCGTGGCAAGTCGCGTATGTCCCTGTTCGTTTTTCGCTTTTTTCGATTTTTCGATTTTTATGGTTTTTCGGGAATAAGAAACACACTCAAAATAAGCAAATAATAAAGGAAAACAAACCTTGGTGGGTTGCCTCCCACCCAGCGCCGCATTTAAAGTCGTGGCACGACTATGTGGTTTCAGCTTGGCTCAGTATCCGCGGAGTTGGATCGCCCACACCAGCGATTCTTCGCGGATTCTCTCACACTTGGTCTTCCATGACCAGATCCGGATGCCTCTCCCTCTTGACCTCTCGTCTTCTCGAACATCTTGAAAGTCACTCTCTCGCCACCAACGCTGAAGGTCACCTCTCCTTCCTCTACATCGATCAGTGCTCGGCTCATGGCTAGGAATGATCTTCCCAGGATCAACGGAACCTCTTCATCCTCGTCTATGTCTATCACTACGAAATCCATCGGGAAGTAGAGTTTACCGACCTTTACGAGCACGTCCTCGATCACTCCGTAGGGATATCTGATCGATCTATCCGCGAGCTTCAGCGTCATGTATGTCGGCTGCACCTCACCTAGTCCGAGTTTCCTAAAAATAGATAATGGCATTAAATTAATACTTGCCCCTAAATCACATAAAGCTTTATTAAAAGAAAGATTTCCAATTTGAATAGGGATAGAGAAACTCCCTGGATCTTTGAGCTTCGGGGGCAGCTTATTTTGGAAAATCGCGCTGCACTCTTCAGTGAGTGCAACGGTGGACTGGTGGTCAAGTGCCCTCTTCTTGGATAAAATCTCTTTCATGAACTTCATGTAAGAGGGCATTTGCGCCAATGCATCAGCGAAAAGGGATGTTAATAGTTAATTTTTTAAATACATCGATAAATTTGGAAAAATTAACAGCATCCTTATTTGCTTTCAGTCTACTCGGGTAAGGTACGCTTGGAGTTGCCGGCTTGACCGGTGGTGCCACTTTTTCCTTCGGCTTCTCTCGATCAATCACATCTTCCTCCTTCTTCTTGTTCTTCTCCTTAAACTCTTTCTCAGCCTCTAACTTGCCCATGTCTATCATCTCGAACTCTTCCTCTTCCAGACCGGTCTTCCTTGATGAAGTCTCGCTTACCGGGTCTCTAATCAATTCCTTGCCACTTCTCAGATAAATGGCATTGCAATGCTCCCGGTTTTGCCTTTTGGGTTGACTCGGAAGTTTCCCGGGGGCTCGGTTTTGTAGGGTCTCGGAAATCTGCCCCACTTGCCTCTCGAGGATCTTGATGGCGGCGGTGTTTTGCTCGGTAGCCGCCTTGACAGTGTTGACTGTGCTGACTAATCCCTCGACTGTAATTGCTAATCCCCCGACTATATTGTCTATTTTAGACATAAACTTCATCATCATGTCCTCGAGTCCCGGCTTCTTCTCCCCGGATGGTCCTTCATTCTTTTGGTAGAAACCTGGAGGACGATACACATTATTAGAATTAGAAAATTGAGAAGAGTTAGAGAAATTACCGGGCTGTTGTTGGTCGGGTTGACTCCATGAAAGATTGGGGTGTTTTCTCCACCCCTCATTGTACGTGTTCGAGAAAGGATCGTTTCTCGGCTGGTTCCGGTTTTGCACAAACTGCACTTGATCGGGTGTTTCCGGAGTACCTCTATTCATCTGATTTGTGATAAAGGCCAGTTGAGCCTTCAGTTCATTCAGCTCATTACTTTCTTGGACACTTTCAACTCGTCTCACCGCTGATCTTGGAGTGGAGAAGCTATGTTCGGCCAAGTTCTCAATTAGCTCGCACGCTTCCTCATACGACTTGTCCATTAGTGCTCCACTCGCGGCAGCAGTGATACCATTTTTGAATTGTGGATGGAGCCCACTAAAGAAGGTCTGGATGATGACCCAGCCTTGTAGCCCATGATGAGGAAACTTCTTGATCATGTCCTTGTAACGTTCCCACGCCTCATATAGCGTTTCTTGATCCCATTGAGAAAAATGGGTGATCTCCGCCATTAGTTGGGCGGTTCTGCTCGGTGGGAAAAACTTTTGGAGGAAGGCTGCTTTCAACTGTGCCCAAGTAGTGATCTGATCTGACGGTAAGCCTTCTATCCATATTTCAGCTCAACCTTTTAATGAAAAACTGAACAGCCTCAGTTTGATTGCGTTATCCTCCATCACGTTGATCTTGAAGGTGCTACAAATGCGCTCGAAATCCCGGAGGTGAGCGTGAGGATCTTCGGTCGGTGCTCCTCCATATTGATTTTGCTGCACCATTACGATGGTGCTCGGCTTTATCTCAAAATAGTTAGCTGCAGTGGTAGGTGGTTGAATGCCTATCCGTGCGGCCGCCACATTAGGATCGGCAAATGACAGCATCAGAACTCTTTCCGGAGGTGGTGGTGGATTGTTGCGGCGAGGTGGTCTCTCGTTGTCGGACATCTCGAATTTCAGATTCCTTTTGGCTTTCGCTTCCTTACGCAGCCGACGAGCGGTTCTTTCGATCTCCGGATCAAACTGTTCGATCTCTTTTCCTCGGGTCGTCCTTGGCATAAACCAAGTGGTACCTGAAAAGAAGAAAGTAAAGTCAATAATCCAAAAACTGAAAGTGATGGGAAAATAACAAGAAAAGAAAATGCCCAATCTAATAGCGCGTATAGATGGTAGTGCTATTAGCTACAACTAGTTCCCCGGCAACGGCGCCAAAAACTTGACACGAGGTTTTGACACCTCGTGGATCTTACCGCAAGTGTACGGGTCGAAGTCAAGTAATAATACTTTAGAAGTACGAGTATCGAATCACGGGGAACTAGGAACTAAGTATCACAATTACTATAAGCTCGATTAACTGGACTGTCGAAATTGGAAGATGGGTTTTAAAACTAATTACTAGCAAATCACAACTTAAACGTAAACGGAACAAAGAACAATTTAAGAACTTCGATAGAGAGAAAAGTTGAGGGTTGGCAATCCTCCGGTTCTACACATGCAAACAATTAATTCAAACAGTTACCAGTTAATCCCCTTAATGATTCCCAAATCTTTTAAAGTCACCGTTGTTCTCTTTCAAGCCACAACGGGTTTTACTTTGAAAAGGATAAGTTTAATCTCTCGATCTCACCTATGGATTCCAAAACACATTAAGTACTCGATTTATGTTAAATTGGCTAGATTTTATCTCTCGATATCAACCTAACGGTTTAATTGGGACTAAGACTTATTCAGTATATCTCTATCACTGATTTATCGTCTTAGGCATGCAATTCCTAGTTCTATTTAACAGTTATATCTCTCGAACTCAACTGGAAATAATAAATCAATTAAAAGCTAACTAGACTTTCAAAGGCATTAAACACAAAATCACATGCTTCATTAATTAAGGAAAAACTGATAAAAGTCAAATCATCTGGTTACATGCTTAATAAACCGAATTCATTCCAACCCCCAACACGAACCGGTTAGTTCATGTCGGTGGTGGATTCAAACACAAGAGAAAAAGATACGAAAGTGTATGTAAATATGGTAACGCGTAAAAGATGAAATCGTAAAGAATGTAATGGTAACTCCCTTCTCTCGTGCTCGTCTCTACGTTACGTAATGAATGTCTCCGTGATCGGCCCTCTAACGTGACTCCGACTGCTCCGAAAAGTCGCTGGAAATCGCCCCAAAATCGCCTCTGCCTGTCTCGTGAAAGTTCGATAATCGAATAATGACCTAAAATCGGATTTTGTAGCTGAAAAACGCGAAACAGTGGGTTACGCCACTTGCCACACGACTTGCAAGCCGCGTGGTAAGTCGCGCGTGTCCAATTAGCCGCGTGGGTCGTTTTCTGGTTCGCGGTTCGGGTACTGGTTCGGTCGTGGGTCTTGGGCTTGACTCGTGGGCTTCCGTTAGGCTTCGTTTGGAATCGTTTTGGGCTCTTTTTAGCTTCTTTTCTCGAGGAATGCCGCCTTTTAGATAACCTGTGTAAATCACTAGATAAACCGTAAAATACACTCCTTTTTACTTGAATACAAGCCAATCTCATTGGTTTGAGAACCGGAAATAACGCCAAAAAGTGGCGTTATCAAAGAGGAGGTGGAAGGTTCAGCAGTCTTCGCAGCATTTGAAGATTCAGCTTTGACAGTCTTCACTTTGGTTAATTTCTTAACCTCAGTGGTCTTCTTTGCCTTGGGGGCAATGATCTTCACCTTAGCTATCTTTTCAGCTTGGGTGGTTGTGGGCACTTACTAGCAATATGATTGGTAAGTCCACAATGATAACATTTCCTATAACTAAAAGCAGTTCTATGACCATTTGCATGCTGAGCTTTTGATTTTGAAATAGAAGGACCAGCACCAAGTAAGCTATTGGCTTTTGAAATGGGAGGAACATTCAGTTCTTCGGATTTCTTACCAATAATTTCCACTTTGATTCTAGGAGTAGATCGCTGAATAGATCCATGCTGAATAAATACAGGGATCTTATTCTTTGAACCAGAGGGATAAGTCACTGAAGCTTTAGAAGCATTCAGTTTTGGTACAGAGGTACCCTTCTGAGGATTTTGATTAAAATAATTCCTTTACCTTTGTTTTTAAGGATTGAGGTAGGTTTTGGATAAACAACTTTTTCTTTACCTTTAGAAGTTAAGGTAGAGATTTCCTCAGGGATAGGCGGTTTAGAAGAGGAACACTGAGATGAGAAAGTGTCAGGGATAGAGGATACGAACATTCCAAATTTAAGCATGGAACGGTCAGTGGATGGTTCTAGAGTATCAGCTTTGTAACCAAGACCACGTTTATCACTCAGGGGAATCTTAGACTTAATTATCCCAGTGATCTCTTTTGAGGAATTATACCATCCATCAACAGTAGCTTTTTCATCTTTTAATGCAGCGATAGTTTCTTCGCGCTCGATTTTGACTAGCTGATTTAAGTGAACTTGATCTTTAAAATCTTCTTCAATTTTAGAAAGATTTTCTCTTTGAAGGTGACAGTTTTTAAGCTGTTCAGCGAGATCAAGGTTTTGATTTTCAACCACAGTTTTGCCATTCATGGCTTCATATAAACTTCTAGTCAGGAGATCGATCTTTCGAAGACTATCAGCTTCATCAATATTTAAAATATTGGTAAAGAAGGAAGGTGATACCTTAGTAGCAGAGGTTGAAGTAGAGGGAATGTCAGAATTTTCTTCCTCATCTTCAAGTTTGGCCATGAGACATAGATTGGCTTCATCATCATCTTCAGAGTCAGATGATTCTTCTTCGTCAGAGGCAGCCCAATCATAGTCAGCCAAAATGCGTTTGTTTTTCTTCTTAAAGGTTTTCAGCTTTGAATACCTTTCTTTCAGCTTTTTGTATTTTTCATCTCTAGTCCTGTGAGTAAAGTTTTTTTTTTGGGAAAAGCTGAGGGTCTAGAGACTTTATTTGACCTGCACTCGCTAGCAAAATGTCCTATATTTTCACTGTTATAGCAAGTAGCAGTAGCCTTATCAACAGGGGTTGATGATCTTGGCTTGTCAGTAATAGCAAGAGGTTTGTTCTTCTTGAAATTACTCTTTCTAGCAAATCTCCTGAACTTATTAGCCAGGAATGCCAGAGTTTCATCATTATCTGGAAACGTCAGTGTCTGATGATCTTTCAGAGTTAGTTTCCAACTCAGTGACAGTGATTGTCGATCGCTGAGTGGAAGGTGACTCTGAGATTAAAGCAACAGGGGTGCTTTTGGAATCGTTTACAAGATTCTTCTTAAGATGACTCGATTGCTCATGATTCAGCATCGTGCCATATAAGGTAGAAAGGGTCATTGATTTTAGATCCTTTGACAGCTTGAGACACATAGAATAACTACCGCAGCTTTCAGGTAAACATTCTAAGAACTTTGTCAGTACTTCAAAGTTAGAATATTCCTTACCAACAGTTTTCAGATCTATTATTAAATAGTTAAAACGTTGGTGTACTTCAGAGAGAGTTTCATTCTTACCACAAATGAAGCTTTCATACTGTCTTACCAGGTTGATCTTTCGAGAGTCCTGGACTTCAGAAGTACCTTCATACTGAACACAGATTGTGTCCCACATAGCTTTTGAGGTTTTCAGGTTCATGACGGAATGGTACACTTCGTTAGTAAGAGCCATGGAGAGTATGGATCTGGCTTTGGTGTCGATAGCCACTTTCTTCTTATCTTCATCAGTCCACGTATGAATTTCCTTGGGAATCAGCCTTTCTGGAATAGCAGGACTATTCTCAGCGGCTGGAACTGCAGGATCAATTCTTATAGGAATATATGGGCCGTTTTCAAGATAGTAATGCATAGTAGGGTCTACACCTTCTAAGAAGAGAATCATCCTATTTTTCCATAGATTAAAATTATCTCTGGAGAATCTAGGGGGTTTTGCATGAGAATCGTTGTCAATATAGTTGGTGTTTGTGTTGGTAGCCATTTTCAGAAATAGCAAGGAAGAGAAATCTTAGTATAGATCAGATCTTGCTTATGAGATTAAACAAATCTACTCTGATACCACTTGTTGGTCCCGAATGGTTATACAAGTTTGTAGAAGGGGGGGTTGAATAGAAACACACGTTTTTACTTTTCTAAATTGTTTATTGATAAATCAAGACAATTTACAACTTGTTGCGGAACAAGATTAAGGATAAACCTAATCTAAACCAGTCCTGAGAAACACTAAGTTTCTTGCACTAGAAAGAGTTAAAGAAATTATGAATAATATCTTAACAATTAGAGAGAAATAAGAAGATGGTCTGAGCACACTTCAAATCTGAAGTAAGGTTCTTCTTATATACTGCATGCATTTAATGCATGGCAGTATGGCTTTACACGTGGCAGCAACTGAGTGGTTGCATGTCATTGACCTTTGTAGACAACCTTAGTAGCCGCATGGTGCACAGTGTAGAATCAGAGTTGTTGTATGATTACAAACAAAAGGGATGTCCATTCTGACAGTTCGTACAGAGACGTGCAAGGGAGGTAAGACAATAGTAACATGCAGGGAGACTTCATGATCAGCTTTCGTTGAGTCAGATCTTTATCAGCGAATGATAAGGTTCAGTGATTGCTGAAGTCTTCTACTTGATACTTCACGTTGAATGGACAGGTCTTGCTTCGCAGATATCCGCATCAGTTCATGAGTAGACTTGTCGCTGGTTCTTGAGCTTGATCTTCGACTTCAGCGTAGAACATATGTTGACGTGAAACTTGTCTTCAGGGATCATAAGTAAACAACTAACTTATCAGCGATCATCTCATAGACTGAACAGGCTCAGAGCTATATGATGATGAACAGTGTTCGCTGAATATCTAATCTAAAGAGTGAGAGTTCCTATCAGCAGTACTGTAAAGTCTTAGTACTTATCAACGATAGTGAAACTCTAATACATATCATTTACTTACAAATTTCACTAAGTGTTTAAGAGAGGGTCATTATCAAATCACTGAGGATTTGGATCAACAGGTGAAAGAGGCTCTGTGGCCTTGTCCTCTGAGAACGTCTTCTGTTGGATCTTCACTTCGGTGTCTTGGCAGAGGCCTCTGTCGATGACTTTACACTTAGCCTATTTTTCAATACTTCTTTTCATAGAAGTTGGAGCTAACAAGTTCCTTGCTTTATACAACTTTACAATGCCAATGATGAAGTTATGCAACACTCTAATGAGATGGATACTATTTTCATCAATGTTATAGAGAATAGAGTTGTATGTTAACTCTTCTATACTCAAGAAAAGTGAAAATATATACTATGTCTGATAGTTCTTTGTAATCATGTACAAGTGACATATAATGAAAAATTTTCTATGGTTTCATAATTTATGAAATTGTTGAAAAAATAAAAATATAAGTATCTCACCAAATTTATGTCATTTTTGTATTAATTTATTTTAATTAAATATAATAGATATTTACACTATGATTGTTATCAATAATTTCATTACACATCTAATATACTTTATAACCCTATTAATTAAAAGGCTCCGAACAATCTTTATATACTAAATTGAAAATAATAATGTTCGTCTACACTCAATTTCATCGTCAAGGATATTGTATATGGACTTGCAACATAGCTAAAATTTATAAAAATAATCACTTAACTAACTTATACTTTTTCAACATGAATTTTGATAATCGCGCAACGTGCGATACCAAACACTACTTATTATTCTAGTAGGATAATAATTATAATGTGTGAAATTATAATTATGCTAATTATATATATTGGATCTAATATAAATAATTATTGTGATAATAATTAATTAATTATATGACCCAATATCTAGAAGTAATGTTTAGTTCTATAATAAAAGCCCAAATATTAATTATTTGTTAATAATTAATTAAAAGACTTTAATCATAATTGGTTTATGTTAAACTAGGGCCCGATCCAAAAAGGAAAGAAAGAAGGGAGTATTTAAACCTAATGATAATTAGGTTTAGGTTAAGTAATCATAAGGCAAGCAAACACAAAAGAAAACTCTCCTCCATCTCTCCCTTTTGAAGTCGTCGATCACACACACAAGGCACAAGATATCAATTTTCTTGTGTCGGGTTTTTGGTTCAATGGATAGCAACCGTTGGGGGCGTACCGTGCTCACGTGTGGATACCACTAGAGATCTCCGTTGATCTCTCGTGCTTCAAATCAGATCACCAGAAATTCACGTGTGGTATAAAATTCTAAACCCCTAAGGTTGTTTTATTTGTTATTATTTATATTAGTAACGGATCCGGGTTAATAGGGTTCCGCGGTTAGTTTTATTTTTATATATGTATGTTTATTTCTATTGTGATCCCGTCGAAACCCTTTAATGGTATCAGAGCCCCATTACAATGTGATGGAGCAAGACAGTCACAACGCGCAAACCACAGCCCGACCGGTGTACGGCTAAGGCAAGGCGACGTCGTCGTGTGCGATGCCATCGTGCGGTTAGTCGCCCTTATTTTCTTTTTCCGTAAAATTGTTAGCCGGCCCTAATTTTCTGGTTTTGGGCTTTTAGGGTGTTTCGTGGGCCGAATAGGGCTCGTTGCATTTACCGAGCTTTGGACCAATTCCTTTTTAGGCTTGTTAATCTTTATGTTTATTGGACTCAAGCCCGTTTGTTTGTGTTTGTTTGTGGGCTCATGGAAACCCTATTATTCGGACGTGCCGAATCCGTTTGATTTTATGTGGTTGTTTGTGTTTACATTTTATTTTTCCGCTTTATTTATTTATTTGCTTTATAATTATAAGTTATAATTTGTGCAATATTTTTATAAAGGGAAAAATTAAAAAACACAATCGTAATTCTATTAATCGATAATTTGTAAAAGTTTTACAATTAATTCATAAATTATCAAACTGAAACCGATTATTCAAATTTTAAAATCGAGAGGATTTTAATTATATATATATATATATGGTTGGGTTCAAATGAAAACTCATTTTTCATTGTGCATATGAGGACAAATCACAGTCATTGACCAAAATTTAGAAAACTAATCAATGACTAAAACATAATAAGATTAATTTATATGAGGGTAGAGGACGATGCTACCTTCCGTCGAAAGCACACTAACGACAAAAGGTCACTGAGTGTAAAGAAGGCAGAGTTCAAGACGAAGGCGGTATCCAAATCAGAGCATGCACGACAGATCTCGAATGTCCGATTCGAGAAAAAGAAGACCGCAACCCCGACCAAATTCTCTCAGTATCCCAAGATATCCTCTTATGGATTCAAAGGAACTACTAAGGATTTGGTCGAGGCCCTGAAGACCGTCCAGGCGACCATCCAGTGGCCGAAGAAGACCGACAAGGATGACGGCAAGAAAGACAAATCAAAGTGGTGCGACTTCCACGTCGATCATGGTCACACGACGGACGATTGCATCGCCCTTAAAAAGAGCTAGCATACCACGTCCCAAAGGGCAATCTCAAGGATATCATCGACAACGTCGTTACCCAGCTAACGACGTTCGACCGCCTTCTCCCGATCACGCTAAGGTCGTCAATTGCATAACTGGTGGTTCCGACGTCTGCGGCCTGACGTATTCTGCAGCCAAACGTCACGCCAGCCAGGCACCTGACGACCGACCTACCCCTTGCTCATCAAGACCCAAAGAAGATCTGGAGTTAGAAGCTATGAAGATTACGTCCGACCAGGATGACCTCGGTGACTCGCATCAAAAGCATCACGACGGTTTGATCATTCAACTCACGATTGGTAATTGCCTGACCCGACGAGTCCTGGTCGATGGGGGCAGCTCAGCGAATGTCATCTTCCTTAATACCATCAAGGCCATGGGAATCGATCGATCGGAAATTACCCGACGCTCGACAACCTTGGTCGGTTTCAATGGAGACGCGATGAGTACCTTTGGAGAAATTACCCTGCCTGTCTACGCCCGAGGAATCAACAAGCCGACAAAGTTCAACGTCATTGATTACTCGTCGACCTATAACATCATCCTAGGTCGACCGTGGATCAATGACATGAAAGTCGTTCCTTCAAGGTATCATTAAACCATGAAGTTCCCTATGCCGTGGGGAGTCCAGGAGATCAAAAGTGAGCCGAAGGTCGCCCGCGACTGCTACAAGACGACCTTGAAACCGCAAAAGCAGGCCATCTAGCAATTACAGGTCCAGGATGCTCCTGGGACAGTCGACGACTATCGCCTAGAGGAAGTCGTCCTGGACCAGAGCAAGCCTGACCAGATCGTCTTTATAGGTTCATCCCTCGACCCTTGCCTTAAGGAAAAGCTAATATCTTTTTTGCAGGAACTTGCCGACTGCTTTGCCTGGTCGTACGAAGACATGGTCGGCATAGACCCCAACGTTGTATCTCACAAGCTCAATGTCGACCCGTCATTTAAACCTGTCAAGCAAAAGCGACGAAAAATTTCTCCTGAGCGGAATAAGGTAATCAATGACGAGGTCAACAACCTCCTCAAGACGGGAAAAATTCGAGAAGTGAAGTACCCCGACTGGCTTGCAAATGTCGTGGTCGTGCAAAAGAAGAATGGCAAGTGGAGGGTCTATATCGATTTCACATATCTCAACAAAGCTTGTCCAAAAGATCCTTTTCCATTCCCACATATCGACGCCATGGTCGACGCGACAGCAGGACATGAACTATTGACGTTCATGGATGCTTATTCCGGATACAATCAGATCCTTATGCATGTCGAGGACCAAGAAAAAACTGCCTTCATGACAGATCGAGGTATTTATTGTTATAAAGTTATGCCCTTTGGTTTAAAGAATGCAGGTTCCACCTACCAACGTCTAGTGAACAAGATGTTCAAAGATCATCTTGGCGACACGATGGAGGTGTATATCGACGACATGCTCGTCAAGTCGAAGAAAGCAGTCGACCACGTCGAGCATTTGAGGCAGTCGTTCGACATCCTTCGAAAGTATAGCATGAAGTTGAACCCGACGAAGTGCTCTTTTGGCGTCAGTGCTGGGAAGTTCCTGGGCTATATGGTCACTAAACGAGGGATCGAGGCCAATCCAGATCAGATCAAGGCCATTATCGAGGTCAAATCCCCAAGGAATTTTAAAGAAGTCCAAATGCTCACTGGTCGAGTGGCAGCCCTAAACAGATTTATCTCTCGATCATCGGATAGATGCCATCTATTCTACAATGTCCTACGGAAAAATAAATGCTTCAACTGGACAGACGATCATGAGCAAGCACTGCAAAAACTGAAGGAGTACATAAGGTCGCCGCCTCTGCTGTCAAAACTTCATGACAATGAGGTCTTGCAGCTATATTTGGCTGTCAGTCCTAATGCAGTAAGTGTCGTCCTGACACGAGAAGACGAAAAGCAGCAATTGCCGATCTACTATGTAAGTAAATCTCTTTTGGACGCCGAAACCAGGTATTCCTCTATGGAAAAATTACTTTTGTCGCTAGTTACGGCTGCAAAGAAATTGGGACATTATTTTGAATCACACCCTATTACTGTCGTGACTAACTTTCCTCTTAAGTCTGTCTTGAGAAAACCTGAGTTAACAGGACGATTGGCGAAATAGAGTATATATCTCAGTAGTTACGACATCGATTTCAAGCCCAGGACAGCGGTCAAATCGCAGGCTTTAGCAGATTTCATCGCTGATTTCAGTCCTAAACTGGAAAAAGAAACAGAGCTCGAGGTGCTCACTGTGGCGACTCACGACGACGTTCCCTGGACTCTACATGTCGACGGGTCATCCAACATTAGGGGTTTGGGACTAGGCGTCGTCTTAAAGTTGCCACAAGGGGAAAGAGGGTATATTCCATACGATGCGATTTCAAAACTACCAACAACGAAGCCGAGTACGAAGCCCTGATCGTGGGAATGAATATGGCCCACTACTTGGGGGAAACCGCACTACATGTCAAAATCGATTCTCTCCTGGTCATAAACCGGATGAATGGAGAATTCGCGGCCAAATATTCAAAGATGACAGCGTACCTATAGGTAGCAAAAGAAAAATCAGAAGTTTTAAACCATTCTCCATCGAACAGATTCCAAGGGACCAGAATACTCAAGCCGACGCTTTAGCAAACATTGGATCTGCACTCAGTGAACCATTATTCGACAACATTCAAATGATCCACCTGGCAACATCATCCATTGAAAATGACGACGTCGTCCAGATCGAAGACCAAGAGGATGACTGGTTGTGCCACATCCGAAATTTTGTTATGCACGACCAACTCCCAGAAGACAAGATGGAAGCTCAGAAGATCAGGTTCAAGGCATCCAAGAATGTCGTGATCGGAGATAGACTCTATCGACGATCATCGACAGGCTTGAATCTGAGATGCGTTATCAGCAAAAGTCAAGTTCAAAGAATCCTTCAAGAAATGTATGATGGGGAGTGTGGTAACTATTAATACCAAAAATCGCACCAAAGGGACAACTTAAGGTCGATGTGGACTTAAACAACTAAAGAAAGAATCTTTCGACGAGACGTGCAATGATTAATAAAATAAAGGAACAAGGGATTTGATGACGCAGGAAAAACCTCAATCGAGGAAAAAACCTGTGGACGACAGGGGGTGTCGTCGCTGCACTATGGTCGCCAATCAGGGGCGATGTCCTTCGGTACTAATGTCGGTCGTACGATGGTTACAACACAAATGAAGGAAATGCTTCGAAATGCAAAGTACAAGTGTTTGAAATGTAAAAACAGGTGTTTTTCGTGTGTGAATACAAAGTGTGAACTGTTGGTCGGGAGCCGATGACGTGCGTCGAGAGCTGTTCTTTGGGAGAAATCTCTTTGTTTCTGCTGTTCTAGAGTTCGCTATGTGCTTCTGGCCTTCAATACTTGATTTCCAGAGTTTGAGTGTTATTCTTTGTGAATTCAGATGCTTTTTCTCTGCTTGTTCGATGGTATTCGCCGGTGTGTTCTCAGATGCCCTGGAAGGATGATTTAGCTTGGTCTTTATAGTCTTCGGGAGCCTTAATTAGCTCATTGATTGCTTCATTTAACAGCTATAACGTCTGCAACGGTCTGTAACGGTTGTCGGAGTGAATATCCATGATGATCTTCGTCCGTTACGGCTACCGGCTGTTTTAATGGCTTTGACTCCTGCATTAAACACTAAAAAAACGTAACAGTCATGGTTAACGTTAGCTTTGGTCGAGGTCACACGTTCTTATGCGATGGTTGTGCGGATCGGGCAATGCTATGGTCGAGCGTCGTGAGGAGCTCTCGACTTACCTTTCACAAGGGACGATCGATGCTCTTTGGGTCTTTGTCGAGACCTTATCTTAATACAAGACATAGTTCATAATCATACGTCTTACCCGTCCTGGTCGCGGTCGAGCGACGTGAGTTTTTTGCCCAAACAGTTTGCCCCCAAAATTTGAAAATTGAATGTCAAATTTAAGTTTTAAATTTTGCTTGTCAAATGCTTAGACTTGTGACCTGGGTTGAGGGACTTACCTGGTTGTCGTGGAACTAAACCGGTTCGCCTTTAACTGAACGAGAAGTTGAAAAGGAACAAGGTCGTGACGTCATGGTGACACACGATGATGTTTACCAGCTGTTGAGGACAGGTGTCGAAGATCTGTATGGGTATGCGGAAGGATGTGGACGCGTGTTGATTTATCCAAGAACCCGATTTGGCACGATCTTTTACATAAATAGAGATTTTGGCGAACCCATTCATTTTTACGCTTTCGAAGAGATCGAAGGATATTTTCTGATTCTTCCTTAGCGACTCCTTCTCTTTTTTGTAAGAGTTTCTACTCCGTGAATCTTGCGATCTTCTTGCCAATTCTCTCTGAATCCTTTCCATAGTTTGTAGGAGATTCTGCTGATTTATATAGGACCTTGTTCTGTCCTCTGATACACAATGTCGACAGAGCCTGCTAGTCTTATCACGAATCATGTAGACTTAGACGCTTTTAGGAGTTTAGGAAAAATCCCTGCAAATATAGAGTTGCGGTGTCCGGGGATCGTGCGTTCTAAGGATTGTCCCGAGGGATGATCATGAAATGATTTCTTGGCGGCGTATCAAGTTAAAAGGGATAAGAATTGGCGCTATAGTCCTTATTCTAAGTTCAGGGGTGATCGTACCTTGGTTTCAGGAACTTGTGTCAATGATCGTGGGTGGAAGTCAAGATATGTATTTGTTCGTACCGATTCACTGGATTCCAACAGCGATTGGATGCGGTCAGACTGGAATAAGACAGGTATACTTCATCGCTTCTAAGTTTCATTTATTTTTATGACTTTCACTTATCATTCTCCTCCTGTTGCCTTCAGAGATCCGATTCGACGAAGTGAAGCCGAATGTGGATTCCCAGACTAAGATTAACAAGTTCTTGAGTCTTAGCGTTGATGACCGATCTTTCGTGACGTGGCAATCGGCGGCCGAGGATGAGGATGTGATAGAAGATTCTGAAGAAGGAGACGAGGGAGATGATGACGTGCAAGAAGAGGCGACTGGTAAGCGTACCGTAATCTTTATTTTATCTTGTTGATTCTGCCTTTCTGACGCTTCATGTATATCCTGATCAGTGCCGACCGAGAGGAAATCAGTTTCTCGGGCGAGAGGGAAGTAGGTCATGCGAGCCCTCCGGGGTGAAAACGTCTCGACAGCTGGGTCGAGCCAAAAGAGAATCGAGAGGATATTCTTGATAGAACCGTCGTCGAGGGTTGATAACTAATCGAGAGTTGTTCTACCTAAGAAGGCGAGGGCCTCATCTAGCCGACCTGGCGTGATGAACGCGACACCAGCAAGTTCTGCGCCTCCGGTGAGGGTGACGAAACCGGTGTCTCAAGTGTCGATCCCCACGTATGCCGACAGGGGCGAGGGGTCATCGGCCAAAGTTATGACGGTTAACTTTATGTTGCCGTCTGACTTTATGGCGGATAGGGTCCTAGACGGGACGACGTTGTTTCCTCACGTGGAAAACTATTTGCTCCCATCTTTCGGGGAGCGTTTTCATGGAGTTCCGGCCGGAGAGATAGGATCTCAAGTTGCCAGTCTGGCGTTCACGGTGAGCGTCAATCTTTCATGACTTGTTTCGTTGTTTTATTCGTTGTCCGTCGTTCGTTGTCTAACGCTTTCTTGTGTATTTTCAGACATTCCAGTCATCTTTGGCTTTACACACCGAGATGTCGAAAGTTGAGGAGTTGGTGGCGTCAGCTTTGAAAAGAGAGGAAGCGACGTTAGAAAGGGAGAAGTTGGCTTTGGCGCGCGCGGATGAACTGGCCATCCAGCTTTTCGATGCTCGTATGAACTGCAGGAGATTCGTGCGGGAGGAGTAGCAGATGAAAGCCCTCAGGTCGGGACTTCGAGCAGGGACGCGACCGATGTTCCCCCTGCAATCTAGAATTTTCACTTTCTTTGTTTTTGTCGCTCGACCAATTGATGGTCAAGTATGTATCTAATGTTTTACACAATGAATATATCTTTTGTGTTTATGCTTTATTCAAACCATGTTTAATTATGAATTTGAACATAGGACACATAGGAAATCATGCGACTGAGGCATACATTGTAATACGACGAGTAAAACTAATATGTGAACACGCGATTAAAGCATTTTCTAAGTTAAGAGACTTAGGGTAAAATTGTTTAGACTTTGCGATCGTACGACTGGATCTAGAATGAGTTTGTATCATGTGCCTCTGTGGAGGGATGATCAAGTCAAAGACCTGACCGTAATGCGACCTTGCTAATTTAGAGTCATATCATAGACTTAAATGATTACTGTCGTGCAATCCTGCGATAAAACAATGTCGAGGATTGGTCGTTGGCTAGCCAACGACCCTCCGATGCTTAAGTCAGTAGTCGTTCGTGAGAAAAAATCATATGAAAAAGAGTTAGGGAACATACCTTCTCAGACTCTCTCTATTTTCCCCCTGTCATTTATCATCCTATTCTTTTCGGGAAAAATAGGTTTTAAATGACATAACGACACGGCGATCTGGTGAAATACTGTCTGTGATCGACTATGTTGTCGTGCGACAGGGCACCATAGTAGACTTATCTCTTTGAAAAATATATAAATTGAGGTATAGAAGAACGAACCTGTCAAGGGCTTGATCTTGCGACTTCAGTTTATTTTCGCGGCTTCAAGGTAGACTTGTAGCACTCACGAGCAACTTTTGGCTCACTCTTGATCTCCTAGATTCCCCATGGCGTAGGGAATTTCAACATTTGATGATACGTCGAGGGAACGGCTTTCATTTCATGAATCCATGGTTGACCTAAGATGATGTTATAGGCTGACGCACAGTCGATAACATTGAACTTAGTCTGTTTATTGACTCCTCCGGCATAGACGGGCAAAATTATCTCTCCAAAGGTGATCGTCGCTTCTCCATTAAAACCGACCAAAGTTGTCGAACATCGGGTGATTTCTGAGCGATCAATTCCTATGGCTTTGACAGTGTTGAGAAAAATGATGTTTGCTGAACTGCCCCCGTCTACCAAAACTCGACGCGTCAAACAGTTACCGACCGTGAGTTGAATGATCAACCCGTCGTGATGCTTTTGGTACGTGTTGCTGAGGTCTACTTGGTCGAACACGATCTTCATGGCTTCTAATTCCAAATCTCCTTTGGGTCTGGATGAACGAGGAATAGGCCGGTCGTCGGGCGCTTGACTGGTATGACGCTTAGCTGCGGAGTACGTCAGACCGCACACGTCCGAACCACCAGTGATGCAATTGATGATCTTTGCACGCTTGGGCACTGACGATCTGTGGCTATCAGCTGGAAGAACGACATCATCAATAATATCTTTCATATTACCTTGTGGAACATGATATGCCAATTCCTTCTTGAGCGCTATACAATCATCTGTCGCATGACCATGGTCGACGTGGAAGTCGCACCACTTTGATTTATCCTTCTTAGCATCGTCCAGGTCAGACTTCTTCGGCCACCGGATGGTTGCTTGGGTGGTCTTCAGAGCTTCGACTAAGTCTTTAGCTGATCCTTTGAACCCATAAGAGGAGATCTTGGGATACACGGGGAATTTAGTCGCGGTTTTAGCTTCTGCCTTCGTCTTGAAACGAACGTTTGACATTTGACGCGCTGGCTCTACTCTGGAAACAGCTTTCGACTTGAACTCTGGCTTCTTGACACCTAACGACTTCTTGTCGTCGGTGTGCTTGAGACGAAAGGCTGCGTCGTCTTCGACCCTCATATATGCTAAGGTTCGAGCTCGGACGTCTTCGAAAGTCTCTAAGGGATACTTGGTCAGATCGATATATAAACCTGAACTATCGTCTAGACCACGCTTATAAGCTTCGATCGCGGTTTTGATGTCACAATTGCGGATACTAATCATTTCAGCATTAAATCTATTGAAATAATTTCAAATAGATTCATTGGTCTTTTGTACGACATAGTATAGATCACTAGTCTGCTTTTCCATCTTACGACTGCTGGCGAATTGCCGGGAGAATTGGTTGACCAATTCGGCGAACGACCCGATAGATTTGGGTTTGAGATTGATCAACCACTGGAGAGCTGGACCAGTGAGAGTCGCCCCGAAACTCTTGCACATGCATACTTCCTGGTACATGTGTGGAATTAAGATCGTCCACATGAGCTGCTTATACTGCGCGACATGCTCGGTTGGATCGGTCACACCCGAATACTTGGGAGTGAAGGCAGGAATGTTATACTTCTTTGGGACCTCAATGGTGGCAATCTCGTCGATGAAGGGCGACGTCTGATATCCCAAGCGAGGCTCGACGTCGACAGGCACCGCTGCCCCAGGCAACTTGGCGAGCAAGGACAGGACGTGCTCATTTTGGTCTTCTAACATCTTCAAACGTTGGGCGACGGGATCGTTAAGATCAGGATTTTCCCCTGTCGAGGGATTGGTCCCTGGACTAGTGCCATTACCATGTGACGAACCATTGGTGTCCCCATTGAACGGAACAAAATATGGCTGCGACCCATAGTGGAATTGTTGCGGTCCATTCTGAAACGATTGTGGTCCATGCTGAAATGGTTGCGATCTCTGCTGGAAAGATTGCGATCCTTGCTGGAAAGGTTGCGGACCACTTTGGAGCGGCTGGGAAAACGGTTGGGATTCATTATGAAACGGCTGAGAGCCACCTTGCAATGGTTGGGATCCATTGTTTAAGGGTGGTGGTCGGATGTGCTGAGGGGGAATCTTCCCAGACTGGGGATTCGGAATGAATGGAACCGGCTGCTGATTCTGCATGAATGGACCTGGATGCTGATTCTCCGCGGACGGGCCTAGTCCCGGACCTGGATTCTGGATGAATGGTCTAGGGCCATTCTGGGATCCAAAAGGATTCCTTAGCCGCGTGATCTCTTCAGCTACTCTGCGATTCTGCTCTGCCATTGCATTGAGTTGATTCCTGGCAACCTCGAGCTCCTGATACATCTGAGCGATGGCTTGCTATGGATCTCCAAGGGCTGCCATTTTCCTGCAACAGAAAATAGAAGAAACTCCAAGAAACTATTAGTAGAATGCACGTCCGTCGAGGATTTTCTCTAGATGTAGTCCCACGGATGGCGCCAAACTGTTAATGCCAAAAATCGCACCAAAGGGACAACTTAAGGTCGATGTGGACTTAAACAACTAAAGAAAGAATCTTTCGACGAGACGTGCAATGATTAATAAAATAAAGGAACAAGGGATTTGATGACGCAGGAAAAACCTCAATCGAGGAAAAAACCTACGGACGACAGGGATTGTCGTCGATGCACTATGGTCGCCAATCAGGGGTGATGTCCTTCGGTACTGATGTCGGTCATACGATGGTTACAACACAAATGAAGGAAGTGCTTCGAAATGTAAAGTACAAGTGTTTGAAATGTAAAAACAGGTGTTTGTCGTGTGTGAATATAAAGTGTGAACTGTTGGTCGGGAGCCGATGACGTGCGTCGAGAGCTGTTCTTTGGGAGAAATCTCTTTGTTTCTGCTGTTTTAGAGTTCGCTATGTGCTTCTGGCCTTCAATACTTGATTTCCAGAGTTTGAGTGTTCTTCTTTGTGAATTCAGATGCTTTTTCTCTGCTTGTTCGATGGTATTCGCCGGTGTGTTCTCAGATGCCTTGGAAGGATGATTTAGCTTGGTCTTTATAGTCTTCGGGAGCCTTAATTAGCTCATTGATTGCTTCATTTAACAACTATAACGTCTGCAACGGTCTGTAACGGTTGTCGGAGTGAATATCCATGATGATCTTCGTCCGTTACGGCTACCGGCTGTTTTAATGGCTTTGACTCCTGCATTAAACACTTAACAAACGTAACAGTCATGGTTAACGTTAGCTTTGGTCGAGGTCGCACGTTCTTATGCGATGGTCGTGCGGATCGGACGACGCTATGGTCGAGCTTCGTGAGGAGCTCTCGACTTACCTTTCACAAGGGACGACCGATGCTCTTTGGGTCTTTGTCGAGACCTTATCTTAATACAAGACATAGTTCATAATCATACGTCTTACCCGTCCTGGTCGCGGTCGAGCGACGTGAGTTTTTTTGCCCAAACTGTAACCACTCAGGAGGTCGCAGTCTGGCCTATCGTATCTCTCGACGAGGCTACTTTTGGCCATCACTGCGACAAGACGCCGTCAGGTATGTCCAGAATTGTGATCCTTGTCAACGACATTCAGGTATGTCCCACAAACCTTCTGAACCTTTACATTCGACACTAATCCCATGGCCCTTCACGAGATGGGGGATGGACATTGTCGGCAAGTTACCACCTGCCCCCGGGCAAAAGGTATTTCTTCTCGTACTTACAGATTATTTTTCTAAGTGGATAGAAGCAGCTGCCTTTTCCCAAGTCCGGGACAAGGAAGTCGTCTCTTTTATCCAGACTAACATCATATGCAGGTTCGGGATCCCATCTGAAATTGTCTGCGACAATGGATCCCAGTTCATAAGCAACAGGACTCGACAGTTCTGTGAAGAGCGCAATATCAAGCTAACGACCGCGACACCAAGGTATCCTCAGGCGAATGGACTTACAGAGTCGAGTAATAAAACCATTATTGCTTCGATCAAGAAAAGGTTAAAAGCTGCAAAAGGAATGTAGGTCGAAGAACTTCCTTCAGTCCTATGGGCGAATCGCACGACGCCACGCACGTCCATAGGACAAACCCCTTTCTCTTTAGTCTATGGTTGTGAAGCAGTTTTGCTGGTCGAGGTCCGGCTCCCGACCTCGAGGCATACTTCGGTCGACCATAACTTGGTAGATCTAAGTTATGACCTCGACGCACTTGAAGAACTTAGAGAATCAGCACTGATCAGAATGGCGTCGCAAAGGCAAACGGTCGAGTGACATTTCAACAAGAACGTTAAGGCTAAAGTCTTCCAGGAGGGCGACCACGTCCTCCGACGAGTGTTCTAGAGCACTCAAGAGCTCAATCCAGGTAAACTTTCCACCAAGTGGGAAGGTCCATATCGTATCTCAGAAGTCGTGGGTAAGGGTGCTTATAAACTCCAAACCCTAAACAATCGAGATGTCCCACGCAGCTGGAATGCAACACATCTAAAAAGGTATTTCTTCTAAACCCTTTTTCATACGATTTTTTATTTACCACGACGATTACTGACTTAAGCATCGGAGGGTCGTTGGTTAGCCAACAACCAACCTCTGACCTTGTTTTATCGCAGGATCGCGCGACATAAGTTATTAAGTCTATTACACGACTTAAGTACGTTTTCGCAGGGTCGCACGATATAAGCAACCAGGTCTACTGTTTGTCCCGAAGGGCTATACAAGTTTGTAGAAGGGGGGTTGAATACAAACACACATATTTTACTTTTCTAAATTGTTTATTGATAAATCATTAACAATTTACAGCTTGTTGCGGAACAAGATTAAGGATAAACCTAAATCTAAACAAGTTGGAACACTAAGTTTCTTGCACTAAGAAAGAGAAGGAAATTACTAATAATAACCTATCTCAAAATAAGAAGATGAACTCGACCAGAGTTAGCAAGTTACTTCAAAATGAAGTGAGTTCTTCTTCTTATATACTGCATGCATTTAATGCATGGCAGTTTACACTTTACACGTGGCAGCAGCTGATTGGTTGTATGTCATTGACCTTTGTAGACAACCTTAGTAGCCGCATGTTTGAACAGTGTAGTATCAGAGTGGTTGTACGATTTCAGACAATAAGGAGGTTCTTTTCTGACATATCGTACGGAGTCGTGCAAGGGTGGTTAAGACAAAAGTACTTTGTACGGAGGACTTCATGATCAGCTTTTCGTTGATTTCGTGCTTCATCATTGTTTATCAGCGAATGATAAAGTTCAGCGATAGCTGAAGTCTTGTACTTGATACTTCACGTTGAGTGGACAAATCTGAGTCTTCGCTGATCCGCATCAGTTCATTAGGAGACTTGTCGCTGGTTCTTGAGCTTGATCTTCAACTTTAGCGTAGAACATATGTTGACGTGAAACTTGTCTTCAGAGATCATAAGTAAACAACTAACTTATCAGCGATCACCATAAGTACTGAACAGGCTCAGAGCATTACGGTGAACAGTGTTCGCTGAATGTTTAATCTAAAGAGTGAGAGTTCCTATCAGTAAGGTCTTAGTACTTATCAACGATAGTGAAACTCTGATACATATTGTTTACTTACAATTTTCACTAAGTATTAAGAGAGGGTCATTATCAAATCACTGAGGGTTTGGATCAACAATCTCCCCCTATTTGATTATGACATAACAACAGAGAAAATTGCTATTTAATGAAAACATAAGGATAAAAAGAACTCATAAAATATTTGTCCCTTTTACTGTTTTCTGGGGTCTTTTCTGTATTGATGGAGTAAAGTACTTTCGCTGAAATCTTTCTTTAAAACTTCGTATCATATTACAAAGGGAAGTGGAAATATTACAACTACAAGCGAAATAAATTACAAGTACAAAAGAATAACTGATACAATAGAAGAATGAGGCGATCCTATCAGTTTGTAGAGGTTCTTCCTTAATGAGAAGTTCATCAAGGGCCTTTGATGTAGGAATCATCCAGTCAGGGACATTTACTCCTTGATTACTTTTGTTCAGAGCTTCTTTAAAAATCAAGGGTTTAAGATGTCGTCTATGAATATCGTTTTTAAAATCACACCAGTAGATGAGAACTTTCAACTGTTCGATGGGAGTGATGGGAAGCTCAGAGATACGTTGAAAACGTTTTCGTCCATCATAGTCAATAAAGAATATCCCATAGGGTTTGCTTATGACTTTCCCAGGGATGAAAGTCTCACCAAGAGGAAGAGATGTGTCAAGTGCAGAAAGGTCAGGTTCTGGACCAAGGACTTCATCAAGAGAAAAACCAATACCTGTTTCGTTCCGTATACGAGGACCATCATCTGAAGATTTAGACTTTTTCTTTGCAGAGGCCCTTCTTTTCTGACTTTCGAGAGGAGGGGGAGGAGGAATATCCACACAAGAAGAGACTAAGTCGATCTGTTTGTTTATCAGCTTTTCAACACGATCCTTGTACTTAGATTGAGACTTCTGGATGGCTAATCTAATCTCCAACCATTCAGAGAGACCGTACTTCGTGATGGCTTCAGCATATAATTTTTTGTACTGTCCATTCTCTCTGAATATCTCGATTTCAGCGATTGAAACTTTGAGGGTTGATCTTCTAGCGATGAGTACGTTGATGATTCTGGCAGGTCGATATCTGAAGTGTACCTTATCTTTGCACCAGATTAAAGTAGATTGAGACACAGTTCTCTTTTCTTCAACGATCTTCTTGGCGTTTTCCCATAGCTGATGTTGAACTTCAATTGGAGTTCTTTTCAGCTTGGGGTCTTTCACTGATTGTTGAGTAAACGGATGGCGAGTTCTCTGTCTTTTTCTTCATCTTCTATTCTTTCAGCGATTAACCTTTCAGCTCTGAGGTGATCCTTGTATTCCTTTTGTGAAAGTCTGAACTTTGGAGGAATGGAAGGAAGTTGATCACGCTTCAGAATGATTCCCTGATCTTCGAATCTCTTTATCATTGCATCTCTCTTTTTTTGATCCTCTTCACTTGGTTTTTTAGGAACCAAGGAAGGTCTGCTTTGGTGAGAGAGAAGTTTTCTTCAAGTTCATCAGTCTCAGAGATCAAATCCAAGACTGGGATTATTGTTGGTGAAGTCGCAGCTGTAGAAACTTCAGCGATATCCTCAAACAGGGGAGAGGACTAGCTGAAACGCAGTGATCTTACGAATAAGAACTTGGGTAGAACAGAGAAAGGAAATTGGTTTAAGTGTATAGGCTGTGGAGAGTAGAGCTGATAAAGTGTAAAGATAGAGGAGGGATGTAGTATAAGGAAGATTTAGTGTACCTGACAAACCGGCTTTTTAAGCAAGATCGTCAGATTGTCTTCTTCAGCGAGACCTTTGTTTTTGCCTTTGTCAGCTTCAGACGCTGAAGGCTTTGTCTTGGTCCGCTCCCCTGAAGGTTCTTTTATCGAGATCCCTTTAAGAGCTTTAGTCCTCTGAGCAGGCTTGACGATAAAGGAGTCATCATCATCATCGTTGTTAATGCCAAAAATCGCACCAAAGGAACAACTTAAGGTCGATGTGGACTTAAACAACTAAAGAAAGAATCTTTCGACGAGATGTGCGACGATAAATAAAATAAAGAAACAAGGGATTTGATGACGCAGGAAAAACCTCAATCGAGGAAAAAACCTGCGGACGACAGGGGGTATCGTCGCTGCACTATGGTCGCCAATCAGGGGCGATGTCCTTGGATACTGGTGTCGATCGTACAGTGATTACAATACAAATGAAGAAAATGCTTCGAAATGTAAAGTACAAGTGTTTGGAATGTAAAAACAAGTGTTTGCCGTGTACGAAACAAAGTGTGAACTGCTGGTCGAGGGCTGTTGTCGTGCGTCGAGAACGATACTTAGAATAATGGTTCTTCACTTCAGGTGTTCTTGAATATTGCTTCGGTTGTTAATCAATTGATATTTGATGTGTTGAAATGTTGATTGAGCTTGATATTTATAGTCTTCGCGTCCTTAGCTTCATCCATGAATGCTCCTTTAATGGCCTTAACGGTTGGAAACGGTCGCCGGAGTAATGATCTTCATCCGTTACGGTCGTCGGCTGTTTAATGATTGCGTTGGTTATATTCGTTGCTCCTTAATGACTTTTATTCCTGCATTAAACACTTAACAAACGGTCATGGTGAACGTTAGCTTTGGTCGAGGTCGCATGTCCTTGTATAATAGTCGTGTGGATCGGGCGACGCTATGGTCGAGCGTCGTAAGGAACTCTCGACTTACCTTTTATGAGGGACGACGATGGTGTTTTGGGTCTTTGTCAAGACCTTATCTTAATACAAGATATAGTCCTTAATCATATGTCTTACCTGTTCTGGTCGCGGTCGAGCGACGTGATTTTTTTGCCCAAACAGTTTACCCCCAAAATTTGAAAATTGAATTTCAAATTTAAGTTTTAAATTTTGCTTGTCGAACGCTTAGGCTCGTGACCTGGGTTGAGGAACTTACCTGGTTGTCGTGGAACTAGACCGGTTCGCCTTTAACTGAACGAGAAGTTGAAAAGTTGTGACGTCATACTGACGCACGATGATGCTTACCAGCTGTCGAGGACAGGTGTCTAAGATTCGGATAGGTATGGACGCGTGTTGATCATCAGCGGACTCGACTTGTTGCGATTTCCTGCATAAATAGAGATCACAATGGGTTGTTTTCTTTAGATATTTTCTTTAAAAGTTTTCTGTTTCTGATGAGGCCCTTCTCTAGAATCTCGACTTTGTTCAAATCTTGGGTGGTTGGAGATTTATCAAGGGTTGCGATACCCGAACCGTTGATGATGTTGGTTACGGTGAACACGATGCCTGTGTATTCTGCGCACCTGGCGACGATGTCTTCTGCCACGTCAACCCTTTCGTCAGCCGACAGGGGCGAGGGTGTAAAGACAGGAGAGAACGAGGAGGAACTTATGGTGATCAGCTTTGCGCTGTCGCCGTCCCTCTCGTTTGACTACGTCCTCGTCAGGATGAAGTCACTTCCGCATCTGGGGAAACATCAGCCCTTAGTTTCCGAGGAATGTTTTCAAAGGATCTCTATTGAAGAGATAGGGCTGTGTTTAGCCGAACTGGCGTTCCTTGTAAGTTTTTCTTTCAAAACTTGTGTTATCGATGTTCTTTCGTTTTTTATGTTTTGCTAACGTGTTCCCTTCGTATTCGACAGATGCTTCTATTTCTTTTCATTAAGTGTGTCAAGATGGGAACAATATTGGAGTGGAGGTCACTCGTTAGAAAACAGATGTTCCAGCCTTAACGTTAATCTTAAGAGCCACATTCTCATAATATTATGGCGTAAGGAGTTGGAAAACAATTCCTAACATACTCGTTTGATCCTTGCATTAACATGTTTTGATGCTGCCACGATCTCGAAGGTCAAGACTCCAGGCAGAACATACGACTGACACTCTTCTCCACATTTTTTGTTTTATGTAGTTTACGCTCGAGCTTATTAGTGTGTAATGAGTTTTAGTCTGTCTTTGTATAACTGTTCGTTTTGTGAACATGTTATCGTCTGTAAAATGAGCGAAGAATCGTGCGACTTAGGCATTCTTTGCAATATGATGAATATAACTCAGACATTTTGACTTGTATTGACAATCATGAATATATATCATCGGTGAATATGAAAAAAATTCAAAGTTTAGAAACTTTTATTGAGAGGTCATTAAAACCTACCAATCGTACGTCGAAATTTAGATGCCCCTGTGATAAGACGATCGATTCGTGAACTTGGGCATCTATGTTGTGCGTTCCCGTAATTATCTTTCGATCCTATGATGTTTATTGTCAAGTAACAATTTGTATGAGAAAGAAGTAATCTTAAAAGAAATATCTTTTGAGATGCGTCGCATTCCAACTACGCGGGATCTCTTGATTGTCGAGGGTCTGGAGTCGATAGGCTCCCTTACCAACGACTTCAGAGATACGGTACGGGCCTTCCCACTTGATTGAAAGTTTTCCCGTGTTGGGTTCTTGAGTGTTTTGGAACACTCGGCGAAGAACATAATCGCTTTCTTGAAAGACTTTGACCTTGACATGTTTGTTGAAATACCGTTCGACTGCTTGCTTCTGCGACGCCATTCTGATTAAGGCTGATTCTCTGAGTTCTTCGAGGGCGTCGAGGTCGCAACTTAGATCAACCAAGTTATGTTCAATGGAAGTGTGCCTTGATGTTGGGAGTTGGACCTCGACCGGTAGGACTGCTTCGCAGCCGTAGACGAGAGAGAAAGGGGTTTGTCCTGTGGGCGTGCGTGGCGTCGTGCGATTTGCCCATAGGATCGAAGGGAGTTCTTCGACCCATCTTCCCTTTGCAGCCCGCAACCGCTTCCAGATCGAAGCTATAATAGTTTTGTTACTCGATTCCACAAGTCCATTGGCTTGAGGATATCTGCGAGTTGAGGTTGTTAGCTTGATATTCCTGTCATCGCAGAACTGCTGGGTCCTGTCGCTTATGAATTGGGATCCATTGTCGCAGACAATCTCGGACGGAATTCCAAACCTGCATATGATATTAGTTTGGATAAAAGAGATGACTTCTTTATCCCTGATTTGGGAGAAAGCAGTAAGTACGAGGAGGAATACCTTTTGTCCTGGAGCAGGTGGCAGCTTGCCGACGATATCTATTCCCCACCTCATGAAGGGCCATGGGATAAGCGTCGAGTGCAAAGGTTCCGAGGGTTTATGAGACATACCTGAGTGTCGTTGACAGGGGTCGCAACTTTGGACGTACTTGATGGCGTCTCGTCGCAGTGTTGGCCAAAAATATCCTTGTCGGGATATACGATTAGCTAAACTACGACCTCCTGAATGATTACCGCATTCGCCGTCGTGCATCTCTTGGAGGATTTTCTGGGCTTGATTTTTGCTGATGACGCACCTTAAATTTAAGCCTGTCGATGATCGGCGATAAAGCTTATTTTCGATCATGACGTACTTAGATGCTTTGAATCTGATTTTTCGAGCCTCCATTTTGTCTTTGGGGAGTTGGTCGTGCACGAGGAAATTTCGAATGTCGCGTGACCAATCATCTTCTTCGTCTTCGATCTGGACGACGTCTGTGTTTCCAATGGACGACTTTGCCAGGTGAATGATAAGAATAACATCAAATATTGGTTCAACTAAAGCGGACCCAAGGTTTGCCAATGCGTCGTCCTGAGTGTTCTGGTCTCGCGGAATCTGTTCAATAGAAAAAGATTTAAATTTTTTGGAAATTTCTTTTGCCACGCTTAGATATGCTGTCATTTTTGAATCCTTGGCTGCGAATTCTCCATTGATCTGATTTACTACCAACAGGGAATCGCTCTTGACATGCAGTGCGGTTGCCCCGAGTCGTGGGCCATATTCAGTCCCATGATCAGGGCTTCATACTCAGCCTCGTTATTGGTGGTTTTGAAGTCGCATCGGACCGAGTATACCATCTTCCCCCCCTGTGGCGATTTTAAGACGATGCCCAGTCCAGAGCCTCTAATGTTGGATGATCCATCGACATGTAGAATCCAAGGTACGTCGTCACGAGTCGCCACAATGGACACTTCAAGTTCTGCTTCTTTTTCTAACTCAGGGCTGAAATCGGCGATAAAATCTGCCAAGGCTTGCGATTTGATCGCGGTCCTGGTTTTAAAATCGATGTCATAACTGCTTAGATATATACTCCATTTTGCTAAGCAGCCTGTCAACTCGGGTTTTCTCAAGACAGATTTAAGAGGGAAGTTAGTCACGACAGTAATAGGATGTGATTCAAAGTAATGACGTAGTTTTTTATCAGCAGTGACTAGTGATAAGAGTAATTTTCCATAGAGGAATACCTGGTTTCTGCGTCTAAAAGTGATTTACTTACATAATAGATCGGCAATTGCTGTTTTTCATCTTCTCGTGTCAGAACAGCACTTACTGCATTTAGGCTGATAGCCAAATACAACTGTAGGATCTCGTGATCGTGAGGTTTTGACAACAGAGGAGGCGACGCCATGTATTCCTTGAGTTTTTGCAAGGCTTGCTCATGATCATTGGTCCAGTCGAAGCCCCTATTTTTCCTGAGGACATTATAAAATAGATGACATTTATCTGAAGATCGGGAGATAAACCTGTTTAGAGCTGCTACTCGACCGGTGAGTTTCTGGACTTCTTTGAAATTTCGAGGAGATTTGATCCCAATGATGGCCTTGATTTGGTCGGGGTTAGCCTCAATGCCTCGACGAGTGACCATATAACCCAGGAACTTCCCGGCACTAACGCCAAAGAAGCTTGCAAACTGCAAGTATTAAAAGTTAAAATCTAGCAAGCAATCGGGCCAAGTTTCTTTAACTCTGATATGACTTTGGTTTGCTAATATCTATATTTAATATAAAGTTGGTTAAAACAATATTTTGATTTTGGTTTGGCAGGTTCTTAGAGTACTTGAGTATGTCATGTCATCTATAATAAAATAAAATTATAATAAATAAATTTAAGTACATGTGTTTATGGTAGCTCCTGGACTTATTCGAATTCTCTTATTTCACACCCTACAGAAGATGGATCGCAAGGAGTTGCTACTTAAACTTCATTATTTCAATTAATTGGTTGCGAAGGTTTTTGATCATATATTTATAAGTGGGGTTTACCGAAATTTGTTATTGTTCAACTATTTAATAAACCCAAATAGCCCGTAAGTGCCTAAATGTGTACAATTTGTCTTGCTCTTTTTGTATCGTTTATGTTTGTCCATGTTGACAATACAATACTTTTCTTAATACTTGGACAAAAAAAACTTCAAACAATTTTAATAACTAATTTTTTTCCCCCAAATCATTGGTCAAATCAACTTGTTGGGGTGGGGCAGGGGCGGACCTACCTTCACCTCGGGGGGGGGGGGGGGATCCATGCACCCGCTCACTTGGTTACCGTAATGGAAAGAGATGTAGACTGCGTGAAGGTGCACCCGCTTAATTTTGAGAGTGGTCTTAAGTATTTTTAAACTGAACTTGTAACCAAAACGAGCTTTTGGTGAGATGGTATGTCTGGACTTTATTAGTGCTTCCAGTCTCAAGAGGTTTAGGGTTCAATTCCCACTCATAGCACTTTTTTATTTAGTTTTTGTTAACAACTAGAAAAAACCCATAACTCCTCTTCATAAATTACATTTAATAACACATTAAACACTCTATTAATTTAATATAATCTTATTTTATCATTAAGGGCCTGTTTGTTTTTTATTTTTTGCCTCTTAATTCCAACTTTATCTAAATCGGTCAGATAATTATGAAATCAGATTGTTTGTTTTTTATTTAATTTAAGAGAACCTTATCCCTTAATTACCTCTAATTCGCTTAGAGGTAACCTGGACTCTTATTTTCCTCTAAATCAATTTCCACGCATCGTCTCCACAATCCACGCAGCGGGTTCTCCACATTGCTTTGATCGCTTGCAAAGGTAAGTTCGATCCTCCTTTCTCGTTCTTTTTGTTGGGGGATTTCGGGTAATTCGTGGGAGTGAGAGGTGATTATAAGAAGTTGGATATAACCAGAGATCGCGTGAGAGATCGCGTGAGAGATCGCGTGAGAGATCGCGTGAGAGATCGCGTGAGAGATCGCTTTCCGTAAGAGATATTTCAACCATATCTGCCCGGGTATCACGAAATTCTCTCGAGGATAATCTTTATGTTTCGGTGTATCGTTCAAGGCAGT
Source organism: Saussurea involucrata (assembly GCA_033807775.1). Lineage (NCBI taxonomy): Eukaryota > Viridiplantae > Streptophyta > Magnoliopsida > Asterales > Asteraceae > Saussurea > Saussurea involucrata. The sequence continues at coordinate 112,702,581 of CM066315.1, forward strand.
GATCGATTCATACTTATACACCTTTAGAGAATCGTAACAGACCTATTTTGAATACTGATAATAATCTCTCATTTAATGAGATTGATTGTGGAATTAATGACGGCAGTTACAAACGTGAAAAAAACAGTCCAGACGTCGGCGCTACTTTCCGCGCTAGACAACTGGCGCCACAAAGGGCGCGGGTAACATTCCAGAGCTTGGCGCCAGACTTGGCGCTAGCCAACTGGCGCCACAAAGGGCGCGGGCAACTTTCCAGAGCCTGGCGCCAGTCTTGGCGCTAGCCAACTGGCGCCAGTACTGGCCCCGACACCCAGCTCATGAAACCACTTTGTAACTTGTCGATTTTAACCGTCCAACAATCCCGGGTTCTAGTTAGCTTGCACGAGTGTGCACTCCACACCTCCTAACTCATGTTATAGCTTAGCTAACAACCCCATTATTATCTTTGTGAATCCAATTACATAAAATGAACATGATGATTTCACTAAAATCACCAACATTCCTCCCCCATTTTAGTGCAATCCTTGATTCACAAAATAAAAGTTCAATACAGGTAAACAAACTCATGCATAAATGAAAATATCTAAAAGATTGAATTTCCATCTTAGTACATTACACGTTTCAAATACTCGAGAATTTGGGTGTCCTATGGATTGAACCCGTCAACCCATTTGAGTACCAGAAAATAACATACACATGAATTTAAAAGATTCTCTAAAGATAAACTTGACACTATACAGGCCATGTGTCCTTATCCATTCGTGAGTGCATCAAAGCCAAGTCCAAGATTCTTGAAGCGGCCACACTTCCCACTCATATAGGTAGTTCTTTTCTTCATGCACATGCACATGCATTTTTGCAAAAGTACAATTACCTCCTTCACTTGCAGTACCGAGCACTAACCGTGGGATGATCATCTTGTGCTCCAATCCCTTAGAGTGAGCTTTCCCATTGAATTCATCTTCTAACGTTGGATTAGAAGGGAATTGGGTATCTCACTTTTAGAGATTTAGATGGACTTTAATCCCATCCCTATCACCGACTTGTGAACCAAGTCCCTAGCTAACCCCTTCGTCAAGTGGTCCGCTAGATTTTGTTGCGACCGAAAAATTTCAACCGAAATCACCCCAATCGTGATTAGCTCACGAATCATGCTATGTCTAACACCTAAGTGTCTAGACTTGCCATTATACACTTGACTATAAGATTTAGCCAAAGTAGCCTCACTATCACAACGGATAGAAATGGGTGATATTGGTTTCGACCATAATGGAATTTCATGGACCAAATTCCTTAGCCATTCCGCCTCTTTACCGGCAGCGGCTAATGCCACAAATTCCGACTCCATAGTCGAACTCGTGATGCAAGTTTGCTTCTTGGAAGCCCATGAGATGGCACCTCCCCCAAGCAAGTATACCCAACCACTCGTAGAAGAGTGATCTTCCAAATTGGTGATCCAACTTGCATCCGAATATCCCTCCAATATTGAAGGAAACCCGACATATGACAAACCATAATCAATGGTTTTCTTCAAGTATTTGAATACTCGTCTTATCGTTTGCCAATGATAAATACTAGGATTACTAGTATATCTACTCAAATTTCCTATGGCAAAAGCGATATCCGGCCTAGTTCTTGTCATGGCATACATCAAGCATCCAATAGCCTTTGAGTACTCGAGTTGTGACACCGCTTCACCCGAGTTGGGCATAAGCTTCACACTCGGATCCTATGGAGTACTCACCGGAGAACAATCAAAGCAATTAAATTTCTTTAATACTTTCTCAATGTAATGAGATTGCGTAATTGCAATCCCTTTGTTCTCACGCTTGATCCTTATACCAAGGATCACCTCCGCCTCTCCCATATCTTTCATGGAGAAACTCAACGACAAAAACTCTTTGGTTTTCCCAACTTGATTTTGGTCGGTGCCAAAGATCAACATGTCGTCAACATATAGGCAAATGATTACACCGCTACCGGATGTGTCAAATTTGCTATATACACACTTGTCCGCTTGGTTTATCACAAAACCATTGGACAAGATAACCTCATCAAATTTCTGATGCCATTGTTTGGGTGCTTGTTTCAGCCCATACAATGATTTTACAAGTTTACACACCTTACGCTCCATTCCGGGCATAACAAAACCTTCCGGTTGTTTCATGTAAACTTCCTCCTCCAAGTCACCATTCAAGAATGCCGTTTTGACATCCATTTGGTGGATCACTAAATTGTGGATAGCTCCTAAGGCTATCAACAATCTAATCGTGGAGATCCTTGCAACCGGGGCATAAGTATCAAAATAATCGATGCCTTCCCGTTGCCTAAAGCCTTGGATCACTAATCGAGCTTTGAACTTGTCGATTGACCCATCCGCTTTCATCTTCCTTTTGAAGATCCACTTGCAACCCAAAGGTTTGCAACCCGGTGGCAAGTCCGATAATACCCAAGTATTATTCCCCACGATGGAGTCCATCTCATCATATATTGCTTCTTTCCAGAAAGCAACATCTTGAGACTTCATAGCATCATCAAATGATTTTGGATCCTCCTCAACACTATAACAGTAAAGGAATTGGGATCCAATCTCATCTCTTGATCCCTCTACCAAGTATACTTGGAAATCGGGACCAAAGGATTTTTCAATCCTTCCTCTCTTGCTCCTTCGAAGCATCGGAGATTCGGTTGGAACAATTGCTTGTTCTTCAACCTCACTAGTTTCACTAGTACTCGGAACTATGTTCTTTGGCCTCGGCATTGAGGAGAATCTAGTCTCATCAAATATCACATCTCTCGATTCTATAACGGTGTGAATCGCTATAGAATCATTAGGTTCAATAACATAGAACCTATATGCTTTGGAATGCTCGGCATATCCAACAAAGATGCAGTCAATGCCTTTCTCACCCAAAGTCTTTATTTTGGGTTCGGGTAGTCGAACAACCGCTCGACAGCCCCAAACTCGAATATAACTCAAGTTCGGCCTTTTCTTGAACCAAAGTTCATATGGGGTAATCTTGTTCCTTTTATTGGGAACTCGATTCAGCAAATAACAAGCCGTTAGCATGGCTTCACCCCAAAATCCATCACTCAATCCCGAGTACGATAACATAGAGTTCACCATTTCTTTGAGAACTCTATTTTTCCGTTCTGCCACACCATTTTGCTGTGGTGTATAAGGCGCCGTAGTCTCATGAATGATTCCTACAGATTGGAAAAACATGGGGTCGTAATACTCCCCACCACGATCGGTGCGTAAACACTTTATTAAGCAATTCATTTGCAATTCAACCTCCGTTTTATAAACTTTAAATTTCACCAACGCTTCATCTTTTGAATGTAACAAATATACATAGCAAAAATGTGAAGCGTCGTCAATAAAAGTGACAACATACTTTTTATTACCAAAAGACGGAGTTGAATGCAAATCACAAAGATCACTATGAATTAATTCAAGCACCGACGAGTCCCTTTTCACGTTAGGAAAAGGTTGTCTAGTGATCTTTGTTAACATGCAAGTTTTACACTTATCAGTCTTAATATCAAAAGCCGGAATAAAACCGTCTTTTGACATTTCAACCATCCGTTTAAAATTAACGTGACCAAGTCTTGCATGCCATAAATTAGAATCAACACAAACGCTATTTGCAATAAAAACAGAATTTGAAACAACATTCATTTTATTCAAATTCAACATAAACATATTATTAAGAAAATAACCAAATCCTACAAAAGAGCCACCCTTTGACAAGATAAACTTGTCCGACTCATAAACTTGCCTATACCCTAATTTATTCAAGATACTACCGGAAACCAAATTCTTTCGAATTCGCGGTACAAACAAAACATTAAAAAGTTCAACTATTTTGCCAGAACTAAATTCTAGCCTAACTAAGCCTCTTCCAAGAATGGGAGCCATCGACTCGTTCCCCATGCGAAGCATTGATCCGTCTTCAACCGGTTCCAAAGAAGTGAACCAACGGCGATCTTTGCACACATGACTTGTAGCACCCGAGTCGATCCACCAAGCAATATCATCATCCTGCACATAAAATGATTCAGATATTAGTGGAACATAATTCAAATTTGAATTAAAACCAAAGTCAAGAAACTAACCTTGCCGTGGGTTTTGATCCTTGGATCCTTGCCCACTACCACTCGTGCTTGCTCCACCCTTATTCTTGACAACCCAACAATCCCGCTTGAGATGGCCGGTCATCCCACATGTCCAACAGGTTAATTTAACCTTCTTGTTGGGCCCTTTCTTGGCTTCGTTGAATTTTCGTTTTCCCTTGAACTTGTTAGTCTTACCCTCTTCCACCATGTTCACCGAAGGTGCAAAAACCTCCTTTACTTTAGGTTTCTCAGCCTCTTGCGCCCGAAGAGATTCCTCTATGTGCAAGTGACTACCGAGTTGCACAAGAGACAACTCTTCCTTCTTGTGTTTCCACATGTGTTTAAAGTCTTTCCAAGAGGGAGGCAATTTATCAATTATGCTCGATACGGAGATGGATTCGTCTATCTTCATATTATGTTGAGCATATTGGCCTAAAATGCGAAGGAGCTCATTGTATTTCTCCATCACCGGCCTTGAGTCTACCATTTTGTAATTATTAAAATTACTCACCAGGAACTTCTTACTAGAAGCATCCTCGGCCATGTATTTGGACTCGAGAGAGTCCCATAGCTATTTGGAGGATTCAACGTTTTGATAGATATCGAAGAGGGAGTCACACATACCGTTCAAGATGTAGCCACGACAGATGTAGTCGTCATTCTCTCACTTGCTGCGACGCCGGGTAACCTCCAACGTCTCGTTCTCCATCAGCTCCGGTATCGGGGTGCTAAGCACATACACGACCTTCAATGTCGTCAGCAAGAAATGCATCTTCTTTTGCCATCTACGGAAATCCACGCCTTCAAACTACTCAAGTTTTGTGAACTTGGAAGTCATGTCTCTTACGGATTGATCACCCGCCATATCTCTTCACGAAGCGAGAAATATCTCCTACGATTGTTGGGGGATTTCGGGTAATTCGTGGGAGTGAGAGGTGATTATAAGAACTTGGATATAACCAGAGATCGCGTGAGAGCTCGCTTTCCGTAAGAGATATTTCGACCCTATCTGCCCGGGTATCACGAAATTCTCTCGAGGATAATCTCTATGTTTCGGTGTATCGATCAAGGCAGTGATCGATTCATACTTATACACCTTTAGAGAATCGTAACCGACCTATTTTGAATACTGATAATAATCTCTCATTTAATGAGATTGATTGTGGAATTAATGACGGCAGTTACAAACGTGAAAAATCCAGTCCAGACGTCGGCGCTACTTTCCGCGCTAGACAACTGGCGCCACAAAGGGCGCGGGCAACTTTCCAGAGCCTGGCGCCAGTCTTGGCGCTAGCCAACTGGCGCCAGTACTGGCCCCGACACCCAGCTCTTGAAACCAATTTGTAACTTGTCGATTTTAACCGTCCAACAATCTCGGGTTCTAGTTAGCTTACACGAGTGTGCACTCCCCACCTCCTAACTCATGTCATAGCTTAGCTAACAACCCCATTGTTATCTTTATGAATCCAATTACATAAAATGAACATGATGATTTCACTAAAATCACCAACACTTTTCCACCCTGATTTTGTGATTTTCGTCCATGATTTTGTGATTTTCGTCCTTAATTTTGTGATTTTCGTCTCTACTGTGATTTTCATCCCTGATGCTATGATTTTCGTACCTACTACTGCGATTTTAGTCCCTGATTTTGTTGATTTTTTGGTTCTTGTTGCTGTGATTTTCGTCTATGAACTACTTGTCATTGTTGTACGAGGGTTTTGTTTAGCAACCCAGAAACACATATCCCCATCGCAGTAAACGCAAAATTACCAACTTATGTCAAAGTGGTAAGCAAACCCTTTTTAAAGTTCTCGTATTTCCCAAGACCTGAACAATCACTTATGGCACTACTTGGTTTTTCCTATTAAGGTGGGTGGGTTTTTTTATTTTGGTTTGTTGTTGCAGGCTTCGTCAGCCACTATGTGGCTTTGTAATTTGTATGTGTACTTTATTTTTTGGTGGTATAAAGTGATATTGTTCAAAAAAAAATCACTTAGGCCAAAGTGGTATTCCTCTTGTTTTATCATACAACAACTCTTCTGTTTTTGGCTGTGAGAATGTCTCCCCTACCTGCACAATCACATCAAACCAAACAAACTTATGTCAAACCCGATTATCTTTTGGAGTTGCTAGCTTGCTGCTACTGTCTTGCCATTGCTACTGTTTTAGTTTTTTGTGAATTCGATTGAATTATTTTTCTGTGCAAATCGAGGATTGCGATTATTATAATTTATCTCGAATAAATACAGATACATATTTGATGTTAACTGGAAATTTCACTAGACAAACAATCGTTATTATTGTGACTTCGTTGGTGGAGTATCATCAGTTACAAAACTTAATGTGTGCTTATTGTGATACGGATTATCATAGTTTGTCTACCCATAAATAGATGCGAGTCTTAATTAGAACATGGAAAAAGGAAATTATGTTTGGTATGACAAATCAAACGCTTCTTCCTGTCTTGCTACTTTCTTGCTACTTTCTTGCTAGATCAGATCAGAATTGGTGATCTCATGCAACTACTGAAACTATGAGCTTGTTGTATGTGATTTTCTCCTTGATTCTTGAAACTTTCTTATGTGCTTAGTGATGGACGAGTCTGTACGTATAAGGTGGACCAAAGAAATACGTCTCGAGTGTAGATCCTTCAAATGTTGCACCACAACCACAATCGTCTAGACCGAATAAGAAGAGTAAAACCAAGGTCGACATGGATGATTTGGCTTTGGAAATTTCCGGTGCACTTCACACACTTGTTACACGACAACCCACAGTTATTGCACAACCCACCACAACCATTGATGTTTGTCTTGAACAGTTGAACACTCTTGTCCTTGAAAAAAGGGATCCTCTTTACAAAGCAGCCATTGACATTTTTGGCCACTCAACTTTGTTAAGAGAGACATGGTTGATCAACTCTCCAGACCCTGATATATTAAAAGACTGGATTTTGAGGACGGCAAGAAGATTGGGATTTATGGAGTAGTTTTTGGACGTTTTATTTGGTTTATGTTTTGGATGATGGTTTATTAGCTGAACAAGTTTTTTGTTATTTGGATGATGGTTTATTATTTGAACAAGTTTTTGTTATTTGGATGATGGTTTATTATTCTAGAGTTTTATCCGAAGCTTTAACAGATGGTGCTATTGGATTTCCGTTTCCTCCTCCAGGTATACTAACGCTTTAAAAGTAATGTATTTAATATATTTATATTAGCACTTATTTTATTTATTGTTTCAGATAAATATTATCTATGTGATGCTGCATATACGAATTCTCGAGGGTTTATGGCACCGTATCGTAATGTTAGATATTGGCTGGGAGATTTCCGTCGTCGACGTGCAATGAACAAGTATGAAAATTTTAACCATTCTCATGCAAAACTTAGAAATGTTATTGAACGTTCTTATGGCGTCCTTAAAGCACGTTTTCCTCCACCTCTCCGATATCTTTCATGGAGAAACTCGACGACAAAAACTCTTTGGTTTTTCCAACTTGATTTTGGTCGGTGCCAAAGATCAACATGTCGTCAACGTATAAGCAAATGATTACACCGTTACCGGATGTGTCAAATTTGCTATATACACACTTGTCCGCTTGGTTTATCATAAAACCGTTGGACAAGATAGCCTCATCAAATTTCTGATGCCATTGTTTGGGTGCTTGTTTCAGTCCATACAATGATTTTACAAGTTTACACACCTTATGCTCCATCCCGGACATAACAAAACCTTCTGGTTGTTTCATGTAAACTTCCTCCACCAAGTCACCATTCAAGAATGTCGTTTTGACATCCATTTGGTGAATCACTAAATTGTGGATAGCTCCTAAGGCTATCAACAATCTAACCGTGGAGATCCTTGCTACCGGGGCATAAGTATCAAAATAATCGATGCCTTCCCGTTGCCTAAAGCCTTGGATTACTAATCGAGCTTTGAACTTGTCGATTGATCCATCCGCTTTCATCTTCCTTTTGAAGATCCACTTGCATCCCAAAGGTTTACAACCCGGTGGCAAGTCCGATAATACCCAAGTATTATTCCCCATGATGGAGTCCATCTCATCATGTATTGTTTCTTTCCAGAAAGCAACATCTTTAGACTTCATAGCCTCATCAGATGATTTTGGATCCTCCTCAATACTATAACAGTAAATAAATTGAGATCCAATCTCATCTCTTGATCCCTCTACCAAGTATACTTGGAAATCGGGACCAAAGGATTTTTCAATCCTTCCTCTTTTGCTCCTTCGAAGCATTGGAGTCGGTTGGAACAATTGCTAGTTCTTCAACTTCACTAGTTCCACTAGTACTTGGAACTATGTCCTTCGGCCTAGGTATTGAAGAGAATCTAGTCTCATCAAATAATGCATCTCTCGATTCTATAACGGTGTGAATCGCTATAGAATCATTAGGTTCAATAACATAGAACCTATATGCTTTGGAATGCTCGGCATATCCAACAAAGATGCAATCAATACCTTTCTCACCCAAAGTCTTCCTTTTGGGTTCGGGTAGTCGAACAACCGTCCGACAACCCCAAACTCGAATATAACTCAAGTTAGGCCTTTTCTTGAACCAAAGTTCATACGGGGTAATCTTGTTCCTTTTATTGGGAACTCGATTCAACAAGTAACAAGTCGTTAGCATGGCTTCACCCCAAAATCCATCACTCAATCCCGAGTAGGATAACTTAGATATCACCATTTCTTTGAGAACTCTATTTTTCCGTTCCGCCACACCATTTTGTTGTGGTATTACATATAACTTTTCAATAATGTTCTCTTATGAGTTCCATTACTTGTTATTATTGAGTTGTTTTTGGACTTATACACATTATAGAGAAATATAAATAATTTAGAGAAGTCGTTAAAACGTTTATTAGGTTATCGGATTGATCGGGTTACTTTAGGCCTATCCCAATATATTCGAGCTGTCCTAATTTTGTATATATTATGTCGGGTTACCTCGGGTTTTCGGGTTGGGTTTATCGGGTTTTTGGGCACCCCTAGTGAAATACTAAATGAAAAATAAACCTCGTTCTTTACATACAAAGCACCTACAATAAAATTGATATGTAAATCTTATTAGTTCAAACAATGACTACAATGCCTTGGAAAAAAAATAGGGAGATTGTTAAGCCACAATTTACAATTTCTAAACAAAAATTAAGATAAAAATGATGGACATCTATTTAAATGATTGTGGAATAGACCATCAGTTGCATTGAGGATTGGCACTTCATTTTCAGAGCCTTAAGCATTGACATCTGAAAATTAAAGTTTGTTTCACGCCCAAATATCATAACTCCTCCTACAAAACACAATTTACCCCATGTCACGTTAAGGGGCAATTTACCAAACGCTTACCTGGGTAAGGACTTACCAAGTGACATTACCTTACGGGATGAATATAGTAAGGAGCAAGAATCTTACCCGGTAAGAGCGATGCAAGGACCAAGGATCATACCCGGTAAGTGTGGGCGATGACGCTTACCACAGTTAGCACTTACCGAGTAAATTGTTGCCTACGATGACGTTTTAGTGGACTAAAATCTTACCCGGTAAGTAAATGATAGTGTTAAATTTTACCGGTAAGCTGCTTATCCGGGTAAGCGTTTGGTAAACGGCCCCTAAGTCTCCGTATCATAAGTTAAAGATAGACAGAATCTAAAGAAAGAAATAACAAAAACATTAAACATAATCCAGTAGTAAACTAAAAATGAAAAACGTAATACCATGTGATGTAATAATTCCTTTCGATCAATGTTGCAATAAGTGTGTGTAGTTGAATGGGAGAAAAAACCCATAGCATCATATTCACTCTTTGAGGTGGGGGTTAAATGACTCTTACCAGAATTATATCACTGCTCCTCACCATATCTTAAAAAGAAATTTGTCAAACTGCTCATCTAAACTTTGCAGCTTTTTTCCAACAATAAATAAATAGCATAGCTTAGCTTAGCTTAGCTTAGAATGGAGTCAAATAAAAGTTACCTACACAAGACTATAGTATAGAGGGTGCCATTGGAAGAGAAAAAGTTGATACTCGAAACCACCTCGTAATAGCATATAGAATCAAAAATGCATCTTGAAACATGAAACCAATATGCAACATCGACCCATCAATGTTTTTCCATAAAGACGTGTACGTACCACCCTAGGTTGCAGTTATAAAAAAATGAAAATGAAAATGAAAAAAACAAACATAAGCCCTACTGCCGGAAAATGGGTCCAGATCGCCAAAAAGATCCATGGTGGTTCAGTCAGTCATATGCCGTCTCCCAGTCCACCACCTCGGAGTTCTCATCCTGTTTATTTGAACCACTAGAGGATGGTTCATTCACATTACTTCCTCCGATAGCTTTTCCAGATTCTTCCGTCAAATTACTATGACTAGCTTCTGACTCCAGAATGCTCCATCGATTTGCTGATGCCGTGATTGGAGCAGCCTCTTTTACCTTCTTCCATGATGATGATGATGATGATGTTGTTTCCGGGTTCTCTTCTGCATCAGCATTCCATGAACCCTCTCCCCAATCAGAGGTGGACTCCTGAACAACAGCTTTCTTCCATGGATTTGTTTGCTGCATATTATCCTTAGGGGCTGCTGCTGTTGAGCCCCAAGCATTGCCTCCGCTTGTTGATGTAGCAAGCACGGTTGCCCCATAATAGACGGACCCATGATCTAATCGTCTCATGGCGGTTGCAGCTCGAGCAGGATCACTGAACACAGCCAATGCGTTCTTGTCATTCAGCCACACCAGTTCACATTCCCCACCGAACCTCAATACCAACGCACTTACATCAGCATCCCCCGGCAGATCAAACAAAGCAACAACTAGCCTAGGATCCATGTCCACCAAAGGATCAAAATTGGGTGGATGTATCAAGTTGGTACTAGGGTTTACGCCTTTCGAACCAAGAATCCGAGCAGGGGCCTTGGACTTTGGTGTAACATGAACCACGATAAAGCGTTTTGGTTCCCAACCAGCAGCACTTATCGAGAGTTTCCACCTCTCAGCAATTAGCCTCACTGCGTCTCTCTTCTCTTTTAACATCGGACAGAACACATGAACCTTAAGCGCAGCAGCGGCGGCTCCACCTCTGCCTCTGCCAACAACCAACATCTTGCATCTCTCTTCCACAGACAAAACCCACTTGGGATCACGTCTGAATAGGTCTCCTAGCATATCAGAGGCCATAGCATTCTCACCAAAATGTAGCGCCTCCAAATTCGGAGTAGTGACACCAAAAGCATCCGCAAGAACTTTTTTACGCTCCATCTTTGAACATTCATCGTCACACATGAGCTTCCTCTGTCCAAGTGGATACTTCTTGCCATTTGGTTCGATGGGTTGAAGTGGCACTGGCAATTTCTGAACAGCCGATGCTTCAAGAAGGGTGTCAGCATTGTAACCGCAATTGCTGCTGCTTCCAGCATCACAAGGAACAGTTGCAGTTATTCGACCACAAGAACAGGCTATTGTGACAGGGAACTCGCACCTTGCATCTGGACATGGATTATTAGGATGACAAAGAGCAGTACATGTGTGCCTGCAGTCCCTCCTGGGAGCACCACAGATCTGACCACATGAAGCTGCCGCCGCCTTCACACCAGAAGTGGATCCACCTGCTGAGGAATCACATGGAGAAGGGTGGCAAGTCCTTAAACATGCATGCATCCCACACTGCCTTGTCTTGCCACAGAACTTGTTACATCTGATATCTTTTGAACCACATGGTATGTTTCTGAGGACCACATGCCCTCCAATGCATTCCTTAGGTATCGGAACTGAACAAGGTGGGCAGTCTCCAAAGTGACAGCTGTGAGAAGACACATGACCGCATGGTTGAGGAACCGAGCATGGGTATTGACAAGAAGGTGGGGGTGTACCACAAGGTAGTGGAGGAGGAATTGAAGATCTTCCACAAGCACAGGTCAAGTCGGTGAAAATTGTCTCAGGGCAAGGAGGGCAATGGCCACTGTGACACAGTGATTCACAATCATGTTGCCCACATCTTAGCTTCTTCTCACAAGGCTTGGAACACACGTGTGGATCCCAACCTTGGGTGGAGGCATTGGCATTGCTGCTGGAATTTGAGAGTGGGCAGCACCTCTCACTGCAACGGTGTCTACCACAGTTCTTCTTGCGCCCACAAGGTTTATCACATACAAATACTTCTACTCCTCCCATGGTGGTATTGAAACATTCTACGATTCGAGAAGTTGATCCACAACGACATTTCTGAGAAACCATCACTCTGCAAGGTGCACATTCCCCTGGATGGCATGTTTCTTTACAACGATGTAACCCACAAGCGAGGGTTTTGTCACATATCTGTGAGCAGGTTGGGATTGGATCCAGACAGCTCTGCCGCTCCTCCTGTAAGTCTGATTTACCACAATAGCATGACGTAATCCTCCCCGGCAACAGGTCACACTCCCCACAAAGACCAGGATGACATGTTTCTTTACAGACATGGTTTCCACAGGCAAGAGGTTTTCCACAAGGTGAACTGCATGAAAAGATACCATCGTCTACATTAACTTCTCCCTTCACTGCCATGTCACCACAAAGGACTGCCTCGGTCTTTTTCTTGCAAAAACATGAAGCATCGATGAGAACCTCGCAAGCATCACAAGGACCCACATGGCATGTCTTCTCACAACGATGGCGTAGACACTTACGAAGTTTCCCACAGCGCTGGCCACAAGTAAGAACAGATTTCTGATCAGAACATCTTGTGGTGATTATTTTCTTGCCACATGGACATATCCTTGGTGGAGCAAAAGCCTTGCAAGGTGGGCAAGGCCCAGGGTGGCATTGCAAAACACAACGATGAGGACAAAGATCGTCCCTACTTACACCAGAACCAGGAACCTCCTTCTCAAGTGGCTTTCCGCAGGGTTCTCCACAAGAATGAGGGGTAAGATATAAATCTGAATGTGGTTCCTGCCTCTTTCCACAGAAACAAACATAACGAATATCCTTATAGGATGTGAGCTGAACTGATTGGCACCCTGGGCATCGCCAATTAAATCCTTGATTTTTCTCAGCAGACAAGTCTATAGAAGTAGGCGCCCTAGCCCATTTCTTGATACAATGCAAATGAAAAATTGAGAAGCAGCTCGAGCAGGACCAAACTGGGGCAGACCGCCTCACCATATCATAACATATCATGCACTCAATCGTCCCTTTTAAAAGTTTGTCTTGAATTTCTTGAACTAGCTGAGGTAAAGCTCCAGTCGTGCCTCTTGAAACTACTCTATCCTCGCGTGGAGCCTCTCTTCTTCTGTCTCTACTCTGATTTACAGGGCGAGCTATATGCTGCCTCCTCTGCACCCCGAAATTTCCTCTATTAGGACCACTTTGAGGCTGTGGACCTGATCTAGTATTAGGTTCCCCACTATGTCCATCTGCGTTTGAGGTAACTGTTGAAGGGTGGCTAGCATCGACAACAGTGGTGGAGACTGTCGCAGTGGATCCTCTGGGAATCCATTCTTGACGACGTGGAAACCTAGACCTATTATCCCTTCTATCATTTCGAACGTGAGAGCTCATATCCACCTACAATATCACGATCCATTAGCTAATGAGCGAAACCTGATGTCAGTTTAGATTAGACTAAAATGAAACCTAAATCGGTTAAAAATTTACAAAAAATAATGAAGGAATCAACGGCACAATGAAAGGCGGTTCATACTAATCGATTAAATTAAAAACTGCAAATATAATTTAAACAAATGAAATTCAAATGGAAAAACCTGATCACACAAACTAACGAGCAAGGAAAAGATAAAAAGTTCACCTGATTGGAAGTTGAGGGCGGGTTCGAAAGAGAAATTGCTAAAGATTTGATTCGCCTGTATTAGAAAACGAAAACGAAGGATCAGAAATCCTAAATCTAATCAAATAAAACAAATTCCACAAAACAATCCGAAGAAAATAACAAATATTTTTACCTGATTCGAAAGTAGAAGGCAGGTATGAAGTGGTTGGATTGAGAAACAATAACCTACCACCGATGAAGGAGAAGGAGAAGAACAATTGGAAATTGGAAGGCAAATATGGTCTGGACAGAGAAATAGTGGCAAGCGGTTTAACCTACCTACAGATGAGGGACGAAATGGAATTGGGGCGGTGAGCTTAATTATAGGAGAGACCGACAACGAGATCAAAATAGCGCTTGGGGAGCAAGGGAAGGGTTTCGATGGAATCGTGTATTGATTGGCCACTTGTATATGCGTGATCGCCAAACTAAACCAATTCTCCTTCAATCCGCCGTTAAAGTATATATCTAATCTCTTCCTATTAACATTAGGGTGTAAATAGGTCAGCTTGGATTGGGTTTTGGTTCAACCCATTTATTAATTGGGTTAAAAATCTCAGCCCAACCTAAGTCGTTTAAGTAAATGGGTTGAAATTTTCAATCCAACCTAACCTGGTGTTTAAATGGGTTGGTAGCGGGTTGACATGTTTATAATTTTTTTCAACCCAAACTGTTTAATAAATGGGTTGAACCTGGATTGACCCATTTAATTTTAGAACTTTAAATAAAATAAAAAAGAACTAAAACATAATTCCATGACAAATACACAAGTCACAACCACAAAACCAAATAAATTGTTCAAAATTTCAATAAAACACAATCATAAAGTGAAATAAAATGTTCAAAGTTTCAATAACACAACACTAAAGTCAAACAAATAAGTTTCTAGGGTTAGCGTCGATCTCTTGGCTGGAACTGGAAGGAAGTGTCGGCTAGGGTTTAGAGAGTTTAGATTTTGAGAGTTTGAACGATGGAATATTGAAATGGAAGGACCGAAGGAGTTATGCTTAGACTTTAGTGGAATCATATTTAGTTTGTTTATTAACTTTTTAATTATTAATTATAATTAAATAATGATAATAAATTAAAAACAAGTCATAAATGGGTTACAAACAGGTTGTAAATTGGTTGAAAGCAGGTTGTAAATGGGTTAAAACAGGTTGTAAATGGGTTAAAATCAGGTTGGAAACAGATCGAAAATTTCAACTCATCCCAACCCATTTATTAATTGGGTTAGGCGGGTTGACCCATTTAACTTAAATGGGTTGAAAATCTCAACTCAACCTGCTACTATTGGGTTGGGTTCGGGTTGGCGGGTTGGGTCGCTTTTTGCCACCCCTATATAACATTAATAAATTAACTAGATATGTACACGCGCGCGATACGGCGCGAAGTATCTTGAATCTAAAGCCGAGAATTCGAAAAAAATAATTTTGTTTCATGTTCATATTTAATCGCTTTTAGATCGCATATTAGATGTATCAAATTAAAGGTCAATATGGTTAAATGGTCAAAAAATTTGAAAAATATTCGTTCGATAGTGGGGTCTTCAAACCCATAACATTTGTGCTCATTTTGAAGGTTTTGATGAACGGTTATAATGGTATAATTTATATAAAAAAAACATATTTGTTTAATGTATTTTAGTTTATGTATGTTGATATGATAAGGATGTAACATTAAAAATGAAAGAAGAAGGGATATAAAGTAAATTAAATAACTTATTATAATGGTATAAAATGTAATTCAAAATAAAAAATATTTTTATTTTTAATTACCATGTTGAACGTTGGAGGTTTTAAAGCTTTTAAACTTGTACATGATGTATTGGGATTTGTACTTCTTAAAAATTCAAGAATAAACGTAAATGAAATTATTTTTAAAGGAGTATAATAGATAAATATAGATATGAGCGTAAAATGTACAAATTTAAAAAAAATCTCAGTACGTCATTCTTGAAAAAAAAAATTATACGTATTTATGATATTTCACAATATTATTAACTTAAAAAAATATTCAATAATAAATTTATTTTGAAATTATTGACGAGAATATTGTAATATTATAATTTGTAAAAAAAATGCATTTATTAATATGTTTTAGTTAAATTATGAATATGTATTTTTAATATTATAAAGATGTAAATGAAAATGAATAATGTAAGGGATATAAAATAAATTAATCTGTACATGTTCATGATATTTAATAATATGATTAAATCCAAATATATTCAATATTGGGCTCATTTCAACGGTATTGACGAGACGATTACAATGGTATAATTTATAAAAAATGTATTTTTTTAATGCATTCTTATTCATATACGATTATTTATGTTAATATGATAAGGGTGTAAAATAAAAAATGAGAAAGTAAGGGATTAAAAGTAAATTGGATAACTAATTCTAAGGGTATAAAGTGTAACTTAGAAATTAGAAAGTGTTTGATTTTGAGAAGAACGTACATAAGTAATCTTGAAAAACTTCTCTTAAAAAAACCGTTTTAGGATTTTCATAAAGTAGTATAGATATAGATATAGGGTTAGGTTTATAAAATAAACTAGAAAAAGAAAAACAGAATACTAAATCAATATATTTATGACTACAATTACAATTTTTTGGAAGGCATTTGCATTTCGGGGGGTGTCCTGAATAAGTCCAGACTAATCCCCACACGACCCACGACCCGGCCCAAACAGCAGGCCCACGATCCGCCACTTGATTCGGGGATACCTCCGTGTGATCACCACGAGGTTCGAACCTAAGTAGTAAGGGCTTTCACCACTTACCCTCTCAGGATGTTACCGAACCACTGGGCTACAACATCTTTGGTGGTGACTACAATTACAATCTAAATATTAATTTCGAGCATTGGCTACTCTTGTCAATGTTTTTGCATTGTGGATTAATTTCGAGCATTGGCTACTCTTCTATTAATGTCACTTTTAAGTAATGGTTACTATTAACATATTGATTGCAATAGGCACCATAAAAATGGTAAATTTTATTGGGTATTTTTAGACTTTTCATTTAATAATATAACTAAATCGAAAAATATCCAGGCATGGTTTGAAAAAAGTTAACTTATTTTCTGAATACATGTTTTGATAGATATAAGTTGCTTGAAGTAGTTTAATATTAATCGTTGTTTAGTAATTATTAATTCTAAATAAATATTAATAATAAGTATTATTAATATTAATATTGAAAAATATTAATTAAGTTCTAGTTATATATTGATTTTAATTTTTAGTTATTTACAATTATTGTTAATCATATGAATTATTTTTATATTATTATTTTTCAATGTTAGTTAAATGATATAAAATAAATTAAATAATAACTATAAAAGTATAAAGTTTAAATATTAAAAATAATTGTGTAGTATATATTATATACAATAATATGATTAAATCAATTCAATATTGGACTCATTTTATAAGCATTGAGAAGATTATAATAGTGTAATTTCATAAAAAAGAAACATATTTTTAACGTATTTTTGTTGATATATGATTATGTATGTATTGATCTTAGGAATGGTTGACCACACATGAAGTGTTCGTAGAATGAGGGTTGATTATAAACACAATAAATTTTTCACTTTTTAATTCTTTGTATAAAACAAAAACTATAAATTTGTTGCGAAAGTTACGAAGGTAAGACATGTGATCATGAACAATCTGGTTAGTGATAATTTGCTAACTGGAAGAGAGGGAGGGAGAAGGGGAAGTGTTCTCTTCCTGATCCGAAGAACTAAGGTAGTTCTTCGGAGGATGACACCGAATTAACTTCAGAAACACTCGAATGATATTCTTTTGATAAAATCAGGTGATTTGCATTGAATGACAATGGTGTCATTTTATAGCCACCAAAGCATTAAATGCACTATGTCCAACTTCTATGTGTGTCTTCTTTTAAGTGGTTGATCCATGTAACATAGTACTCTTCACTTCAACCTTTGCCCTCTGATGTAGACACCATTTTATCTTACTTCCTCTTTAATATGTTTGAGGGAATAGTAAAACAACAAAGTGACAAGTGAATGGATCTTTTTTTCTTTGGGTGACATGTTGTATATGTTCTCATATTAAGGATGTTAGCCCCATTTTTTTTCATTTGAAAGTACTGTAAAAAGACCAAGTCCTCTGGTCACAGAAGACTTATGCGCTGAAGAAAGCAAGCCTCTACCGAGTGAAGACGTACAGAAGAGCCCAACCAGAAGATAACTCCCAGAGCTCAGAGCCTCTGTGAAAGACCTCAGAGCCTCGGTGAGGGACCTCAGAACCTCTAATGCAGATCATCCTCAGTGCTCAACACGAAGAATTTACAAGATGTCTTGAAGAACATCTCTTATTTCACTGTTGTACTCTCCTATTGAGAACTGTCACATACCCCCCCCCCCCCCCCCCCACGCGGTTACAATGCCTTTCCAGGTGGCAGAATCCTACTGGTTACTATGTTGACTTTTGTGTACTATTTTTCTATAAATAGGAATATTTGTTATAATTTCTTGCAAGCTTTGTATGACAAATATAACACACACTTCACACCTCAAACGGCACACAGTTAAGGAGAGAGATTTTAGGGTTTTCACACATAGTAGTGTGTGTGTGTGTATGTTATTCATTTGTTCTTCAGTATTGTAATCCATTCTCATTGAATATCAAGCGTATGGCTCATTAAGATGATTACTTCACTGTTATTATTGATTTCCTCTCTTTGTACTGTTTCTACCAAGCTATTACAAACTGTTTCAAAACGCTTCCGCAACTCTACCTGTTCTTGGTTTGTTTTAGCTTTAATAGAGGTAATCTGGGACAACAAAGGATGAGAGGTAAGCTGGTTAGTGAGCCAAACTTGCTAGCCAAGTTTGTACTTCAAGATTCGGCTTGCTAGTAGTAGTATTTTTCATACTACTAATTGAATTTTTACCTTATACTGATCTTCTTTTGGCTAGATGACAATCCGTTTTGGTGACGATCATGACCACACTTCAACTCATCTTCGATTTTGATGAAGGCTTATTGTATTTTTATCAATACAGATACAGATAAAACTTTTACATAAAAAACATATCTTTTTCTATATCTAGATATAAGTTATATTTCGGATTTGACCACCTTATAGAATGTAACATCCGGAAAATCCAAGTAAGTGGTACTAAGGAATTTCCCCTCGTTTCCTGTAAATTTGATAAGAAATTCTTAATTTATCCCTTACTATATAAGATAATCCCATATGTTAGTATAAGAGGTGGACTTATGGCAGGTAGTTTGGCTTAACACTATCAGCTTAATAGGATCAGACGTCAAGTTTCGGGCTCGAGAATGAGGGTTGTGACTATGACAACGAGAATACCATTGGGCAAACTTGCATGTCACAGTCGCAGGGGATTGTACCCCTCTTAGTACACTCCATCTCTTAGTACACTCCATGTGACCTTGGCAGCGAATGCCCTATAGCAAACTCGCTTGTCACTATCGCTCGATTCTTACTGTTGGTGGGGGAGAGATGGTGATTGTGCCAGTGACTATGGCACTTGGCAATGTTGCTGGGCACTCTCTCTGGGGGTATAAAGACCCCACTTACCCTATTTTAAGTTCATTCCTTTCATTTCCAGTTTGTCATCCACGGTCTTGAGAGCATTTAGAGTGTTTCTTCTTCCTCAACCCTACCTCTCCATTAATTCCAACCTAGAAGTTGTTGGAATCATTTATTTGGGCATCAAGAACACTATTGGAGCACTTATTGTGAAGTCTCAAGCAAAAATCCAAGTCTCAAGTCTCCATCTTCTATATTCTAGGGTTTTGCTAAGTTTTCTAGGTTTTCAACCAAAAACCTAGATTGTGAGTTTTCTAAACCTTGTAAAACTAGATACATGTCTTTATGTGCTTTCCATCACTCAGTTGCATTCTTTTGGAGAAAATCTTTCATAGATGATAAAATGTTCATATTTCTCTATGGTGAGATCTTTTGGTGTTCTGGGTAAGAAAGGTAGTAAATAATACCTTAAATATCATGAGTATGTTGGTTACAAAATATATAATGGTGCTTGATCCCTTTCATGAAATTACCCATAATTTCAGGGTTTGACCTAATTTGGAAATTTGACTTTATGAAATGCATATTTGTCTTTAGATGTTCTTGGTTCATGATTATTGTGTTCCTATGTACATAAAATGTAGCTTTATGGTTTGGAAATCTCATATGTGGATTTATATGCCTATTTGGCTAAATTGAGAATGGTGGATCATTATGTAAAGTCCTACTTATTATGATGTATGTGGTGATTAAACCACAAGTTCCGTATATTGGTATTGTATACATTTCATATGATTTAAAATGTCTTATGGCCTATTTGGAATTTTGGATGAACCAAATCAAGTAGACACTAGGAGGATATAGTCTTAGGTGCCATCGTATGGGTATGTACCTAGATCTCCGTCATTCGGGGTAATGCCATGGCTGTAGTCCTCGGATGTGTCGGGCCTTTTGGGTGTCACTCATGGTAGTGAAATGCCAAGGTATATCGGCTCTTTGGGTGGAATTTGATTGTTGCTATGGGTCTCCCCCATTGACTTCGAGTATTGGATTTCTTATTGATAAAAATGTTATTTGTACATTATACATTGTTTATACTAATTGTTCAAACTCACTAGGCTTTTCGGCCTAACACTTGTTTGGTGTCGATGTGTATCTTAGGTTCTAGCGGTGCCGGCTTTAAGAAGACTTAAACGGGTATTGTGTGAGTTTAGGGAAGTGACTTTTGGGACACCATCTTATAGAAGGTCTTTATTTTTGGAACAATTGGATGGCATACGAATTGTAATCTTGTTTCTAGTGAAATTAGATTATTAGGTTGTTATTCCAATTACTTTGAATTACAAACTTGTAATTAATAGGTGATTATTTATTCCCCATTTTTTGGAGGCTCATGCTTTGACATATTATATACCACAATTTCCGTTTCATGGAAGTTTTTGTTTGTCTCAATTTTTAGGATGTTACATAGAACTTGCTTTCATTGGATGTGTAAAGCAAGATGATAACTCTTTAGTGTCTTTATAAGATAAACATCATGAGATTAAACAAATGATACTAGGTATACCATGTGCAACTGAGAACATCTGATACCATATCCGATCTTCATAGGATCGGATTCTAGTTAAATGTAAATCCGTTGATGGTGAAGTGAGGAACTATCTGAAGTTTCCTTATCATTAGATTCCTTTATTTGGCAGATAATACTTTCTATGTGTATGTCAGATTATTTTGGTATTAGGTACAAATCCAATGGTTGAGACCAACAGTTTGTTAATATAAAAACATTTAAAATGGAAAATGAAAAAGTAATGGACATAAAGATACTAAATAATTGATTATAGGGGAACAAAGTGTAATAAAAAACTTCATAATGATTAGAATTGACTTGAAAAGTGTTGTGGGAGGGGGTATGAATCTTATAGGGGAGTTAGCAAACCCCTAAAAAAAATTGTTTCACCTTTTTCTCCTCAAATTCAATTGACTTTTTCAGAAAAGATGTTTTCCTTCTTTTGTTGTAAGATTTCTAGCTCAGATTTTTCTTTAAAGATTTCTTCCTTTTCTTGTTCCAAGAGAGTTTTCTCTCTCTTGTAAAAGGACAGATCCTTTTGAGCTAGCTTTCTCAATTCCTTTTCTTCTGAAAGCTTTTGTTTTAAAAGTTGAAATTCCTCTGTTAACAGCGAAACATGCATTTCTAACTCAGAGTCAGATTTCGATTCAGAATTCGAACATACCTTGGCACTGGGTCTGGTGATCTCCAGCGCTCTGTTGTTTGGCTCTGTCACAGTAAGTGCGTATGCATTCTGAGACAGATCTTCCTCTGTTGGTTTCTTCGGCATCTCTCCGGTCATCCAATCTGGTACCTCTAGACTTTCATCATCCACAACAACTCCGCAGAAATTGTCTTGCTCTCGTTCATCATCAGAGGATGAATCAGAGATCCAATTCTCCATCTCAGCAACGTAGCTTCTTTCTCAGTAATTGTACTTGTATTTGTTCTTGTAGTAATCCTGGTCTTTTACCAGTTTACCTCTACAATTAGCAGAGAAATGGTCAGGTTTGCCACATCTAAAGCAACGTCCATCATTCTGGTTGATGGGTTGGGCAGCATCTGTCTTCTGAGGTGTTTGAGCATTATACTTCTGTTGTGGTTGAGGTCTCTGCTTTTGTGGAGCTCTGTTCTGGTTGGTAGGTGCAGCATAACTTCTTTTCTCATTTATTTCTTCTCTCTCGTATATTCCTCTTCTATCAAATGCCTTGTTGTCGAATCTCTTGTTAAATTTTTGAGTTATTAACGCAAGAGATTGAGCAAAGGCATTGATATCATCATCCTCTGATGAACTTTCTTCTCCATCACTTTCAGCTACCAGACTCTTCTTACCCTTCTTCTTTTCTTTCTTCTTATCTCTGTTAGAACTTTCTCTGTTGGATTTTCCTTCAGTGGGATTCTTTGAGTTAGAGACCAAAGCGATTGGACCTGCAATGGTGGATATGCCTTTTTGTTTGACAACATCCTTTTCTTGTGCAGCAAGAGTGCCATACACATCAGTGAGAGACCATGCATCCAAATCTTGGTTAGCTTGTAAAGGCATGGACAGATTTAACCATTCATAATTTAAACTTTTCAAAAACAGAACATTGTTATCTTCCTTCGACCTAACAACCCCACATTTTTTGCATTTGTTTATCAAAACTTTAAATTTGTTGTAGGTTTGTTGTAGGGTTTCCTTAGGAAGTGCCTTGAAATCGTTGTATTCGTTAATACATTGGGTCCTTCTGTTCTTTTGGGTTTTGATACCACCCTCAAGTTGATTAAGAAGCTGATCCCAGATTTCTTTAGCAGTAACACATGAATCTAGTTCTTGAAATATATCGTTTGGAATGGCCATAATCAGAAGCCTAACTGCTTTAAGGTCATTTTCCATTTTAGCTTTTCTTCATCAGTAAACCCGGTGGTTTTAACTTCGAAGTGAGCAGGAATCTCAGCAGTTGTTTGTGTTGCGGGTACACGAGGGACAAAAACCATGGGTTGGAATAGTCCATCATTGACAGATCGCATTAAATCTCTGTCCATTCCATCAAGGAAGTTAACCATCCTAATCTTCCACTGAGGATATTCATCTCTCAGAAGAGTAGGAGGTTTGGTCAGAGAACCAGCAGTGTAGATGGCATTAATGTTGTTATTAGCCATTTTGAAGAGAAACAGAGTATAACGGTTTCAAAAGAGTTTAAACTGAGGGTGAGTGAACAGTAACCAATGGAACAGTAACTTGAGTTAGAGAAGATCTTTAAACTGAACTAGAAAGCGTTTGAACAGTATTAAATAAACTCTGAAAACTTGTTTTGAACTTTGATAGTAAAAACAGAGTATTCTATGGAGCTTTAAGACACACAGACACAATCAACAACTATGAATCAACCTTGGTAGATTGGATCGTTTGATTTAAGCAAATCAAAGAGCTCTGATACCAACTGTAGGTTCCCAGATTCATGTTGTATCACGTAAATAGCATAAATCAGATAGCGGAAGCATTATGTAAAGCTATTAAACAGTGAGTGATTGTAAACGATAATGTAACAGTGAGTATCAAATATAGAACAGTATAATGATAACAAGATCAAGTATAATAATCTGCTCGTATATTGATAATATGAATAACACCAAGAACACGTTCAAGTGTGTGTATTCGGAAATCTCACAGGGAACAAGATCGTACGGAGGTAGTGCTATGGAATGTTGCAGTGTGTGCTCTAACAATTGTGGAAAACTATTTTCCAAAAGCCTACAATTGTTGTTCCACTACCTCTCTATTTATAGCCTGACAAAGCATTAGACAGTGTACTATCTAACCCTGAGGTGACACGTGGAAAGTGCGTCTTCGTCCTTTTAGGGCTTACGTGGAAAGTACGAACACGTGTCTAACACTTAGAGATTTCTACGAGACTTAGGCTTCACAGAGGTCTTCGGTCACCAAAGCTCTTACGCCAGAGCTCTATTGGTCTTCTTGTGTAAACGGTTCTTCTGTTGAATAGAAGAAGTCTTCTGCCAGAGCTCTGTTGAGCTCTGTTGGTTCCGCCAGAGCTCTGTCGAGCTCTGTTGGTCTTCTAGTTGAACTTCTTCAATGTCTTCTGCTGGATCTCTGGTGGTCTTCTGACTTGTACTATTTTCAATACTTTTACATAAGAGATACTTGGGGCTAACAAAGCGACCTACTGCTAAGAAGAAGAAATCCTCACCTTCAGGCCCTTCGATACGGAATGAAACGGGGATCGACTTTTCTCGTGAAGCAGTTCTTGGTCCTGATCCTGATCTCTCTGGACTCGATGTCTCTCTATGTCCTGCCGAAACATTCATCCCTGGTAAGGTTCTCAGTAATCCCTACGACATCTTCTTCTATGAGTGCACTGGTCGCCCATGTTTTCAACGAGTCTCTGAGCTACACAAAGCTCCCATCGAACAACTCAGAGATTTACTTTATTGGTGTGAATACATAAAGGAACTCCAAGCAATCTTTCTGAAGCCCCTGATCTTCAAAGAAGAAAAGAAAAGAAGAAAAGAAAAGAAGAGATCAGGGAGTGAAAGTCCCTGATTGGATGATTCCTCAAACTGATACTCTTGACGAACTTCTCGTCAAGAAAGAACCTGAATAGCTGATAAGATCTCCTTTTGTAATTCTTCTATCTTTATCAGCTTATAACTTTTTGTACTTGTAATTTTTCCATTTCCCCTTGTAATCTTTACGAAGTTAATGAAAATTTTCAGTGAATGTACTTTACTCCATCAGTACTAGAAAAGATCCCTTAAAACAGTAAATGGGACACGCATTTTACGAGTTCTTTTTATCCTTATGTTTTCTTACTTAACAATTTTCCTTTATTGCTATGTCATCATCAAATAGGGGGAGATTGTTGATCCAAACCCTCAGTTATTTGATAATGACTCTTAGAAACACTTAGTAAAAATTGTAAGTAAACAATATGTATTAATGTTTTGTCATCAAAGAAAATATACTAAGTCTGTTTAGTATCGCTGATGAAAAACATACGCTTTAAATTTATACTTCAGCGAACACTATACATCAGTGAGCCATGAGCATGTTCAGTCTCACTGATGATCGCAGATAATTTATGTTGTTTACTTATGATCCCTGAAGACAAGATTCACATCAACTATGTTCTACGCTGAAGTCGAAGATCAAGCCAAAGAACCAGCGACTAAGTCTACTAATGACTTGATGCGAATATCAGCGAAGCCAAGACTTGTCCATCCCACGTGAAGTTTCAAGTAGAAGACTTCAGTGAACGCTGAACTTTATCATTCGCTGATAAAGAATCATTCAGCGAACACTGATCATGAAGCCTCCTCTACAAGCAACTTTTGTCTTATCCCCTTGTACGCCTCCGTACGATTTTGTCAGAACAGACATCCCTTTTGTCCAAAATTGTACAACCAACTCTGCTACTATACTGTTCATCATGCGGCCACTAGGTTGTCTACTGAAGTCAAATCATGCAACCAATCAGAGGCTGCCATGTGTAAAGGTATATTGACTTGCATTAAATGCATGCAATATATAAAGGAAACCCTACTTCATTTTGAAGTGCTCGACCATTTCCTTCCTCGCTGAACTTCTGTGAAAGAAAACCTTCTTTAGTTTTCTTAATTTCCTTTCTCTCTTATTTCTAGTGCAAGAACTCTTAGTGTTCTCATAGTTTGTTTAGATTAGGTTTATTCCTTGATCTTGTTCCGCAACAAACTGTAAATTGTTTGATACATATCAATAAACAATTTAGAAAGATTAAAATCGCGTGTTTGTATTCAACCCCCCCTTTCTACAAACTTGTATAACCCCTTTGGGACCAACAGTAAATCAGTTGACCAAAAGTTATATCGTAGCATGATTGGTTCTCTTTTGTATCTTACGGCTAGTAGACATTACATAATGTTTGCAACATCTTTCTGTGCTCGTTTTCAAGCTAATCCTAAGGAATCTCACCTTATTGCTGTGAAATGGATCCTTCGATATCTCAAAGGCACAAGAAATTTGGGCCTTCTGTATCCAAAGGATTCGGGGTTTGAACTAACGGCTTTCACAGACGCAGATCATGCTGGTAATAGATTGGATCGGAAAAGCACATAGGTGCATGCCAGTTCTTAGGGGACAAATTAGTTAGTTGGTCCTCAAAGAAGCAAAATTGTATTTCAACATCAACTGCGGAAGCGGAGTACGTTGTCGCGGCTAGCTGTTGTTCAGAAGTACTATGGATGAAGACACAACTGAAGGACTACGGATATGTGATGAACAAAATCCCCATTTATTGTGACTCAAAGAGTGCAGTTGCAATAACTGCAAATCCGTTTCAACACTCCAAGACCAAGCATATTGATGTAAGATATCATTTTATAAAAGACCATATGGAAAAAGATACCATAGAAATGCATTTTGTGCCAACTGAACTAGAGATTGCTGATTTATTTACTAAACCTTTGGATGAAAAAGGTTCAATTTTCTAATCAGCATACTAGGAATGTTGAACACATCCGCATGACTTTGATTTCTCTTTCTCACATTGAGGGGGAGTGTGTGTGTCTATGTTTATTTATATTCTATATTTGAGGGCGAGTGAGTCTGTCTAACTAAGATACTTCTAACAATTCAGGATTCATGTTCAATGAGTACCAAGTTTTCTCTGTACTTGCAGATTTTATCTGAAGCTGATTCTACTAATATGCATCTTTCATGGGGGAGTAAGATGACTTCAGTATGTAAGTGTGTTCTATCTTGCAATTTCTCTTTAAAAAAATCAAGTGTGAGTTTAAAAAGTTTTGTACTGATGAGAGATTTTTTAGAGTTTGAATTTTTTTTCCTGAAAAAGTTGAAATTTTCTGAATAAGTTGCATTTTTTTCTGAAAACACTAAGTTTTCGCAACTGTTGGTTGAGAAAACCTTAGTTTTCGCAACCAAAGGGTACGAAAACCTTAGTTTTCGCACGTAGTTGCTTGCGAAAACATTAGTTTTCGCATGCAGTTGTTTACGAAAACTTTAGTTTTCTCAACAGTTGCTTGCGAAAACAAAAGTTTTCGCATGCAATTGCCTACGAAAACATTATTTTTCGCACACGTTGCTTACGGAAACTTTAGTTTTCGCATGCTGTTGCTTGCGAAAAGTTTTCCTTGTGCTTCAATTGTCTACGAAAACTTTTTCCCTTGAAAGTTTTTGCAAATTGTTCCTTGAGAAAACTTTGATGAACAGTGCCTTGTCATTTTTCTTACATTTATTTTTTACGTTGTTTGCGAAAAGTGGGTTGTCCTCTATATTCGTGCCACGTGTCATTTTTTATTTGGGGGTATAGATACAATTTTTCAAAATCTCAGTTCTCACTTTGTTTTTGGCAAACACTCGTGCTTCTCTTTCGTGCAACTGTTCATCTTCAACTTCCTCTTTGTCGACTTCAATCTTTCAATTTTCATTCATCAGGTAACATTTACACTTGAAATTTGTTTCTTTGGAATCGTTTTACTATTTCAAATGTATCTGTCTAAGTTTCTTTGTCGATTTATTTATGTTTGAATGTCTATTTCATAAAAAATCAATCTGGTAACTGTTCATATTCTGAAATATCGATTTCATCTATTTTTTGGGTATTTGTTCATGTTTGTTGGTGATTTATGATCAAATGTTGTTTTCGAACTGATCTGTGATGCTTATCTATGCTTTGAGTATATCAAGTTGTGGTATCGATGCCCTTTGTATTCGGTTTGTGGTCAAATTTCAAAAAACCTACGATTTGGGTATTTTTGTATAAAATATTTGTCAAATCATCTTGGGTTATTGATTTTGTACATGTCTGTGTAATTTTTGTGGGTTAAAACATGTATTTTCATCGATTTTGAATCTGGGTGGTATGAACTTGCGAAAAGTTTTTGAGCAAGTTTATTGAGAAAACTTTTTGTGAGTCCAAATTTTTACTAAGTCCAATTTTTGCATGATTGGTTGCGAAAATTTTGTTTCTTTGGTTTGCGAAAAGTCATTCCACGTTGCCTGCGAAACGTTTTTATGCTCAAAACTTTCTAAGTAAAGTTTTCGCAACCTTAGGCTGCGAAAACTTTTGTGTGTTGCTTGCGAAAAGTTTGGGTTTTCGCACTTAGTTGTCTGCGAAAACTTTGGCTTTTCCTCCTTTGGTTTGCGCAAAGTTTGTTTCTTGTATCATTTCCTTTGGCTTGCGAAAACCAGACTTAGGATTTTTCAACAAAATTTTTTCAAAAGTGATTTTTTCCAAAATTAACTTTTTCAATTTTTTTTCAAATGGCTTCAAATCAAGACCAACAGAGCATGGTCCAAGGTTTTGAGGACCATGTACCCGAGGCAACACCGAATGTTCCTTTACCATCCACCAGATCCGTACACCCATCTTACACCGGTGAAGGCAACCCAGATCATGCTTTCATACATCCAAGAGATTACATGCCCATCAAGTTTAACAATTATCATGTGGATTTTGATCGCATCAACATACATCCTGTTGTCAAAGAAGTGCTCAAGAGACATCCTTTAGCATATGCATTGACTCACACAGTCAATGTACCTATGCTCTAGCTGCAACAGGCATGGAAGACCATTTCCTTTACCTATGCGAACAAGAGGCCAAGCTTTGAAATCCAAATAGACGAATACATCACCAAGCTCGATTATCATCGTCTACGTTTGGTTCTGAAGCTACCTGAGTCTAACTCCCGCCCCGAAAAGACATCATTTGACTCGTATCCAACTGAAGAAGAAGTTTTTGCTGGAATTAAAACTCTGGGATATGTTGGTGACCTTGATCAGATCAGTGACTTTTACAAAGGAGATTTACCACCTGCATATTATGCTATTTTCCCAGTTATCAACAGATGTCTAACATCCAAGCACTCGGGCATGGATAACGCAAGTATTGGGATCTTAAAGCTATTTCATGTTGTGGTATATGATCTGCATGTTGATTATTCGGTAATCATCTGGTCTGAATTGCAAGAACGTGTGGAGGCCAAGCAGAACAATCAACCGAAGACTTTTCTTCCGTATATGAGGTTTCTTCAACCCATTGTCCATAGTATGATAAGGTCTAACAGAGATATCCCAAGACGTATAAACCATCCGGCAGTTCCAGAAAAGTCAATGCGGTACTTGCAAAAGCAGAAGACAAAATTCACTTATGAGATGTCACTGTATGAGATATCCCAAGACGTATAAACCATCCGGCAGTTCCAGAAAAGTCTTACGGTATGCTGATCAGGATGCTGAGTGTATTGTAGAATATAGAGAGTCTATGGTCCGGCCAGAACCGGAGGGACCTACCCAATACTCAATCCCTAGGAGAGAGGAGTATGTGAGGGTTCAGCAAGAACGGGCTTCTGAGAGAAGATAGAAAATGCCAAGAGGGGAACTAGTGGGGTTCGGACATCTGTTTCTGAAGATGCATGGTTATAGTCTGAGGACACACATCTAGATAACCATGTAGTCCAATCCGACGAAGCACTGATTCCAAGACATGTTGGGACAACTGCTTTGACTGGGGCTCTTGGACCTTCTGATGATGAAACAGAGTATGATACTGTGTCAGAATCAACGGAGGAACTGAATATTGATGATAATGATGGAAATGATGATGATGACAACTATGATGATGTTGGCAATGATATGAATGTATTTGGAAATGTGGCTGATTTTATGGATTTTCCTGAGCTGACAACTTCAATGAATACATCATCCGTTAATATTGAAAATGTGGATGTATCTACTGTACTTGATGCAGTAATTGGAGATATAAGGAGAACCGATGGAGAATTAGTTGAAAATCAAAGTGAGTATGTGAGAGATAATGAAGAAAAAAAAATATGGAGAGTGTGTGTGCAACCAAAACTTACTATTCCAGACG
The DNA here is from genome assembly GCA_033807775.1 of Saussurea involucrata. NCBI lineage: Eukaryota > Viridiplantae > Streptophyta > Magnoliopsida > Asterales > Asteraceae > Saussurea > Saussurea involucrata. The sequence goes on from CM066315.1 coordinate 112,732,500, forward strand.
GGCAGCCAAATCTACCACCAGATTTCGTATGTTGGGATCAAGTGTTGAAAAAGATGTTAGTAGCCCACTAACGCATTTACACACCCAAGCCACCCATTCAGCTTCCACCCAACAGGAAACTGTCTCATTTTCACATGGGGATGAAGCACAACGGCTATCTATCTCTCACCCGGAGAGTTTACGTATAGAAACAGAGAGACCCCTGCCCCAGTCCTCGAACTTCACTTCTACACTAGTATTGAGTCTAGAGCCCATTGCTAATATTCTTGATCAATTGACTAGGATACTACCTCATTATTCAACTACCGATAGGAGTCTTAGTGCCCCATTTGGAACACTCGGAGTAATTCCTTCCTTAGGATTACAAGGACTGAGTGGAAGTCCTATCAGTGCTAATATCACGCCAACACTGAACGTAGGCCATGCGGTTGATTCAACCGCTGTGTCAACGGGTAACCTAAGTGGTTCCAGAGGTGATTTACCCGACTTAGTGTCAAGGAAATTTGTCGACGGCGCCTTAAAGGCTGTCGATGATCGTTTGTTAAAGAAGATACAAGGGGTGAAATATTTGTTAAAAGGAAAGGGCCCGATGTCTGAAAGTGAGCCCGAATTTCCTCCACCTCCACCTGTGCTAACACCGCCTGTTCAACCTGATCCTAGAATTGATGAGCTAAAGGATATGCTTTATGCTAAGTTACTGTCTATCAACCCTGATGATCCTCAGAACAAAACTCCACTGAGCCTGCTAGAAAACTTCCAACCCGACCTCAGCCTGTCCAACCTACACCAAATGTTGTGACATCAAATGAGTTCAATCAGTTCAAGTCTGAAGTATTGTCAAGCCTGGATGTGATGAAGAAAACCATAGATAAACTATCCGAACAGGTTGCCTCAATGAATCAAACTTGTAAGTCTCAATCCCAAGGTGTCAAAAGGAAACATGATTAGGATCCCGATGATCATGATCATATGGGGGGAGATGAATAAGAAGAGAAAATTAGATGGTGAGACTTCAAGTTTGGGGAGAGCTCTTACAATAGATGAAATGGTGCAATTAATTGAATCGGGTGCACAAGGGGAAGAAAGTGGTAAGCAGATAGTATTATATGTTGATCCAAATGCTGAACCGAAGGTTGAAAAGCCTGAGGTAAATGAAGAGGAAATCAGAGAAGTGGTTGACCTGTTTGTGGAGGTTGTTGTATTAAGTTCAGATGATGAAGATGAGGATGGCACTGAAAATGAGTATGATAAATTCTGGAGAGTTAAGGAGGAATCAGAGAATTTGTTGATGATAATTGATGGCTTGATTGAACAAGAAGTTGAATTCACTGAAAGTGAAGTGGAATTCCTGAATCAGTTTTATGGGCCAAGCACTCCAGATGACATTTCTGTAAGCCCTATCCAGTCTCCAGATCCTATCTCTAGCACTATAATCCCATCTCAACCTGAATCAACCCAAATCAACATAAACCTTAGGCAACCCAAACCAATTCAACCAGAAATCATTTCACCTATCTCTATTCCTGTTGAATCTGACTCACCACCAACACCTGAAACTAAACCTGAACCTGAACCTGAACCTAAACCTAAACCTGAACAACCTGAATAACCTTTCTTTCCATCCTTTAACCCAAGCAATGACCAAGCTGGTCCATCTAACCCTTCTACTTCACATCAACCTGGCCCTTCTACATCCAGAAAACCAAACTTAAGCCAAGCGGAGGAAAGACAAAGAACTTTGAGGCTGAGAACACCATTCCTGGAGGATTCAGAAAGAAGATTATTTGCTCACTATATAAGGAGATTGAATTCTTATGCAGTTCTGGGGATAAGTGATCAGTCAGAAGCGTTTAAGTTTGAGTACATGTACTTCATGCGAGCTAAATGTCAGAAGGTACATGAAGTCAGGAGTAAGAAATTGATTGTGACTATCAAGGAGGTATATGCTAAGCTGTTTTACAAGATGTGGTACCCGGTCTTTGTGGTTCAGAGGCAGGGTTGCAAGAATTATACTTTCTCCGAAGCAGATTTCTGTCATCTGCTGATTGAAGATTTTGAGTTTATGTAGCCTTATTTTTTAGATCTTCCAATCAGACAGGAGAATGTTACTATTGCTCTGAATGCCATCAAGAGATTTCTGAGAAGACACATTCTGTATGTTCAGTGTTTTGACTTCCAGTTTGGTTTGGAAAGCGATCAACCAATTGTTAACATGCTAAGGCCTACACAGATGATTAATGGTTTGGAGCGGATGCCTTTGTAAGTTGTGATTGGTGAACCAGAGTTTGGTGTGGTTTACAAGAATGAAAGAGGAGAAAAGAGGTTCCTGAGATTCAGTGAAATAGCTAAGTACTATGATGGTACTTTGAAAGTGTTGAGATTATAGTTGGAGAGCAGACTGAACAAAAATGATCAAGAGAGAGGAGAAAACAAAATGCCTTCTACTGCCAGAATTTTGATGATCAGAGCCTAGACAGAAATTGATGACAGGATCAACTTTCGTAAAGCTATGCGAAGAATTGAAACATATTTGGGAGCTAGAAGAAGGAGAAGACCTTTACTTCCTTGATTCCAAAAGGGGAGAATGTTGGTACACTATTAATGTTGCAATCAGGCAGTTTATCATTTCACTGTATTTTGTAATGCTTTATACGAAAGTCATGGGCTTGTCATGTACTTACTATAAATACCCTTGCTTTAGTCATTTTGTTGTAACGTTCCAATCTTGTAACCTTTGAAGCATATGAATGACAAGATGATTCTCTCTCTAGATCTTGATTTGTACTTATATTCTCTCACTAGATTCTGGAATTAACAAAATCGAAACTAGATTCCATCCCAAAAATGGTTTTCCACTATAAAATCCATCATTAATTAGCAAAATGGTAAAAACCACCAATTCTCCCAAAATACCAAAAAATGGTCAAAATCCATAAATGTGTAAAGTACATTAAGAGGGATGTTCTAGGAGACTAAAATGAAATATTTTAACTAGAATAAATGTTTAGAAAGGTAAAGATGAACTTACAAATGAGTTTTTAAGAAAACCCTAAAACCTAGTCAACAATGGTGAAAATGTTTGTGGAGAAGATGAAGGTCTTGAACTTAAACCCACAAAGCTTGAATCTCTAGATGTTAAATCCTTACATCATTATAGAATCTTCAAGGTTGAGTAACATATGTGGTTGATCCGAATTTAAAAGGAGAGGAATTGAGTTGGAAGTGAAATGGATAAGTGTGGAACAAGATGAGAGATAGAGAGATAGGTAAAGTCTTAAAAAATGAGAAGTAAGTGGACGGTGATAGAGTAAGTGAATTAATCGGTCAAAGAAAATGAGAAAAGGGAAAAGTGGGTAGGTGAAGTAATAGGGAAGAAAAAGTCAACAAATAAATCATATCATAAGGATATGTGGCTGATGTTCATTGGTTTTCATTTCTGAAATTATGCCCAAATACCAACCAAATCAAGATTATATCTAAGAGTTATTTCAAAAGCTAATATTTATTTAAAACGCGAAAATAAACATAAGTAAAATCAGGGTATTACAATCCTCCCACCCTTGAATTGATTTTGTCCTTGAAATCTATCGCCGATCCAATACTCGAATGTCACACTCGACGGGTTACTTGATTCTCAATAGTTTGATCCTTCTCCTTAACCAAATAAATTTCAACCCAAGAGTTCCCTTGATATTAATATCATACATTCACCATTAACATGTGAAGACTCGGAGATCTAATTGAAGAATTATACATCTGAATATTGAAGAGTTAGAAATATGAAGCTCAAGGCTCAGAATTTGATACAAAGTCTGAAGTGTTAACTCAGAGTTAGTTCTTCTATGTAACTATTCAGATCTCACTCAAAGGATCTTGTACATATTAGAACATGTGGCTTATTCTTAGTTGTTTGGATCTTACAGTAATGTGTAGTTAGTGATACCTTTGTAGTACATAATACTTCTAGTGAATCTGTTAGCTGTAACTTTTGACATAAACTTTTGACAGTTAACTCAGTTGTGCGTATCTGAATATTTCTTTCTCTAGATTCTCTCTGAAAATCTTGTAATGACTCAAGATCAATACATATTACATTCATCTCTCATTATGTTTGTATTGTTATTCTATTATTTACATTGATGTGATTGGTCTATTGGGAATTCAGTATATCCATAACAGATGATCAACAATAGTCGATATCGTCGTTATTAATACGTGATCAATATTAATGCATAATTATCTTCGACATTCGTTACTCTCTTGTTATTCACCTCGGGTACCATCGTAACTAACAAATTATGATCAATATAAAAGCTCAGTAATACCTTCAACATAACCGACGACCAACATTCAAGACATGGTTGTTGCCAACATGGCATATTAAAAGCAATCGTTATGGGCGTTACTATTATTAAAGACAACAGTTAAAAGGACCACCTATATAAAGGATTTAATGCATTCAGAGAGACACAAGAATTTACTTTCAGACCTACTAAAAAGTCCTCTCAATCGCTCTCCAACATCAGCTCGCGTTTATCCATGATGTTTCAGTTTACTTACGATTTTTATTACGCACATGTTGTAATAGAAAATGTTATTATTAAGGCCGATTTATTTTTCAATACTCAGGGGGAGATGGTTAAAAATAGCCCTACTTTTTATATTGTAAATTATTATAAAAGGAACATCTTATAAGAAAAGGGAAATGTTTGGTGATTCTGGCTCAACTAATCAGAAGACTTGGAAAACGGTTAACAGAAGAATCAAGAAGTTGCTCACTTCTAAGTAGACCATTTTGAAGGCAAAGCCCCTTCTAAGTAATCCATCTAGAATCAGTTAACACTTAGAGATATTTCAAGATGAATGAAGTAGCTCCCTTCAAAGTTAGTTTACTTTAAACGTGGTATACGCTTATTGGAGCATGCTTTCCTGATCTACTTTGATATGTATAAATAGGTAGTTGAGGTTCTTCATTCAGTAACCTTTTAAGTAGGTTTTCATAAAACCTTTCAAATACTCTCCAAGATTAACTGTGTAATATTCAATATTTTTTCTCAATTCTTGTAATCCTTCCAACTTTGTAAGATCTATAATGATGAATCATATGACTAACTGATCTGGTATATTTGTTTTCATATTGTTTCATTATCTTTTGTTGATATATTAGCGTCAACAATTAATCTCTACTTCATTTATATCAATTCAATAGAGATAGAAGTTCCTACACATAGAACATTGTTCACCAGTGGTATTAAAACCAATGTAAAATGTTTCTAGTTGTATGTAGCAAGGAAAAGTCAACACGGTTTGACTGAAGAAAAAGTCATTTGTGTCTATTAGGGAATAAAATACATTTATTCAAATGAAATCGAATTTCAAATCAAGACTCAAGAATATGTCGTAGGCTTAAGCCTGATGTGTTTTAGCCGAATTCCACCGTTCTAAGGGATTTTTTTATGTTTTTTGGTTGATCTATAAGAGATTTTTAAGTTCTTTGGTCAATTTTAATGGATTTGTTTTCGGTTTTTTGGTTGACGTTTCTTATATTTTCTAATATCGAAAAGCACCCCCAAATCTTAGAGTGTGCACCTTTCAAAACCCATAAAATTCTACTTGTGAAAGTAGGTTGATTTGGTGCACGGGACCCCTTGGTTCCTGCATAGGTGTTTGTTGCAAAATATAACCACAAAACAACTATAGTTAATAGAAGAATATACAAGTATACATACGCATCCCATTTCGTCTCAAACAAGTAATAATGGTAAGAATACCAAGCTCTCGATCAACATGGAAAAAGAAAGTGAGAACTTCCAACAAGTTAGTCTTAGAATAAGATTTTAGATGGTGAATTCGATGAAATGGTTTCAGTTTGAGTTAACAATATACTAAGATATCACAATAATTAAAAGAATCATGGGTGCAAGTTCAGGTTAGAATTCGACAACGAAGTGCAGTAGAACCTTGCTACACTACATGAGGTTGTTGTGGCAATAGTTCTCAACACACGCTATTTGATCAAACAACTTTCTTTATAAGCACATATTATGGAAGTAATCTAATGAACAGAAATTCAAGCATCATAGCTGATCTTACCTTTCTTTCCATATAGTTTGCCACCTATGAAGGTTGCAACAACTCTTTATAGCCATCTATAATACTTAGTGGTCTAATGTTTATGTTGGCTTACATTTAAGTCCAACTCATTTGAGTGAAATGACATGTGTTACATGAAACTTAGCAACAGGAGTGAATAATTGAGTTCATTACATATTAGCGAAAATAAATATCCACTAGCACTTAGGATTAAAGCTCGAGAACCTTTACTCACACCCTAGGTGCTTAGCCCATCATTGCTGGGAAAGTCAATACATGAATGTAAAGTGCATAAATGTAAAGGTATTGGAAATTGTAAAGTACTGAATTGAAAATGTGCTTGAAAGTGTAAAGCTGTTGAAAATTGTAAAGGTGCACAAACTGTAATGTAGCTAGAAATCGTAAAGTTGTTGTGGGAAATAAGAATGTTGTTGTAGCAAACTACGTGACCAAAGGGTTTGAAATTGAAATGGAACTATAAATACAAAGCTAGTTCAAGCTTAAAAATTTGGATACTAAAACAACTATTGAGATCCTCCTTATATACTAAAAGAGAGAGCAAAAAGCAAGGAATCTAAAGTACAATACCACCTATAAGAAGAAACGAAAATAATAGCAACACCGTTAACCAAAAACCCAATTTCACAATCCATACTAACCCTTCATTAAACTTAAACAGTAAACGTACCAAGTTTAAGCAACTCACCATGAAATAATATGATGAGAAGAGAAATATCAACCAATGGTTTATTGCAACCAATGGTATGTAATGGGCTATAAGTGCAGGATATATGCTTATCAGTCTTGGAGTATTAGAGGAACTTAGAGAAATTTAAAACACCAAATAAATGGTTGCAAAATAGATGACAACCGGGGGTAACCAAAGATGTGTCCATATCGATTCATGACTTGTTGGGTTCGTCGGGTATGCAGGCTTTGCAACTCATTGGTTGGGTGAGAAAAAAATAGCTAGTAACCATGTTGGTGTACAATGGAAACACTCACAACTTCATTACTTGAATTTGGCCAAGAGACCCGGGTTGGCGCTTATTTCTATTAGAACTATAAATGTGAAAGTAGTCGATGGGTTCAAGTTGCTAGTATGTGATTAAGAAACTCAAAGGTGATTTTTTGGTGATGTCGATCGACGGATATGGACGATCGACGGATATGGAATAGTTTTGGGCAATTGGTTGTCCATGTTGGGAAAAATAAAATGCAATTTCAAAAATAGAGTAATAGAATTTTTTAGACAAGGACATATCGTGAAACTCGAATGAGTTAGTAAAATAATCAAATGAATTAAAGGAGGGTACGCAGATGCAAGATGGATTAGTCTTATCTGGTTTACTACCCAATCAAGGTCTCTCTTTTTTGTCAATAAAACTTATGATTCTAGTATGTAGGGATCTTAAGTGACCTTCAAAGAAAAGAGTTGGGAATCTATTCAATGAGTTTGAAGATGTTTTCTCTACTCTCAACAGTTTGCCACCAAAAAGGGAACTCGATCACTTTGTTACTCTTTCATAAGGAAGCAACCTACTCAACTTGATGGTGTATAGATATGAATCTATACAAAACCATGCAATGTAGGGGTTAATCTAAGATAGAATAGACAACGGTGTGATCAGACCTAGTTGTAGCAAGTTCATATAGTACTAGTTACGACGAAATATAGCAGTTGGAGGTTGTGCATAGACTATCCTAGGTTGAACCAATTAACCATAAAAAATATGACCCAATACCTATTTGTAGAAGAACTGATTGATGAGTTATACGGGGCTTATTTCTTTTCGAAATTGGATATGAGAAGTGGCTATCATGAGGGATTGTACGAGTTTATGGTAATTTTATTCTGGCAATCAAATGTTACTTATCTATAATAACAGTTGTGTCGAACACTTAAAACACTTAACTGCTGTTTTACTTAACCTTTGAATAAAATCACTATATGCTAAGCGGTCAAAATGCACTTTTTCTAGTAATCAAGTTGATTATCTAGGGCATGTAATTTGTGTGGAAAGAGTAAGGTTGACCCTAAAAAGTTTGAGAATATGCTAAGGTTGCCTATACCCGAAACCCTCAAGGAATTGCACGGGTTCATTAGGTTAACATGTTACTATAGAAGATTTGTTAAAGATTATGGAAAAGTTGCTAAACACCTCACATATTTATTGAAATAAGGAGTGTTAGGACCATAAATGTCCTATATATTAGAAATTATATAAATAATTATAGAGTTTATTTATTATTTGTAAAAGCCTTTATTGTGATAAATGGGCTTATTGTGTGTTATTGGGCTTGGGCTTTAGGCTTCAAGCCATTGGTATTTAAAGTTGTTTTTCTAAAGAATTATGTTAGATTAGCTAGATCGTTCATAGAGATTATTGAGAGAGAATTTGCTTTTCATTTGTATACGTAACCTCTATACAATCATTCAACAACAGTTAATCAATTCGATACATTGTTACTTGTTAAACTGGGATCTACACGTGGTATCAGAGCAGAATCGATGATTTGAAGAAATAGAAGAAACCAATCCAAAGTGAGAGAAAACAAAGAAAACATTCGACCAAGATTTTCTGGAAAACGCAGCTGTGCCGTTTTGCCTATTCCCGAAGTTTGAACCGTCGGATCGTCGTGATTTTTGGATAGTAGCTTCATGACATTTTGTTCTACATTCTGAACAGTGGAGATCGGTTTTTGAGGTCAGTAAGTCACTCGTTATCTGCTCGACGTAGTGCATTTCTGGGTGAATAAAATCAACCGGGTTTGCAATATTTTAATTTTTCAGTCGCGTTCTATTATTCTTTATTAGATCTGCTTTGGTTTTTAAAGTTTTAAATTTTCTTGATTTTTAGAGTGTTCTTCGTGTTCTTGAAAAGTTCTTGATAAAAATCTATGAGCATGATCGAATCTAGCTATTGAGATTTTATCAAAACTCATTTCTGTTTAATCCCTAATAGTTTCAATCTTAAATTCAAGGTTTAACAATTTTTTGTGAGTTTTGTGAGTTTTCTCGCTAAGTGCGCTCCGACGCCGAGCAACGAACATAAGTAGTCATCCCATAAATTGGCAAGTGTCCACACATCAAGTTTTCATAGTGAAATATATATTAGTCTTATCAAAACTTCAGGGTGTTACAGAAAAGTTTGCTTGATTGATGAAGATGTTTGCTTAATTGGTTCTTCTATCCCTTACCAAGCAGTGTTCGCTAAAATTGTTTCCTCCTTCGAGCATATTGGTTCGACATGCTCTGAAGCTTTTCAAAGACAACTCAACTCGCGATTCAACGACAGATTTTTGATTTTAAACTGAAGATGCACTGTGGATTGCCACGTAACTCGCACATTACCTTTCTTATGTGCTTATCGGATGTGTTGAAGTTTCGACAGTTGAAAGTTGCCTGTAGTGCACTCAGTTGAAGTTAATATTCATTAAATCTGATGATAAAGTTGAAACGATGAAAAGTAAGAGCTTTATTCAAGGGGGAGCCTGGAAAGACATGAAGAAATGCAACACCAAAGTTTTTCAAAGATTCAAGAGGGAAAGAAGATCAAGACCTGAAGATTTCAAGACCATATTTTTCTTTATATAACTTTAGGGGAAGATTGTTAGGACCATAAATGTCCTATATATTAGAAAGTTATATAACGGATTATAGAGTTTATTTATTATTTGTAAAAGCCTCTATTATGATAAATGGGCTTATTGTGTGTTAACGGACTTGGGCTTGGGCTTTAGGCTTCAAGCCCTTGGTATTTAAAGTTGTTTTTCTAGAGAATTAGGTTGGATTAGCTTGATGGTTCATAGATATTATTGAGAGATAATTTGCTTTTCATTCGTGTATGTAACCTCTCTACAATCATTCAATAACAGTTAATCGTTTAGATACATTGTTACTTGTTAAACTGGGATCTACAAGGAGCTTTTGGATGGAATTTAGAGTCTCAAAAGCTTTCATTTAACTAAAGAATTCCATAGATTACACACCTGTATTGGCTTTTCCAGACTTCGACGAGCCTTATACTATCATGATTGACGCATAAGGCTTTGGATTGAGACAATCCTCACCAAGAGGAAACATCCTATAACGTTTTTAGTAGTGCTTTGTGGCCTAATCACTTACAACTAGAAACTTATGAGAATGAGTTATTGGCCATTGTGGCGACCATTAAAAGATGAAGAGGGTACCTTTTTGGGAGATCCTTCATCATTAAAACCAATCACCAAGATCTAAAGCACCCGTTAGAGCAAAAATAAAGCAATATAGCCCTTTAGAAATGGTTAAGTGTTGATCCAAACCCTTCAGTGATTTGATGATGACCAACATTATGTATCAGAGTTTCACCATCAAAGAAAATATACTAAGTCTGTTTAGTATCGCTGATGTGAAACCATTGTTCTTTAATTATACTTTAATGATAAATGTACATCAGTGAGACCAGAGCCTGTTCAGTCTCGCTGATGATCGCTGAATGTTCACTCTGTAAATGTTTGCTTATGATCCCTGAAGACAAGACTCGCGAAAAAGTGTTCAACGCTGAAATCGAAGACCAAGTTGACGAACAAATGACTAAGTCTACTCATGACCTGATGCAGATATCAGCGAAGCCAAGACTTGTCTAAATCACGCGATGTTTCAAGTAGAAGACTTCAGCGAGAGCTGACCTTCATCGTCCTCGCTGATGAAGATCAACTCAGCGATCGCTGATCATGAAGCCTGTTCTATAAGGAACATTTGTCTTATCCCCTTGCACGCTTTTGTACGATTTGTCAGAAGGACATGCCTCTATCCTGGATTGTACAAACCACTCTGCCAACTACACAGTTCACCATGTGGCCAAAAGCATGTTTGCAAAAGTCATATTCATGCAACCAACCAAGTGATGACACATGTAAAGTTATTCTGACTTGCATTTAATACATACAGTATAAATAGAAAGATCAACTTCATTCTGAAGTGCTCGTCCTCCCTGAACTTCTTAGTGCCAAGAAAAACTATACTTAGCTTTTCTTAACTTCTTTCATTCTTATTCTAGTGCAAGAAATCTGTGTGATTCTCATAGTATGTTTAGATTAGGTTTTATACTTAGTCTTATTCTGCAACAAACTGTAAATTGTTGTATTATATCAATAAACAATTTAGAAAGATAAAAATCTTGTGTTTGTATTCAACCCCCCCTTCTACAAACTTATATACTTGTATAACCCTTCAGGACCAACAAGTGGTATCAGAGCAGTTTGTTTAATCCCATAAACTAGATCTTGCTTATACTATCTCTCCTTGCTATTCTCTATAATGGCAAACAACACAAACACTTATTACATAGATAATGGCTCTCTTGCCAAACCACCTTGATTTAGCAAAGATAACTTCAATCTTTGGAAGAATCGAATGATGCTCTTTCTAGAAGGTGTAGATCCCACTATACCTTACTATGTGGAAAATGGACCCTATATTCCACACACGATCCATGCTACTGTTCTAGCCACTGCTACCACTCCTGCCGTCCCTGAAAGGATGATCATCAAAGAAGTCTCTCGGTGGACTGAAGATGATAAGAAGAAGGTGGCCATAGATACAAAGGCCAGATCTATCATTTCTATGGCTCTCCATGATGAAGTCTACCATTCCATCATGAACCTCAAAAGTTCAAAAGCCATGTGGGACACAATCTGTGTTCAATATGAAGGTACTGCTGACGTACAAGAATCCAGGAGAATAAACCTGGTAAGACAATATGAAAGCTTCATCTGTGGTAAGAATGAAACTCTCTCTGAAGTTCACCAACGTTTTAACTATTTAATTATTGATTTACAAACTGTTGGTAAGACCTATGCTAACTCCGAGATCCTGACAAAGTTCTTAGAATGTCTTCCTGGAAGTTGGGACAACTATACCATGTGTCTTAAACTCTCAAAGGATCTGAAATATATGATCCTTAGTACCTTATTTGGCACTATGCTCAATCATGAACAATCGTGTCTTCATAAGAAGAATCTTGTCAAAGATTCCAAAAGCACACCTGTTGCTTTACTCTCCTCAGAGTTAATGCCCGTTCAGCGATCTACTCTTACTATCACTGAGTTGGAATCTAACTCTGATGATTCATCAGAAGCTGATCCTTCAGAGCTTGATGAATCTCTGGCATTCCTGACAAATTCTTCAGGAGATTTGCTAGAAAGAGTAACTTCAGAAGGAATAAACCTCTCACCATCAGTGACAAGCCAAAATCGTCTCCTGTTGATAAGGCTAATGCTACCTGCTTTAACTGTGAAAAAGTAGGACACTTTGCTAGTGAATGCAGGTCAAAGAAAGTCTTTAAACCTTCTTTATCCTACAAGAAATCCTCTACTCCTGGGACTAGAGATGACAAATACCTGAAGCTCAAGGAAAAATATGAGAAGCTGAAAAGGTATAAAAAGAAATGTAAAGGTCTGATCGCTAAAGATCATGACTGGGATGAATTTGATGAAGAATCAGATTCTGATGAAGAAGATGAGGTCAATCTCTGTCTCATGGCCGAAATTTAAGAAGAAGAGGAAGAACACACTGAAATTCCTTCTACTTCTACCTCTCGGGTATCACTCTCTCATTCTCCTTCTCATGCTCTCATTGAAGCTGATAGACTTCGTGCTATCGATATACTGATTGTTGATTTATATGATGCCATGAATGGCAAGACCAAAGCTGAACAACAAAACCTAGATCTAACTGAACAACTTAAAAATTGTCATTTAAAAATACAAGAGCTTTCAAAAATCGAAGAAAATTTGACAGATCAGGTCTACGTAAAACAAGTCATCAGCATCAAACTCGAACAAGCTATCGCTGAACTAAAAGCTGAGAAAGATACTGTTGAAGGATGGTATAAATCCTTAGCAAAGATCACTGAGATAATCAGTGCTCAGATCTCTGTCAATGACAGAAGTGGTCTTGGTTACAAAGCTGACGCTGAAGAACCAACCTCTGATCGTTCCATGCTTAAGTATGGAATGTTCGTGTCTTCTATCCTTGACACCTCATCATCTCAGTGCTCTTCTTCTCTTAATCCAATACCTGTGGAAAACTCTACTTTAAGCCCCAAACTTAAAGGTAAAGAAAAAATCGTTTTCCAAAAACCTCATAAGGGTACTAAAGTACCAAAGTTGAAAAATTATAAACCTTCAGCTAATCATCCCTCTACTTCAAAGAACAAGATCCCTGAACATGTTCAGTGATCTACTCGAAGAATCAGAGTGGATGTTATTGGCAATAAATCTGAATAACCAAAGGTTGCTCCGATCTCTGATGCTAAAGTTATTCTTGGTACAGGCCCTGCCCATTTTAAATTGTCAAATAGTTATGCCTATTGTCCTAAAGCTACTTTCAGCTATAGGAAATGTTATCACTGTGGACTTACCGATCATATTGCTAGTAAGTGCCCCACAACCACCAAAGCTGAGAAATTAACTAAGGTGAAGACTACTGCCTCCAAGGCAAAGAAGAATATCCCTGGTGAAAAACAAGCCAAGGCGAAAAATACCACTGAGGTTAAGAATTTAACCAAAGTAAAGATTACCACTGACGTTGAGTCATCAGATGCTGCGAAGATCGCTGATCCTTCTACGTCCTCTGCCACTGACAAGTGTGGACCCATTGTAAAGTGGGTGCCTATTTCAAACTAATCTTCCTTTGTTTGCAAGTCTCGAAGGGTATCTGGTATCTCGATAGTGGATGCTCTCGACACATGACTGGAAAAAGAAACCTGCTCACTGAATATAAGGAAGGGAAAGGTCCCCCAGTGACCTTTGGTGGAAATGGTAAAGGATATACCCGAGGGTTTGGTGTACTTTTAAATGGTACAACTACCTTCAGAAGAGTCGCATATGTTGAAGGACTGAAGCACAATCTTCTTAGCATCATCCAACTATGTGATAAGGACTACAAAGTTTGCTTCACTAAGGAAGTATGCTTTGTCACTGATACGAAAGAGAAAATCACTCTCAGCGGATATCGTTTGGAAAATGTTTACGTTATAAACATGGACTCAACATCCACTGAGAACATCTGCTTTCTCTCCAAAGCCTTTTCAGATGTTAACTGGTTATAGCATAAAAGGCTCTACCATCTTAACTTCAAGACGCTGAATACTCTCTCCTCAAAGGAATTGGTCACTGGCTTGCCACGACACTCATACTAAGGAATCTCTTTGTTCAGCGTGTGAGAAAGGAAAATAAATGAAAGCAAGTTTCAAATCCAAGCAAGTCTTCTTAGTGACATATCCTCTTCAGCTCCTCCACATGGATTTATTTGGCCCTGCAATGTTCAATCCATCGCTAGAAGAAAATATACTCTAGTCATAGTAGATGAATTCTCTCGCTATACCTGGGTTATGTTCCTCTGTGCAAAGAGTGATCCCTCAGAAGAAATCATTTCATTTGTCAGGAAAATGGAAGTCCTGAACAATATGATTGTTCGCTCAATAAGAAGTGATCATGGGACTGAATTTAAAAACAGTTCTCTTGATAACTTCTTTGAAAGCAAGGGCATTTCTCACAGCTTTTCTGCAGTAAGAACTCCTCAGCAGAATGGCGTTGCTGAAAGAAGAAACAGAACGATCATTGAAGCTGCCAGATCAATGCTCAGCGATTCGCATCTTTCAACTCAATTCTGGACATAAGCTATCAACACTGCCTGTTTCACTCAAAATTGGTCGCTGATCGTCTAAAGATTCAACAAAACGGCCTACGAACATTTCAATGGAAGAAAGCCATCTATCAACTTTCTTCACATCTTTGGTTGTCAGTATTTTATATTAACCAACATGCTCTTTGAAAGTTTGATCCCAAAGCTGACGATGGAATTTTCTTAGGATACTCTTCAGTGTCTAAAGTCTTCAGAGTCTTCAACAAGAGAAGAAAAACTGTAGAAGAAACAATTCATGTCACCTTTGACGAATCCCGTTCAGCGAACTCTAGACCTACTACCGATAACGAAGAACTGAATCAGTGGATGTTTTCTCATTTTGGGGAATTAGAGGCTAACCTTAACCCTGACCCTCAGGTCAACAACCCTATCGCTGATGATGTTCCTAACATCATTCCTAGCATGGAGACAAGTGAAGCTGAATCATCCTCTTAGGTTTCAGTTGTTCCCATTAACACTATGCCTCCTTCTGTACCCTCAACCTCTGAAAACCCATCTACTTCTCAACAATCAGTGAATGAAATTTCATTTGAACCTCAACTTATCTTGCCTGGTATACCTGAATCTTCTACCGCTGAAGCTTCTTCTTCAGCAGCTCCATCTGTGTCAGTAACTCATGCTCCGGCTCAACGATGGACCTTAAATCACCCAATTGATCAAATTCTTGGTGATCCAAACTCTGGTGTTCAGACTCGACGAAGTTCAGGTAACATTTGCCTATTTGTTAATTTTATTTCTCTGATTGAACCAAAGAAAGTTGATGATGCCCTCAAAGATCCAAACTGGGCCAGTGCTATGCAAGAAGAACTAACAGAATTTGAAAGAAACAAAGTTTGGAGTCTTGTTCCCAGACCATCTAACAAATCAGTGATAGGCACTAAGTGGGTCTATCGAAACAAGTTGGATGAATTTGTTACTGTAACTCGCAACAAGGATCGACTTGTTACTCAGGGATACAGACAAAAGGAAGGCATATAATACGATGAAACCTTTGCCCCAGTAGCTAGACTCGAAGCAATTCGACTCTTTCTAGCCTATGCAGTTCACATGGACTTCAAAGTTCATCAAATAGATGTCAAGTCAGCGTTTCTTAATGGAAAGCTGAATGAAGAAGTCTACGTTGAACAACCTCCAAGATTCGTTGATCCTAAGTGTGTTAGTGCACTTATTTGTTGTAATCAACACAATTTGGCTTTTGTTATTAAGCAAGTTTGACTTTATGGTAGAGACATGGAGATGTCATGTGCCTACTACAAATAGTTCCTTTATGTCTTTGTGATGTAAGCTTTTGGTCATCCTTTGTACTTTTGAGGTCAATCAATGATAGACGACTTTCTCTCTCTAGATTGTGTTTACATTTCATATTCTCTCACTAGATTGGGAACTAACATTTGGTATCAGAGCTAAACAG
Source organism: Saussurea involucrata (assembly GCA_033807775.1). Classification (NCBI taxonomy): domain Eukaryota; kingdom Viridiplantae; phylum Streptophyta; class Magnoliopsida; order Asterales; family Asteraceae; genus Saussurea; species Saussurea involucrata. Next base: position 112,748,696 of record CM066315.1, read on the forward strand.
ATCGATCATACTGTAATTCAGACATTTTTTTGAAGATTTTAAGAATTTTTCTTGGTGTTCTTGAAATTTTCGCATTATTGTTCATCCAGATTCGAATTTCTTCATTTCTTGGACAATTGGATTGAAATTTGCTACCACAGCCTGCGATTCATCTTCCTGAACATTGCTTATTCAGGAAATTTCACCTAATTCAGTCCAGATTTTGAGAATTTGAGAAATTTGTACATTTTTGTTCGAAAAACCACAAGTTACTATTCTTGAATCGAAAATTGTAAATTTGGAGGAATTAGACTTTGGTACAAACTACAAAAGTGTTCGAAATCGAATTTCGAATCTGTCTGTGAAAATTTCATTGAATTTCATCACGAATTGAAAACGTTATGGCCAAAATTGTGATTTTTGGATAAGTTTTTGCATGATCTGATGTTTTCGCATGATTCATAGGTTTTCGCATGATTCATACTTGTTTTCGCATCAAGAGTCTGAGGGAACTACAGGTTTTCGCATTGCTTTGCATACGAAAAGTTGGATTTTCGTATTAGTTATCATACAAAAAGTGGAGTTTTCGCATTGATAAGCTGCGAAAAGTGAAGTTTTCGCATTGGTCAGAGTGCGAAAAGTGTTGTTTTCGCATCAGTCAAGTGCGTAAAGTTTGGTTTTTGCATCATGTGAGATACGAGAAGTAAAGTTTTCGCATCAAGGAGCGTGCGAAAATTTAGTTTTCGGTTCAAGGTGGATGCGAAAAATTGGTTTTCGTATCAAGTTGGGTGCCAAAAGTTTGTAAAGCTTAGTTGGGTGCGAAATGTTTCTGAGGATTAGTGTGTTGCGAAATTTTTTGAGAAGCTAAGGAATTGTTCAAGTGGTTTGCGAAAACTTTTTCTAAAAAGTTTTCAAAGTGTAATTCTTACACTGTTCTGTCTGACTTTCTGGAAGATCTACTATCTAGTGATTGTTATCTGTAATCTTGTCTAGAGACTTACTCAGCATGGGTTCTAAGTCGAAGCCACCAGCGCTCCAAACTGATGAGTTTCCTCAGTGGAAGAAGAGAATGATTTAGTTCTTAAATAATCAGAACCGGGACTTAATGAAATCAATCACAAATAGACCTCACAGACCATCCATAACAACTGATCCTATTCCAGCTACTGCTACAACTCCATACATTTCGGGAAGGGTAATCTACAAAGATTATCAATACTTTAATGAACAAGACAAGGAGTTAATGGCAATTGATGAACAAGCATTAACATTCTTGACTATGGCAATCCCCAATGATATCTACAACCGGGTAGATAGTCGGGATTCAGCAAAAGAAATATGGGATGAGTTGGAAAGACAGTTAGAGGGTTCACAAAAATCTCTTACAACCAAGAGAAATCAAAGCATTAATTCTTATGAAGGGTTCAAGGCAAGGGATGGTGAATCATTGCAAGAATCTTACAACAGATTCAATATTATACTGAATGATTTGAGAAGGAATGGTGTTGAGAAGTCCGAATAAGAGATTAACTACAAGTTTGTGAAGAACCTCCTTCCGAAATGGGACACTTATTCAGTTCAGCTCCAAATGTCAATAGATATGGATGAAGAGAAGCTAAATGACATCTTCAGTATCCTCAATCAACATGAGGATAAAGTTAAAGAGTTGAAAGTCAAAAACAAGTAAATGGAAGAGTCTCTAGCACTGATAAATGAACATAAGAAGAGTGGAGGGGTTAAGACAAAAGCACTAATCTCTGACTTAAGTAAGTTTGTGAATAGTTCTGATGAAGAAGAAGAAGAAGAGTCTGGTGATGAATTATCTGAGTTTGCTGAAAAGTTAGCCTTACTTACCAATAGATTCAACAAAAGGTTTGGACGAAAGAAGTTCTATTCAAAAAGCAAACCTGATTTCTATAAGGCTGACAAAAAAAGTTTGAGAAAAGAAGAGAAGAGAAAGAGGATAAAGATGATGATAAAGAAGAGAGGAAAGAGAAAGAATAAAAGAAAGAGAAAGAAGAAAGAGAAAGAGAAAGAGAAAGAGAAAGAGAAAGAGAAAGAGAAAGATGATAGAAATTGTTTCAATTGCGGAAAACCTGGTCACTTCGTGAGAGATTGTAAACAGAAAAAGGTAAAGAATTACGAGTATTACCAGAGGAAGGATCAACTTGTGAAAGCTATGGAAAATGGAAAAGTTGTGTTGGCCGAGGAGGAAATCTGGCTAGAGGACTCATCTGATGAGGAAGAAGCTCATTTTACTGAGATAATGTTGATCCAAACCCGCAGTGATTTGATAATGACTATGAGAAACACTTAGTGAAAATTGTAAGTAGACAATATGTATTAATGTTTTGTCATCAAAGAAAATATACTAAGTCTGTTTAGTATCGCTGATGAAAACATACGCTTTAAATTATGCATTCAGTGAACACTATTCATCAGTGAGCCCTGAGCCTGTTCAGTCTCACTGATGATCGCTGATAACTTATGTGGTTTACTTATGATCCCTAAAAACAAGATTCACGTCAACCATGTTCTACACTGAAGTCGAAGATCAAGCTAAAGAACCAGCGACTAAGTCTACTAGTGACCTGATACGGATATCAGCGAAGCCAAGACATGTCCACTCAACGTGAAGTTTCAAGTAGAAGACTTCAGCGAACGCTGAACTTTATCATTTGCTGATAAAGAAATCATTCAGCGAACGCTGATCATGAAGCATCCTCTACAAGTAACTTTTGTCTTATCCCCTTGCACGCCCCCGTTCGATTTTGTCAGAACGGACATCCCTTTTGTCCAGAATCGTACAACCAACTCTGATTCTACACTGTTCATTATGCGGCCACTTGGTTGTCTACTGAATTCAAAACATGCAACCAACCAAAGGCTGCCACGTGTAAAGGTATATTGACATGCATTTAATGCATGCAGTATATAAAGGAAACTCCTCTTCATTTCTTGAAGATCGGCCATTCCCTATTGCTAAACTTACTTTGTGAAAGATTATTCTCCTTAGTATTCTTGTTTTCTTATTCTCTATTTCTAGTGCAAGAAATTCTTAGTGTTCTCATAGTTTGTTTCGATTAGGTTTATTCCTTAATCTTATTCCGCAACAAACTGTAAATTGTTTGATTATATCAATAAACAATTTAGAAAGATAAAAATTGTGTGTTTGTATTCAACCCCCCCCCCCTTTTTTTACAAACTTGTATAACCCCTTTGGGACCAACAAGTGATATCAGAGCAGTTTGTTTAATCTAATAAACAAGATCTTGCTTATACAATTTTCTTTTCTCTTCCTTGCTATTCTTCATTATGGCAAACCCCACAAATACAAACTACATTGATAATGGCTCTCTTGCAAAATCCCCTAGATTTAGCAAAGATAATTTTAATCTTTGGAAAAACAGGATAATGCTTGTTGACTTTATTTTTATATTGTATTCAAGATTACTTGCTTAAATTGTAAAAGCCCAAATTGTAATTGTGGGCTTTAGTTGCTAATGAGCTTAGGCCTTAAATCCTAAGTATTTAATGTGTAAATTGTGAGAGTTTTAGGTTAAGCCTCCTAGCCTCTATTTCAATATTCATACGTGCAGAAGGAGACCTTGAATTAATCCACAAAAGTTGTTAATTCAAGGGGGAGCCAAAGAGGAGTCGTGGTCAACAATATCCACAGAAGTCATGTAGTTTGCCGAGCAAAGGAGAACCAAAGGAAGAATGTCTCGCACAAAACCCTTTTCCAAAACAGTTTTTTTGGGACACCATTTTCCAAATGTCCTAAAAACAGTGTTTAAAACAATGAAAACTGTGGATGATCAAAAAGTTTCACAAATCTTTAGTTATTAGAAATTTCAACTCATACAGCCTCTGCTGGCTTCAACAGAGCCTCAAAGCCTCTGTGAGTACAAATTCTATACTAAAGTTCTACCGATCCTCTCTAATGTATTTTCAAACGTTTTTGGTAAAGGTGCAAGCAAAGAGGAGATGAAAAGCAGGTCTCAAATCACAGAGCTCATTCCACCACAGAGCCTCTGTTGATTCTGACACTTGGCTTTTTAGGGAAATTCTGTAACATGTGAATTATTTCTGTAAGTAACAGTCATCTGGATGTAGAAACACCCACGCGCCAAGCACTAATGGGCCGCGCACGACATCTAATCGTGTTCTGACACATCTGACGTGGCAGATTTTCATTGGACGTGCATGCCACACGTTCCTCTGAAACGTTGCTCCAGCTGTAGAACTCGAGTGCCCCCAAGCAAACATTGAATTCACTTTTTACCATGGAATTCTATCCGTTTTCTACCCCACTATATAACCCCGTTCATCTCATTTCCTATTCTTTTTACGAATTTACTCCAATCTCCTTCTCCGGCGAACCTTGCAAAACCTGCAACTTCTCTATTTCTACTCCATTCTTCGAAAAAATCATCAATGGCTTCAACCTCAAACACTCCGGAGAACTCCCCAACCCATTCAGAGCAATCACAGAACCCGAACATGGCCGGAAACCTAGAACAGGACAACTCAGGCGAATCAGTGGACTTTACTCCGACAACCCACCTTCAAAACTTTCTTGAACATGAACAATTTGAACGTGTTCTTCCCTTAAAACCCAATAACCATTATCTTGTTCCCTCCAGAACAACCTTCGGTGAGGAACATGCCATTCTTCTGAACATTCTGGAAAACCACTATTTGTTCCCTCTATTAACCAAGAATGTGAAGAAGATCCCTGCCAGATACCTCAATCAGTTCTGGCAGAGCTGTTTTTATGACCAAGAGACTAGGAAAATCAAGGGATACATATCCAAACCCGACCAATTAGAATACCTTGAAATAAAATTCAATAGAACTATGTTCTCTCTTGAATTTGGCCTACCAACCAGGGGTCTTCTAGGGATAAAGAAGTATGCAGAGGAACCATCAGACTCAGACCTCTGCAGATTTGCAGAAATGTTGGGCTACAACACCCAATTAAAGAAGAGGAACGATTTCAGGAGGAACAGGTTTCCCCCTCTGTGGAATACACTCTTCTCTATCCTTAATAGATGCCTAACTGGCAAAATAGGAAGCCCTGACCAAACATCCCACCAGATCATGGCTATAATGTTCGGGGTATACTATGACTTGCCCTTGGATTACGGTACTCTTATGATGCAGGAGATTGTCAACATCATAGACCACCGAATCTCTACTTAGAGGGCAAAAGGACCCACAACCAAATATCTTCCCCTACTGCAATATCATAGGACCCTAGGTGTTCTTCTAGAACCTCTGCTACTCTTGGAAAAATGGCCAATGGAGGGACCAACTGTGAAAACCTACCCTATGGCGAAGAACACCCCAACAGAGCACGTGGATGGCTACAACTTCTGCAGACCTCTACCAACCAAACTTCTGGCATATGCAAGCGACGAAGACCTTAAGATAGCATATATATACGCGATCACAGGACTCCTGAACCGAGTCCAGTGCCACCCCCGCGTCTAGGAGCCTCTATAAGTGACCAGGTAGTAGAGAGAATGAGCGATGAGGAGTGGGCAGCGGCCTATGCAAAACATGAACAAATACAGGGAAATTTCTTTCTTCAGAGAAGCCAACTAGAAACCTCTGCTTCAAAGAGCAAAACCTCTGCCACCTCCTCCAAACCAAAGAAGGCCACCAGGGCAAAGAAAACCGTTGAGGGAACCTCTTCCAGTGCTGCACAAACTCAACACTCTCCACCACATGAAACCGTGGTTGGATCTTCTGCACCTCCCCCTCCTCCTAAAGACAAAAAGAAGAAGAGAAAACACAAGTCTTCTGAGGAGGGTGCCCCCAAACCAAAATGAAAGAAGCACAAGAAGAAATCCAGGAAACCCCACACACCTCTGCAAACAATCGCAGAGGAAGAAGAAGAACTGGCAGAAGAAACCCATGAACAACCTCTACAATCCCTAATTCCTATCCACTATGCAGATCAGGGTGACTTCTCTGCCTTCCTCCAACGCTCTGATATAGCTGACTCTTTAGACACTTCTGGCTGGAACGCATAAGCCCTCTCAAATCAATCAACAAAAGAACCAGAATTCAGAATATCTGAAATTGATTCTGACTTGGATGAAGATGACCAAACCCCTAAGGATATTCAGGTTGCGACACCAGAAGTTCTACAGAACCCCTTCCTCCATCCCGGATATGATGTCCTTAGAAAAAGTCCAGAGGAAGCGGTAGCCACAGAGGATATGGTGGATTCTGATACAGAAGAGGATGACCAAATGAAAGACGGGCCTATGCACCCAGATCTACGACACTTGCCTTCTTTCAATCCCATGTACGCCTCACTCTTACAAGATGCAATAGAAGCCGGAGGCACTAGGGTAGAAGTAGCAACATAGGTAGATGATGCGGGCCCTGAGGGTGAAGTAGTGTTTGGGTGTTTGACAGAGGGTGAAGCCCAAAAAGATGCCGTAGATGGAAGAGGCACACAACCCCAACCAACTCCCAGTGCAACCCACATTTCTAACACCGCCAGTCTAGTGGCAGAAGGTGTATTTGAAAAAGAGCAGCACAACTCGACCCCACCCCAAACTGACCGGGCAGAGAAAATTCTTTCTACCTCTGTGCCATTAGAAACCGGGGAAACCATTCCAAGGAAGTCCTCTCCAAAGGACTTGCCTTTAGTTCGTGATCCCTCGCCCCGGATCACATCTGACATCCCTGCAGAGGAATTTGTTTTCTCTGCCACACGCACACACATAAGTCCAACCGGCTCTTCAGAGGAGCCTAGATTGCACAAAGACGAAGGGACTCTAGACAAGTCTCCAAGTCAACCTAAGGATATTCCTGTACCCATCTCTGGAGTGGATCAGGACAATGTTCTTACCAGAACTTCTGTAGAGCATGAGGCCTCAAAAACCTCTGCTCAAGGATCAGAAGAAAATCCTTTCGCCCTCAACGTACAAACAGGGGCGAAAGAAGGTGTCCAAGGAACACAGACTCACTCTGGGGACGAATGTGTTCCCGCAGAGGTTACATCTGGATCACATGTCCCAAGGGATGAGTTCCAAACCCTTGTCACCTTTGTGACCACCTCGTTGGGAGAGTTGAAAAGCTCTCTTGACTCTCTTGCAGCATCCACAACAAAGGCCATTTCTGAACTGACCACCAAAGTGGATAACCTCTCCACAGAGGTGAAACAGGCCTGCGCTCAAATGAAAGCAACTGCAACAACCTCTGCTACCACCACTGTCGCTGAATTCGAGAAGGCCACAACCTCTGCCTTCCAAAGCTCTGTAAAAGACCTTCTTGAAAAGATGAAGAAAGAGCAATCCCCAAACTCTACGGGTGATAAATCCAGAATCTAGCAATGAAATGTAGAGAGAGAATCTAGAGAGCACTAGTCATCCATATATTGATCTTTGAAAGAGTAAATGACAAATGCTACAAGTGTTACTTACAAATGAACTAGACATGCCTATTTATACCCATAACATACAAGGTATAAAGGCATTATGAACTAATACAGTACATTGACTTTACAGTAAATGTTGAATACAATAATGCTCTAACAATCCCCCCTTTGGATTCAAGATTTAAAAAATATGACATCAGTCTTCAGCTCTTTGTAAAGTCAATCTTCTCCAACAGACACTCTATCAAACCATCTTCAAGTCTTGTACATGAAAACAGATCTTTGTAGCATTATCAGTCTTTGACAAACAGTAACTTCTCGTAACCTTCTTGATGCAAGAACCTTAGTTCTCATATTAACTTTAAGGATATGAAACCATCAATTTGGATGTAGACAGATCAGAAGCCAACAATTCGGATGTAAGAAGGATGCGAAACCATAAGGATTCGGATGCAAGAGGATGCGAAACCATATGGATTCGGATGCAAGAGGGTGCGAAACCATCCGTTTCGTATCAAGTTGGGTGTGAAACCATCCGTTTCGTATCCGTTTCGTATCAAAATACTCTTTTTTTTAATCAACACGGATTCAGATCAAGAAGGATTCAAAACCAATGGATTCGGACCAAGAAGGGTTCGAAACCAATGGATTCGGACCAAGAAGGATTCGAAACCAACAGATTTTGGACCAAGAAGGGTTCGAAACCAATGGATTCGGACCAAGAAGGGTTCGAAACCAACAGATTTCGGACCAAGAAGGGTTCGAAACCAATGGATTCGGACCAAGAAGGGTTCAAAACCAACAGATTTCGGACCAAGAAGGGTTCGAAACCAATGGATTCGAATCAATAAGGGTTCGAAACCAAATGATTTCGTATGCTGAAGGATCCGAAACCCCGGATTTCGTACTTAACTAGATCCGAAACCAACAGATTTCGTATTGGTCTTGAGGCGAAACCAACGATTTCGTATCCTTAAGGATCCAAAACCAAAACTATGTGATTCGAAATCAAGCTACAGTAAATGAAGAAGGATCCGAAACCATCTATGAATGATCTGAAACCATCAAGAACAATCCGAAACCTTCACTTCGAACTCGAAAATCACAGATTCAGTCTTAACTTTTTCAATTCTTGATCAATTATTATTCAATTTGCACAGATTTGTTCGAAATTTGATTCCACACACTTTCTTAGTTGATTACAAATCCTAATTCGATCAATTTAATCGAATTAAGATCCAAAACAGTAAGTTTAGGGTTTTCGAACAAACAGATCTAAAATGATCAAATCTGCAAATTCTATTCAGATTTTGGTAAAAATCCTTGTTTTAAAGATGATCAGGGATGAAAATCGAGTTCAGTAGTGTCAAGAATCAATCAAAAAGATCAAAAATGGCAGAAAAGATGAATTTTGGATAAATAGTAATCGAAGAAGGATCAGGAATCTTGATGAACAGTAATATATGAAGGATCCGAAATCTTCAGCTTCAATGTAAAAAATCTTCAATTTGGTCTTTGATCTGCTTGAATTTTCTGTTTAGCTCTGATACCAATTGATAAATCCAGAATCTAGCAATGAAATGTAGAGAGAGAATCTAGAGAGCACTAGTCATCCATATATTGATCTTTGAAAGAGTAAATGACAAATGCTACAAGTGTTACAAGTGTTACTAACAAATGAACTAGACATGCCTATTTATACCCATAACATACAAGGTATAAAGGCATTATGAACTAATACAGTACATTGACTTTACAGTAAATCTTGAATACAATAATGCTCTAACAACGGGCCTTACTCCTGAAGATTTAAAGAAGGCCCTAGAGCATGTTCAGGAACAAACTACAAGGGAAACTCTGGCCATGAAGCCCTCCGACTACATGACCAGAGCACATATCACAGAACTTGGACAAGGGGTACTCGACCAGGTCACAGAGTTCATTAAAGCCTTCACTACTGCCAACGCCAATTATGTCAAAGACTTTCGCAGAAGTGTGGGCAAAATGATAAAACCTTTCAATGATGGTTATCAAAAAATGTGAACCAATCAGTAATGTGGCTGTCCGGCTCTGAACGTGATTGGTGCAGAGTTGTATAATTCTTTTGACTCTGTTCTCACACTCTCTTTCTTTTTATCATGTGCTCACATCTAACCAAACTCTCTTTTCAATTTTTACCTCTTAAGCACAATGAGAAAAACTCATATGAGTTATCTCCCCCACTCTTTGATGTAGACCCTTCACCTCTCAAGGCCAGATCCATCATCTCTATGGCTCTTCCTGATGAAGTCTACCACTCCGTCATGAACCTGAAGAGTTCTAAAGCCATGTGGGACACAATATGTGTTCAATATGAAGGTACATCTGAAGTCCAGGATTCAAGAAAAATCAACCTGGTAAGACAGTATGAAAGTTTCATTTGTGATAAGAATGAAACTCTCTCTGAAGTTCACCAACGCTTTAACTGTTTAATCATTGACTTAAAAACTGTTGGTAAGGAATATTCTAACTTTGAGATCCTGACAAAGTTTTTGGAAAGTCTTCCTGAAAGCTGGGACAATTATTCTATGTGTTTTAAGCTCTCAAAGGATCTGAAATCAATGACCCTCTCTACCTTATTTGGCACTATGCTCAATCATGAGCAGTCGTGTCATCTTAAGAAGAATCTTGTAAAAGCTTCCAAAAGCACACCTGTTGCTTTACTCTCAGAGTTAATGCCCACTCAGCGCTCTACTGTCACTATCACTGAGTTGGAATCTAACTCTGATGAATCATCAAAAGCTGATCCTTCAAAAATTAATGAGTCACTGGCACTCCTGACTAATACATTCAGGAGATTTGCTAGAAAGAGTAACTTCAGAAGAAATAAACGTCTTTCACTCATTGACAAGCCAAAATCTTCAACCCCTGTAGATAAGGCAACTGCTACCTGCTTTAACTTTGAAAACGTAGGACACTTTGCTAGTGAATGCAGGTCAAAGAATGTCTTCAAACCCTCATCTTCTTCATACAAAAAATCCTATAACCCCAAGGCTAGATATGACAAATTCAAGAAGCTGAAAGAAAAATATGCAAAGCTGAAAAGGTTTAAAAAGAAAGGTAAAGACATGATCGATGAGGATCATGACTGGGCTGCATCTGATGAAGAATCATCTGACTCTGAAGATGATGATGAGTCCAATCTCTGCCTCATGGCTCAAATAGAAGAAGAGTAAGAACAAGATGAAATTCCTTCTACTTCTACCTCCACCTCTAAGGTATCAAACTCTCTCACTGATACTCATACTTCAGCCCTCAGTGACATCTAAAGACGTCGGATCGTCGATCTTTTGACTATTGATTTATATGATGCCATGAATGGCAAGACCAAAGCTGAAAAACTAAATATTGATCTTGCTGAACAACTTAAGAATTGTCATTTGGAAATTCAAAAGCTTTCTAAAACAGAAGAAAATTTGAAAGATCAGGTCTACATAAATCAAGTCATTCGTATTGAGCGAGAAGACGCTATCGTTGCATTAAAGGCTGAAAAGGCTACTGTTGAAGGATGGTGTAAAACCTCAACAACGATCACTGAGATATTAGGTGCTCAGATTCCTCTAAGTGACAAACGTGGTCTTTGTTACAAAGCTGACGTTGAAGAACCAACCACTGATCGTTCCATGCTTAAGCTGACACCTCTTCGTCTCAGTACTCGTCTTCTAAAACTCCCATTCCTGAGGTGTCACACCCCGCTAAAGCGGAAACACGGGATGTCACAGCTAAATGTTTCAAAAGCGATAGGTAGAAGACAACACACAATCATCATATCAAAATAGTACAAATACAACGCGTTTTTAGAAATACAACTTGTCCAAAATAACAAAAATAAACTTGACATTATGAAATAAGTTGGATGATGCTAATGTGATGCCTTCTAGAATGAATCCTTACTTGTTGTTCCCTGAAAAGCATGTAAAGGAGAGTGTCAACTATAACAATAGTTGGTGAGTTCATAGGTTTTGTATGCACTAAAAGTTTTTAATGCAAGTTGGTAAGTTCCGCACTTTCAAAGAAAGTAGTACAACACCCGGTTGTAAAGTTTGTCGTTTCGAATTTGCATGCTCATGGTATATAATGTGATTCCTCAGAGGTAGCAAGCTAAGCCATTACCCAAACCTCCTGACCTTGTATTAGTTTTCCCCGAGTCATCATGTTCTATCACTAACATGGCGTTGTAACAATTATGCACTTACTTTACCGTAAGTGGGTGGTCAACCAAATAACGTTATCCATAATTATCATGGCTCACACACGTGAGTTAAATAGGTAATGTAAAGAAAAGTTGGGGACTTTTGTATGATAGCGCAAACTTAGAAGCTTTCACATGTGCACACGTACCATAGAGAGCGTTTAAACATGCGTAGTATTTCAGTAATAAAACAGTTGAATTCGAATAAAGTTTGTAACATGCTTTCCACCCCAAAACGTATAAAACAGTAAAAAGGGGCTATGAAGACTCATATGGATAGCGTAGATGTTTCCCAAGAAACGCGAAATGTGTTCCGTAAGGCGATCCTACTCCGATCCTACGAATGTAAGGACACTAGTAAGATTCTAGGTTCTAGACTTTGGTCGTTTAAATATCCAATTCATCATAAAATGCCTTTGGTGAGATTTTGTATGTTGTTATAAGTTCTTTGATATCAATAGTTCGTATTCAAAATGAAACGTTACATATGATAGTTCGAGATTACCACAATTTCGTCATGAAGATGACGAAAAGGGTTAATAATAGGATCATATGTATAGTATATAAATAAAGTTAGATGTTAGGTCATATATATTACATATATATAAATACCACAATCCCATCATAAAATGATGAAAAGGGTTAATAGTTAGGTGTTAGATTGTTAGAGTATAAATAAAATGAGTAAGTAAATATATATAGGTATATTCCACAATTTCATCACAAGAATGATGAAACGGGTTCAAGAGGTAGCATATAGCTATAATATGATATAGTTGTTAGCTGTCCGGAATTAGTAGTCACTTTCGGTAAATTTTCGGATGACTCCCAGAGATCGTTAGGTTCTGATATTTTACGGCTAAGTACTTCCATGTGTTAGGAAACTTTTGCCATAAATCCCATGATTTTTAGAGTAATATAAGTGCATGAAATAAAACATGACGTAAACAGTGACAGAAAATGTTGCTGATGCGCACTGTTTTTGTGTAAACTGTTTGAAGGTCGAAAAATTAATGTTTTTCAAAGATTCCGGTTGGGTTTGATTCTTAACTCATAAAAGAAAATTCCAGAAGAAAAATCACCCCATTTGGAGCATTTTTGAGAGAGATATGGCCATGCAAAGTCAGTGGAAAAATCTGACAGATTGTTGTTGGAAATAGCTTCTTTATATAAATGCTCTTTTTCTATTGGCTCTATAAAGATATTGTTCTTTTTGCTTAGCCACGATTTTTGACACATAAAGTTAATATTTTCAGCTGAAAAACTTGCTTTTTGTTTACACAACCTACATGCAATGGGTTTAGACAAATCATCTAACCAAGACATTTTCAAAACTTGTTGTTTTTGAGTTTTTGTGAAACTATTCAAGTAAGACTTTCTTGGGTCACTAGTATGGGTTTGATGATGGATTCATCACACTTTTAATGACATGCAAAGTGTCATGGTGATGAATCTACAAACATTAGGATGCCAAGGATTTGTCTTAGCAAGAACAAAGTGAAAAGACTAGAGTTTTAAGAAGATAAACTTGAAATATGAAAGATGCTTGTATGTAGATGATTAAATGATGTTAGGAGCAGATTTTTACCTTGGGTTTTGGTGTTCTTGAGGGCTGGACTTTGAAGCCTTGAAGGAGAGAAAATAGAGAGAAATGGTTGTTTAGCAAATAAGTGAGGATACTTATGTTTCATGTAATCCTCTCGTTTCCATGTGTACTCAGGCCCACGCCTTGTGTTCCAGTGAACTTTCACTATTGGAATCTTGCTTCGCCTAAGACGCTTGACCTCTCGGTCAAGTATTTCGATTGGCTTTTCTATGATGTGTAGTTTATCATTGATTTGGACTTCTTCCAAAGGCACGGTTATTTCCTCGTTGACTAGGCATTTCTTTAGATTGGATACGTGAAAGGTGTTGTGAATAGCACTTAGTTCTGTTGGCAATTCCAGCCTGTATGCTACTGGTCTGATTCTTTCGGTGATTTTGAACGGTCCAATGTATCGAGGGCTCAACTTTCCTCGTTTTCCAAATCGGACGGTTCCCTTCCAAGGGGATACTTTTAGAAAAACTCTATCTCCAATCCGAAACTCTAACGGTTTCCTACGGTTGTCAGCATAGCTCTTTTGACGATCTTGAGCTGCTTTAAGTCTATCCCTGATGATTGCGATTTTGTCGGTGGTTTCTTATACGATGTCTGGGCTAGACAATTGTCTATCTCCAATCTCCAACCAACAAAGAGGTGATCGACACTTGCGTCCATACAGTGCCTCATATGGCGCACACTTGATACTGGTGTGATAGCTATTGTTGTAGGAAAACTCAACTAACGGTAAGTGGTTATCCCAACTTCCTCCGAAGTCTAACACGCATGCTCGAAGCATGTCTTCCAACGTTTGAATGGTTCGCTCGCTTTGGCCGTCTGTTTGGGGATGATAGGCGGTACTTAAATTCAATTGCGTCCCCAATGCTCTTTGAAGTGACTGCCAAAATCGATATGTGAAATGGCTATCTCTATCTGATATGATGGAAATCGGGACTCCATGTCGCGTAACAATTTCCTTGATGTAGATCTGAGCCAACTTTTCCATCTTGTAGTCTTCTCGAATCGGTAGGAAATGTGCAGATTTCGTGAACCGATCGACTATAACCCAAATCGAGTCGTGCCCTCGGGCAGTTCTCGGCAGTTTGGTTATAAAATCCATGGTTATTTGTTCCCATTTCCACTGGGGAATCTCTGGTTGTTGAAGTAAACCAGATGGTTTCTGATATACAGCTTTGACTTTTGAGCAAGTTACACATTTTCCTACGTATAAAGCAATATCCTTCTTCATCCCTGGCCACCAATAATATTCCCTTAAATCCTTATACATCTTATCCGCACCAGGATGAATTGAATATCGTGACTTGTGGGCTTCGTGCAGGATTATCTCCCGTATGTCGTTTGCTTTTGGAATCCAAACTCTGTTCTTGAAATAACGTACTCCATCAACCTTGGTTTCGAATCTGTTTTCCATACCGTGAAGTGTTACGTCCTGGTGCGAGTCTTTAAGCTTGTTTGTACCAGTGCTCCCATTGCTCGTGCACGTGAAAGTTTTGTCCTTTCCTTCCTACTCAAGGCATCAGCCACTACATTAGCCTTACCTGGATGATAACGAATATCACAATCGTAATCACTGAGTAGTTCTACCCATCTTCTTTGTCTCATGTTTAGCATTTTCTGGTCTAGAATATGCTGAAGACTTTTATGATCGGTGAAGATGGTACACTTAGTGCCGTACAAATAATGTCTCCAAATCTTTAAAGCAAATACTACAGCTCCGAGCTCTAAATCGTGTGTGGTATAGTTCTTCTCATGAACTTTCAGTTGTCGCGAAGCGTATGCTATTACCTTGTCTCTTTGCATCAACACACAACCTAATCCTTGATGCGACGCGTCACAATATACCACAGAATTGTCTGTTCCTTCCGATAATGCTAGAATTGGTGCATTGCACAACTTTTTCATATGGAGAAGTTGTAGAGGAGATGATACTGAGGAGACTTGCTTTGACTTAAAGCTTGCTTTGGTCTGCTTGCCTTTCTCACACGCTGAACCTAAGGATTCTTTGGCGTATGAGTGTTGAGGTAGACCAGTGACTAACTCTTTTGAAGAAAGAGTGTTCAGTGTCTTGAAGTTTAGATGAGAGAGCCTCTTATGCCATAGCTAGTTGACATCAGATGAGGCTTTTGAGAAGAAACAGGAGTTCTCAGTGGTTGTTGAGTCCATGTTTATTACATAAACATTTTCCAAACGATAACCGCTGAGAGCTATCTTCTCCTTTTTGTCAGCGACAAAGCAGGATTCCTTAGTAAAGATTACTTTGTTATCCTTGTCGCAAAGCTGACTGATGCTTAGAAGATTATGCTTCAGCCCTTCAACATATGCGACTCTTCTGAAGGTAGTTGTACCATTAGATAGTACACCAAACCCTCGGGTATGTCCATTTCCATTTCCACCGAAAGTTATAGAGGGACCCTTCTCTTCCTTGTATTCAGCGAGCAGGCTTTTCTTTCCAGTCATGTGTCTAGAGCATCCGCTATCGAGATACCAAATACCCTTCTTAACCTGCATTACAAAGGAAGATTAGTTTTTCTTGGGTACCCACTTAACCATGTGTACACATTTGTCAGTGGAAGTAGTTGGAATGGAAGGTTCAGCAATCTTCGCAGCATTTGAAGATTCAGCTTTGTCAGTCTTCACTTTGGTTAATTTTTTAACCTCAGTGGTCTTCTTTGCCTTGGGGGCAATGATCTTCACCTTAGCTATCTTTTCAGCTTGGGTGGCTGTGGGGCACTTACTAGAAATATGATTTGTAAGCCCACAGTGATAACATTTCCTATAAGCAAAAGTAGTTCTAGGACCATTTGCATGCTGAGCTTTAGATTTTGAATTGGAAGGACCAGCATCAAGTACACCTTTGGTATTGGAAATAGGAGGAACTATCAGTTCTTCAGATTTCTTACCAGTAACATCCACTTTGATTCTGGGAGTAGATCGCTGAATATATCCACACTGAACATATCCAGTGTTCTTGTTCCCTGAACCAGATGGATGAATCGCTGAAGCTGTAGAAGCATTCAGCTTAGGTATAAAGATACCCTTCTGAGGATTTTGATCATAAGCAATTCCTTTACCCTTGTCTTTCGAGAATAAGGAAGGTTTTGGATAATTAACTTTTTCTTTACCTTTAGTAGTTAAGGTAGAGATTTCCTCAGGGATAGGCGGTTTAGAAGAGGAACACTGAGAGGATGAAGTATCAGCGACTAAGGATACGAAAATTCCAAATAAGAGCAAGGAACGATCAGTGGTTGGTTCTAGAGTATCAGCTTTGTAACCAAGACCACGATTATCACTCAGGGGAATCTGAGACTTAATTATCTCAGTGATCTTTGTTGAGGAATTATACCATCCATCAACAGTAGCTTTTTCAGCTTTTAATGCAGCGATAGCTTCTGCTCGTTCGATTTTGACTAGCTGATTTAAGTGCACTTGATCTTTAAAATCTTCTTCAATTTTAGAAAGATTTTCTATTTGAAGGTGACAGTTTTTAAGCTGTTCAGCGAGATCAAGGTTTTGATTTTCAACTACAGTTTTGCCATTCATGGCTTCATATAAACTTCTAGTCAAGAGATCGATTTTACGAAGACTATCAGCTTCATCAATATTTGCAATATTGGTAAAGAAGGAAGGTGATACCTGAGTAGCAGAGGTTGAAGTGGAGGGAATGTCTGAACTTTCTTCCTCATCTTCAAGTTTGGCCATAAGACAGAGATTGGCTTCATCATCTTCAGAGTCAGATGTTTCTTCCTCATCAGAGTCAGCCCAATCATAGTCAGCCATCAGGCCTTTGCCTTTCTTCTTAAAGCTTTTCAGCTTCGTATACCTTTCTTTCAGCTTGGCGTATTTGTCATCTCTAGTCCTGAGGTTAGAGGATTTCTTGGGAAACGCTGAGTTTCTCGAAACTTTCTTTGACCTGCACCCGTTAGCGAAATGTCCTATCTTTTCACAGTTAAAACAAGTAGCAGTAGCCTTATCAACAGGAGCTGATGATATTGGCTTGTCAGTAATGGAAAGAGGTTTATTCTTTCTGAACATTTTCTTTTTGGCGAATCTCCTAAACTTTTTAGTGAGGAGAGCCAAAGATTCATCAAGATCTGAAGAGTCAGAATCTGATGACCTTTCAGAGTTACTCTCCAACTCAGTGATAGTGACCGAGGGTCGCTGAGTGGAAGGTTCCTCTGAGATTAAAGCAACAGGGGTGCTTTTGGAATCTTTTACAAGATTCTTCTTAAGATGACTTGATTGCTCATGATTCAGCATCGTGCCATATAAGGTAGAAAGATTCATCGATTTGAGATCTTTTGACAGCTTGAGACACATTGAATATTTGTCCCAGCTTTCAGGTAAACATTCTAAGAACTTTGTCAGTACTTCAAAGTTAGAATATTCCTTACCAACAGTTTTCAGATCTATTATTAAGCAATTAAAACGTTGGTGTACTTCAGAGAGAGTTTCATTCTTACCACAAATGAAGCTTTCATACTGTCTTACCAGGTTGATCTTTCGAGATTCCTGGACTTCAGAAGTACCTTCATACTGAACACAGATTGTGTCCCACATAGCTTTTGAGGTTTTCAGGTTCATGACGGAATGGTAGACTTCGTCAGGAAGAGCCATGGAGAGTATGGATCTGGCTTTGGTGTCGATAGCCACTTTCTTCTTATCTTCATCAGTCCACATATGAATTTCCTTAGGAATCAGCCTTTCTGGAATAGCAGGTCCATTCTCAGCGGCTGGAACTGCAGCATCAATTCTTACAGAAATATATGGGTCGTTTTCAAGATAATAAGGCATAGTAGGGTCTACACCTTCTAAGAAGCGAATCATCCTATTTTTCCATAGATTAAAATTATATCTGGAGAATCTAGGGGGTTTTGCAAGAGAACCGTTGTCAATATAGTTTATGTTTGTGTTGGTAGCCATTTTAAGAAATAGCTAGGAAGAGAAATCTTAGTATAGATCAGATCTTGGTTATGAGATTAAACAAATCCGCTCTGATACCACTTGTTGGTCCCGAAAGGCTATACAAGTTTGTAGAAGGGGGGGGGGGGGGTTGAATACAAACATACGTTTTTAATTTTCTAAATTGTTTATTGATAAATCATTAACAATTTATAGCTTGTTGCGGAACAATATAAGGAATAAATCCTAATCTAAACAAGTTGGAACACTAAGTTTTCTTGCACTAAGAAAGAGAATGAAATTACTAATAATAACCTATCTCAAGATAAGAAGATGACTTGACCAGAGTTAGCAAGTGCTTCAAGAATGAAGTTGGAGTCCTTCTTATATACTGCATGTTTTTAATGCATGGCAGTTTATACTTTACACGTGGCAACAACTGATTGGTTGTAGGATCTGACTTGAGTAGACAACCTTAGTAGCCGCATGGTGAACAATGTAGCATCAGAGTAGTTGTACGATTTCAGACAATAAGGAGGTTATTTTCTGACATATCGTACGGAGTCGTGAAAGGGTGGTTAAGACAAAAGTACTTTGTACGGAGGACTTCATGATCAGCTTACGTTGATTCAGCGCTTTATCATTCTATATCAGTGAATGACAAAGTTCAGTGATAGCTGAAGTCTTGTACTTGATACTTCACGTTGAGTGGACAAATCTGAGTCTTCGCTGATCCGCATCAGTTCATTAGGAGACTTGTCGCTGGTTCTTGAGCTTGATCTTCGACTTCAGCGTAGAACTTATGTTAACGTGAAACTTGTCTTCAGGGATCATAAGTAAACAACTATGAATGTCAGCGATCACCAAATAGGTCTGAACAAGCTCAGAGCTATATTCCAAAGAATATATGGTGAACAGTTATGCTGAACAATGTATGAGATCATCAGCGATCATCAACAAGACTGAACAGGCTCAGAGCTTGCTGAATGAACATGGTTCGCTGAATGTCTAATCTAAAGAGCAAGAGTTCCTATCAGCGGTACTGGAAACAGTCTTAGTACTTATCAGCGATAGTGAAACTCTTATACATTGTTTACTTACAATTTTCACTAAGTAGAATGGAGAGGGTCATTATCAAATCACTGAGGGTTTGGATCAACAAGTTTTCGCAAGTAACTTGTTGCGAAAACTCTACTTGTAAAAAATTTGAATCTTTAAAAAGTTTTCCCATGGAACTGATGAAGAACTTTTCTCAAGTTCATCATGACCCCAAATTCAAATCGATAAAAAATGATGTTTTAGCACAAAAACCACACAGACCCTTTCGAAAACAACTACCCACATGAAAACGACAACAAATCCACAATATAAAGCCCTAAATCGAAGAATTTGATACTGACCCAAATAACGAACATGAACCAAGATCAATTTTTTTTGATGAATACTAAGTATAAGAAATTACCACAGATGGATACGAAATCAATATATGAACATGAATCAACAAGAATTAAACCACAAAACTTACAAACTCAATGAAATCAATTTCACAGAAGATGAACAGTTGTCAGATGGATTTTTCACAAATAAGCATACAAGCAGATGATAATCGATAAAATCATATGGATAGAAACAATTTGAACCACAAAATGAGTACAAAGAAACAAAAATCAAGAGAAATAATTACCTGATTGATGAGATTGAAAGATTACAAGTCGAAGTAAAGATGAAAGGGATGAACAGTTACACTCTGGAAGCAAGTACGATGTTTGCCAAGAAAACAAGTGGGAACTGAAGTGTTTGAAAGATTGCTTTTATACCCTCTAATTAAAGTGACACGTGGCACGAGTATAGAGGACACCTATTTTTCGTAAACAATAGAGAAAATACATGTTAGAAGGATTGACAAGGCACTGTTCATCAGGTTTTCGCATGAAACAATATGTGAAAACCCCAAAGTGAAAAAGTTTTTGTATCATATAGAGACCAAAGGAAAAACTTTTCGCAACAAATAAGATGCGAAAACAAACTTTTCGTATACAATATGATGCGAAAACTCTACTTTTCGCAAGCAATTGAATGCGAAAACAAAGTTTTCGTATCCAATGTGTTGCGAAAACTTTAGTTTTCGTATCCAACTGCATGCGAAAACAATACTTTTCGCAAGCAACGTGTGCGAAAACCAAAGTTTTCGTATGCAGTTGCATGCGAAAACTATTGTTTTCGTAATGAACTGAATGCCAAAACTTAAGTTTTCGTACCCTTTGGTTGCGAAAACTAAGGTTTCCTCAACCAATTGGTTGCGAAAACTAAGTGTCTTCCACAAAAAAATGCAACTTCTTCAGTAAAAAACAACCTCTCAAAAATCTTTCATCAGATTAATACATTTGAAGCTCACTCTTTCTTGAAAAAATTGTTTCCCTCTCTCTCAAAATTAGAACACACTTACAGACTTATACCATCTTGCTCCCCCTTGAAAGATGCATAATCAGTGAAATAAACTTCACATATAATCTGCAAGTACAGATGAAAAACTTGGTACTCATTGAACATGAGTCCGAATTGTTAGAAGTATCTCAGTTAAACATACTTACTCCCCCTCAAATATAGAATATTAATAAAAACAGACACACACACTCCCCCTCAATGTGATAAAAAAAATCAAAGGCATGCCGATGTGTTCAACATCCCTAGTTTGCTGATTAGAAAATTAAACCTCTTTTCATATGAAGGTTTTGTGAATAAGTCAGCAAGCTCTAGTTCAGTTGGCACAAAGTGCATTTCTATGGTTCCTTTTTCCACATGATCTTTAATAAAATGATATCTTACATCGATATGCTTAGTCTTGGAGTGTTGAGCCGGATTTAGAAACAATAAATAATAGAAAAATAAGTTGTATCCTAATCAAATGATTGCGGAATAACAATTTTTATCTTTCTAAATTGAACATTTTTCTGCTTATCAAATGCACGAGTTCCACAATAAGAACAACAAAGTTGCTTTTGTGTTATCCTAATCAAATGATTCGCAGAATATATAGGATTTGGTTTATCAAAATACTTACCTTTATGAGCATTGTTCTTCTTGTTCACCGCAGGTGGAGGAACAGATAATTTAGGAGCATCTTTTTCAGGAGTAGATCCTTTTAACCTTCCAAACCATCTTCACAGGCTTAAAGATAGGAGTATCTGAACTTGTAGCAGCATGGTTAGAGTCAGAAATCTTAGAACGAGGAGAAGTGTTTTTCTTTGATTCACTACTCTTCTTTCTTTTCTTTAAGGGTTTTTCAGAAATAGGATCTTTCTTTGTATTTGAACATTCTCCCTTACAGAAACTACTTGAAGGTATTTCATTTTTCAAAATGAAATCATTATGGTCCGAAAGCTTCTTTGAAAAATCAAATGCACAAGCTTTTCCTTTATCACAAACTTCAGGCTTTGAACTCTCCTTGGAAACAAGGTTAGTTTGAAAATCCTCAAAATCAAAATCAGCATCAACTGAATGAACTTTATCTTTCGACAAAGTTTGTCAGACTAAGAGATCTTGTCGGGAAACTCGTGTGCAACAAGTCGTTCTGATCGCACAAATAGTGTGCGAGGAGCCTGTTTTATTGCACAATCGTATGCGATGAACTTTTCCGGCGATGAAGTGTTATGCGACTTAAAATTCTGATCGTACAAGGTGTTGTCGCACAACCGACGTGCGATTAGAAAGAACAGATGTGTAATGCGACAACGATGGTGCTTTTATCGCATAGACAGCATGCGATAACCAAGAACATGCGGCAACTTTGATGTTTCCGGCAAACTTTTCCAGAATCCGGCAAACTCACGGTTTTCCGGCGACGACTTCCAAATCACATCAAACTCGTTGATTTCTCAACGATTTTAAAATCTGAAAGCTGCTGTATGATCGAAAACACAAATCAAATTGATCAGTGATAACAAAATTCTTCAAATCTCACTCAGAATACACAATCGATTATCATCTTCGAAATGATCATCGTAAGAACAAAAACCAATCTGTCGACTTGCAATAATTCAAACTTCCTGAATTTGTTAGTGATTTTCGAATTTAGAAGTAGCAATCTAATTCAAATCATCAACAATATCAATCTGTGGAACAAAAACTAATCAACAAACACATTAAAATCTCAAATCTATCATACTTTTGTAAAAAAAATATATCGATGAACACACTGTTAACTTTCAAGATTTCAAAAATCCAAGAATTTTCTTGTTTAAAAATCAAATCAAAATGCTTATATGATTCACAACATGATTGAAAACAGTTTTGTGAAACAAAGTCAGTCCAAAACACAAAGATTTTCCAATTTTTTTGAAGATTTTTAAGAAAAATCTCAAAAACTCAAAAATTTCTCAAATCTTCAATTTTCTTCAAAAATTGACAAAAAATTCTTCAAATCAGTGCACAATCCAATCTGATCAAGCTCTGATACCACTTGTGAGTCCAATCTAATCAAGTAACAATTATAAGAAACCAAGATATTTTCATTAGATGAGAGAAAGAATACAAAGTATGAGTTAGATCCACTTTCTCTCTCTAGAAAGTCATCCTTCTCTTACCCACAATGATCTCACGTCTAAGTCTTACACCAATTCCCTATTACAACTCACTATTTATACTCCTTGACTATTTCACTTAATACATTGACTTTGACCCTCTTTTACTAGACTTTGACTATTTACAAGTATTACAACATGTTGACTTTGACTATGACTTATCACTAAATCTTGAATACATTTTTGCTCCAACACAATCTCTGTCACAAAGTTGACTGATGCTGAACAAATTATGACCAAGTCCCTCCACGTGCAGAACCTTTTCAATTGAGATCGTGTCATTTTTCAATGTTCCATGACCTATGATGTAGCCTTTTGTGTTGTTGCCAAATCCGACTGATCCTCCAGGATGTACATTATAATTGTGCAATAGGTGCTTGTACCCTGTCATGTCTAGAAGCACCAGAAACTATGACCCACACATGACAGTCCTGAAATACAAATGACCTCATCTTAGGTACCCATAACAGTATGGGTCCTTTTTTGTTAGTACGAATCAGTTTGTTTAATTGAGTTGAAGAACCATGGATTTTTCCTTGAAAACTTAGTTCTTTTTGTGAAGTCGGTTTGTTAATTTGATCTTTTGTAACCCATTTCCAAACCAGATTCACATCAACTGATTTTATTTTCTTCTTCTTTGTTTTCTTATTAAGACCAAAACCAAAATTTCTAGCCGATTTGTTAGCTGAAGATTTTGAAGAAGAATTGGAAGTATTAATGTTTTTCGGCCTTTTATTTTAGAAACTTTGCGATTAAGCAAGAAATAGTTATCCCAACAATGAGCGCAATGTATTCGATGTTTAGCTTGTGTCAACAACTTAAAATCGGAAATTTTTGTTGTTTTATTAACACTAGCTTTGTAAACATTACAAGAATGATTACAATTTAACTTATTGAATTGAATACAGTTCTTAGTATTGAAAACCCTATTCTTGCAAGAATCACTTCGCTTCCTCAAATCCAAGAACTTTTCTTCATCCACTTCTGAAAATGAAGAGGAAGGAGTGTTAGAGAATTTAGAATTAGGAGAATCATTTGAACATAAATCAGATTTAGTACCTGATGATTCCCCCTTTTCAAAGATACTATATTCTTTTTCATTTGTGTCTGAATTTGATTCAAATAACGAATTTTCAAAACACACAAATGATGATTTATCAGTTAAAATTGATTCTTTTGTTTCAAAGCTGATTTCTTTGATAGAACTTTTGACTTTTGCATCAACTGAACTTGAAGATTTATTCTGATTTTTGGATTTGCATTGATTTGAACAATTTTCTTTAGCATTTGAATCCTTAGATTTTTGACAATTCAAATATTTGGGATTCAAGACGTCGAATCTCAATCTGAAGATCAAGATTGACTTTTTTGACTATGATCCAAATCCATCCCAATATTTACACAATCATCCTCTAAGTTTTCAATTAACAATTTTAATTCAGAAGTTTGATTTTCTAATTCAACAATTTTAATCAATGCAGAATCAAGATCAGGAAATTCAGAATTAGTCTCATGAACAAACTCATTTTTAACAGAATCTTCTTGTATTTCAGACTTTATTTCATCAAAAGATTCAGATTTGTCTGAGTTAGGTTCTTTATTTTGAGAATTTGAAATTTCAACCTCAAATTCTTTTGAAAACAATAAATTGAATTCAGTTTATTCAACCTTTTTGGTTTTATAACTAGAATTCAGTTCATCATATTTGAAATTTTTTGTATTGAATCTGAGTTTTTCTTTAGAACCTTGCTCTTTCTTTTCTTTCTCTTTTTCAGAAATCGGAGTTGAAATACTTTCAGATTTTGTAATTTTTTTTGATATTGGAGGTATTTCTTTTGAAATATTTTCCTTTAAACCTTCACCCAATTTTTCAAGAGTATACAAGTTTTCGGGTGCTTTTTTTAATACCTCAACATTAGTAAGACCTAGCCCCATTTTAGGATTATAAAATCTTGTATCTTTTGGGTTGCTAGTCAATAATTTCAAAGTTTGCTCAGTTTGACCTCTTTTGAAGTTCAAATCTTCTAATTGTTTAATCTTTGCGTATGCTTCTGTTCTTTCATCAGAAATAACTTTAAGTTTAAATTTCAAATCAATATTTTCATCACTCAAAACTCTCATCTCCTTTTTCAAATCATAAATCTTTGTTTCAAGTTCTTATTTTTAACCTTAATAACTTCCTTTTCCTTTTCTCTATCTTCGGCTAAACATTTGTAAAGAAGCGCTTCGTCTTGATATTTTAATAAGGAACTTTTTTCAAGACTGAAATTCTTTTGCATTTTGTCAAAATCCTTTATCATCGTGTTAAGTTCCGATATCAAGTTAAGCATTTCTTCACTTTCGGAAAAATTAGAATGTTCATCATTATCAGAAGTGTAAGAAAGAGATTGTACCTCAGATTCCTGATCATCCTCATCGATATTGGCCATGAGACTGTACTTTATCTGTTGGTCCCAAAGGGGTTATACAAGTTTGTAGAAGGGGAGGTTGAATACAAACACACAATTTTTATCTTTCTAAATTGTTTATTGATATAATCAAACAATTTACAGTTCGCTGATATCCGCATCAGGTCACTAGTAGACTTAGTCGCTGGTTCTTTAGCTTGATCTTCGACTTCCGCGTAGAACATGGTTGACGTGACTCTTGTCTTCAGGGATCATAAGTAAACAACAAAAGTTATCAGCGATCATCAGTGAGACTGAACAGGCTCAGGGCTCACTGATGAACAGTGTTCGCTGAATGCATAATTTAAAGCGTATGTTTTCATCAGCGATACTAAACAGACTTAGTATATTTTCTTTGATGACAAAACATTAATACATATTGTCTACTTACAATTTTCACTAAGTGTTTCTCAGAGTCATTATCAAATCACTACGGGTTTGGATCAATAATCTCCCCCTATTTGATGATGACATAGCAATAAAAGAAAATTGCTAAGTGAGAAAACATAAGGATAAAAAGGACTCATAAAATATTTGTCCCATTTACTGTTTTCAGGGATCTTTTTAAGTACTGATGGAGTAAAGTACATTCACTGAAAATTTTCATTAACTTCCTAGAGTTTACAAGGGGAAGTGGAAAAATTACAAGTACAACGAATAATAATTACAAGTACAAAAAAGTTACAAGCTGATAAAAGATAGAAGAATTACAAACGAGATTCTATCAGCTATTCAGGCTCATTCTTGATGAGAAGTTCATCAAGAGTGTTTGTGCTCGGAAGCATCCAATCAGGGACCTTTTCTCCTAGTGCCTTTCTTCTCTGTGCTTCTTTGAAGATTAAGGGCTTCATGAAATATCCGAGCAGGTCTTCTCTGAGTCCGCACCAGTAAATGAGATCTCTGAGGTGTTCGATAGGGGCAACGCATAGCTCAAAGAAGCGTTGAAAGCATTTTCGTCCATGGCAGTCAAGAAAGAAAATACCATGAGGTTCACTTATGACTTTTCCAGGGATAAATCGTTCACCGGGGGGCAGGGAAACATCCAGCACTGAGAGGTCAGGGTCAGGACCAAGGACTTCTTCTCATGAAAAACCAATGCCGGTTTCATTTCTGATAGGAGGACCTGAAGCTGTGGATTCCTTCTTTTTCTTTGCAGCAGGCCTTCTATGTTGAACTGGAGGAGGAGGGATATCAACGGCTGATGTTACCAAGTCGATCAGTCTGCTAAGAGCTTTCTCGACATAGCTTTTGTAAGTTGATCGTGAGCGCTGAATGGCTATCCGCATCTCTAACCATTCAGAGAAACCAAGCTGATCAAGCCACGAGGTATAGATAGTTTGCCTTGTGACCATTCTCCCTGATAATCTGAATGTCAACGATAGGAACTTTGTTTGTTGTATGACCCCTGATGTTGACTTGTTTGATTCTAGATACATGGTGTCGATGGCGAAGTCTTTCTTTACTCCATGTCACTGTGGATTCAGAGACCTTAGCTTTCTCTTCTCTGATCTTCTTGGCGTCTTTCTAGAGCTTTCGTTGAACAGAGATAGGTACCTTCTTCAGGTCTGGATCCATTACCGAACGCTGAACGAGTTCGATGGCATATTCTTTGCCTTTTTCTTTAGCTCTTTTTCGTTCGGCAAGGAGTTTCTCAGCCTTGAAAGCTTCAACGATTTCCTTTGTTGATAGGATGTTGAGATGACGAGGAACGATGCGCTGAGCCTCAAGCTTTTGAATCATGGTTGCTCTCTTTTTCAGTTCTTCTTCACTTGGCTTTTGAGGAACCAAGGAAGGTCTTTTATTGTGCGAGAGCAGTTCTTCTTCTTCTTCAATAGCTTCATCAGTCTCAGCGAAGGAGACTGGGATTATTTGTAAGTCTTCAGCACCCGGGGCTGGGATTATTGGTGATGTAGGAGCGTCAGCTTGACCCTCAAGCAGGGGAGAGGACTAGCTGAAACAAAACGATCATAGAGTTAAGATCATTTTGAATAAGAGATAGAGAAAGGATAGGTTAAGTGTTTAAAGGTTTGAGTGAGAGTAGGATGGATATTGAGAAGGGGTAGAGGAGGGATGCATAGTAAGGGAATAGAATATAACATAACTGACAAACTGGCTTCTTGAGGTTTGGTTTTGGTCCCCTCCCCTTGTTCAGTGATAACGACCCCTTTCAGAGCTGGGGTCCTCTTGGGCTTCTGCTGAAAAACGAAGCCTTCAACATCATCATCATCATCGTCATCATCATCATTTTTGGGTGATGATGAAGGTTCGTCATCCTGAAGATCCAGGTCTTCGTCGTCTTCTTCAGCTTCTTCTGAAGAATCAACATGTATTGGTGAATCAGCATGTTCTTCGACATTCTCCCCCTCAGAATTTGCATGTTCGAAGAACTCGGTTCCCTCAGGGTTTTCAACTCCCTGAGGTTTTTCAGCATTTTCCTCCCCCTCCGAAGCATGGGGAAGGTCTTCTTGAGTCTTCTCCCCCTCTTCCACATGTTGGATGGGGGAGGTAACAGTAGTAGCAATAGCATCAGTGGTCTTAGGGTCCCTGTCTTCTTGGCCAGGGATCCCAAGTTGTGTTTCCACCACTGCCATTCTGTCTTCCAGGCCAGAAATAGCAGGGGTGCCATGGACGATGAAGTCCACTGCCAGCTCCATCTTTTCTCGGTCAGTTTGATAAAAGTGGGATAGAGGGACAGTGGGAGCATTGAGACGATCAAGAATCTGTTGTAGTAGATCAGTGGAGGAGCCAACCTTGTAACCGAGATCATCCATTGCAGTGTTCAAAGAACCCACATCTCCCTTAAGAGTAGAAACCTCTGTGTTCAGCGTTGTGACCTCGCTGGACAGGGCTTTGAATTTGAAGGAGAGGTCAGTGTTGTTGTTGTTGAGGGTACTGAGTGTGGAGGAGTTGTTCGTGAGAGCCTCAGCAACAGAAGACAAGTTGCCTTAAACTTTGGACATATTAGGAGTGGAGGCTTTATCAGCTACAACCTCAACCAACTACTTTAAAGTCTCCCTAGCGTTTGTAACCGCTGTGGAGTTCGAGGAGATGGTGGTTGTGAGAGTTTCCACCTTATTAGCAATCTCCATGAGGGAGTGGCTAATGGTGCCCAAATTAGGACATGTAACAGAAAATAACTTATGAACAAAGGAAAGCTCAGAAGTTGGAGGCTCAGAGAGAGAAGTGTTTAGGTTACCTGGAGGCAGGTTGGAAAAGGTGTGGATGTCACGGTAGCCTGATAGGTGTTCCATGTCATCTTCTAGTGTGCGGTGGGAGGGAGCTCCTTCAGGTCCTTTATTTTGATCCATAAATTTCTGTTGCTCAGCGGCAAAGCTGTCATCCAGATGGATGACATGTGAAGGTGATGCAGAGAGAAAAATGAATGTAGAAGAGTCCAAAGAATGAGGAGAAGCAAAGGTTGAGAAGAGGGTGTGGGTAGCAGATTCAGCGTTGGATCCGCTGAGAAAAATCTCTTCAGTACTTGGAGGTACTGAGAGTGGGGGGTCCTGATCCATGGTAACTTCAGTGTCTTGAGGCACTGAAGTGGGTATCGAAGAGGTTGGTTCAGCGGATGTGGCGGAGCGTGCCATGAAACCATCCAGCGTCTTCTGTAGAGAGACAGATGCGGAGTCGTCAGCCTGGGAAGGCTTGGGTTGCTCCTTGGAAATCTTCTTGGTCTTATGTATGCCAAGTGGGGATTTAGAATGTTTTCTCTTTCGAGATGGAGTGGTGGTTGCGGCCTGGGTACCAGCGGTTGGGACGACCGATGCCGAGGAGGTAGCCGCAGAAGTAGAAGAAGTAGAGGAGCGAAGAAGAGGTAAGAGAGTAGAGAAACGTACCTCATTTGCGATTGGTTTGTAGTCCAGTACCTTAGGGCCGACCTGGGACAACTTCAGGTCTCCCTCAGCAGGGTTCTTTTCCTTCAGGCCATGCAAGAAAAGGGCTGATAGAAAACGCGGATATGGAACGTTCACTGGCCTATTTGGGGCTTCGATGTGTTCCATCAGGTCTTCAAAGATTAGACGAGCCCAATCCACGTGCAGACCTTTCATTAATGCGTAACCCATGGCAGATTGGGTCTTCGAGGCCTGATCAGTAGACCCGATTTTTGCTGACATACAACTAATGAGATGAGCAAAGATGAAGTTCATCTCGCTGGGCATTTTGCTCTTCATCGCGGTGGTTATCTTCTTCTCAGGTTGGTTGTCGCGCCATGTGTTCTAGTTATACTTCATTGCGTCCAAGAAGGAGATAATTTCAGCCTTTCCTTCGTTGGAGTTGGTGTCAAGGAAAGGGACAAACTTGTTTTCTTTGGAACTGCCAGGGAGGTTGAGAGCTGATCTGTTAGATCTGAAGTTTTGTAAATAAACCAAGTGTTGAAGATCTGATAAGAAGACTCAGATGTTCTGAGTAGAGAAGTCAGAGGTCTGACTGTGAAAGCTCAGAAGTATTGATTAGTGGAAAGAGAAGTCAGATGTCTGAGTTAAGGAGTCAGAAGATCTGAGAAGCTTTATCAGAAGAATGTTCAGAAGTTCTGAACTATCTGTTCAGAACTTATGACGAGATACTTTACTTAGTATTTTACAAACTAATTAGGACACGTGTTATGTTCTTATTAGTCTTTCTTATTTGTACTGTAGCTTTAAGATGTCCGTTGCAGTATAAATAGTAGTTAGCTCTATGTTGCTAACTGATTGATTTTTCCCGTATAACTTTGTATTCATTCCTTGTAATCTTTGAGATTCTCTCTCTCTTAGAACTGTAATTATGTTCATCATTGAATACAATTGGGCTTGATCATACAACTTCTCAATTACTGCTTTCTATATTGATTGTAAGATTAGATCCTGTTCTTTCAATTGGTATCAGAGCCAATCAACAAACAAATTCGTTCAAGATTGTTATCGCGAAGGTCAATTGATCAATTTCTTGAAGATTTCTTGATTCATTCAAAATTCGATTCCGCTGCTAGGGCTAGTTCTTGAATTCTTGGCAATTTTTGAATTTCCTGTTACATTTCGATCAAGAAACTCGAATTTGTCTTTCTGTTGAATTTTCTTACAATCATGTCTTCTAAAGAATATCTAGCCATGGGATCTGAAACCAAACCGCCGGTTCTTATACCAGAAGAGTATCAGCAATGGAAAATTCGTATGATCCAATTCCTAGACAATATTGATGAAAATCTAATGGTCTCTATTCGAGAAGGTCCAATTGAAGTGTACATCGATGTTGCTGCAACCCCTGCTACAGAGACAACTCCAGAAATTCCAGCGACCAGGGTGAAAAAGAGTTATTCCCAATACACAGCTGAACAGAAGAATAGGCATGCTATTGACAAAAGAGCAATTACTTTGATGACTTTGGCTGTCCCAAATGAGGTTCTTAACAGGATTGACAGTGGATCATCAGCTAAAGAAATGTGGGACGAATTGGAAAGGCAAATGTTAGGAACTGTGAGATCTATTCAGGCAAAGTTAAATCAAAGCATAAATGCTTATGAAAGGTTCAAAGCAAAAGAGTCAGAAAGTTTGACACAGACATATAGTAAATTTTGCACTATTCTAAATGACTTAAGAAGAAATGGACTGAAGAAAACGAAGTCAGAAATAAATTACAAATTTCTGAACAGTCTAAATTCAGAATGGTCATCATTTGCCATAAGTCTGCAAATGAACAAGGATATGTGTGAAGAAGACTTAAATGATTTGTTCTGTGTTCTTAATCAACATGAAGACTCTGTCAAGTTAGTTGTGGAAGAGAAGAAAAATGTTGCTGATCAGTTAGCGTTCTTATCAAAGTCCAAAGCAATCAAAGCACCCAAAAAGACTGCATATCTATCAGAGATACCTAATCTGGAAGAATCTGACAAGGAAGAAGGATCAGAAGATGATGAAGATATCAAGATAATGGCTGAGAAACTAGCTTTGTTGACAAATACTTTCAATAAAAGGTATGGGAAGGGTAGATTTCAAGGAAATTATAAGAGAGTTGGGAGTTCAGATTATAAGAAGAAAGAAGACAGAGAAGAAAATAAGTTTGAAAAGAGAGTAGAGAGAAGTGAAGAAAACAATGAAGAGAAGGATGAGAGAAAAGAAAAGAATCTGTGTTTCAAGTGTGGAAAATCTGGCCACTATGCTAAAGATTGCAGAGTTAAAATTGTGAAAGACTATGAGTACTACACCAAGAAGGCTCAACTTGCAAAGAAGAGAGATGATAAAATTGCTTTATTGGCTGAACAAGAGAATTGGTTGTACTATACTTCTGATGAAGATGATCATATCAACTTTCCACAGATGCAGAGCTATATGGCAAAAATGAGGAATGAGGATGATTCTGATTTTGAAGATGCTGATTCTGAGTCATCTGCTGAGGTACATTCTTCACTTGAATTAGAATTAATGACACAGATTGGTGAAATGAAAACTGAATTTGCTAATCTAAGAAAACAGATAAAAGGAGAAAGAAATTTGGTTAACAAATTCAGAATTGAAAAAGAAGTAATAAAAGAACAATATGAAGAATCTGAGACTGAGAAACAAAAAGTTAAAGATGAAAATTCTGAATTGATGAAAAGGCTTTCTGAACTAAAAGTTGAGTTTTCAAAAATAAAAGATGAAAAAGGTGATTTACAAATAAAATTTGATATGTTATTTGAAGAAAGAAAAAAATTTATACACCAAAATTAAAGAATTAGAAGATCTGAATTTGAAAAGGGGTCAGACTCAGCAAACACTAAATCTTTTGTTAAGCAATGTTAAAGATACAAGATTTTACAATCCAAAGAAGGGATTGGGATTGGAAGAAAATGTCACTTTAAAAAGAGCTCCAATCAACTTGTATGAAAAACTTCAAATTTCTAAGCCAAAAATCCCAGAAATTGTTGAAGTTTTCATAAGACCTGCCAGTTCTATAACAAGTTCTGACAATTTGCAAAGACCAAATTCTAAAAAGTCAGATGAGAAAATTTCTGAGTCTAAAACAGAAAAGTCAGTTGATTCAGAAGAAAAGGTTAAGAAAGAAGTTTCTAAACCAACAGATGAGAAGCCAAGATACAATGATACTAAATTCAAGTATGATTCTTTAAATGTCAGCTACAAAAATAAACAACCAAGTTTTTCATATCATGACATTGAGAGCATATTTGACACAAGTAAAAATTCTGAAACAGTCAATCAGAAGTCTGAAACTTCTAGTCAGGATTCTGGACTTTGTAGTCAGAACTCTGAGCCTAAAGATCAGACATCTGAGTCTGTAAATCAGAACTCTGACTCAAATAGTCAGAAGTCTGATTCAACTGGATCTTCTGAAACAAAATCAGATGAATTTTTACAACTTGAAAAGAGATTTAATCTTGTGAGTCAAGAACTTGAGGACTTAAGGAAAGCTTATGATGAACTTGAAAATGATTTCTGTGAGGTGGATACTAAACTTGAAGAAGCTTTGAAAGAAAAGAATAATTTCATTCAGAAAATAACAGAGCTTGAAAAAACTGAAGACTGAGTATGATCTTTTTAAAATTAATGCTTCAAGAGAAAATGATAAATTCTTTAATGAATCAAGTACATATGAAAAAGGTGAATCATCTAATTCTTCTAACAAAAAGAACTTGAATTTTTCAGAAAAAGAAGAAAGCAAAAGGAAAGATGATCTTGCAAAGTTGAATGATCTGAAAAGGGATCTTGAGAAGCTTAGAATGAAATCTACTTCTGAACTCAAGGCTAGAAATTCTTGTAATAAGGGCAATTGTACTCTGAACAATATCAATAAAAATGAAATGATCTATGTTTCAGATTTATTGTCACTTGCAAAGAAAAATCTTGTTTGTGTTAGATGTAAAAATGATTCATTCCAATATTCTCATAAATGTCAAGTCAAAATAACTTCTGTTTCATACATAAGAAAAGATATTCAGAAAGTTTCTGTTTCTCAAAATACAGAAAAGAAGAAATTTTCTGTTCCTCAAACTCAGAAGAAAGAAAAGATAAAAGAAAAGAAAGTTGAAAATATAGCAAAACCAAAAGTTACAACTCTCAAAAAGAATTTGAACAAGCTTGTAAGCAGAAAATGTTCTGACTTCATAAAAGTTCAAGGAAAGTGGTGTTTGAAGAAAGATTTTGAGTGTAGAGTAAAAGGTACTAATGTTAAATCCAATGACAAAGCTAACAAAGATGGACCCATTCCAAAATGGGTACCTAAACCTAACTGATCCTTTTGCAGGGCTGTCATGTGTGGTTTTTAGATTCAGGAGCTTCAAGACACATGACAGGTCAGAAGTCTTTTCTATCAAACTTCACAGAAAAGGCTGGAGGAGCAGTAAACTTTGGAAATAACAGCAAAGGACAAGTCAAAGGTTATGGGGATTTAACTAAAGGGGATCTGACTATCCAAAAGGTTTTCTATGTTGAAGGATTACAGCATAATCTTTTCAGCATAAGTCAGTTTTTAGACAGTCTTTGTCAAATTAAGTTTCAAATAACAGGTTGCATGATTTTAACTGAAAATGATGTTAAAGTCTTCTGGGCCAAAAGACATATGGACTTATTTGTAGTTAATTTTTCAAAATTGAAAACATTAAATACAGTTTGTCTTTTATCAAAATCAACTGCAAATGAATGCTGGCTTTGGCACAGAAGATGTTCTCATCTGAATTTCAAAGATCTTAATAATCTTGTTGCAAAACATCTGGTTAAAGGCTTACCAAAGCTTAAATTTGAAAAAGAATCATTATGCTCAGCTTGTGAAATGGGCAAGATGAAAAAGAGTTCTCACAAATTAAAAATGGACTCGTCTTGCAAAGCACCATTAGAAATGATTCATACTGATCTTTGTGGTCCAATTTCAGTTCAATCTATGGGAGGAAAGAAATATATGCTTGTGATTGTTGATGAATTCTCCAGATACACATGGGTTGAGTTCTTAAGAGCTAAGTCAGAAGCTGCTACTACATTGATAAATTTTATCAAAAGGATTCAAGTTCTCTTACAACTTCCAGTTCAGAAAATCAGAAGTGATAATGGAACAGAGTTCAGAAATGAGACTCCTCAGAATTTTTTAGAAAGTTCTGGGATTTCTCACAATTTTTCTGCTGTCAGAACTCCTCAACAAAATGGTGTTGTTGAAAGGAAGAATAGAACTCTAGTTGAAGCTGCGAGAACAATGCTGGCTTATGCAAATCTTCCTACTTTCCTATGGGCTGAAGCAATTGCAACTGCTTGTTTTACACAGAATAGAACTTTAATCAATAAGAGATTAAATAAGACTGCTTATGAACTGATAAATAAAAGAAAACCATTAATCAAATTCTTTCATGTTTTTGGTTGCAGGTGCTATGTTCTTAGAGACAGAGAAAATCTTGCCAAATTCGATAAAAAGGCAGATGAAGGATACTTTGTGGGTTATTCTTTAACTTCCAAAGCATTCAGAATCTACAATAGAAGAACCAAGAGGATGATGGAGAGCATAAATGTAACTTTTGATGAAGCCAGAATGCGGACTTCTGAACAAGACAGTTCAGAACTCATGCTAAACAAGACAAAAATGACTTCTGATACAGATTCTAATCCTATTTGTTCAGAACTCAATTTACTGTTTAAGGATGCTTTTAGTGAACTAATTTCTGATTCTTATGCAGAATATGAAAACCCAAAGATGGTCAAAGAGATGAAAAATAAGATTCCAGAAATAGTTCAATCAACTGTAATTTCTGACAAAGGTCCATCAGAGGAATGTCCAAATCTAATAAATACAAGTGGTGAAAATTCTGAACCTTGTAATCAGAATTCTGATTCTTGTATTCATAACTCTGAACAAGTTACTCAGAATTCTGACTTCATTAATCAAAACCCAAACTTGGATATGACTTCTATTCATACATCAGAACAAGGGGACAGTTCAGAATTACAAGCAATCATTGATGAGAATGATGCAAACAACAATTATTCAGAGATTGATGTACTTCCTAGTGCAAATAAATGGACTAAAAATCATCCTATTCATCAAGTAATAGGTGATCCTTCAGCAGGAGTAAAAACCAGATCAGCTACAGCAAATGAAGCAATGTTTGCTGGTTTCTTGAGTGTAATTGAACCAAAGAAAGCTAATGAAGCCTTAGAGGATCCAGACTGGATTTCAGCAATGCAAGAGGAATTGCTTCAATTTGAAAGAAATAAAGTTTGGAGACTCATTCCAAAGCCTGAAGGTAAATCTATTATTGGAACTAAATGGGTATTCAGAAACAAAAAGGATGAATCAGGTGTTGTCATCAGAAACAAGGCAAGATTGGTTGCTAAGGGATACTGTCAACAAGAGGGAATTGATTATGATGAGACATTTGCACCAGTGGCAAGAATAGAGGCAATCAGAATATTTTTAGCCTATGCTGCACATAAAAACTTCAAAGTGTATCAAATGGATGTCAAATCAGCCTTTCTAAATGGCAAACTTAATGAAGAGGTGTATGTCCATCAACCTGAAGGTTTTGTTGATCCAGAATTCCCTGATCATGTTTATATTTTAGACAAAGCTTTATATGGTCTAAAACAAGCACCACGAGCCTGGTATGACACTCTTACTAAACACTTGTTAGGTTCAGGATTCAAGAAAGGTAAGATTGACACAACTTTGTTTTTAAAGAAACAGGGTGATGATTTGATTCTGATTCAGATTTATGTTGATGACATAATATTTGGTTCTACCAGTCCAGAATTATGTGATAATTTTTCAAAAATCATGTCATCTGAATTTGAAATGAGCATGATGGGTGAACTGAATTTTTTCCTTGGTCTTCAAGTCAAACAATTACCAAAAGGTATTTTTATAAATCAAGGAAAATATGTCAGAGATATTCTGAAAAAGTTCAAAATGTCTGATTGTGCTTCTATGAGAACACCTATGGCAACTAACATAAAGTTAGATGCTGATCTCAATGGTGTTTCAGCAGATATCAAACTTTATAGAGGCATGATTGGATCATTACTTTATTTGACTGCAAGTAGACCAGATATCATGTTTTCTACCTGTTTCTGTGCTAGATTTCAATCAAACCCGAAAGAATCACATATGTTGGCTGTCAAAAGGATTTTAAGATATCTCAAAGGAACACCTGATCTAGGTTTATGGTATCCAAAAGAAACTGACTTCAAATTGACTGCTTTCACTGATGCTGATCATGCAGGAAGTAGGTTGGACAGAAAGAGTACATCTGGTGCTTGTCACTTTTTGGGAGATAAAATAGTGAGTTGGGCATCAAAGAAGCAGAATTGTGTATCCACTTCAACTGCTGAAGCAGAGTATGTTGCTGCTGCTGCTTCATGCTCTCAAACATTGTGGATGAGAACACAACTCATGGACTATGGATATCAGCTTAACAAAATTCCCATCTATTGTGACTCAGAAAGTGCAATTGCCATTACTCAGAACCCTGTTCAACATTCAAAGACTAAACATATAGATGTGAGGTATCATTTTATAAAGGACTATGTGGAAAAAGGAACTATAGAGATGCACTTTGTGCATACAAAGTATCAATTGGCTGACTTGTTCACAAAGCCTCTTGATCACAAAAGGTTTTCTTTTCTCATATGTAAAATAGGAATGCTTAATCTGCCTAATTGAAAATATTTTTTTCTTAAAAATGCTAAATTTTTCTAAGTAAAATTGTCTGAGTAGTGTACTCAGAACTCTGAGTCTTAAGAATCAGAATTTCGGAATACTAAGATCAGAACTTCTGAGTCTTGAGTTCAGAACTTCTGAGTCTTAAGATCAGAACTTCTGAGTCTTGAGTTCAGAACTTCTGAGTCTTGAGTTCAGAACTTCTGAGTCTTAAAGTCAGAGATTCTGAGTCAATACTTCAGCAATCTAACTTTCAAAAATTTATTTTTGAGAAATACAAATAACTTCAACTGTGTGGATTATGTTTCTTCTATTATCTTTATATCTCATCTTTATGTATCATTAATAGTCAAATGCATGCTCAAGTCAAGGGGAGCATCAAAATTCTTTTGGAAATCATTTTATGATGCTTAAAAGATTTATTTTCATTTCTTATCGCTGATCATTCTAAGAACAAGCTTTTAATGATAATTTTTTTGTTATTCAAACTATATCAGAATTAAAAACTTTTCATATTCAGATATAAGATTTTAAATGATCCTTTTTAAATCATCATAATATGAACAGAATTTTGATGATAAAAAGTGCTTCTATCTGTTCAAACCTCTTCTGAATAATCAAAATGTTTTATATTGGTCAGAAGTTGATTTTAAATGACATTTTGGTTACAAGGCAAAATTCTTCTGAGTCATGGAATCAAAACATCTGTGCGTGTTATTCAGATCTTTGACTTGAGTCAAAATTCTATCCACTAACACGTGTCAGCTTCATATTTGTTTGACAATGCCACGCATTTCATTTAAATCCTTTGTGGTATTTCACATGTGTTGACTCCGTTATAACATTGATTTCGCTTTTCCGTTAAACCTTTCAACTTCGCGGATTTTAAATAGGTCTTAAAATTCCTATTTCAAATTTCTTTCAAATTCCAGAGCGAAACGTGAGATACGAATCAAATCCAGAGTTCTTTGAATCTGTTTTCTTCTTAAATCATGTCTGAAATACGAAGAAGTGGTCCAATTTCTCTACATTCTACAAAATCGATAATGGATTCATCCGATTCGGAAAATGATGAAGTACAAAATAGAGTTGCAGAGGAAGGGGCAATAAGAAATGATGAAGAAGATGAACAAATGGATGAATCTGAAGGAAATGCGGATGAGGTAAACATTGATATTGAACATGAACAGAGTGCTGCAGGTTCTATTATGTCAAATAGATCTATTTTAGTGGAAAGAGTTGTTCCTGAGAGTGAATGGTTGAAATTATCTGAAAATAACTGTGTTATATTGTTTGAGGAAAGTCGTTTTAAGCCTGAACACAGAATTATCATGGAATTATTCAAACACCATCCGTACAGAAAATGGTTTACAAGAAGTAAAAATGTGCCTGTTCAGTACATACAACAATGGTGGAAACATCTTAGGTTAGAAGATAATAAGTTTGTGTCTGAAATTGGAGGAGTGACATTTGTATTATCTATCTCTGCACTAAGAGAAATGCTGAATCTACCAGAGAAAGATGATGTACAAAGAAGAACAGATTTTGAGGATTCACCCTTAACAGAGGAATTAATAGCAGAGTTTATGAAGTTGGGATACAATGAAGGATTGAGGACTCTCAGTTTGTTCAGAAGAAACAAATTACCACCTATTTGGGCTTGCTTCTTTCATGTGGTAAATAAATGTGTGTCAGGAAAGAATAGTTCTGCAGATCAAGGTTCTAAACAAATTCTTCAGATATTTCAGGGTTTAGTGAAGAATAGGCATTATGACTATACTTTAATACTTTGGGAAGATATGAAGAATACATTTGAGAAGAATCAGAAAGCAATTCAGAAGAAAACAAAGGATGCTCCACTGACATACATTCCTTACATAAGGTACTGGCAAATTGTTATTTGGTATGCCATGCAGGAAAACAGAACAATCTCAAGAAGAACAAATGAAGAGCATGGTCCTACATTTTATTTGGGTAAGATGACCTCAGTAACAAGACTTGAAAACTATCCCAATCATAAACTATTGCCCAAATCACTTAGGAGCTATATTCCAAGGGAGAGTGAGATTTTAAAAGCTTATTGCACCTCTATGGGAATTGAATTACCTCAAATCCCTACCCAAGAGGACCAACCTGAGAAGAGAGGTGAGGGGTCTAGTCGAATTAGAGAGGGGGAGGATGTTCAGATGGGTGAACATTCTGAGAGACTTGAGGGGGAAAATTCTGAGAGCTTGGTTAGATTTGGTGAGGAAAAACAGAATGAGAGTGATGAGGATGAGAGATTGTTAACAGAGGTTCAAACAGAAAGAGATGCTTCTGAACCAGCTAATCTTGACCAGGTAACCACAAATGCTATTGGTTCACATCTCTTGGTGTCCAATATTGAAACAAACACCATGGACCTAGTGGTGGATCTTGAACAACCCATCCATATCCACTCAGAAGCATTTCAACATGCTACTGTTTCACACAAATCCGGGGAACCATCCCAAACTCATTTGGAGGGAGGCGATAAATCCCAATTTATTTTTCAACACATTGAGTCTGAATATCACAGTCCTATTCATATTGAGCCTGAAATTCCTTTTGACACTTGCACAAATCAGGAATTTCGTATTCCTGAAACAACATTCATAGACATACCTAATGTTGGGTGTCGAGGATTGGATGGAAGTCCTGGTGAGGTGAACATTACAAAAGCCTCATACAAACGTGCATCTGTTGTACAAGATGACTGTGTGTTATCTACAGGCCATGAGCCCTCTGGGCACATGAAAACTGGACCATCTGTTGGTTTAGGTTCACTGTTAGAAACTTCTGAATTTGAAAAGATTCAGAAACAAAACAAGGAGATGGGGGAAAAAGTAGAAAATTTGGAGAAGAGGGTGGAGGATTTGAATGATGAGATGTCAGAGTTGAAAGTTGTGTTGGAGAAAAAGTTGATTTCTGTTGAAACCAAAGTAGATGATGTAAAGAAATCCTTGGATTCTCACAAAAAGGAGATCGTGGATATAATGTCTGGTTTTCAAAAAGATATGTTAAAACAGATGCAAGGTATGCAGGAATCTATACTGAAAGCACTGAGTGTATCTTTGGCTTCTACTTCAAAGCCTCTTGATCCTGTTCCTATTGCAGAAGCTGAACCTGAAG
The DNA here is from genome assembly GCA_033807775.1 of Saussurea involucrata. NCBI lineage: Eukaryota > Viridiplantae > Streptophyta > Magnoliopsida > Asterales > Asteraceae > Saussurea > Saussurea involucrata. Next base: position 112,788,594 of record CM066315.1, read on the forward strand.
TTGCTTTTAATCAGAACTTGAAAAGAAAGTTTGATGATAATGATCCTCATGATCATCAAAAGGGGGAGAAAAGACAAAGGTTAAGTTCTGATGATGATATTGGCATAGAAGATTTTGAGATGGCAGATATGCAATTAGCTATTACAAAAAGTTCAGAAGATCAGATACAGGAAAATTTAAAGGCAATAACTCAGATAGTTCAGATTGATAGCTCAGATACAGAGGAAATGGAGTTGGAAAGTACAGATGGGGGTGAGTCAGATAAAACAGAGGAATTGAACTTAGACATAGAAATGGAAAGAAATTCAGATGAAACTGAAGCTATTGAGGAATCTGCATTGAGATCAGAAAAGACAGTTGAAAGTGAAGTGGTCAACATGTGTACAGATATTGTGGTGTATAACAAAGAAATTATGACGGATTCTGAATTAAAAGAAAGGAGGTTAAGAGAAGAGTTGATCAGAAGGATGCATAATAGTTTAGTCAGAGCTTTGAATGTTCAAAAAGTTCAGCAAGGAATAAAAATGATAAGACCTATTGATCTAATGGGAAAAGAAGACAGAACTGTGAATTATACTCAGGATTTTGAAGATGATTTTAGATTTAACTTTTGTGATGAGTTAAATACAGAAGAAGAGTATGTGAAAGTGAAAGACTTCTTTATGCCTTCTGAGTATGTATTCAGAAAACCAATTGAGATCCCAAAGATTAAATTGCAAAGACTAGAAGAACCTATATGTGATTTCATTCTAGAGTTAAGTGATGTGCCATTAGCCAGACAATTTCATGATGATATTTTTCCTGAGGAAATATATGATAATCTCTACTACACAGAAGGAGAGTATGAGCTTTTGGAAAGTAACATTGATGGTTTTATGGATGACAGAGCTCAGATGGTCTACTCAGAAGCTTCTAACAGGTTCAGAGTTCCTGACTCAAAACTGCATATTCAGAAAAGAATTGAGAAAGTTCTGATGTTTCAACAAGATGAATTCAATGGTTTAATGTTTGTTAGAATGGAAGTACTGAAAGAAAGAAATACAAAGGTTTCCATGTCTACCTTTGATTTTCACAGATTGACTCTTGATGATCAGATCTTTCTAGTCAAGTTCTTTGCTAGCACTGAAGAAGCCTTGATAGAAATTGAGTGCAGAAGACTTCTGGGTATTTATGTCAGAAGTATATACTTGTATGACTTCCAATTGGCTATTGAAGAAAGAAAAGAAAAGTGTAATCTGAGTTCTCCCACAAAGAAAACAGAAGTTGATTTGCATGTGAAGGGATTTGTGAATGAAGGAATGGAGACATAAGGGTTCACATATATAGTTCACGAAAGACTTGAATTGTTCAGAATAAAAGAGTTGGTAAAGTACAGTGATGCAACTCTGAATTGGTTGTTGATTAGAATGGAAGAAAGTATGGAAGCTGAAAAAGAGAGTTTGAAGAAGAGATGTATAAACTGTGTGAAGAGGAGGTTGGATCTTAGAAGAAAAATCAGAAGTAGTAGTGAATGGTTGCTATCTGAGGTGAATCCCAAAAAGATTCTACATAATGATTTTGTATTTCCTGCTGAGTATGAAGTGAATGGAATTTTGTCAGATGAAGTTGAAGAAATGCAGAACACAATATCTCAGAATGTGCAGATAACTAGTTTTGATCAAGCTGAACAGTCTGAACCAAAAGAAGATGAAATATCCATTGATCTAAATGGATACTTTCTTGAATTTGATTTACCTGAGTTCTTCAAACCAAAAGAGGTACAATTCTTGGATGTGTATTATGATAGACCTAAGGAGACTCAGATCTGGTTGGCTGAAAAATTAAGATGTCTTGGCAAAACAAAGCAAGCTGTTTACTCAGATTTTTTAATCACTGGAATCAGAGAATTGAGGGTTAAGAAATTCAGAAAGATGGAGTACTTATCTTTTGAAGTTCTGAGAGAAGATGGCAAGGTTTATTACTTTACTGATGCAGATTTTGAGAAACTATCAGTAGTTGACTTCTACAGATTACACAGCTTTCTATGCTTCAAAGAGTCGAGCAAAGACAGAAATGAAAGGAAGGCCAGAAGTGTGGTAATTGAGGCCATGTTCTACATCTTAAGATGGCACTGCTATACAGATTTTCAAATAGCTTTGTACCTACAAAAGTCACGTGTTTATCTGGCAAATCCCAACACAGATCATGAACAGAAAAAGAAGTTAAAGACTGGAAGTGTTCACAAATATCCAGATTTGGGAGTATTTTTGAAAAACAAAAGTGGAAAGATTTTCTTCAGAGCAAAGGAAACCGCAAAATACTGTTCTGGAACTTTAAGAATCATAAAGCATAATTTGGAGAAAAAGATGCTGAAAGTGAAGGAAGCAAACATGACTCAAGAAGCAATCAATCAGCAAGTTGAGATTATTCAAGAAATCATTGACAAAATCGATAAAAGGCTTAATCTGAGAAATGTGCTACTTCAGAAGATTGTTCCTGCTCTGAAAGAACTGGATGATGCAAAGTTTAAGTTTATTTGACAAAAAGGGGGAGATTGTTAGATCTGAAGTTTTGTAAATAAACCAAGTGTTGAAGATCTGATAAGAAGACTCAGATGTTCTGAGTAGAGAAGTCAGAGGTCTGACTGTGAAAGCTCAGAAGTATTGATTAGTGGAAAGAGAAGTCAGATGTCTGAGTTAAGGAGTCAGAAGATCTGAGAAGCTTTATCAGAAGAATGTTCAGAAGTTCTGAACTATCTGTTCAGAACTTATGACGAGATACTTTACTTAGTATTTTATAAACTAATTAGGACACGTGTTATGTTCTTATTAGTCTTTCTTATTTGTACTGTAGCTTTAAGATGTCTGTTGCAGTATAAATAGTAGTTAGCTCTATGTTGCTAACTGATTGATTTTTCCCGTATAACTTTGTATTCATTCCTTGTAATCTTTGAGATTCTCTCTCTCTTAGATCTGTAATTCTGTTCATCATTGAATACAATTGGGCTTGATCATACAACTTCTCAATTACTGCTTTCTATATTGATTGTAAGATTAGATCCTGTTCTTTCATGATCTGATAACCCTAAGAGTAATCTTTGCTTCGCCTAGATCAGTCTCGAAAGCGATGACATCAATCCTCTTGTTTGGGTTTTTGGTGGAGGAAATTTGGGTACGATGAGCTGTGTACCAGAACTGAGCTAAGAGGTTTTTGTGAGCAGGAGGCCTGATAGTCAGGGCTGTCGACAGAGGACAGGATTTTATGAAGTTCACGGCATCGTTTAGATGAGTGACCATTTTTCGTGGAGGGAATTCCAGCAAAGCATAGGGATTGTTCGAGTGGAACGTGATCTGGTCCAGGGAAAGGCATATGTTTGGTGCCTTGGTAAGTTCAGCTTTGTGAGAAGTTGTAGGAGATGCAGCGTTGGTATAGTCATTGGTTGCCATTTCTGTGTAGAACACACAAAGATGAAGAAGATGAAGTAAATTGCTTAAAATGGAAAAGTTTCCAAAATAAGGGTTTGTAGAAAGAGTTTCCTGTTTCCATTTGGAGAAATAAATGGCAAACTAGGTTTTCTAGTTTCAAAAGAAGTTGTAATACTAGTGAAGAATGTGTTTTACCAGTTTCCTTTTAAAGAAAGGATTCTGGAAAAACGTATGAAATGTTTCAAGTTTAAGATTTTTGTTAAAAACTTGAAGAACAACCTGTAAACTTTACAGATTGTGTTCATAAAATCATGAATAAAATGATTTCATTATATTAGAAAGTTCTTTTGTTTGATCTTTTTAAAACAATAATAAGATCACAAACAAGTTTTTAAGATGGAGAAAATAAGAGAAATGTTAACCTGTTTCATGAAGTAGAAGATGATAAACAGGTTCTTGAGAAAATAATCCGAATGCAAGAGAGTTCTATTGCTTTAGAGAGTATGACCGCGTAAAAGGTAAAAATATAAACTCGGATGGTTTATATAGTAAGAGTAGAGAGAGAAAAACTAAGAGCGGGAAAAGTTTTTCATGATGACACGTGACAAGTCCCTTGAATATTATTGGACAAGGAAACGAAACGGGCGAACGTGTCAGACGAAAAGGCGTGCCATTGTTTATCCAAAGGATGACATCACAAACGTCCTTCCAAATTTAATTTTGGTGTCTCTTAGGGTTTTATAAAAGCTCAGGGACATTTTGAAAATAGAGAAGCACTGATTAGAAGTATCCGTGAGATATTTAGAGTTTCAAAAGAATCACTGAAAGGAAGAGATATTCAGCGATGTAATTTATTTTGAAATTCTGCATGCTGAAGCGAACTTCAATGTTTAAGAGATAGAACGTACCTTGATATCAGCGAATCAATTTTGTTCAGAGATTAGATGATTAATAGGGGTATAAGAGTTCATTTTTATCACTGATCTAATGCTAACCACTGAAGATTTTACTCTTCTAGGTTCAGCATTCCAAGCTCGCTGATGAGAAAGTTGAATCTTGTCTCATCAAGAGGTTTGGTGAAAAGATCAGCTAACTGAAAGTCAGTTAGAATAAAATGAAGTTCCATATCACCATTTATCACATGATCTCTGATAAAATGATACCTGATCTCGATGTGTTTGGTCTTTGAGTGTAGCACTGGATTGTTTGCTATGGCGATGGCACTAGTGCTGTCGCAATAGATTAGAATTTTGGAGAGCTGAAGGTCATAGTCCAATAGTTGATTTCTCATCCATAAGACCTGAGAACAACAGCTTCCAGCGACTATGTACTCAGCTTCAGTGGTTGAGGTGGACACTGAGTTTTTCTTTTAACTTGTCCAACTCACCAGCTTTCCACCCAGGAGCTGACAACCTCATGTGGTGCTTTTCCTATCCAATTTGCATCCTGCAAAATCACTATCTGAATAGGCGATTAGATCAAACCCTGAGTCTTTGGGATACCAAAGACCTAGGTTAGGAGACCCTTAAGGTATCGAAAAATACGCTTTACAGCGATCAAATGAGATTCCTTAGGTTCAGATTGATATCGTGCACACAAACAAGTTGCATACATAATATCAGGATGACTAGCTGTAAGATACAGAAGATAGCCGATCATCCCACGGTACGCTGTGACATTAACAGGTTTCCCTGAAGGATCTTTGTTAAGTGTCAGCGGTGGTGCCATTGGGGTTTTCATCGCTGAGCTTTGAGTTAAATCAAACTTTTTCAGCATATCTTTAACATACTTACCTTGGTGAATGAAAGTGCCTTTTTCATTCTGCTTGTTTTGAAGACCAAGGAAATATGTCAGTTCACCCATCATACTCATTTTATATTCAACTTTCATTCTTTCAGCGAAACGAGTACATAAATCAGGGTTAGTAGAACCAAATATAATATCATCGACATATATTTGAACAAGAATGATATGACCTTTTACTTTCCTGGAAAATAGTGTTTTATCGATTTTACCTCGCTCAAATTTTTCAATATGGAAATAAGTAGAGAGAGTGTCATACCATGAACGAGGAGCTTGCTTTAAGCCATAAAGTGCCTTATCCAACTTATATACATAACCTGGATGCTTAGGATCAGTGAATCCTGGAGGTTGTTCAACATAGACTTCTTCATTCAGCCTTTCGTTTAGGAATGCTGATTTCACATCCATTTGATATACCTTGAAGTCTTTGTGAACAGCGTATGCTAAGAATAGAAGAATAGCTTCGAGTCTTGCCACTAGGGCAAATGTTTCGTCATAATCTATGCCTTCCTCTTGTCTACATTCCTGAGCAACAAGACAAGCCTTGTTGCGGGTTACAGTTCCCTGTTCATCCAACTTGTTTCGACAGACCCATTTAGTGCTTATCACTGACTTGTCAGATGGTCTTGGAACGCGTTTCCAAACTTTACATCTTTCAAATTCTGTCAGCTCTTCTTGCATAACGCTGACCCAATTTGGATCACTGAGGGCATCATCTGTTTTCTTTGGTTCAACCAGAGAAATAAAGTTAACAAATAAACAAATGTTACCTGCACTTTGTCGAGTCTGAACACCAGCATTTGGATCACCAAGAATCTGATCGATGGGGTGATTTATAGTCCATCGCTGAGCCGGAGCATGATTTGCTTACTCAATTTGAACTTCTGAAGGAGCTGAAGAAGAGGCTTCAGCAACTTCAGGTAGAAGAGGAAAATGTTCAGATGTCATTTCATTCACTGATTGCTGAGAAGTAGATGGTATATCTGAGGTAGATGGTTCAGAAGCAGGCATAGTGGTGAGAGGAACAGCTGAAACCCATGAAGATTCAGCTTCACTTGTCTGCATGCTTGGGATGATAGTAGGATCATCATCAGCGGTAGGAGTATTAACTTGAGGGATGGGAGCAGCTTCTGAATCACCAAGATGAGAAAACATACATTGATTCAGTTCTTCAGTATCAGCAGAAGGTCTTGAGTTCGCTGAACGGGATTCGTCAAAAGTGACATGGATTGTTTCTTCTACAGTTTGTCTTCTTCGATTGAAGACTCTGAAGGCTTTTGAGATAGAAGAATGTCCAAGAAAAATTCCATCATCAACCTTGGGATCAAACTTTCCAAGGGCTCTCTGTTGTTCAGTATGAAACACTGACATCCAAAAATGTAAAGAAAGCTAATTAAAGGCTTTCTCCCATGAAAAAGTTCGTAGGTTGTTTTATTGAATCTTTTGACAATCAGCGACCTGTTTTGAGTAAAACAAGCAGTGTTGACAGCTTCTGCCCAAAACAGAGTAGGTAGATGTGAATCACTGAGCATTGATCGTGCAGCTTCGATGATCTTTCGATTTCTTCTTTCAGCGACTCCATTCTATTGTGGTGTTCTCACTGAAGAAAAGTTGTGAAAAATACCCTTACTTTCAAAGAAGTTATCAAGGGAACTGTTTTTGAATTCAGTCCCATGATCACTCCTAATTGAGCGAACAGTCATGTTGTTCAGGACTTCCATTTTCTTGACAAAAGAGATGAGTTCTTCAGGTGTGTCACTCTTAGAACGGAGAAACATAACCCAAGTGTAGAGAGAGAATTCATCAACTATGACCAGTGTATATTTCTTTCTAGCAATGGATTGTTTGTTAACAGGGCCAAACAAATCCATGTGAAGAAGTTGAAGAGGAGATGACACTGAGGAAACTTGCTTAGACTTGAAGCTTGCTTTGGTTTGTTTCCCTTTCTCACACGCTGAACATAGAGATTCCTTAGCGTATGAGTCTTGGGGAAGACCAGTGACTAACTCTTTTGAAGAAAGAGTATTCAGTGTCTTGAAGTTTAGATGAGAGAGCCTCTTATGCCATAGCCAATTGACATCAAAAGAGGCTTTTAAGAAGAAACAAGAATTCTCAGTGGTTGTCGAGTCCATGTTTATAACATAAACATTTTCCAAACGGTATCCGCTGAGAGCGACTTTCTCCTTTTTGTCAGTGACAAAGCAGGATTCCCTAGTGAAACATACTTTGTAATCCTTGTCACATAGCTGACTAATGCTCCGAAGATTGTGCTTCAGTCCTTCAACATATGCGACTCTTCTGAAGGTAGTTGTACCATTAGAAAGTACACCAAACCCTCGGGTATAGCCTTTTCCATTTCCACCAAAGGTCACTGAGGGACCTTTCTCTTCCTTATATTCAGCGAGCAGGTTCTTTTTGCCAGTCATATGTCTAGAGCATCCGCTATCAAGATACCAGATACCCTTCAGGACCTGCAAACAAAGGAAGATTAGTTTGATTTAGGCACCCATTTTACTATGGGTCCACATTTGTCAGTGGTGGTAGAGGAAGTGGAAGGTTCAGTAATCTTCGCAACATTTGAAGATTCAGCTTCATGACAAGTCTTCACTTTGGTTAATTTCTTAACTTCAATGGTTGTTTTCACCTTAACCTGATTTGCACCAAGATTGGTCTTCTTTGCCTTGGGGGCAGCCTTCTTTACCTTAGCTAATTTCTCAGCCTTGGTAGTTGTGGGGCACTTACTAGCAATATGATCGGTAAGGCCACAGTGATAACATTTTCTATAGTTGAAGGTAGCTTTAGGACCATAGGCATTTTTATTTGAAATTTTCAAATAGGCAGGGCCTGTACCAAAAATACCTTTAGCATCAGATCTTGGAGGAACATTAGGTTCATCAAGATTCTTAGCTAAGAAATTAATCCTAATCCTAGGAATTGATCGTTGAGCATGCTCATTGATCTTATCCTTGGAAGTTGAGAATTGATTAGCTGAAGGTTTAACACTCTACAGCTTAGGTACTTTGGTACCCTTCTGAGGTTTTTGGAAAATAATTTTCTCTTTACCTTTCAGTTTAGAACTTAAGGTAGAGGTCTCCTCATGTGACAACCGTCAAACTTGCGTTCAGGTTAGAACTGCACTAAACATATCAGATACAGTTATTTTATGTCACACTGTCTAGTTTTAGCAGTAAACCCGACACAGTAGGGAAAAATTAGAAATTTGCGTCTAAAATCCCTCAAATTCGGAAATTATCCATACACCTCATAAAATGCCTACTAAAAATATTCATACACTTATATATATATATACATGTTTATATATATACAACCTACCAAAAATAAATACTAGCAAATTCAACTAGTTTTATTATTATTACCAATTAAGTTTAATTGTTCAATAATTCAACTAATTAAAAGAAAGAAAAATTAAATTAAAATACTACTTTAAACACAATCATTTTACCTAAAACCACACTTCACCCTCCCCTTTTACCACTCCCAAAACCGGCCCCTCCCCTCTCTCACTCCATAAATACCCCCTCTATTCATCCATTTTTACTCTTCATTCATTCTCTCTCAAATCCCTCTCCAAGAACACTCTCATTTCTCTCTATTTTCTCTCCTTCAAGGCTTCAAAGTCCAGCCCTCAAGAACACCAAAACCCAAGGTAAAAATCTGCTCCTAACATCATTTACTCATCTACATACAAGCATCTTTCATATTTCAAGTTTATCTTCTTAAAACTCTAGTCTTTTCACTTTGTTCTTGCTAAGACAAATCCTTGGCATCCTGATGTTTGTAGATTCATCACCATGACACTTTGCATGTCATTAAAAGTGTGATGAATCCATCATCAAACCCATATTAGTGACCCATGAAAGTCTTACTTGAATAGTTTCACAAAAACTCAAAAACAACAAGTTTTGAAAATGTCTTGGTTAGATGATTTGTCTAAACCCATTGCATGTAGGTCGTGTAAACAAAAAGCAAGTTTTTCAGCTGAAAATATTAACTTTATGTGTCAAAAATCGTGGCTAAGCAAAAAGAACAATATCTTTAAAGAGCCAATAGAAAAAGAGCATTTATATAAAGAAGCTATTTCCAACAATAATCTGTCAGATTTTTCCACTGACTTTGCATGGCCATATCTCTCTCAAAAATGCTCCAAATGGGGTGATTTTTCTTCTGGAATTTTCTTTTATGAGTTAAGAATCAAACCCAACCGGAATCTTTGAAAAACATTAAGTTTTCGACCTTCAAAAAGTTTACACAAAAACAGTGCGCATCAGCAACATTTTCTGTCACTGTTTACGTCATATTTTATTTCATGCACTTATATTACTCTAAAAATCATGGGATTTATGGCAAAAGTTTCCTAACACATGGAAGTACTTAGCCGTAAAATATCAGAACCTAACGATCTCTGGAAGTCATCCGAAAATTTACCGAAAGTGACTACTAATTCCGGACAGCTAACAACTATATCATATTATAGCTATATGCTACCTCTTGAACCCGTTTCATCATTCTTGTGATGAAATTGTGGAATATACCTATATATATTTACTTACTCATTTTATTTATACTCTAACAATCTAACACCTAACTATTAACCCTTTTCATCATTTTATGATGGGATTGTGGTATTTATATATATGTAATATATATGACCTAACATCTAACTTTATTTATATACTATACATATGATCCTATTATTAACCCTTTTCGTCATCTTCATGACGAAATTGCGGTAATCTCGAACTATCATATGTAACGTTTCATTTTGAATACGAACTATTGATATCAAAGAACTTATAACAACATACAAAATCTCACCAAAGGCATTTTATGATGAATTGGATATTTAAACGACCAAAGTCTAGAACCTAGAATCTTACTAGTGTCCTTACATTCGTAGGATCGGAGTAGGATCGCCTTACGGAACACATTTCGCGTTTCTTGGGAAACATCTACGCTATCCATGTGAGTCTTCATAGCCCCTTTTTACTGTTGTATACGTTTTGGGGTGGAAAGCATGTTACAAACTTTATTCGAATTCAACTGTTTTATTACTGAAATACTACGCATGTTTAAACGCTCTCTATGGTACGTGTGCACATGTGAAAGCTTCTAAGTTTGCGTTATCATACAAAAGTCCCCAACTTTTCTTTACATTACCTATTTAACTCACGTGTGTGAGCCATGATAATTATGGATAACTTATTTGGTTGACCACCCACTTACGGTAAAGTAAGTGCATAATTGTTACAACACCATGTTAGTGATAGAACATGATGACTCGGGGCAAACTAATACAAGGTCAGGAGGTTTGGGTAATGGCTTAGCTTGCTACCTCTGAGGCATCACATTATATACCATGAGCATGCAAATTCGAAACGACAAACTTTACAACCGGGTGTTGTACTACTTTCTTTGAAAGTGCGGAACTTACCAACTTGCATTAAAAACTTTTAGTGCATACAAAACCTATGAACTCACCAACTATTGTTATAGTTGACACTCTCCTTTACATGCTTTTCAGGGAACAACAAGTAAGGATTCATTCTAGAAGGCATCACATTAGCAACATCCAACTTATTTCATCATGTCAAGTTTATTTTTGTTATTTTGGACAAGTTGTATTTCTAAAAACGCGTTGTATTTGTACTATTTTGATATGATGATTGTGTGTTGTCTTCTACCTATCGCTTTTGAAACATTTAGCTGTGACATCCCGTGTTTCCGCTTTAGCGGGGTGTGACACCTCAGGAATGGGAGTTTTAGAAGACGAGTACTGAGACGAAGAGGTGTCAGCTTAAGCATGGAACGATCAGTGGTTGGTTCTTCAACGTCAGCTTTGTAACAAAGACCACGTTTGTCACTTAGAGGAATCTGAGCACCTAATATCTCAGTGATCGTTGTTGAGGTTTTACACCATCCTTCAACATTAGCCTTTTCAGCCTTTAATGCAACGATAGCGTCTTCTCGCTCAATACGAATGATTTGATTTATGTAGACCTGATCTTTCAAATTTTCTTCTGTTTTAGAAAGCTTTTGAATTTCCAAATGACAATTATTAAGTTGTTCAGCAAGATCAATATTTAGTTTTTCAGCTTTGGTCTTGCCATTCATGGCATCATATAAATCAATAGTCAAAAGATCGACGATCCGACGTCTTTAGATGTCACCGAGGGCTGAAGTATGAGTATCAGTGAGAGAGTTTGATACCTGAGAGGTGGAGGTAGAAGTAGAGGGAATTTCAGCTTGTTCTTACTCTTCTTCTATTTGAGCCATGAGGCAGAGATTGGACTCATCATCATCTTCAGAGTCAGATGATTCTTCATCAGATGCAGCCCAGTCATGATCCTCATCGATCATGTCTTTACCTTTCTTTTTAAACCTTTTCAACTTTGCATATTTTTCTTTCAGCTTCTTGTATTTGTCATATCTAGCCTTGGGGTTATAGGATTTTTTGTATGAAGAAGATGAGGGTTTAAAGACATTCTTTGACCTGCATTCACTAGCAAAGTGTCCTACGTTTTCAAAGTTAAAGCAGGTAGCAGTTGCCTTATCTACAGGGGTTGAAGATTTTGGCTTGTCAATGAGTGAAAGACGTTTATTTCTTCTGAAGTTACTCTTTCTGGCAAATCTCCTGAATGTATTAGTCAGGAGTGCCAGTGACTCGTTAATTTTTGAAGGATCAACTTTTGATGATTCATCAGAGTTAGATTCCAACTCAGTGATAGTGACAGTAGAGCGCTGAGTGGGCATTAACTCTGAGAGTAAAGCAACAGGTGTGCTTTTGGAAGCTTTTACAAGATTCTTCTTAAGATGACACGACTGCTCATGATTGAGCATAGTGCCAAATAAGGTAGAGAGGGTCATTGATTTCAGATCCTTTGAGAGCTTAAGACACATAGAATAATTGTCCCAACTTTCAGGAAGACTTTCCAAAAACTTTGTCAGGATATGATGATTGTGTGTTGTCTTCTACCTATCGCTTTTGAAACATTTAGCTGTGACATCCCGTGTTTCCGCTTTAGCGGGGTGTGACAGAAGTGGTATCAGAGCCAAAGGTTATAGAGAACACCGGTCTTTCATTTGAAAAACCCAACTATAATCGAAAGTCCAAAATTGACATGAACATAACTAAACCTACTACTAGTATAAGTAAGTCTAGAATGGTATTGACGGACTTTAATTAAACATAGCCTGATCACCTATGTTCGATTAAGGAAAGTTAATGCGAGACTAGAAATGTTTATAGTAGGAGTATGTCGATTTTCACTTGCACTCTTTAGGAACATGCTTAGTGTATAGACATTGCATAGGGTAGACATGCCACTTATGCGATTAGTTACTAAGTACACTTTTGCTTCAGTTTCACTATGTCGTCATCGTCAACACCGTCTTACACTCCCGCTTCGTACTCGGCCGATGCACCGGAATACTCCACCGCACGATCTCAAGAAAACCCGCCTAGCAACCAAGAAGAGGAGAATTACAACAACACGGACTCGGAAACTGAGGTGTCTAGCGAGCGAGACCCTTACGAAGGACCTAGAGTATCACCGACCACGGTGTTACCCCGACCCGCTCCGGTAATTGTGCAACCATCATCCAGAGGGCTTCGCACTCGGAAAACGGCAAGGAAGAGTGTGCCAATCCCGAGAAGAGTCACGCTAACAACTCCTCGTCCGGAAGCACCGGAACCATCGAGAGTAGTTCCCGGCGTGCCAATAGGGCGCATGACCGAACTAGCGATGGCAAGGGATCAACACATTAGAGCCATGACAACCGAATTACACGGATGTCAAGTTAGAGTAACTCATCAAGCCCAAGTCCTAACAGAACTTGTAGAGCTTACACATCAATTGGCTGTTGTATCAAGTCAAGCTAGAGAAGGCGCAAAAATGGCTAGGGAAATGGCCTCAAGATCTCAAGCGACGAGCTTGGTAGTAGTAATGGGGTTGATGCTGTCGATGTTCTTGCTTGTACTCGGGGCATACTTGCGGTAGTGTGAATGGATCGGAACGTGTGGAAGGATCTTTTGGAAAAATCATCTTTTATTTCTTGTCATTTTAATTCGCATTGTATTTCCGTTTCAACAATATGATACCGGTGTACAATAAACACCGGAAATTTTGTAAACACTCGGCCTTTAATGGAAACCCTTTTGGGAAATTTTTAGTCAATCTGTCTATTTACTCTATACTTTACTTTATTGCTCAAATATTCGAATGAAAATTTTGTTAATCTTAAACCTTGGAAAAATTTGAGTTCAAACATTTGTACAAACTTTAACCCAAAACAATTTTTGACAATGTGTCTTAGAATCATGCCTCCAAGAAGGTCTACATGCCACACGGAAGATACCCCCGAAAACCAAACGCCCGACATAGCACAAATCATCGCACAACGCATCCAAGAAGCCATACCTAACATCGTCTCACAAGTAACCGCCGACATCAATGCGATTCCAAGGAATCAAGGAGGTAATGGAGGAGATCCGGGTAGTAATAGTACCGGATGTAACTACAAGTCCTTCATGTCTTGTAAGCCCAAAGAGTTCTACGGAAAGGAAGGTGTCGTAGGATTGCTTTCATGGATTGATAGCATGGAGTCGGTGCTCCATATTTGCAACTGTTCGGAGGACCGCAAGGTGGAATATGCTACATGTCAACTCCAAGGCAGGGCACTAACTTGGTGGAACATCCAGGTTCAAACCCGTGGAAGGGAAGATGCCTACAAGCTCACATGGGAGGAATTCAAAGAGTTGCTCATTGAGGAGTACTGCCCTAAGAGTGGAATCCAGAAACTAGAGGTTGAATTTTGGAACCATGCTATGATCGGAGCTGACATAGATCGATACACAGCTCGTTTTCACGAACTTGCAAAACTGGTACCTCACATGGTCACTCCCGAGAGTAAGAGAATTGACCGATACTTATGGGGACTAGCACCGGGAATCCGAGGAATGGTTACCTCGGCAAAGCTGACCACCATCCAAGAAGTTGTAGCCATGTCAACTACCTTAACGAACGATGCTGTGAGAGCATGAACTCTGTCATCGGGTAGTGCTAGCCATAAGAGGAAGCCATAGTATCAGTCGGGAAATAAATCTTTTGGTAGTGCAAGCAAGGATAGGAGCGTGGCAAGAAACTTCGGAGTAAGCACACAGGACCCAGGGCAATACAAGGGTTCACTCCCTAAATGCAACAAGTGCAACTATCATCATGGGGGAGCCTGCGTCATTTGTGACAATTGTAAACGACCAGGTCACTTCACTAGGTTCTGTAAAGTGAAAAGGGACCCAATGAAGGTAGAAGGGCATGTTTTGAGTGTGGAAGTCCGGATCACTACCGGAATACATGCCCGAAGTTTGGAAGGAAACCGAACAATAACCACAAGGGGAATCAGGCGAGACAAGTCAATCAGGGAAATCAAGGAGGTCAGACTCGAGGACGGGCATTTGTCATTGGAGCTGACGAAGCACGTCACGACCCTAATGTGGTGACAGGTACGTTTCTCATAAACAACCACTATGCATCAGTATTATTTGACACTGGAGCGGATAGAAGTTTTATTTCATTGGAGTTTAGACCACTAATTAACTTGGAATCTAGGAGAATGTCGGATGCTTACATTATTGAGGTTGCTAATGGTCACAAATTTGAGGCTAAGGATGTAATTTTATATTGTACTTTGAATCTAGCTGATAAGTTGTTTAGCGTTGATCTTATTCCTATCGAATTAGGGAGTTTTGACATAGTTATAGGCATGGATTGGTTATCTAAGAATCGAGCGGAGATTTGCTGTTTTGATAAGTCGGTTAGAATACCTTTGCAAGACGGAGAAACCCTAGTAATACAAGGACACAAAGCTGGAAGGAGCTTAGAGGTGGTGTCAAGTATTAAGGTTCATAAGTATTTGAGGAAGAAATGTGTTGCATTTTTGGCACTCATAGTGGAGAAGAAGTCCGAGGAAAGGCGAATCCAAGACATTCCCGTGGTAAAGGATCACCCGGAAGTGTTCCCCGACGATTTGCCTGGACTGCCCCCGTTTAGACAAGTTGAATTCCAAATTGACCTTATACCCGGAGCAGCACCTGTAGCCAAGGCACCTTATCGCTTAGCACCTGCCGAAATGCAAGAGTTGCCAGGCCAACTCCAGGAACTGTTAGACAAGGACTTTATTAGGCCAAGTTCTTCACCCTAGGGAGCTCCAGTCCTGTTCGTCAAGAAAAAGGATGGATCGCTGCGGATGTGCATCGATTATAGGGAATTGAACAAGTTGACGATCAAGCACCGATATCCTCTACCTCGAATAGACGATTTATTCGACCAGTTGCAAGGTGCAACGTATTTTTCTAAGATTGATCTTCGATCAGGTTATCATCAATTAAGAGTTCGCGAGGAGGACATTCCTAAGACAACCTTTAGGACACGTTATGGACACTACGAGTTTTTGGTTATGCCTTTCGGTTTAACCAATGCACCAGCGGTATTCATGGATTTGATGAACAGGGTATGCAGACCATACCTTGACAAGTTTGTGATCGTGTTTATAGATGACATTCTGATTTACTCTCGAAGTAAGGAGAATCACGAGCAGCATTTAAGAGTAATTCTAGAACTTCTTAAGGAACAGAAACTGTACGCCAAATTCTCTAAGTGCGAATTTTGGATTAGAGAAGTACACTTCCTTGGTCACGTGATTAGAGAAAAAGGAATTCACGTAGATCCAGCTAAGGTGGAAGCTGTTAAGAAATGGGAAGCACCAAAGACCCCAACAGAAATTCGTCAATTTCTGGGTTTGGCAGGCTAGTATAGGCGATTTATTGAGAACTTCTCAAAAATTGCTAAACCTCTCACAACACTAACCCAAAAGGATAGTAAATTCATTTGGGGAGAACCACAAGAAGAGGTGATCCAGTTATTGAAGAAAAAGTTGTGCAATGCACCAATTCTAGCATTATCGGAAGGAACAGACAATTCTGTGGTATATTGTGACGCGTCGCATCAAGGATTAGGTTGTGTGTTGATGCAAAGAGACAAGGTGATAGCATACGCTTCGCGACAACTGAAAGTTCATGAGAAGAACTATACCACACACGATTTAGAGCTCGGAGCTGTAGTATTTGCTTTAAAGATTTGGAGACATTATTTGTACGGCACTAAGTGTACCATCTTCACCGATCATAAAAGTCTTCAGCATATTCTAGACCAGAAAATGCTAAACATGAGACAAAGAAGATGGGTAGAACTACTCAGTGATTACGATTGTGATATTCGTTATCATCCAGGTAAGGCTAATGTAGTGGCTGATGCCTTGAGTAGGAAGGAAAGGACAAAACCTTCACGTGCACGAGCAATGGGAGCACTGGTACAAACAAGCTTAAAGACTCGAATTCTTGAAGCTCAGACCGCAGCAATGAAAACGGAAAATAAGGAGTGATCATGGGACTGAATTCAAAAACAGTTCTCTTGATTCCTTCTTTGAGAGTAAGGGTATTTCTCACAACTTTTCTTCAGTGAGAACACCGCAAAAAAAAAACGGAGTCGCTGAAAGAAGAAATAGAACAATTATTGAAGCTGCACGTTCAATGCTCAGCGATTCTCAACTGCCTACTCAGTTTTGGGCAGAAGCTGCCAACACTGCTTGTTTTACGCAAAAGAGATCGCTGATAGTCAAAAGATTCAATAAGACAGCCTATGAACTTTTTCATGGGAGAAAGCCTTCAATTAGCTTTCTTTACATCTTTGGATGTCAGTGTTTCATACTGAACAACAGAGATGCCCTTGGAAAGTTTGATCCTAAGGCTGATGATGTAATCTTTCTTGGATATTCTTCAATCTCCAAAGCCTTCAGAGTCTTCAATCAAAGAAGACAAACTGTTGAAGAAACTATTCACGTCACTTTTGACGAATCCCGTTCAGCAAACTCTAAACCGTCTGCTGATACTGAAGAACTGAATCAATGGATGTTTTCTCATCTCGGTGATTCAGAAGGTATTCCCACTCCTCATACTCATACAGTTGAAGATGATAGTCCTACTATCATCCCAAACATGCAGAATAGTGAAACTGAAACATCATGGGTCTCAGCAGTTCCTTTAAACACTATACCTGCTTCTGAACCAAATGTCTCAGACATTCCATCTACTTCTCAGCAATCAGTGAATGAAATGACATCTGTACCTACTCCTCTCTTGGCTGATACTCCAGAAGTTGCTGAAGCTTCATCTTCAGCTCCTCCAGTTCAATTTGAGTCAGCGACTTATGCTCCTGCTCAGCGATGGACTGTAAATCACCCAATTGATCAAATTTTTGGTGATCCAAACATTGGTGTTCAGACTCGACGAAGTGCAGGTAATATTTGTTTATTTGTTAACTTTATTTCTCTGACTGAACCAAAGAAAATAGATGATGCCCTCAAAGATCCAAACTGGGTCAGCGCCATGCAAGAAGAGTTGACTGAATTCGAAAGGAACAAAGTTTGGAAACTTGTTCGAAGACCAACTGACAAGACAGTGATAGGCACTAAATGGGTCTATCGAAACAAGTTGGACGAACATGGAACTGTAACCCGCAACAAGGCTCGACTTGTTGCTCAGTGATACAGACAAGAGGAAGGCATAGATTACGACGAAACATTTGCTCCTGTAGCAAGACTATAATCTATTCGTCTATTCTTAGCATACGCTGTACACAAAGACTTCAAAGTATATCAGATGGATGTTAAGTCAGCGTTTCTAAATGGAAAGCTGAATGAAGAAGTCTATGTGGAACAACCTCCAGGATTCTCAGATCCTAAGTGTCCAGGTTATGTTTATAAACTGGATAAGGCACTTTATGGCTTAAAGCAAGCTCCTCATGCATGGTATGACACTCTCTCTACTTATCTCCATATTGAAAAATTTGAGCGTGGTAAAATCGATAAGACTCTATTCTTCAGGAAAGTAAAAGGTCATATTATTCTTGTTCAGATATATGTTGATGACATTATATTTGGTTCTACTAACCCTGACCTTTGTACTCGTTTCGCTGATAGAATGAAAGAAGAGTATAAAATGAGCATGATGGGTGAGCTAACATATTTCCTTGGTCTTCAGATAAAGAAAAATGAAAAAGGAACTTTCATTAATCAGGGAAAGTATGTTAAAGATATGCTGAAGAAATTCGATTTAACTCAGAGTTCAGCTATGAAAACCCCTATGGCACCACCGCTGACACTAGACAAGGATTCAAATGAAATACCTGTTAATGTCACACTGTACCGTGGGATGATCGGCTCTCTCTTGTATCTTACAGCTAGCCGACCCGATATTATGTACGCAACCTGTTTGTGTGCACGATATCAAGCTGAACCTAAGGAATCTCATATGACCGCTGTAAAGCGAATCTTTCGATACCTTAAGGGTACTGCGAACCTAGGTCTTTGGTATCCCAAAGACTCAGGGTTTGATCTAATCGTCTATTCAGATAGTGATTTTGCAGGTTGCAAATTGGATAGAAAAGCACCACAGGAGGCTGTCAGCTCCTAGGTGGAAAGCTGGTGAGTTGGACAAGTAAAAAGCAAAACTCAGTGTCCACCTCCACAACTGAAGCTGAGTACGTAGCCGCTGGAAGCTGTTGTTCTCAGGTCTTGTGGATGAGAAATCAACTACTAGACTATGACCTTCATCTCTCAAAAATTCCAATCTATTGCGACAGCACAAGTGCCATCGCTATAGCCAACAATCCAGTGCTACACTCAAAGACAAAACACATCGAAATCGGGTATCATTTTATCAGAGATCATGTGATGAATGGCGATATAGAACCTCATTTTATCCCAACTGACTATCAATTAGCTGATCTGTTCACCAAACCTCTTGATGAGACAAGATTCAACTTTCTCATCAGCGAGCTTGGAATGCTGAACTTTGAAGAGTAAAATCTTCAGCGGTTCACATTTTATCAGCGACAGGATAAAATCAACTTGTATAACCCATTCTATCATTCTCTCTCTGAACATAATTGTTTCGCTGATATCAATGTATGTTTTTCTCTCGCTGACAATCGCATGTAAATGCAAGATTTCAAGACAAATTGCATCGCTGAATATCTCTTCCTTAATCAACGATACTTTGAAATTTCTTAAACCAACACTAATATTTCTATTCAGTGCTTCATGTTTTCAAAAGTGTCCCTGAGCTTTCAAAACCTCAGAGACATCCTAAAATATGATAGGACATCCGTGACGTCATGAAACGGATAAGCCCTGGCACGTCTTCTTTCTGACACACGTTTGCACGTTTCGTTTACCAGCCAATCAAATGCAAACACGTGTCCGTGTCATGATGAAAAACTTTCCCGCTCTAGTTTTTCTCTCTCTCTAATCTCACTATATAAACACATTTTGGGTTTATATTTTTCCTTTACGCGAACAACTTATTCCTCAAGAAAACTACAGTTGCATTTTTGCTCTCACGTTTTCAAGAACTGTTCATCTTCTTCTTCAATGAACCAGGTTAATATTTCTTTTATTTACCTGTTTCTTAAAACTTGTTAATGATCTTCTCATTCTTTTTACAAGATCAAACAAAATAACTTTTTCAAAAATGAAATCATTTCTTTCATGGTTTTATGAACACAACCTTTCATGGTTGTTCTTCAAGTTTAATCGCAAATATCTTAAACTTGTTCTTCATACGTTTTTCCAGAACCTAATCCTCAAAGGAAACTAGAAAACAATACTTTTTATTGGGTTTGCATTTCTTTTTTAAAAACAAGAAAACCCTAATCTTCATTAAGACATTTTTGTCTGAATGAAATGGACAAAATTCGAACCATCTTATTGGAAAATCTTTCCACATTAAGATTATTCTTATTTGTTATATCTTTGGTTGAACTGATAATACAAAAATGGCATCTACTGATATTCCTACTGCTGAGAACACTGCTGCTGCTGAGAAACTGGAAATGACCAAGGCTCCTCAGGTCAAGTTCACACTTGAGGAACTCGATTGGACAAAAACAAACAATCTCTATGCGCTTTTCGAGTTTCCTCCTCGAAAGCAAGTCACACATCTGAATGATGCTGTGAATTTCCTCAAAACCTGTTGCCTCTCTATAGCCCTGACCATAACACCCCCTGCTCATCAACTACTACTATCTCAGTTCTGGTATTCTGCCAGACACACTCAGCTTACATCGACCAAAGACCCCACGAAGAAAATTGATTGCATCCTCTGTGACACTGATTTTGGCACCATAAAAATCACCCCTGCCATTATCCGAAAAGCACTGAGCCTTCCCATCGCCACAAAAGAAAAACCCTTTGTTTCTCTCCCTGACCACAAGAAACATGCTGATAGGGAAGCCATCACTGCATTCTTTGATGCAATGGGTTATGTATGGGAAACAGGGAGGGACAAGAAGCCTGAGAAGAAGCTGACCCTCATCAAGAAATCCAAAATGCCCAGCGAGATGAACTTCATCTTCGTACACTTGATAAGCTGCATGACTGCAAAGACCGGTTCCTCTGAAAGGTCTTCATGTTGACTGGGCCTCGATAATCTACGATGATCTAGTGCTCAGAGTAGACTCTGCTGCTGACCGACCATCATGGGTTCCATATCCTAGATTCATCAGCGCCGTCTTCCAAACCGGCCTGAAGGACAACTACCCAAAAGTAGGAGACATAAAACTCTCTCAGGTTGGCCCTAAGGTACTGGACTTCAAGCCAATGGCAAACGAGGTACGTCTCTCTACTCTCTTATCTATTCTCAATTCTCCTTCTTCTACTTATGCAGCTCATTCAGTGGAAATCCCCACCGCTGATACCCCAGCTGCAACCTCCACTCCTTCTAGAAAAAGGAAACACTCATCTTCCTAACTTAGTTCCAAAAGGACTAAGAAAACCAAGGAGCAACCCCAGTATTTACATGCTGAAGACTCCTCAGCTCATCTTGAAGAGTTGATGGAAAGTTCAGTGGTATGCTCTGCCACAGCTGAACAAGCCACCCCTTCCATCCCAGCTTCAGCGTCTCTAAACGCTGAAGTTATAAACTTGGAATCGACCCTACCTCCTTCAGTCTCTCATAGGACTGAAGAAGTGATTCTCAGTGGATCCAACACTGAATCAGCTCCACATCAAACCTTCTCAACCTTCGCTTCTCTCTCTACTCGATTGGACTCTAATCCAGTTTTCACCACGATCACTGGAGAACCCGTCATTCTTCCAGAAGCTAAAGCTGATACTTTTCAAGGAATGATGGATGAAGGGCCTGCAGGAATGTCCATGCGTACACGCACTCTAGCTGGCGACATGGAACTTTTTTCAGGACACAGAAGTTTTGACGACTTCACCAGCCCTCCTGCAGGTATACACCAACCCATATACACTGTAACTAAACCCCAAACTTCTGAGCTTTCCTTTGTTCATAAGTACTTATCTTTTACAGGTCCTAATTTGGGAGACATCAATGCCTCTCTGAAGAACCTGGATACAAAGCTGACAGGTCTCACCACTAATCTCTCAGACAACTCTTCAGCTGTAACAAACGCTAGAGAGAATCTCAACAAGCTGACAAAAGTGGTTGAACAGAAAGCCTCAAAAGCTGATTTGGAGAAGGTTGATAATACTCTCGGTGATTTTGCCAAAGTTCTTGCTGAAATCTACACCGACTACACCTCTCTCAAAACAACAGTTCAAAACATGTCCAACGAGGTCATAACGCTGAAGATATCGGTTGGTACTCTTCAGAGAGAGGTGTCCGCTGTAAAGGCTGGCGTGAGTTCAGTAAAGACTGACGTAAGTTCAGTGAAGACAATGGCACAGCAGATCCTGAATCACATGACCGCCCCTGCCCCTGTACCTTCACATTTTACTACGACGGATCGTGCTGAACTTTTAAAGATCAATCCTGCTATTACTGGCCTAGAAGACAGAGTAGCAGCGATTGAAAACTATATTGGGATCCCTGGCCTAGAAGACAGGAAACCAACACCATCTGCTGAGTCATCGCATTCCTCCCCCACTCATCATGAAGAAGGGGGGAGAAGAACTATGAAGACCTTCCCCAAGATGAATCTATCGAGGGGGAGAAGACTGAAGACCTTCCCCTTACTGAAGAGGGGGAGAAGACAAATGAAGAAACAACTGCTGGACCTCAGGGAGATGAAAACCCTGAGGGAACCGAGAAGATTACCTCTGTATTTGAGGGGGAGCAACTCGAAGAAGCTGCTGAAGAATCTGAATCTGAAGCTGAAGATGAAGAAGCCGTCGACATCTCTGATGATGAACCATCTTCTTCTCCAAGGAATGATGATGATGATGATGATGATGATGACTCCCTTATTGTCAAGCATGTTCAGAAGACTACAGCTCTTAAAGGGATTTCGATAAACGAACCTTCAGGGGAGCGGACAAAGCCTTCAGCGTCTGAAGCTGACAAGGGCAAAGGAAAAGGTGTCGCTGAAGACGAAGATAATCTGATGATCTTGCTTCAAAAGCCAGTTCGTCAGGTACACTACATCTTACTTTCTTACACCGCATCCCTCCTCTATCTATACACATTATCAGCTCTACTCTCCACAAAAAGCCTATACACTTAAACCCATTTCTTTTCTCTCTGTTCTACCCAAGTTCTTACTTAAACGATCGCTGTGTTTCAGCTAGTTCTCTCCCCTGTTTGAGGATATCGCTAAAGTTCCTACAGCTACGACTTCACCAACAATAATCCCAGCTCTCAACGCTGAAGAAATCATCCCGGTCTTGGATTTAATCTCTGAGACTGATGAACCTGAAGAACAGTTGCTCTCTCACAAAAACAGACCTTCCTTGGCTCCTCAAAAGCTGAGTGAAGAGGATCAAGAAAAGAGAGATGCAATGATCAAGAGATTAGAAGATCAGCGAATCATCCTGAAGCGTGATCAACTTCCTTCTATTCCTCCAAAGTTCAGACTTTCACAAAAGGAATACAAGGATCACCTCAGAGC
Source organism: Saussurea involucrata (assembly GCA_033807775.1). Classification (NCBI taxonomy): domain Eukaryota; kingdom Viridiplantae; phylum Streptophyta; class Magnoliopsida; order Asterales; family Asteraceae; genus Saussurea; species Saussurea involucrata. Next base: position 112,811,788 of record CM066315.1, read on the forward strand.
TGAAAGGTTAATCGCTGAAAGAAGGGAAGCTGAAGAAAAAGAGAGAGAACTCGCCATCCAGCTTGTCCAAGAATCAGTTGAAGACCCCAAGCTGAAACGAATTCCCATTCAAGTCCAACGTCAGCTTTGGGAAGATGCACGAAAGATTGTCGAGAAGAAAACTGAAGTATCTCAATCCACCCTCAAATGGTGTAAAGAGAAGGTACACTTCAGATATCGTCCAGCAAGGATCAACAAGGTACACATCTGTGGAAGAACAACTATCGGAGTACCTATTGTTGATATTCAATTGTTCAGAGAGAATGGCCAAACTGAAACCTTTGGTGCTGAAGCCGTCACAAGGTATGGTCTCTCTAAATGGTTGGAGATGAGGATAGCTATTCAGCAATCACGTTCAAAGTACAAGGATCATGTTGAGAAATTATAAATCGACAGATCGACTTGGTCTCATCTGCTGTGGATATTCCTCCTCCTCCTGCTCTTAAGCTGAAAAGAAAAAGGGGCTCTACAAAGAAGAAGCTACAAGAATCAGATTCAGGTCCTCCCATACGAAATGAAACTGGTATTGGTTTCTCTCACGCTGAAGTGCTTGGTCCTGACCCTGATCTATCTGCCCTTGACATATCTCTGCCACCCGGTGAACGTTTCATCCCTGGTAAAGTCATAAGTAATCCTTACGGTATATTCTTTAGTGACTACGAGGGACGAGAATGTTTTCAACATATCTCTGAGCTACCAATCACTCCAATCGAACAGCTCAGAGATCTCATATACTGGTGTGAGTTTAGACAAGACCTTCTCGGACACTTCATGAAGCCACTGATCTTCAAAGAAGCCCAAGAAAGAAGAAATCAGGGAGAAAAAGTCCCTGACTGGATGATCCCTACAACCCAGACCCTTGATGAACTTCTCATCAAGGAAGAACCGCTATAAGCTGATAGGATCGCCGTATTCTTCTATTTTATCAGTTAATCTTTTGTACTTGTAATTTATTTCGTTTGTACTTATAATTTTTCTACTTCCCTTTGTAATCTGATATGAAGTTTAAAGAAAGATTCCAGCGAAAGTACTTTACTCCATCAGTACAGAAAAGATCCCAGAAAACAGTAAAAGGGACAAATATTTTATGAGTTCTTTTTATCCTTATGTTTTCATAGAATAGCAATTTTCTCTGTTGCTATGTCATAATCAAATAGGGGGAGATTGTTGATCCAAACCCTCAGTGATTTGATAATGACCCTCCATTCTACTTAGTGAAAATTTTAAGTAAATAATGTATAAGAGTTTCACTATCACTGATAAGTACTAAGACTGTTTTCAGTATTGCTGATAGGAACTCTCGCTCTTTAGATTAGACATTCAGCGAACCCTGTTCATTCAGCAAGCTCTGAGCCTGTTCAGTCTTGTTGATGATCGCTGATGATCTCATACATTGTTCAGCATAACTGTTCACCATATATTCTTAGGAATATAGCTCTGAGCCTGTTCAGACCTATTTGGTGATCGCTGACATTCATAGTTGTTTACTTATGATCCTTGAAGACAAGTTTCACGTTAACATAGGTTCTACGCTGAAGTCGAAGATCAAGCTCAAGAACCAGCGACAAGTCTCCTAATGAACTGATGCGGATCAGCGAAGACTCAGATTTGTCCACTCAACGTGAAGTATCAAGTACAAGACTTCAGCTATCGCTGAACTTCGTCATTCACTGATATAGAATGATAAAGCGCTGAATCAACGTAAACTGATCATGAAGTCCTTCGTACAAAGTACTTTTGTCTTAACCACCCTTGCACGACTCCGTACGATATGTCAGAAAAGAACCTCCTTATTGTCTGAAATCGTACAACTACTTTGATGCTACACTGTTCACCATGCGACTACTAAGGTTGTCTACTCAAGTCAGATCCTATAACCAATCAGCTGCTGCCACGTGTAAAGTATAAACTGCCATGCATTAAATGCATGCAGTATATAAGAAGGACTCCAGCTTCATTCTTGAATCACTTGCTAACTCTGGTCAAGTCATCTTCTTATCTTGAGATAGGTTATTTTTAGTAATTTCCTTCTCTTTCTTAGTGCAAGAAAACTTAGTGTTCCAACTTGTTTAGATTAGGATTTATTTCTTATCTTGTTCCGCAACAAGCTGTAAATTGTTAATGATTTATCAATAAATAATTTAGAAAATTAAAAACGTGTGTTTGAATTCAACCCCCCCCCCCCCCCCTTCTACAAACTTGTATAGCCCTTCGGGACCAACAAACCTTGTTCCCTATTGCATGCGAAAAGTTTTTCAATGTAGCTTCCGAAAAGTTTTTCAAGTTGAAATTTTCTACGGATAGTTTTTGCATCCTTCTGTTTGCGAAAAGTTGTGGTGTTCGCATCAAGTTGTCTGCGAAAACTTCCTCTTTTCTTCATATTCATTGCGAAAACTTTCTGTCTTTCATGCGTTTTCTTTGGGATGCGAAAACCAGACTTAGAATTTTTTTTCAAAAGTGATTTTTGTCAAAATTAACATTTTCAGAACTAGTTTTTCAAACCAACAGTTCACATGGCTGAAAACCAAGAGCAACAAAGCATGGTCCAAGGATTTGGGGACCATATTCCTAAGGCAACACCCGATGTACCCCTTCCATTCACAAGATTAGTACATCCATCCTACACCGGTCAAGGCAATCCAGATCATGCCTTTATACATCCGAGAGACTACACTAACATCAAATTCAACAATCACCATGTTGAGTTTGACCGAATCAACATACACGCGGTAGTCAAAGAGGTACTGAAGACACATCCACTAGCATTTGTATTGACTCATACAATCAATATACCTATGTTGTACTTACAACAAGCCTGGAAGACAATCAACTTTATCATGGAGAACAGAAAACCAGTGTTCGAGATCCAGATTGATGAGTTCATTACTAAGTTTGATTACCACAGACTGAGACTTGTTCTGAAACTACCTGAATCCAACTCAAGGCCTGAAAGAACATCTTTTGACCCATATCCATCTGAATCTGAAGTGTTAGCTGGGGTTAAAGAATTGGGATATGTTGGAGAGCTGAATCAGATAAAGGATTTCTACAAAGGCAATCTTCCACCGGCCTACTATGCCATATTTTCTGTTATCAACAGGTGCTTGACCTTAAAGCACTCCGGGATGGACAATGCCAACATTGGCATTCTGAAGCTGTTTCATGCTGTTGTGCATGATCTCCATGTGGATTATGCGGTAAATTTCTGGCATGAGCTCCAAAAAAAAGTGGATGACAAGCAAAAGCACAAGGGAAAACCTTATTTGCCTTACATGAGGTTCATGCAGATAATTATACACAGTATGATGAGATCAAACAGAGAAATTCCAAGAAGGATAAACCATCCGTCTGTACCAGAAAAATCAATGAGATATCTACAAAAGCAGAAGCAGAGTTTTGATTATGAAATGCCTTTACAAGAAGGGTTCCTCGGATACGCGAATCAAGACGCCAAGTGCATAGTAGAATATAGAGAGTCTATGGTCCGTCCAGAACCGGAGGGACCTACCCAGGACTCAACCCCTAGGCGAGCGGTGTCTGTGAGGGTTCAGCAAGCACGGGTTTCTGAACGGGGAGAGTAGAGGGAAAATGCCGAGAGGGGAATTGGTGGGGTTCGGACATCTGTTTCTGAAGGTGCATGGTTATCGTCTGAGGACACACATCTAGATAACCGTGTAGTCTAATCTGACGAAGCTCTCATTCCACGACATATTGGTAGAGCTTCGGCTAGAATAATTGGACCTTCTGATGATGAATCAGAGTCTGATAATGTGTCTGATTCTGCGGAGGAACAAGTAATTGGTGATGAAAATAATGATGATGACAATGATGATGACGGTAATGATGGTGGAAATGATGATAATATTTTTGGTGATGTTTCACACTTCCTATTCCCAAGTCTGACAACAACTTATGTGGCTCATGTTGATGACATTAATGCTGATGATCTACCTCAAATGACACATCTTGATTCTGATACAGTGGCAAACGTTATTGAAATAGTTGTGGGAGATATAAGGAGAACCAAGGGAGTATGAGTTGAAAATATAAGTGAGTCTCCGAGAGAAATTGAAGAAAAAAATATAAAGAGTGGGAGTGCTACCTTAACCTTCTATACCAGACGGGAAGCCACATCTACCACTAGATCTCTTGTGTTGGGATCCGATGTTGAAAAAGACGTTAGTAGCCCACTAACGCATTTGCACGCCCAACTACCCATTCAGCTTCCTCTCAATAAGAAGTTGTCTCAATTTTCACGGGGATCAAGCACAACATCTATCCATCTCTCACTTGGAGAGTTTGGGTATTAAAACAGAGAGACATCTGCCCCGGTCCTCGACTTTCATTTCTGCACAGTCATCGAGTCTAGAGCCAATTGTAAATTTACTTGATTCTTTGACTACGACACTGCCATATTTTACTGCTACCGATGGGAGTCTTAGTGCCCTATTCGGAACACTCGGAGTAATTCCTACTTTAGGATTACGAGGACTGAGTGGAAGTCCTACCAGTGCTAACATCTCGCCAACACTGAACGTAGGCCACACGATTGATTCAACCGTTGTGTCAACGGGTAACCTAAGTGATCCCGGAAGTGAATTACCAGACTTCGTGTCGAGGAATTTTGTCAACGGCGCCTTAAAGGGTGTTGAGGATCGTTTGTTATTGGGGATACAAGGGGTGAAGTACTTATTCAAGGGAAGGGCCCGATGCTTGAGAATGTGCCCGAAGTGCCTCCACCTCCACCTCTAGTTGTGCAACCACCAGTTACTCAGCCTGATACTTCTATTGATGAACTCAAAGATATGTTGTATGCCAAACTACTTTCCATTAGCCCAGATGATCCAAACAACAAAACCTCACTGAGCCTACTTGAAAACTTTCAACCTAGACATCAACCACCTCAACCTACACCCAATGCTGTTACTTCTACCGAGTTCAACCAATTCAAGACTGATGTTCTATCTAGTCTTGATGCAATGAAGAAAGCTATGGATTCTTTGTCAAAAGAGGTTGCTTCACTAAATCAGTCTTGTACGTCTCAAGCATAAGGCGTTAAAAGGAAGCATGATCAGGATCCCAATGATCATGATCATGAGAGAGAGAAGTCTAAGAAGTAAAGATCTGATGTTGAGACTTCAAGTGTGGGGAGAACTATGACAACTGAAGAGGTTATTCAAATGTTTGAATCGGGGGCACAAGGTGAAGAAAGTGGTGAAAAGAGATTCCTCAGATTCAATGAAATTTCCAAATATTCAGATGAAACGTTGAAAGTGTTGTTACTTCAGTTGCAAAATCGTTTGGAGATAAACGATCAGGAAAGAGGAGAAAATAGAATGCCTTCCCTGGCAAGATCTTTGGTGGTTAGAGCGATCAATGAGATCAATGATAGAATCTCCTTCAGAGCAGCTATGCGGAGAATAGAAACTTATCTGGGAGCTCGTAGAAGGAGAAGACCATTCCTGCCTTGATTACAAAGGGGGGGAATGTTAGTGCACTTATTTGTTGTAATCAAGTCAGTTTGAATTTTGTTATTAAGCTTGTTGACTTTATGGTAGAGCCATGGAGATGTCATGTGCACTAGTACAAAAAAGGTCTTTAGTGACGGTTAAAAACCGTTACCGTAGGTATATGGTAACGGTTTTCGTGCGCATAAAAATTGTCACCTATCTTGCCGTCACTTTTGATACACTTTTGGTAACGTTTAATAAACGTTACCAAATCACATCAAAAACTGTTACCATAAGCTAAAAACCGTCACCTTATGTGTATTAAAAAACAAATTCTTTCCTAAAACCGTCACCTTAGCATAATATACGATGACGTTTATTTTTTAAAACCATCACTATAGATGACCTACAGTGACTTTTATTTGTCAAAACTGTCACCGCATCATGACACACGGTAACGTTTGTTATTCAATATGTCGTCGTAGAATGACATACGGTAACATTTATTATTTAAACCTGTCAATGTAACATGACATACGGTAACATTTATTATTTAAAATCGTTAGTGTAGCATGATATACGGTGACGTTTATAATTCAAAACCGTCACTATGACATGACATGCTGTGACACTTATCTTTCAAAACCGTCGCCATAGTAAGGCATTTGGTGATTTTTGTTTTTATTAAAACCATCACCGTAGCATGATATTGGTGACGTTTATTTCTCAAAACCGTTATTGTAGCATGGCATATGGTGACTTTTTTTCAAAACTGTCATTTTTTCATGACATATTGTGACGTTTATTTGTCAAAAACGTCATCATAGCATGAAATACAATGACATTTATTTTTTACAACCGTCAACATAACATGACATTCGGTGACGATTATTTGTCAAAGTCATCACCGTAGCATGACATCATGTGACGTTTATTTTTTAAAACTGTCACCATAGCATGACATATAGTAACGTTTAATTTTCAAAATCGTCAACATTGCATGACATACAGTGACGTTTATTTGTCAAAAACGCCATCGTAGCATGACATACTGTCACATTTATTTGTCAAAAGTGTCACTGTTGCATGACATACAATGGCGTTTGTTTGTCAAAACTGTCAACGTAGCATGACAATCAACGTGTATTTGTCAAAATCGTCACCGTAGCATAACAAATGGTGACGTTAATTTTTCAAAATCGTTACCGTAGCATGACATACAATGACGTTTATATATCCAATACCATTACAATAGGACATATAGTGACGTTTATTTTCAAAACCATCGTTGTAACATGACATACGTTAAGGTTTATTTCACAATAACCATCACCGTAACACGACATACGGTAACAATTATTTTTATAAAATCGTTACCATAGCATGACATACGATCATGTTTATCTTGAAAAACGCCACCATAGAATGACATACGGTGACGTTTATGTTTTTAAACCGCACCATAAATTGACATGGTGAAGTTAAATTATCAAAACCATTACCATAAAGCAAAACAATATACTGTGACGGTTTTTAATAAAATTAAAAACTCAAAATACGAATCAAATGAATAAAATTACATATAAGAACAATAAATTACTAATATACTTATAATGCATTAATGACAAAAGTACGATATATCTAAAACAGTTTTTTCTTATCTAAGCTTATACTCGATTGCATCAATCTCTTCACCATCTCGTTAATAGTTGTATACGCTTCATAACCTTTTGCTTCTAGCCATCATAAATAGAAGTGGTTCATGATACCTGCAAATAGATAAGATAACAAATGATAAATACAACAAATGACGAAAATTTTGCATATCAATAACGAAAATAAAAGATGAAACAAGTTCAGACTAATAAGCATTAAAGATAAAACTTTAGGAAAGAACAATGATTTGTGTGTAACAAGAAGTCCAATAAATTGGTTTAAAAAGTCAATCACCAAAATTTGCAACTCACGAGTTATAGGATCAGCCACAAGACTAGTTATATATCAAAATTATAGTAGAACTAGAAAAATATATGCATATGTATATGTAGAGAGAGAGAGAGAGAGTGTGTGTGAGAGAGAGAAGAAAGCATAACCGCATAATATAACATACAAATATAACAAAATTCCACAAGTATAACAACCCTGTAAAACGCCAAAAATATATACACTATCATATACAACATAATTATTTAATACATAGACCAAAAATATAAAATGTAAACTAATTGGAAATCAGAACGACAAAATCGTCATCGTTGCATGACTTACGTGGACGTTTATTATTCAAACCGTCACCACAACATGATATATAATGACATTTATTATACAAAAACGTCACCATTGTGACAATTTTTTTAAAACCGTCAACATAACATAATATATGATGACATTTATTTTTCAAAATCGTTACCGTTGAATGACATGTGGTAACGTACTCAAAACCGTCACCATAAGATGACATTTGGTGACATAAATTATTCAAAACCGTCAATGTAGCTTAAGATATTGTGATGTAAATGTTTTAATACCGTTACCAAAGCATGACATATGGTGACGTAGATTTTTCAAAAACCCTTGCCATACATTACTTTTGGTGACGCAAATTTTGCAAAATCGTTGCCACAGAACTTGTTAACTTTTGGAAATGGTTTTCAAATAAGCGTTGTTGTACATATTTTAGTTTTCGGTAACGATTTTTTAAAACCGTTAAGACATAAAGCAACGATTTTGACAAAAATGTTACTAAAAAGTCTTATATTGCAACGGTTTTTAAAAACCATCACAACATAAGGCAACGGTTTTTAAAACCGTTACCTTAGGGTACCCTTTATTGACGTTTTATCTAAAACGTTGCTTTTTGATTCAATTGTTTTTGTAATAGTAACGTTTCTTTATAAAAAATGTTACTAAAACAATTCTCCAACTTTTTATGTGACTTTTTGTAACGTTTTTTTATCAAACCGTTACAAAGCTGTTTTTTAAAACCGTCACAAAAAATCGTTTTTGTACTAGTGGTGCCTACTATTAATAGTTCCTTTATGTCTTTGTGATGTAAGCTTTTGGTCATTTTTTGTACTTTTGAGATCAATCAATGATAGATGACTTTCTCTCTCTAGATTGTGTTTACATTTCATATTCTCTCACTAGATTGGGAACTAACACTAAGCATCCAGGTTATGTCTATAAACTGGATAAGGCACTTTATGGTTTAAAGCAAGCACCTCGTGCATGGTATGCACTCTATCTTCTTTTCTACTCATTGAAAAATTTGAACGTCTAAAATCGATAACACTCTATTTTTCAGGAAAGTAAAAGGTCATATTATTCTTGTTCAAATATATGTCTATGATATTATATTTGGTTCTACTAACCCATCTCTTTGTCATCGATTCGCTGAAAGATTGAAATCTAAATACAAAATGAGCATGATGGGTGAGCTGACATACTTCCTTGGACTCCAAATCAAGCAAAGTGATAAAGACACTTTCAATCACCAAGGTAAGCACGTTAAAGATATGCTGAAGAAATTTGATCTTACTCAAAGTTCAGCTATGAAAACTCCTATGGCACCTCCGCTGAAACTTAACAAGGATCCCTCTGGAAAACTGTTAATGTCACTGCCTATAGAGGAATGATCGGCTCTCTTCTTTATCTTACAGCGAGTCGTCCTGATATCATGTATGCTACTTGTCTATGTGTACGATATCAATCTGAACCCAAAGAATCACATCTGATCGCAGTAAAGCGAATTTTCAGATATCTTAAGGGTACACCCAACCTAGGTCTTTGGTATCCCAAAGACTCAGGGTTCGATCTAACTGCCTATTGACGGGCGTCGAGACCGTTAAATAATAAGTATTTAGTTTCTAACTGTCCCAAAATACAATATAAATTGTAATAGTGGTAAGTCAGGTCGAATCCACGGGGATTGGTCGTGACAGTTATTTTACTTCTACACGTTAACTAAAAGGGGGGGTGGATTTGATTAAGAAAACTAAACATACGACTAAAATTAATTATAAACAATGAAATAAAACCTAACATTAGCTTGACTTCGATTAAGATGATGACACCTATCATTGATTCCAAAGACGTAAACATAAAGAATGAACCTAAGTTGATTATAGTCGTTAACAAGCTCTAACGACCTCTATTTTTCCTTAATTTGCACCGGTTAAAATAAGCTCTTCAACCGGATCTTAATCACAATAAGAAATTAAATAAGCTCTTAATTTCTTTAGATGTGATTAGCTTTATCGAAATAGAAAAATACCAACTCAAAGCAGTAAGCTCGTAAGCTCGGCTTATTATAGCTTTGATTGCAAGATTTCAAGAATTCGATTCGGAAACCTTATTGAGACCGAATGAAATCAATTGTTACTTTATCAAAAATCCAAGACGATTACGTATCTAGGTTTTGACTAACAATCTTTCATAAAAGATTCAAGTAATTGATCAAGTTAATTGAAAACCCAAACGAAATTGACATTAAAAATATAAATCAAGCAAATAGGTTTGTTCTCAACGATTACAATGGAATCTCAAAGTGCAACCATCAAAATCAAATCAAACTAGTGTTGGAAAGAAAATTAGGGTTACAACTAAAAAGAAATTACCAAAAGATTAAGTGAAATTGATGAAGAGAAATGCTCCAAATTGGTCTCCTCTTGCTCCCCAAAACGATTTCTGAAAATGATTTCCCCCTCCAAATAGCAGTTCCAACTCGTTTTTATCCCCCAAAAATAAGAAAATCGCTCCCCCTCAAAAACCTCGCAAAAACGGCCCATGTAGCAACCGCTGCAAGTTGTGGCGCGGGTATGGTCGCGTGAAAAGGGGCGCCGAGGCTCGAACAGTGGCGCGAGTTTGACGCTCGTGCGGTCGCCGACGAGGTCGCGTCGGTGACTGTTCGTGTTTTGCTGATGATGTTCGCGTTCTGTCGAGCAAAGGAAGAAGGTGTTGCGTCTTCTTTTTCTTTGGGTTGTGTGTTACTTGAAATGGGCCTCTAGCCTTTCTTTTCTCTTTTTCGTTTCTTGCGTGACCTGCCAACACACCAGAATCCATAATAAGAATTCATTTCTTTCTTTTATTCTTCTTTTAGGTTTTGTTGCTCGGTTGCACACACAACTACACAACGACCAAAATTAATTGTTTTTGTTTTTTTTAGTTAACCACACACACAAGATACCATTTAATATATAAAAGGTATTATTCTTTTTTTTTTCTTAATCCAATAATTACTATTAATATAAATATTAAAAGATTTCCATATTTTTTTCTTTTCCACTTTAATTTAATTACAAACAAGAAATAATAAACTTAGATTATAAGGGGTACTTTAAGCATTCAATTAACATTAATCGTAGGGAACTTTGACGTAAAAAAATATATATAAAATCACGTTTATCAAATATCCCCACATTTAGAACTTTGACCTTCCTCGGGCAAACACTAAGGTTTTAGCATGAAGTAAACTCACGAGTTGATTTTTAGAGAATTGCAAAAAACGGACATAGCATTGCACGAAGACATAGCTTTACCGATATAACAATAATCAACACACAAGACAACCAAAGATGAATACGTGCTAATTTCACAAACACCTCACAAAAGAAATAAACCTATTCTAATCGCTCATTCACACAAAGGTGTAAGTGTTTTCACTTAAGGCATCAATTCACATGAAAATGCACTACCATAAGCTTGCATCAAGTCTAAATTCACCATTGCTAACGGTAAAAACTAAGTGTGAATCAAAAGGACTTTAGTTATGGGTTGTAACTTGGCTAAGGGTTAAGGTAGGGAAATTTTGGGTAATGACTAAATTGGACTTTGGAAAAAAACCAAGAATTAAAGTGTATAGACTCTACATCTTGCACACCCAAGCAATATAAATCTTTCATTTTTTGAGCGCTTATTTTACTTGGCACTTTATGGAGACAATTGTATTTTTCTCAAGATTGGTCTCCATTTTTTTCCTTTTTCTCTTTCATACTTTTTTTCTCGAGCTTCTACCGATCATTTTATAGTTATTTTTGGATCTTGTAGAGTGTCTATGATTCATATGTCAAAGGAGTCTAACGAAAAGCATATAGTCTCATTCCCAAAGTCCGGTGAGTGAAGTGTTTGGCTAGGGGTTAAAGTGTAGTGTAATGAAAAAAATTTGGTAAATAGGCTTTAAGGGGTGATCAAGACGGAATACAAATGTATAAGGGTTGGCTTTTAGGCTAAATGGGTTAAAATAGCAACAAAGATGGCCTTTTTTTCATTTTCACACTAGCATCACCTAATTACAATCTCAAAGAGTCAACATGCAAGTTCTAGAATGACATAGACATGGAAGATGCAATGCACACAAAAATGAAATAGGATTGAATACAATGTTCAATCAAGGCTCAAAAGCTCACGGGTGCATTTTTGTCCATAAAATTAGCAAGACTCACAATGGTTATCTCAAATATGCTAATCATGGCTACACAAGCAAACCACACAATCATTCATGCTATGGTTTTCATGACATTAGAAATAGAAAATTGTCAACTCATGCAATTTACTTAATAATTGCCCAAAAACAAGTCAAAATTTCGAAAATTTTAGCCCTTTCTCATGCAATATCCCCACACTTAAATCATATATTGTCCCCAATGTATGCATTCAATGACATAGTCTAGAAGAAATAAAAAGCAAATGGAACAAGAAATCTCCCCTGAATATGTAGACTATTGCCCAATATACGATCCAAGCTTGTGGCGAGAATCTCCGTGTACATTTAGGTTGGGGGTGTGGAATTCGGCTTCAAGGAGCACCAAAACTGAAAACAAATCTCATCAATTCCAAAGACAACTAAAACTGAATGAAACTAAACTAGAACGGAAATAAAGCAATAAAATTGGGTTGCCTCCCAATCAGCGTATTTCTTTAACGTCTTCGACTAGACACTTCCCACGCTATCTTGTATCTCAGAAGTCAACACCCCATACTTGCGTCTTCACGCGATGTTGGGGTGCCTTGAAATCTGTCCGAATTTCTAGCATAGGTCTTTTGCCTTCTAATGTAATTAGACGTTTCAGCTTCACAAAGGTATCTTCATGCGGAGGTCCCCTTCTCATCATCTACCTTCGGTTTTTCTAGTATGGTGAAGGTTCTCTCGATGTCTACAAATTTCTCCTCCTTTATTAGTTCAATCAACGGTGTGGGAAAAGGAGGAGGTACCACCATCGGTTCCAACATGTTCATATATTCTCCCTTTTTGTCGACATCTCGTGAAGTAGATAGGTTTGTGCCTTCTTCTTCATCCTCTTCCTCTTAGGAGATTTCCAGCCTCTTCTTGTTCATCGATCCCAACTTTTCTTAAACTTGTGCCTCTAACTGACGTATTGCGGATTCGTGCCGGCTAATTTGGTTTTCCAAGTTCTGAAGGCTTGCTCTTGTTTCCTGTTGAAGTTCTAATGTACTAAGAGCTAGCGACTTAACAATATCTTCAAGAGACATACCTGAGTCCTTGGAATAGCTTTGTGTCATTTGTGGTGTTGATTCATAGCTAGGATAATAAGATTCGTACCGGTCATAGTCATACTCGTTTAAGTATGGATGGGGTTGCCATCTTTGAGTGTAGGTGCTAGAGTATGGCTCGTACGGACCTTGATAATGGATTGAAAATCCTCCATAAGAGTAGGTTTGCTCGGTGTGATATTGTGATGTGGGGTATCGGTTACTCAAATAAGCATTGTTAATGCACACCCCACTTCTTCTCACTTGTTGTGGCTCTTTACAAACCAACTGTATCACAAGAGATGTTAGATTTGAAAGTTGTGTTTCAAGGGAAGAGATACTTACCTCGTTTGAGTCTCGGGTGTTGGTGGTATATCGTGACCCATAATGATATGGATAACCCGCCATGAAAGATGCAAAAACACTTAAAAACTATTGGCGTTAGGTACACGATTAACTAAGAAAACAATAAAATTATAAGACAAAAACAAATAAAATAAAATAACAAAGTGCAAAGGCTAAATAACGATCACCGAAACCAATCCCCGGCAGCGGCGCCAAAAATTTGACGGGCGTCGAGACCGTCAAATAATAAGTATTTAGTTTCTAACTGTCCCAAAATACAATATAAATTGTAATAGTGGTAAGTCATGTCGAATCCACAGGGATTGGTCGTGACAATTATTTTACTTCTACACGTTAACTAAAAGGGGGGTGGATTTGATTAAGAAAACTAAACATACGACTAAAATTAAGTATAAACAATGAAATAAAACCTAACATTAGCTTGACTTCGATTAAGATGATGACACCTATCATTGATTCCAAATACGTAAACATAAAGAACGAACCTAAGTTGATTATAGTCATTAACAAGCTCTAACGACCTCTATTTTTCCTTAATTTGCACCGGTTAAAATAAGCTCTTCAACCGGATCTTAATCACAAATAAGAAATTAAATAAGCTCTTAATTTCTTTAGATGTGATTAGCTTTATCGAAATAGAAAAATACCAACTCAAAGCAGTAAGATCATAAGCTCGGCTTATTATAGCTTTGATTGCAAGATTTCAAGAATTCGATTCGAAAACCTTATTGAGACCGAATGAAATCAATTGTTACTTTATAAAAAATCCAAGACAATTACGTATCTAGGTTTTGACTAACAATCTTTCATAAGAGATTCAAGTAATTGATCAAGTTAATTGAAAACCCAAACGAAATTGACATTAAAAATAGAAATCAAGCAAATAGGTTTGTCCTCAACGATTACAATAGAATCTCAAAGTGCAACCATCAAAATCTAATCAAACTAGTTTTGGAAAGAAAATTAGGGTTACAACTAAAAAGAAATTACCAAAAGATTAAGTGAAATTGATGAAGAGAAATGCTCCAAATTGGTCTCGTCTTGCTCCCCAAAACGATTTCTGAAAATGATTCCCCCCTCCAAATCGCAGTTCCAACTCGTTTTTATCCCCCAAAAATAAGAAAACCGCTACCCTTCAAAACCCCCGCAAAAACGGCCCATGTAGCAACCGCCGCGAGTTGTGGTGCGAGTATTGTCGCGCGAAAAGGGGCGTCGAGGCTCGAACAGTGGTTGGCTTGGCGCGAGTTTGGCGCTGGTGCGGTCGCCGGCGAGGTCGCGCCGATGGCTGTTCGTGTTTTGCTGCTGCTGTTCGCGTTCTGCCGAGCGAATGAAGAAGGTGTCGCGCCTTCTTTTTCTTTGGGTTGTGTGTTACTTGAAATGGGCCTCTAGCCTTTCTTTTCTCTTTTTCTTTTCTTGCATGGCCTGCCAACACACCAGAATCCATAATAACAATTCCTTTCTTTCTTTTATTCTTCTTTTGGGTTTTGTTGCTCGACTGCACACACAACTAACTACACAATGACCAAAATTAATTGTTTTTGTTTTTTTTTAATTAACCACACACACAAGATACCATTTAATATACAAAAGGTATTATTCTTTTTTTTTCTTAATCCAATAATTACTATTAATATAAATATTAAAAGATTTCCTTATTTTTTTTCTTTTCCACTTTAATTTAATTACAAACAAGAAATAATAAACTTAGATTATAAGGGGTACTTTAAGCATTCAATTAACACTAATTGTAGGGAACTTTGACGTAAAAAAATATATAAAATCACATTTATCACCTATTCAGATAGTGACTTTGCAGGTTGCAAACTAGATAGAAAAAGCACCACAGGAGGCTGTCAGCCCCTGGGTGGAAAGCTGGTAAGTTGGACAAGCAAAAAGCAAACGTCATTGTCCACTTCTACCGCTGAAGCTGAGTATGTAGCCGCTGGAAGCTGTTGTGCTCATGTCTTATGGATGAGAAATCAGCTATTAGACTATGACCTTCAGCTCTCCAAAATTCCCATCTATTGCGATAGCACTAGTGCCATCGCTATAGCAAACAATCCAGTGATGCACTCAAAGACTAAACACATCAAAATCAGATATCATTTTATCAGAGATCATGTGATGAATGGGGACATAGAACTTCATTTTATCCCAACTGACTTTCAGTTAGCTGACCTTTTCACCAAACCTCTTGATGAGACAAGATTTAACTTTCTCATCAGCGAGCTTGGAATGCTGAACTATGAAGAATAACTCTTCAATGGTTGTGCATGGGATCAGTGATAAAATTCTATTTCGTTATTCATCATCTAATCTCTAAACGAATGTTCACTGATACCAAGGTGTGTTTTTTCATCCCTGACCACTGAAGTTTACTTCAGTAAGATGTTTTAAAAAAAGTTTTATATCACTAACATTTTTCTATCAGTCATATCTTTTGAAATAACAAAAAATTCCATCACTGATACTTCTTTTCAGTGATCTTCATTAAACAAAATCCTCCCTAATGTTTTTCAAAACCTTCAGGGATTCGTTTTTGAAAATGAAAAAACAGTTTTCTATGTGACGTCATCAAATGGATAATCCATGGCATGCCTTTTCGTCTGACATTTTCGTCCGTTTCGTATTCTTTCCCAATAAGCTTCGTGGGACGTGTCACGTGTCATGATGAGTGTTTTTCCCGCTCATCATTTCTTTCTCTTTCCTCTCACTATATAAACCCTCTAAGTTTATATTTTTACCTTTTACGCTCTCAAACTCTCTAAAGCAGAAAGAATTTCCTTTGCATACTTGTGTTCTTGGATTTTATTGAAACCTGCTACTAAGTTCTTCAAACCTTCAAACGTACAGGTTCACATTTCTTCCCTTTTTTTTCTACAAATACATTCTCTTCAAACTTGTTTTTGATCCATTTCTTTTGTTTACAAAGATCAAAACACGTTTTTCTAACATAAAATCATATTCTTCATGATTTTATGACCAAAACTTGAAAAATAGTTGATAAAACCCAGATCTAGCAATGTAATATGAACAAGTATAGAGAGAATCTAGAGAGCAAATGTGTCATCCATATATTGAACATATGAGTACAAAATGACATTAGCATGAAGTGTTATGTAATTAACAAAGGAAACTTCTTTATATAATAGGGCCATGACATGTCCATGCCTCTACTCAGAAGATACAGTACAAAAGATTAATACTGTCTTGATAGCTACAAAGTGCTCTAACAATCTCCCCCTTAGCTATCAAGGCAGAAAGGGTCTTCTTCTTCTCCGGAAACCAAGATACGTTTCAATTCTTCTCATAGCCATTCTGAAGTTCAATCTTTCATCAATCTCTTCAATGGCTCTACGCAAGACAATTCTAGGTCTAGCAGACATCCAAGTAATCTTTCGTTCAGCATCATGTCTCTTAAGCCTTTCTTCCAACTGAAGTCTTACAACCTTGAGTGTACCATCAGAATACTTTGCCAGTTCATCAATTCGAATGAAGATCTTGTTTGCACCATTCTTATAAACAACCCCAGACTCTGGCTCATCAATCACAGAATATAAAGGCATCCTCATCAATCCAGGTAGATCTTGATTAGGCCTTATCAAATTTACCTTAGGTTGATCGCTTTCCACGGCCATCTGAAAATCATGACACTGTGTGTACAAGACGTGACTTCTCAGAAATCTTTTAATGGCATTCAATGCAAGAGTCACATTTTTTCTTCTGATCTGAAGATCTCTGAAATGATGGTACATGAACTCAAAATCTTTGTAGGTTCCCAGATTCACGTTGTATCATATTAATGGTAGTGAAATAGACAGCGGAAGCATATTAAATAAAGCCATTAAAATGAGTGATTGTGTAAACGATAAATGAACTATGAGAATCAAATATTGAACAGTAAAAATGATAACAGGATCAGATATAAAAGCTGCTCATATATTGATAATGAATCACACCAAGAACATGTTCAAGTGTGTTCGGAAATCTCATAGGACAACAATATCGTACGGAGGTAGTGCTCGGGATTGCTGCAGTGTGTGCTTAAACAATTGTGGAAAAACTACTCTTCCCTAAGCTTACAATTGTTTGTTCCACTACCTCTCTATATATAGCCCTTAAAAAGTGAAGGCAGTGTACTATCGTACCCTAGAATGACACGTGGAAAGTGTGTCTCCTATTTTTAGGGCATACGTGGAAAGTATGGACACTTGTCTAACACTTGGGATTTCCTATGAGACTTAGGCTGACAGAGGTCTTCACTTCACCAGAGCTCTGTTTGAAAGAGCTCTGTTGGTCTTCTTTTAAATACTTGTTCTTCTGTTGGAAGTCTTCGACAGAGCTCTGTTGAGCTTTGTTGGATCCGACAGAGCTCTGTTGAGCTCTGTTGGTCTTCTTGATGAACTCCTTCCAGGTCTTCTGTCTGATCTCTGTTGGTCTTCTGACTTGAACTATTTTCAATACTTTTACATAACAGATACTTGGGGCTAACAATCTCCCCCTAAGTATTGAAAATAAAAAATTTACAATTGACAAGAGATTAAACAAAAGAACAGAGAACTTTTACCTCTGTCGAAGCCTTGCACTAACCTTTTGGAATATTACAAAAAGATTAAAAGATTAGTACATTTATGCATAATTATCTCCCCTAAGAATTCTGTCGAATCTTCTGATTAGAGTACGGAAGTCCAGCATCAAATCAATCTGGTTGATGAAGAGTTTCTGCTGTTCTTCTGGACACTTGTTTCTTTGGAGATCTTAGATTATGTTCTTGAGGTATACTAGCGACTCACTTGAGTACTTATGGGCTTCAGCTGCTCTGATGGCCTTTTTTATGCCCTTCTGTCGGCAGACAAAGACTGGAGGATCTTCTACTACTGTTCCAGTTTTGTGATGGCCATAACCCTCAAGGTTTTCATTTGGTGGTGCAATCGCTAGTTTCTCTACTTCAAACTCTATGCCTAGCTGATAATCAATCTGTATTCTGAGATTGATGTGCTCTTGTATAGCGAATCTGACTTCTGGTAGTGCAGTTCTGGCCGGTGTGTATCTCTCTGAGAAGTTCAAGCAATATGCGTGGAGTAAGATCAGGTCATATGGGTTCAGAAGGACGAGATCATTGTCATTGAAGATTTCATTTCTGCCTTCTGTTGATTCCACAGTATACTCATGGTATGTGACCCTGTCGTGTTGAAACTTCTTGTGCTTGATGTCCAGAATTCTGCGGATACCGAAGTTTATATTGATGGCTCTGTTCTGATTTGACTTGGTTTGGATGAACTTTAGCCTTGCATCAGAAATGGTGTTTATTCTGATTGGGTTGAGGTATGGGTTAATGGGTACGGCATTTACAGGGATGATGTCTCTGTCAGCATATAGAAATGCAAATACCGTTTCTAAGGCAGGTTTTTCGGTGTGAGAGGTAGAGGTTTCTGGGTTCTGTTTTGTTACCGTTGGGTTTGGATCATCATGGGTTTCTGCCATAAGAATGTCGATGTGAGCAGATTTCTGAGTAGGTTGAGGTTGGGCTTGACTTATTTGTCCTTCAGCAGAGGATGGGTCTGTCCTCTCTGGTTCTTTTGTTGGAGAAGTATGAGGGGTATCTAGGCAGATGATCTCTGGTGGTTCTTGTGTTGACTCTTCTGTCGGTTTGATGACTCTGTTTTTGAACATGTAGTCAAATGCCACTTCAGTCATATCTGTCATGATTTCCTCTGTTATCCCCTTTTCTCCTTCTGTAGTCTCTTCCTCAGCTGCTTCTGTGATTTTCCCTTTACCCTTGGCTTCTCTTTCTTTTTCAACCTCTTTCTCCTTTTCTGCCTCTTTCTTCTTCTCTCTCTCTTTCTCCTTCTCCTTCTCCTTCTCTTTCTCCTTCTCCTTTTCCTTCTCCTTCTCCTTTTCCTTCTCATTCTCCCCCTTTTGTTGTTCTGAGGACTCACCCAGTTGATCGTCTGATTGACCTTCTTGAGCATCCTCAAAATCATCATCATCGCCAGAGGAGTCAATTCGAGCTTTTGGTGAGGACTGAACAACAAACTTCAGACCAGCTTTGTGTCTCTTGCTTGATGGTTCATCTGTGGGTGCTTCTTCTGCAGGTCTTTTTGATGTAGAGGTGGCCTGTAAAATAGTATCAGTAAATGTTGAGGCTGCCTTTGTCATCACATCTTCTACCTCTGTTGCAGCACTTCTGATCTCTTCTACTTGAGCCTTGAAGTTGACCTTGTGAGTATCAAGAGACGCTTTCACATGTTGTTCTGTTGCCTTAGCTTTCATTACAAATTTTGATGAGATCGTCATCATTCGGCTAAGAATTGATTTTCTGAAGTCTCCCATTTGTCCAACTGTCAAGGGTAGGTCATTTGGGTTAGGGCTGGAGATGTTTAGTGGAGTAGCAGATGAGGTGGTTGCTTCTTTTATGGATTCCTTAACAGAGTTGGTAATTATCTCTGTTAAGGTTCTGATATTAGATTCTGAAAGAATAACCGTAGGGATGGGAAGGGTTCTGTTCATCTGCGCTTTGTGGTTCTCTGTTATGAGTCTCTTTAGGTCTGCAAGATTTGTCGAAGTCTTTTGAACTTCCTCTGATCTGACTGATCTTAGGTCGGCTATTTCTGTTGTCAGCTTTCCAATCTCTTCTCCTCTGACCCGTTCAGACTCTGTTCTGAGTGCTTCAGCTTCGGCATATTTTCGAGTTAATTCAGCATGCTGGTTTGAGATGTTCAGCAGTTCTTCCCTAAGAGAAGCATTTTCCTTGTGGATCAGCTCCTCCTTTTGTTCATTGATAAGTTTATACTCATTCAAAGAGTTGTTGGTACTGTCACAGAAGCTTTCGAACTCTGCTATTGTGACAGTGTCAACGGGGGTCTCCTTGGTTCCAACAAATGGATCCAATTCTGCCTCGAGTTCAGAGGCGCCTCCGTCAAGAGTTGTGTTAATGTTGGCTCTTGGAGGACTTCCACCCGATCCTTGATGTTCCCTTTGAGGGGAAACAGCTACAGGTGTTCTGACCAAAGTTTCCTCTTCCAGCTCAGGTTCTGAAGAAGGAAATCTGGTGTGATGGGAAGCATTTGAATCAAGCAATGTCTTCCCTTGTTCTACTATGGTCTCCCATTGTCCCTGAGTCGGACAGATACTACGTGAGATTACAAAGATCTCTGGTCTAATTTGTGTGGACTCTAAATGAGCCACAGAGGCATCATCGTGTGGAGGTGACCTATTGATGTTCTGGGGCGAATGAACATCACTATCAAAGATAGTTTCCCCGGCTTCGTGCGTACCAGAGGCATGAAGAGGTGCCTCTGATGGTATAGGCTGGTTGGGGTTCGAGGTGTGCACCTCTGTTTCAATAATCCTTTGGTCTTGATCACCAGGATTAGATTGTGTGGAAGCACTGGGATTTTGGTTAAGGTTACCCTCAGATGTGCTCTGTTGAGCGTCTTTTTCTATTCTCGCAATATCCTCGGCTCTTATGGCTGTAGAACTCTCTGGATTTTCTCTGATGTTCCTCTCTTGTTCACCACTATCAGAGGAGATAGTTTCTACCTCTGGTGTTTCTTGTACTTTCTCATGGACAGCCTCTCTAGGAGATGCTTTGTCCTCTACTTCCTCTCATCTAGAGGAAGACCCCACTTCGGGTACTCTTGCCTCTGGTCCGATAACTTCCTCACCTATTTCCTCACTCAAGCTCTCAAAAGAAGGCTCAGATCCTAAGTATGCTGGGTTCTCACCTCAGGTTCTTGAGGTTGAGCAGCACTCTGATAGTTCTGGATAGAAATATGGTCAGGGGCGATAAGGGCAAGCATTGTACCTGGAATTCTCCTTATGAAAGGGTATTCGCCTGATGTAGTGGGGAGGAATTTGGACATCGTCCAGACGTGTGTTGAGCGACCCTGATGAGTTAGTTCCAGTCTGTCGAAGGCTCTTCTGATCACCAGACTGATAAAGCGTGGAAACTTGATCATCTTCAAGAACTTGTGAGATCCAACGACTCCTCCTTTTGCGATGGAAGAGGTTTTTGTGTTGACAGCTGAAAGAAGATCGTTGTAGAGAATGCTGGCGTAGTCGAAGTTTCGATTGAAGAACAATCCATACATGATTTGTAGGATTTCTTTTGTGGCTTGGTCTTGACTACCAGATTTGCTGGTAAGGGTTCTGTTTAAGGTGGAGAACATGAAATTCCACATAGTGGGTAGATTCTGTCGCTTGAACTCTCCAATCTTATTCAGATCCTTGTTGTAACCCAGAAACTTCATGAAGTCAAGAAGAACAGTTGTTTTTGGTGGTTTCTCATAGGCGTCTATTCCTAGCTGTCTCTTGGTTTTCATTCTGAAGATTCTTCTTAAGGTGCTTGCTCTTATGCGGATTGTTCCCGCTCCTCCATTACTTGCGTTGACGCTTCCAACTATCCTGTCTTGTTCTTCGATGTATTGGCATGTAGTCCACCATTGTTGGACATAGATTGCAGGAACATGGTCGTCGAACTCTGTTAGGGCTCTAAAGATGTCAGAGTTTCTGAAGAACTCAATAAAGGCATGATACAAGGGTAAATAGAGTCCTAGAGTGGGATCAAATCTGTAGTTGTTGTCAGCAAACTCATATGGAAGAACAACAATATCATCAGTGGGTTCTATTCGGCTAGAGTCAGCAGAGTTCTGGGGTTCCGCCATTGTTGTAGGTTTGGGTTTTCTTGAAGAACACTGAGGATTTAAATAAAAGAGGGAAAGGTGAAAGGTTTAGGAAGTTTTAGAAAAGAAATGGGTCAAGGTTTTGGATATATATATAGTCAGAGCTTGTGGCTGGGTAATCGCCGTAGATACTGTAGGCACTCGAGTGTCAGAAGGTGGAGTGGCCTGAATTGTGTATCGTGGGGACAACTAGTGGTTTAGCTTTCAATTAGAGATTGCCACATGGATTTGTTCTGACCACTTTTGTGCAAGTAAACCGTCGCGGTTAGATATGTGTGGGTAACAAGTGGTTGACGCTTAGAAATAACCCGCACCTCTGATGACATATTCTGATGACGTGGCAGAACAAACTAACAGAGCTCTGATGGAGCTTTGTTAAGTTGCCTCTGTTGAGTGAACTCTTCATTTCTTATCAAGTAACCCAAGATGTTGTACCTTTACCTTAAAAACATTTAAAATTCTGTTCTGATGTGAAAAGAAAAGAACAGACAAAACTTAGACAGACAACAGAGCTCTGGTGAGAAACATCAGAGGCTCTGGTGAGAAGTCAGAGTTCTGGCAGATTCTTAACATTATCACAAAGGTTATCATCAGAACAGGTTTTCCTCCTTTCTTCAAAAAGATTTGTCAATGAAGATCAAAAGGCAGAGTCAATTTGAATTGGACGTTTGAGTACTGACTTGCTCCCCCTAAAACCATGCATTATTTTTCTTTTAAGCTCCCCCTACAAAATTGAGCTACTTTTTTTTAACAAATACACAGAATGTTCACTGAGTGTCGAAAAAAAATATGCTTAACAGAGTTCTGGTGAACAACAGAAGCTCTGTTGAACTATCCTACCCAACTATTTGACAGAGCTCTGGTAGGATCATCAGAGGCTCTGTTGAATTTGAACAGAGTTAGGAGGACAGGTTCAGCATACCCAGTTTGCTGATTAAGAAGTTAAATCTCCTTTCATCAAGGGCTTTTGTAAACAAGTCAGCAAGCTGGAAGTCTGTTGAAACAAAGTACATTTCAATAGTCCCTTTTTCAACATGATCCTTTATGAAGTGGTACCTTATGTCGATGTGCTTAGTCTTCGAGTGCTGAACTGGATTGGCTGTTATGGCAATGGCACTCTTGGAGTCACACGGAATTGGAATTTTACCATACTCCAGACCATAATCTTTGAGTTGTGTTTTCATCCATATCACTTAAGAGCAACAACTAGCAGCAGCAACGTATTCTGCTTCTCCTGTAGAGGTTGAAACACAGTTCTGTTTCTTGGATGTCCAACTCACCAACTTTTCTCCAAGCAGTTGGCAGCTACCAGAAGTACTTTTTCTGTCATTCTTGCATCCTCCATAGTCTGAATCTGTATAAGCTACAAGCTCGAAACCAGAGTTAAGAGGATACCAGAGACCCAAAAATTGAGTCCCTTTCAGATATTTAAAGATACGCTTGACGGCTGTTAAATGAGTTTCTGTAGGATTTGCTTGAAATCTGGCACAGAGACAGGTTGCAAACATTATATCAGGTCTGCTGGCAGTTAAGTACAGAAGTGACCCTATCATGCCTCTGTAGTACTTGACATCTGTTGGTTCACCATTAAGATCAGAGTCAAGCTTAACTCCAGTGGCAATAGGAGTTTTCATTGGTTTTGAATCATTGAGCTTATACTTTTTCAACATATCAGAGATGTATTTAGACTGACTTATGAAAGTCCCTCTGTCTGATTGTTTAACTTGTAAACCAAGAAAGAAAGAAAGTTCTCCCATCATGCTCATTTTGAATTCGCTTTTCATTAAACTTTCAAACTTATCACAGTACTCCTGCCTTGTAGACCCAAAGATAATATCATCAACATATATTTGTACCAGAAGCATATCATTCTTATACCTCCTAAAGAATAGAGTTTTATCGACGGTACCTTTCTCGAAGTGATTGATCAACAGAAATTTGGATAGAGTTTCATACCAGGCTCTAGGAGCTTGCTTAAGGCCGTATAGAGCTTTGTCTAACTTGTAAACGTGGTCTGGAAACTCTGAACATTCAAAACCAGGTGGTTGCTGGACATAAACTTCTTCTTGCAGTTTGCCATTCAGAAAGGCAGACTTGACATCCATTTGGTAGACCTTGAAACCCTTATGAGCAGCATAGGCTAGGAAGATTCTGATAGCTTCTAGGCTAGCCACAGGTGCAAAGGTTTCGTCATAGTAAATTTCTTCTTCCTGTCTGTATCCATTTGCAACCAGACGGGCTTTGTTTCTGATGATAATCCCATCTTCATCCTTTTTGTTTCTAAACACCCACTTGGTTCCGATGGCCGTTTTGCCTTTTAGGAGTGGAACCAAGGACCAGACTTTATTTCTTTCGAATTCCAGAAGCTCTTCTTGCATAGCTTCGATCCAATTTGGGTCCTCTAGGGCTTCAGAAATCTTCTTCGGCTCAATCATGCTTAAAAAATTTACAAAGAAGGCTTCATTGATTGTGGCCGATCTTGTCTTCACACCATCTTCAGCAGCACCAATGATCAGATATGAAGGTGATCCTTTGTCCATCGTGTCATGGGAGCATGGACAACAGGCAGGGTTTGTGCTTCTGATGGGAAAAGACGAACTTCAGTGTCAGAGATCTGTAGTTGGGACCAAGGCTCTGTGGCACACAGCTCTGAAGAGTGGGCTCATTGCTCTGAGAGTCATTAACAGGGCTCTGTGAAGGTGAGCTTTCAAACAAGGAGTCTTTGCC
Organism: Saussurea involucrata; assembly: GCA_033807775.1. Taxonomy (NCBI): domain Eukaryota; kingdom Viridiplantae; phylum Streptophyta; class Magnoliopsida; order Asterales; family Asteraceae; genus Saussurea; species Saussurea involucrata. The sequence continues at coordinate 112,836,542 of CM066315.1, forward strand.
AATATTAGTTAGCAAAGGTGATGATGGATCTTGTTCAGGTTCTCTCTCGCTCTGATGTGGTTCCTCATTTCTCTGAATTACTCCTGTAGACAAAGAAGTAGATGGTGAAATGTTAGAGGGACCAGTGAGAGATGTACCTGTCAGATTCTGTTCTGTTGAGTTCTGAGCTTGATCTCCTCTGTTGATGTTATCAGAGGAGTCATCATCATTGAAGAAATCGTTGAACATGAGATTGATATCTTCTTCCCTTGTCTTTGAAGAACTTGTCTCCTTCTGCTCTGTATGTGTCCCCTCTGTTGATTTTCGATCAGAGAATCTTGAAGTACTTTCATCAAAGGACACATTCAGACTTTCTTGAATAACCCGACATCTGGAATTGTAGACTCTGTAGGCTTTAGAGGTTAAGGAATAACCAATAAAGATTCCTTCGTCTGCTTTCTTATCAAACTTTCCCAGTTGATCTCTGCCATTCAATATGTAGCAATTGCAACCGAAAACATGAAAGAATTTCACGTTTGGTCTTCTATTGTTGATGAGTTCATAAGGAGTCTTCTTAAATCTTTTCACTATTACAGCTCTGTTTTGGGTAAAACAGGCTGTTGAGACTGCTTCTGCCCAGAAGTTCATTGGAAGGACACAGCCAGCCAACATGGTTCTGGCGGCTTCTATCAGAGTTCTGTTCTTTCTCTCCACAACTCCATTTTGTTGTGGAGTTTTGCTGCTGAGAAGTTTTGGGAAATACCTTCCTCTGTTAGGTAGGCATCAATTTTGGCATTCTTGAATTCTGTCCCATTATCACTTCTCAACTTCTGTACCTTCAGATCTAACAGAACCTGTATCCTTTTCAACAAACTTATCAGAATCCCTGGGACATCAGATTTTACTCTGATGAACTCAATCCAGGTATATCGAGAATATTCATCAATTAAAACAAGAATATACTTCTTGCCCGACAGACTTTGCACAGAGATTGGACCATAGAGATCCACATGAAGCATATGCAAAGGTCTGGGACAACTATGATCACTCTTTGTTCTGTGTGAAGATCTTTTCATCTTACCTAGCTCACAAGCAGAACAGAGATGGTCTTTGTCAAACTTCAGAGAAGGAAGTCCTTTTACTAACTTTAGTTTAACGAGCTTATCAAGATTTTGAAAGTTCAAATGGGCAAATCTTTTATGCCAGAGCCAGGCATCTTCATTTTTCAAAGACACTAAACAGGGTTTCTCTGTTGTAGTGTTTTGGTTTGGTTTAAAATTCATCTTATAAAGATTGTCTTTTCTGTCGGCTCTTAAAAGTTCTTGACCAGACTCTGAAAGTAGCAAGGAACAATATTTCTTCCTGAAATTGACGTCGAACCCGTGTTTGAATGGTGCTTGATTTTGAAAGGTTTTAGGACCAGATGTCTTTGCATAAAATCTGTCCTGATTTTGTTTCTTTGAAACAGACTCTGTTGACATGAAGTTCTTTGGATTTGACTCTTTTGACCAGACAAAATTTCCTCTTTGATTTACACCAGAATTTGGAATAGATCTGTTGTTTGCTATCCATTTTCCCTTCTGTTCTGGTGTGAACTTTACTGGTTTGAAAGCAAGAGGAACATTTTGGTTTACAAAAACACTTTTGTTTTTCTCTCTTTTCTCCACTTCTACTGCATTAGAAGCAAGAATCTTAAAACCTTTGTTGTTAAACTCAGTTACCGGTATAAACCTTGATTGTTTCTTGAAGAAAGAAACCTCATCTTTTAGATCCGTAGATTTTATCGGTGTCTGCTTTAACTTGTGTAAGATTTTCTTTTGACCACAAAAGATCTGTTCATCTACCTCGGAGTCAGAGTCACAGTCAGAGGCTAGAAAGTCTCTGGTGGCTCTGTTGGAGGTATTAGGCTTGATTGGTATAACAGAGATGTTTGGCTTAACAGTTCTGAACCATCTCAACTTGGGTTTTAAGGAATCTAAAACAGCATTTTCTTCGATAACTGTCAACAAATCCTCCTCGAAAGATGTTCTTGTAGATTCAGAGGTAGAAGAGAAGGCTGGGACTTCTGGATTTAGCTTGCTCTGTGTTATTCCAACAGAGGGCTCTGTCACAGAAGTAACAGACTTCTGTCCTAGGAATGAGTTGAAGTTAAAAATCTCTTTTGTATCCAAGTTCTTGACAGAGTTAGGAAGTATGATTTTAGCTCTTCCTTGATCAAGAATAAACTCTGAGGATGGTTTTAAAACCTTCTTATGATCATAAGAATCATAGCTGACGTTCCTAAAGTCAAGATTTCTTTGTTTTGAGAAAGCATCTGAAGTTTTGGTTCTTTTGAAAACAGCATTACCAGTTATCACGTCCTCTTGGATTTTCCCAACACAAAAGGCAGAGGACAGAGATGTCTTCTTCCTTTCGTCATAGGGAGCAAGGTCAGAGAAACCAAGACCTTGCGTGTCCATCTGTGAATTTATCTTGATGTGCACATCTTGCGCGTCCTGGTATTTTTTAATCTGGATTTCTTTTCTCTGAAGAGATTGATGCAGAATTTCCCTTTCTCTTTGAAAATAATCAGTTAGAGCAACAGAGTTAAGTCTCTCTGTTTCAGACTTTTTCAAATTTTCAGACTTCTGTTTCAAAACGTTTTCATATTCGTTAATTCTGTCAGAAAACAGGCTCTCTTTCTTCTTTTGCAAGATTTCTAGCTAAGATTTTTCTTTGAAGATTTCTTCCTTTTCTTGTTCTAAGAGAGTTTTCTCTCTCTTGTAAAAGGACAGATCCTTCTGAGCTAGCTTTCTAAGTTCCTTTTCTTCAGAAAGTTTTTGTTTCAGAAGTTGAAATTCCTCATTCAGCATAGAAACATGCATTTCTAACTCTGAGTCAGATTTAGATTCAGATGAACATACCTTGGCACCGGGTCTGGTGCTCTCCAGCGCTCTGTCGTCAGACTCTGTCGTGGTAAGAGCAAATGCATGATCTAGATCTTCTTCTTCTGTTGTTCCCTTCATTATTTCTGGTTCTCTAGTCATCCAGTCAACAGCTTCTTCTAAACTTTCATCATCCACAGCAACTCCACAGAAGTTGGCTTGTTCTGGTTCATCATCAGAGGATGAATCAGAAACCCAGTTCTCCATTTCAGCCACGTAGCTTCTTTCTCTGTAGTGGTACTTGTATTTGTTCTTGTAGTAGTCCTGGTCTTTTACCAATTTGCCTCTACAATTAACAGAGAAGTGCCCAGGTTTACCACATCTGAAGCAACGTCCATCATTCTGATTGATGGGTTGAGCAGCATCGGCCTTCTGTTGTGCTGGTGGATTTTCTCTTCTGTTTTGTGGAGGTTGTCTTTGTTCTGTGGTAACTCTGTTGTTACTTTGTTCCGGTGCAGCGTATTCTCTTCTGTCTTCTTTTCTCTCATATCTACCTCTTCTGTCAAACTTATTGCCAAATCTCTTATTAAATTGCTGAGTTATTAGAGCAAGAGATTGAGCAAAAGCTTGAATGTCATCATCCTCTGATGAGCTTTCCTCTGTATCACTTCCTGCAACTAAACTTTTCTTTCCTTTCTTTTTAACCGACTTATCTTTCTTTTTCTCTCTGTTTGAACTCTCTCTGTTTGACTTTTCTGATGTGGTTTTCTTAGAATCAGAAACTAAAGCGATTGGGCCTGCAATGGTGGATTTGCCTTTTTGCTTGACAACATCCTTCTCTTGTGCGGCCAAAGTGACATACACATCTGTTAGAGACCATGCATCTAAGTCCTGGTTAGCTTGTAAAGACATGGACAGATTTAACCACTCATCATTCAAACTTTTCAAAAACAGAACATTGTTATCTTCCTTCGACCTAACAACTCCACATTTTTTGCATTTGTTGATCAACACATTAAATCTGTTGTAGGTTTGTTGTAAGGTTTCCTCAGGAAGTGCTTTGAAATCGTTGTATTCATTTATACATTGGGTCCTTCTGTTCTTTTGGGTCTTGATACCACCCTCAAGTTGATTAAGAAGTTGATCCCAGATTTCCTTAGCAGTAACACATGAATCTAGTTCTTGAAATATTTCGTTTGGAATGGCCATTATCAGTAGTCTAATTGCTTTAAGATCATTTTCCATTTTTAGATTTTCCTCATCAGTAAAACCTGTGGTTTTAATCTCATAATGAGATGGAATCTCAGCAGTAGTTCCTGTTGCGGGTACACGAGGAACAAAAACCATGGGTTGGAATGGTCCATCCGTGACAGATCACATTAAGTCTTTATCCATGCCATCGAAAAAGTTAACCATCCTGATCTTCCACTGAGCATATTCATCTCTCAGAAGAGTAGGAGGTTTTGTTAAAGAACCAGCAGTATAGATAGCATTTATACCGTTGTTCGCCATTTTGAGAAAAACAGAGTACAGTTGTTGCAAAAAGAGTTTCAACAAGAAGATGAGTTTAAACAGTAACCAATGGAACAGTAACTTTTGAGGGAAACGTTTAAACTACACTAGAAAGCTTTAAACACAGATATATGAGCTATGAAAGCTTGTTTAGACTAGGAAGCAGTAAAAAACAGAGTATATAATGACGTTTTTACAAACACAATCAACAACAGTGAGTCAACCTTGGTAGATTGGATCGTTTGGTTTAAGAAAACCAAAGAAGCTCTGATACCAATTGTAGGTTCCCAGATTCACGTTGTATCATATTAATGGTAGTGAAATAGACAGCGGAAGCATATTAAATAAAGCCATTAAAATGAGTGATTGTGTAAACGATAAATGAACTATGAGAATCAAATATTGAACAGTATAAATGATAACAGGATCAGATATAAAAGCTGCTCATATATTGATAATGAATCACACCAAGAACATGTTCAAGTGTGTTCGGAAATCTCATAGGACAACAATATCGTACGGAGGTAGTACTCGGGAATGCTGCAGTGTGTGCTTAAACAATTGTGGAAAAACTACTCTTCCCTAAGCTTACAATTGTTTGTTCCACTACCTCTCTATATATAGCCCTGAAAAAGTGAAGGGAGTGTACTATCGTACCCTAGAATGACACGTGGAAAGTGTGTCTCCTATTTTTAGGGCATACGTGGAAAGTATGGACACTTGTCTAACACTTGGGATTTCCTATGAGACTTAGGCTGACAGAGGTCTTCACTTCACACGAGCTCTGTTTGAAAGAGCTCTGTTGGTCTTCTTTTAAATACTTGTTCTTCTGTTGGAAGTCTTCGACAGAGCTCTGTTGAGCTCTGTTGGATCCGACAGAGCTCTGTTAAGCTCTGTTGGTCTTCTTGATGAACTCCTTCCAGGTCTTCTGTCTGATCTCTGTTGGTCTTCTGACTTGAACTATTTTCAATACTTTTACATAACAGATACTTGGGGCTAACAATCTTCAATCATTAGATGGCAAAAATCAGCTTCAGTAAACCTGTAGTCTCTACAATCCTGCCTTTGAACAACAAACTCCGGATACCACATTTTGTAGTATAATCTGGCAGTCACTTCCTTTATAGTCACAATCAACTTTTTGCTCCTCACATCTTTTTTATTCTGACACTTGTCTCTCAGAAAGTACATGTATTCAAACTTGGATTCGGCTGAATGATCTGTAATTCCTAACACGGCGTAGGGATTCAATCTCCTGATTCTATGCACAAACAGTCTTCTTTCAGAATCTTCTATGAAAGGTGTTCTCAAATAAAAAGTTCTTTGCCGCTGTTCAAGTTCAGATAAGTTTCTGCTTCGTGAAGTTGATGGACCAGGTTGATCAGATACTGGTGGATTAGAAGGACCGGCTTCATCGTGTGAAGGGATGATAGGTGGTACAAAGGGTGTGGTGAAAGGAGGTTCTGTTTCCTCATGCTTTGGTTCTTTAAGGAATGGATCATGGAAAGGTTATGATTCATATTGAACGGGAATGGATTGTGAGATTGGTTGAGTTACATGTTGAACATGAATGGTTTCAGAAATCGGTTCAGATAATGGTATGGTGGTATGTGTTGAGCTTGGTTGGGTAATGTTAAAGGATAATGGTGTAATATCAGATTGAGCTGGCATCAAGGTAGTTACGATAGGTTCGGGTGAGTGTATGGGGCTTACGGCTATTTCTTCAGGTGACTTTGGCCCATATATTTCAGTCAGAATGTCTACTTCCTCTTGTGTGAACCCAACACCTTGATCATCTGGTTCATATGTAATCATTAAGAGCGGTTCAGTTTCCTCCTTTACTCTCCAATACTTCTCATACTCACTTGCCCTTTCATCAGTTTCATCATCAGAACTGACATCAATCACTTCAACAGTTTCCACAAATCTGTCTACAACTTCTCTTATATCCTCCTCATTTACCTCACGCTTTTCAACTGTCGGTTCTGCATTTGGATCCACATATAATACAATCTGTTTTCCGCTTTCTTCTCCCATTTCACCAGATTCAAACATATTAGCTATTTTAGAAACTGATGGATTTTTCTTTTCGCCTTTAGAACTTTCAGACTCAACCCTTCGCTTCTTACTTTTCTCCCGCTCATGATCATGATCATCAGGATCTTGATCATGTCCACGTTTAGTACATTGGGCTTGAGTCTTACATGACTGTTTCATTAGTTCTTTCAACTCAGCTATAGACTGCTTCATATCGTTCAGAGACTGTACAACTTCAGACTTAAAAGAATTGAACTCCGTGATAGTTACTGTTGGTGTAGGTGTAGGTTGTGGTGGTGGTGGAGGTGGTGGTGGATGTGGAGTAGATTGGAAGTTCTCGAGTAAGGATAATAGAGTTTTTCTTTGTTGATCTTCAGGACTTATTGACATCAGCTTAGCATAGAACAAATCTCTTAACTCATCAACACTTTGATCAATCGGATTTTGCTGAACTGGAGGAGGTTGAGTTACACGACTTTGCGGAGGAGGAGGCAAAAATATTTCTGGTCGTGGACGTACAGCGGGCTCATCAATCACCGGCCCTTTGCCTTTCAATAAAGCTTTCACTCCTTGTAACTCCCGAATGAATGTTTCATCAACAGCCTTTAGGGCGCCGTCGAGATTTTCCCTTGTCACGAAGACGGGTAAAGTAACACCGGCACCACTTAGGTTCTCCGTTGACACAACAGTTGTAGCAACTGTGTGACCTACGCTCAATGTTGGCATAGTGTTAGCACTGGTTGGATTTCCACTCTGTCCTTGTAGTCCTGTGAGAGGATCTACTCTGAGTGTTCCGGATGGGTCACAAAGACTCGCATCAGATGTTCCAGTAAGTGTCCTATTCAAAGAATTAAAAATATTAGCAATGGGCACTAGACGCTCAACATGTGCAGGAAAGAAGGTCGAGGACCGAGGAGGAGGTCGCTCTGTTTCAATACCCAAAATCTCCAAGTGATATCCGGATAGAGTATGTGCTAAAGCCCCGTGAGAAGATGAGACAGCTTCTTGTTGAGAAGAAGCTGAATGGTTGGCTGAGGTGTGCAATGGCGTTACTGGACGAGTAACGTCTTTTTCAACACCTGATCCCAACACATGAGATCTGGTGGTGGATGTGGCTGCCCTTCTGGTATAGTAAGTTTGGGTAGCCCTCACACTCTCCATATTTTTTTCTTCATTTTCTCTCACAAACTCACATATATTTTCAACTAATTCTCCCTCGATTCTCCTTGTACCTCCCATTCCTTCACTAACTTGAGAAGACATCAAGGGCATGTCATCCAAGTTTAATCCTTCCACTTTAACGTTAGCTGACAGATGTATTTGTGGAAATTCAAGAATATCAGCAACATCACCAAACATTGTTAGCCCCAAGTATCTCTTATGTAAAAGTATTGAAAATATTATCAAGTCAGAAGACCAACAGAGATCAAGCAGAAGACTTAGAAGAAACTCATCAAGAAGACCAACAGAACTCAACAGAGTTCTGGTGGAACCAACAGAGCTCAACAGAGCTCTGGCAGAAGATCAACAGAAGAACTGTTCATACCCAAAGACAAACAGAGCTCTGGTCTAATGAGCTCTGGTGAAGTGAAGACCTTTGTGGTGCCTAAGTCTCGTAAGAAATCCTAAGTGTCAGACACGTGTCCATACTTTCCACGTATGCCCTAAAGAAAGGAGACACACTTTCCACGTGTCATTCCAGGGCACGATAATACACTGTCTACACTTTATCAAGGCTATAAATAGTGAGGTGGTGGAACAAACGATAGTAAGCTTTTGGAAGAATAGTTTTCCACAATTGTAAAAGCACACACTGCAGTATTCCATAGCACTATCTCCGTACGATATTGTGTCCTGTGAGATTTCCGAACACACACTTGAATGTGTTCTTGGTGTGATTCATTATCAATATACGAGCAGCTTTTATACTTGATCTTGTTATCATTATTACTGTTCTATATTTGATACTCACAGTTATTATATCGTTTACACAATCACTCACATTAATGGCTTTATTTAATATGCTTCCGCTGTCTATTTTCTTACCATTATTGTGATGCAACGTGAATCTGGGAACCTACAAACATATTTTCCGAATCAGCACCATCATTGCCATCATCATTATCATCTGAATCACCATCATATTGTTCCTCCGCGGGATCAGACGCATTGTCAGACCCTATACTATCACTAGAATACTCAACCAAAGGAGCATCCCCAATGTGTTTAGGAACTACTTCTTCAGAATCGTCTTGTACAAGATCATCTAGTTGTGTGTCCTCAGACGATGACCTTGTATCTTCAAGTACAGGTGACTGACCCCCACCGGTTCCCCTCTCGGTATTTTCCCTCGACTCTCCCCGTTCAGTAGCCTTTGCATCCTGAACCCTCACCGACTCCTCTCTCCTAGGGGTTGAGTCCTGGGTAGGTCCCTCCGGTGCTGGCCGGACCGTAGACTCTCTATATTCTATTATACACTCAGCGTTTTGATCCGCGTATCCAAGGAATCCTTCTGGTAAAGGCATTTCAAATTGAAAGTTCCGATTCTGCCTTTGAAGATATTGCATTGATTTTTCCGGTGCAGAAGGATGATTCAATCGCCGTGGAATTTCTTTGTTTGATCTGAGCATGCTATGTACGATAAGTTGCAAAAACCTCATGTATGGCACGTACGGTTTGCCCTTCTTCTTTTCTCTATCTTCCATCTTTTGTTGTAGCTCATTCCAGAAAATAACCGAATAATCTACGTGAAGATTATACACCACCGCATGGAATAGCTTTAGAATATTCAGACTCGCATTGTCACTTCCCGAGTGCTTTGGAGTTAAGCACCGATTGATGATGGAGAATATTGTATAGTATAAAGGCGGAAGATTTGCCTTCTTGAAATCTTTGATCTGATGCAACTCGCCAACATAACCCATAGCACGAATTCCTTCAAATACCTCAGCTTCCGATGCGTAATAATCAAAAGATGTTCTCCCGGGTCTTGATTCAGGCTCGGGTAATCTCAGAACAAGTCTTAGTCTTTGAAAATCCAGCTTCGTGATGAACTCATCAATCTGTAACATAAAGATCGGTCTTTGGTTCTCCATCGAAAGTGTAATAGTCTTCCAGGCTTGTTGAAGGTATATCATAGGTACATTGACTGTGTGAGTCAATGCATAAGACAACGGGTGATTGCGTAAGACTTCTTTGATGATCGGAGAGATATTGATGTGATCAAAGTCAATGTGATGGTTGTTGGGTAAGATCTCCACATAGTCACGTGGAAGAATGATGATATGATCTGGATCTCCTTCGGTAACAGATTGATGAACAGAACGGGTGGATGGAAGTGGAACATCAGGTGTCGGATTAGGGATATTTAGGATATTTTCTCCAAATCCCTGAACTCTGCTTTGCTCTTCTTGATTTTCTGCCATGTGAACTGTTGTTTTGAAAGACAGTTCTAAAACGGTTATTTTGGCAAAAATCACTTTTTCAAAAAAATTCAAAAAAAAATACTAAGTGTAGAATCCGCAAGCAACTACAATTCGCAACCAATTTGACCACTAACAATTCGCAATATGAAGGAAAAACACATATGGAATTCGCAAGACAAAGAATGCGACATATGAACTCCTCGCAAAGAGAAGGATGCGAATTCAGAGGAATTCGCAACACACTCATGCGAATATTGAAGAATTCGCAATAAGAAGCATGCGAATAATAAGGAATTCGCATCATGAAGGATGCGAATTTTAACGTTCAAATAATGAGAACAACTATGAAAATTTTGTATCAAGAAAGATGTGAATTCTTGACTTGAAAAAATATTTGAGTTCCAAGAAATTCGTAACCCAAAGGATGCGAGTTGTGGTTGCTAAAGTGCAATGCGAATTCTATCCTTAGAACTTTTTCAGATTCAGTTTTAAAAACCCTAGTCTCGCAATGATCAGATATGATTCGTTCAAAAATTGATTTTAAAATCAAAATTATGAACACAAATTCATTCTTTTAGATTCGAAAACCAAAACCCATCAGGAATCTAATCCTAGTTTCTAACATTAAACCCTAAAAAAATTACACAGAGAACAATGAACAGTGACGAACAATGAATCATCAAATTGATGGATGTAAACTAATCTAAACTGAAATTTAAACCGATAGAACTACTCTAAGCAAAAATACGAACGGAATGAGACAAAAATGACAAGGAATGAGTACCTGATTTGAGAGAATTGAGCAGAATAAGCGACGATGTTGTGAAGAAGAGGATGAACAGTAAAAAGAACAGGGGTTTCTGCAATAGAATGAAAAATGAAAAGTGGGAAAATATCTTCTCAACGTTTGAATTTATACTCACACGTGAGAAGGACACGTGGCACGATTTGATTGGACCCCGCATGTCAACAAGAAAAGACATGATACTGTTCATCTGAAGAATTCTGTTAGAACCAGATCCGTGCAACAATATAGAAATCGTAATGATAAATCAATAAGAACAATGATTTCCAACTGGCATCCCTTTCATTAACTTTCAGAGAGAATTTACAATAAGAGTTTAGAAAGTAAAAGGATGATTAGCTTGTTTTTCCAAGCTAATCACACATTAAATACATCGGGCCCGTGGTTAACAAGCCCACGGCCCGTTCACTAATAAGCTCTAATTTAAACAAATACAATTCAACCCTTGAACTTTAAATCAACTATAAAACCTGCCCTAACAATCTCCCATTTGATTTGAAGTTCGAGTTCGCGCTCTAGCTCTCGCCAGTTGAACACGTATCGTTTGCGCAACGCGAAGTGAACCTCAAAGAATCTGATTGCACGGCGGTAGTCGATGCGATCTTCAATCATTTCCAAAGCTTCCCGAGCAGTAGTTTCATTCGGATTCGGGACATACGAACGCTTTGGATTCTCAGACTCGTGCTGAATAATCTTTCGAAGAGCATCTCTGACCTTTAGAAGCGTGCCGTCACAAAATCTATCTACCTGACTGAAACGCAGAAACTTCTTTTCGTTCTGTTCGTTGATGTAGACTATCACAAATTCAGGTTGTAGAAGCAGTGAGTTCTCGGGATACATCTTCAGCTCAGGGGCATCCAGATTCGGCTTGATTAGATTTACCTTTTTCGCCTTGTTCTCGATAGCCATTTGGAAGTCTGTTAGATAAGACATCATGATGGTGCGGACCAGGTATCGACGAACAGCTTCGAGCGCCTTTGTAATCTCTAGCGGTCGGATGATTCTTGTATGTAAGTCTTTCAGAATAACTAGAAAGTCGAGCGGTCGGAGGTTCTTGAAGTCAGCTTCTGAAAATTTCCATTCGTTCCCATCTTCACGTCGAACAATGAAAACTGGGTAGACGATCTTCAATATACGTCTCGAATAGATACTGATTACCTCTATGATTTGATGCTTAGTTCTGACTTGGTTAACTGGAAGACACCGCTACATTGCTAGTGTATACCGGCGTTGAAATTCTGGGCTAAGGTTGTAAATACCCAGATAGAAGGTCGGCTCAATCGGGCGAAGCTTGTGGACGAATAGCTTCTTCAAAGATTCCTCCAAATGAGGGATAAGTACCATGATCTTCTCCCAACGGATTTGTTGCTGTTGAGGAGGGGGAGGAAGATCAGAAGCTGTCGTGGGAGGAGCAGTTGTCGGAAGATCGGAAGTAGTAGACTCGGGTCTTGTTGATGATGTTCCGGCGGGTTGAGCATAGTGAACGGGGGATGTTCCATACAAATTTTGGAGCAGGAACTGATCATAATCAATGTTGTCGTCCTCATCAGTGGGGAAGACCAAATTTACCTGGAGATTTACTGCACTGGCGGCTTTTTCGTACCATGCATCTTCGGTCTCCGGGTTGGCTTCACAATCTAGATCTATCATGTCCAGAATCGGTCTGTCTAATGAGTCAAAATCAACCAGTTCCTGTGTTGAACCCTCGGGCATTTCAACCGTCGGGTCTTCTTCATCTGATATCTCCATGTCTATGACCATATCTGCTAATGGCAACTCGGCATCAGGTGCTTCTGTTGTAGCTGCCGCAGTTGGGGGTTCCTGTTGAACCACTGTTGTAGTTTCAGCAGTGAGGATTTGGGCGGTCTCGGTTTGGCGTTGTCGCTTCTACCCCTCTCGGTGATCAGGATCATCCTGGTCATCGTGCTTTCTTTTTAGACTGTCGGCTTGACTCTTGCATGTGTCTTCGAGTGAGCGGACCCTCTCAGACAGCGTGGTGAGCGCTTTGTTGTAGTCCTTGAGGGTCGAGTCAATGGAGTCAAGGCGAGAGCTAACAGATGAAGATCGAGCAGTGACCTGTGATCGGAGAACGGAGATCAGGTCTGCTTCGATAGATGCGGTTGTGTCGGATTCCTGGAGCAGTAGAGCCAAGAGCATCGTCTTCAGGGTGTCCACCGAATAGATAGGTTGCGGTTGAATCGGTGGAGGTACAGAGGCGGTTTCAGTTTCGATGAGGTGGCCTTTACCTTTGATAGCGTGCATCACTTTGGCAAGTTCAGCGGCTACATGTTGCTGCATCTGCTGCTCCATAACCTGGCGGACAGCCTTAAGGGTGCTGTCCAGAGACCCTTGTGATACAAAGTCGGGTAAAGTAACGCCGGGCTCACTTAGATTTCCCGTTGAGGCATCCGCCACGGAGGCGGAGCCACCTACGTTCACAATTGGCAAATTGGTAGGTGTGGTACGATTTCCCGCCGATCCTTGTGTTCCACCTACAGGTGAAGACACTACGGTGGTTCCGGTCGAGTCACGAAGAATCTCTACTTGGTGTTGTTTCGCATCAAGTGTCCTAGGCGAAGAATGTTCAATAACAAATGGCTCTAGACTCGATGGTGCACTGAAAGAAGTCGCGATCGGGGGCTGCTGGTCGCTTGTTTCAACACCAGCACTCTCCGAGTGAGAGGCCGGTGGAAGTTGTGCTATATCCCCGCGCAAGACTGAAATATCCGTCTTTTGAGAGACGGATGAGTGGATGGGGGGGTCGTGCAATTGCTCCGCTGGGTTCACGGAGGCTTCTTCAATACCACGTCCCAACATATGAGACGGGATAGTAGATGTGGCAACCCGGATTTCACTCGGTTGGGTTCGCTCTTGAGCCTTGTTATCTTTACGGCTCAATCTTTCCTGGTTCGCTTTCGACCTTAACCCCCTCCTTCTCACATGTTCTATGTCCCGGGGAAGGTCCCTCCGGCGCTGGCTGGACCATGGGATTCCCTAACTCTCGTCTATATGTTATCATAGGTAGGGCTTTAGGCATATGCATAGCACGGATATTATCCTGCTCCCCCTCAAGATATACATGGGGATTGACTTGCTCCCCCTCGGAATGAGAGTGTTATTTACTTGTGAGTGAGCAAAAAAAATTTAAACTTTTAAGAAAAACAGGGTGAAGCTTCCCCTTGGATTTTATGGAGGTTGTTGATCCGCCATGGAATATCTGTAAAAGACCCAAAGTTAGTAAAGCGGACGGATAAACAAGTTCCAGCGCGTACCTTTGCATCAAATGGCTCAATCTAAGATAGATTGAGGACTGACAGTGTGATGGCAGGTGCTGAATTGACAAATACAGAGGAGTTCGGACATAATGAAGATATGTAGAACATCCCGGACAGACCATACTTCCCGGACAAATAGAGTTTCCGGACAAACATGGTATCCGGATGAAAGATGATGGAATGGAAAACCTTTCCGGTCAAAACCAAGTATCCGGACAAAGGGTGTTTCCGGACAGAGTAGGAATTCCGGATAGTCCTACCCGGATACCCATCCGGCCCGGAAAGTCATCCGGACTGATGGGTGTCCAGACAATTTTACACTTTAAAGAATAATTCCATTTTTCAAATAGATGAAACCTGTAGAATTTTGAGAAAAATGGATCTCTCGCTCCCCCTCAAACTGAGAATGGGGAAAAACTTGCTCCCCCTCGGATAGTGTATAGGGATGTTCAATGGAGAGTGTGACACACCAAAACTTTAGACATTTAACGAAAAATTTGTGTCGCTCCCCCTCAAATGACGAACAGTAGTTGAAATCCACACGGGAGTATCCACACACACAAAAAAAACTTTTTAACATTTTTAAGAAAAACTGTGTGTGACGCTCCCCCTCAATAGTAGAGTAACCTTACCTGATGGCTGATCATGCTCCCCCTAAACACATGATCAGCTCGTGAACGCACAGGTATAGACAAACCTCACGTCTTGGCAATATTGTTCTTTGTAGATCGTGAGCAGCTCCCTCCTGCCGGTCATGTGCGTGGAGCATTCAGAGTGTAAGAACAACACATGACTGTCCTGCAAAACAAGATTAGTGGACCTTTGGTACCCAGAATTGCCTGGGTCCGGGAGGGTTAGGTTTGGCACCGCTTGGGGAAGCTTGCTTTGTCCCAGCTTTCCCTTTAGGTGTAGGATGGACACCGTTAGAGGGAACTGGTTTTCGCACTTGTTTCTTCTGAGGTGCAGCGTTTACACCTTTTGGAGGAACAAGTTTTGTAGCAGATTTCCACCTGGGTGCCGGTCTAACCTCAGTGGGAGAAGCCCGTTTTGGAATGGGGTTGGTCTCCCGCTGTGGTTTAACCTCTGTTTGAGAACCCCGTTATTTATGATATTTTCTCTTGTTATTACTGGGTTTGCGTTTGGGTGAATGATTGTACATGTGATATGACCCAAACCAATCATGGTTCTGAATATCATCAAAATCATTCCAACCACAATTAGAACAACATAAACAATCACTCGATAACTGAATCAATTGGTTAAGAGAATTAAGTTTAATTGGAAAAGAAACTTCAAAATGATTCCAATGATTCCAAGCATAATTGTCTTTGTTTATCCTAGAATTAAAGACAGGAGGGAAGGACTTTGATGCAACATTCTTGACAGGTTCCTTAGCTGGCCACTTTGGTTTTACTTGAATCAATTGGTTAAGAGAATTCAGTTTAATTGGAAAAGAAACTTCAAAATGATTCCAATGATTCCAAGCATAATTGTCTTTGTTTATCCTAGAATTAAAGACAGGAGGGAAGGACTTTGATGCAACATTCTTGACAGGTTCCTTAGCTGGCCACTTTGGTTTTGCTTGTTTAGCGCGACCATTTTTATCCGAAACAACAGGGACAGAATGGTCAGTGACTTTTGAAGGAACAGGATTATTGGTAGGCAATGGTCCGGTCTCCTGCTTCGGCTGTGATTGCTTTTTAGAAACAGGTTTAGAAGTTGGTTTTGATTGAGAAATCTTGATCACAGCTAGGGCCTTTGTTTGAGAACTGCTACCCTTTAGAAAATTAACCGGACGATTGACTACGGGGGATAGAAAATCAGTGTGACTTGAAAGAGGTTTGTCGAAGGGGAACGGCTCGAACTCTTTTTCACAGTTACCTTCGGAGTTCATGTACTCTGAAAAATCTATCTCGGGAATTACTGGACTTGGATCAGGTGAGGAAGGCGAGGAACTCTTTGTGCTTGTGTACTTTGGAGAATTTGGTGCGGAAGCTAAGAAAAACTCAGAATTCAAATTCCTTAAAACACTCTCGTCTTGAGAATCTTGACCGTCTTGCGAACTAGAAATCTTGCCTAGGAAAGCTTTGCACGAAGACGTGTCGGATGAATTTGAGGAAAGTTCGGGTGAGATCTGCTTTTCAGATAGCAGTTGGTCAATTTGCTCTTGAAGGTGACCATTTCTCGTGTACTCTTCCATCTTTTCTGTTGCCAAGGCAGACAGTTGTGATGTGAGTCGATTGATTTCATTCTGAAGGATTTCCTGTCCTTCACCAGACACAACTTCGGTTTTGATCGGTTGTAGATTCTCAAGCTTTGTAAGTAAGACTTGCTTTTCCATTTGAAACATTGACCTTTCTTTCTTAATGGACTCCTCCAACTCGACTATCTTTGCTTCCAAGATGAGAGGGGGAACATAGAGTTTAAACTCATCCGTCTCAGTCTTGGTTGCAGGTGCTAGATCCTCATCCTTTTTGGAGGAATCCTTGGGTGTAGCTACCTTGTAGGGATCGAAGTAGTCATTGGAAAGGTACTTTTTGTCCTTTTGATACGAGTAGTTTAAAGGTTCATAACAAAATGGGAGTTGAATTCCTCGTTTGTGTGTGCGCTTATATTCCTCGGTGTCCTCCTCTTTTTCGGGTTCAAGAGGACCAGTCCATTGAATTGCATATTCTGGATACTTTTTATCTAATCCAAGACAAGCAAAATCATACAGAGTGGGTACATGCCATCTTCCCTTTTTCAAATAGTGTGGGTTATCATATCCGATTCCCCACTCTTTGTTAAAGTATGTGAACTCTTTAGGTTTATTCAGAAAGATGGTTTGATCAGTTTGACCCCTTTTGTGGAGTTTGTTTTCAAGATCAAGGATTTTAGTCACAAACTCCTTGTGTTGAATTTGAAGAGAAGAACATTGATAAACAATTTCTTCTTTCTCATTCAAGCACTTATCAAACTGAGACTGAAGATCAGATAACTTGGCCCTTAAGTCCTTAGGTGCTAATGAAAGATTTTTGCATTTGTCTTTTAGATTAGCATTTTCAGACTTATATTTTTCAGTTATTCTCCTTTGAACATCTAGCTTTTCAGATAGTGATCTAATCTCAAGCAGTTGTTCATTAGAGGTGGCCTGGAAGGAATTTGCCTGATCGGTAAATGCTTGCATTTTATTCAAGAAATCGGGTTGGCAAGAATCACATACCTGACTTGTAGGTTCCGTTTCTTCTTCGGCGGAGGAGTGGTATCCCATGAAGGCATCAGCAACATCAAAGTTGCCTTCATCATCAGATCTTTCCAACCAGTAGTCGTTCTCAGCAAACATAGATTCTCCAGCCTCCTTCTGACGAGACAATGCAAGCTTGGCCTCGTAGTAGTGAGAGTTCTTTACTGTTGGATGGCGACAATCCTTCGCAAAATGACCAAGTTTCCCGCAGTTGTAACACTTTACGGGTTCATCTCTCTTTTTCCCTTCTTCTTTCTCTGGATTTCCCTTCTTCTCAGACTTGTCTTGCTCACTGACCTTCTTCTTTCCTTCGTATCGGTCTTTGTAGTCATGGCGCTTATTGGAGGAAGTGGAGTAGCGCTGACTATTAGATGAAGACTTCTTGTAGTACCTTTGTTGTTCGAAGGATTTGGTAAGCAAAGCTATGGCCTTTTTGAATTCTGAAACCGTTTCATCATCAGAATCGTTGTTTTGCTTATCTTCAGCTTCTGACTCAGAAGAACTTTGCTTTGGAGCACGTCTGGAGTGACTTCCCGATGATTTTCCTTGCTTGGAGGAAATGAGAGCAATAGGATCGGCAGATGGCTTTGGTTCAGTCTTTTTCTCGCCTAGGAGTTCATTCACTTCATCTTCGTCTTGAAGAAGTGTCTCATACAGTTCATTGATGCTTATATTCTCTATCAGGTGGTTATGTTTGACATGAGAAGCATACACCTTCCATTCCGGCAGCAGATTGTTAAGAAACTTGAGAGCGTTTTCAGTATTCGAACGAACGATCTTGTTCTTGTTTAGTTCATTGAGGAGCTGGCAAAAACGTTCGTAAGCCTGGGTGAGAGTTTCGCCGTTGCGCTGCTTGAAACCATCAAACTTGGTTATTGCGCTATTTATCTTCAGTTGATTGCCAACCAAGCTCCCACGCATCATTCTGGCAACTTGATCCCACATGCCTTTAGCCGTGTCTTTGTAGCTGTCGATGGCAGTGTAGGTCGAGTTGGGAGGGGCTTGAACCAGATATCTCTTAGCATGCTTTTCACCTTCAATCATGCCTCTTTCATCTTCAGTCATTTCAGCAAGAGTCTTGGCCTCACGTCGAGCTACTGCAGTTGAAGTTGCAGCTATGTCCTTCATTGGTTTGGGAATTGGGCCATTATCCAGAGCTCTCTTGATGTACTCATAGTTGTCCTTGGACTCTATGAAGATCATGAACCTATCTCGCCATTGGCTGTACTCGTTCGAATAGAGACACGGTGGCTTGGTGTCAGTGCCAATTGCGAGAGCATCACGAGAAGTAGACATCTTTGGTTGCAACGGAGTGATCGTCAGACGGGTTGATCGATTCAGAGTGTAAACCTAACGCAAGGTACTAAGAGTGATGTCCTAACGCAGGTTCTACAAGTGATTGGACTAAACAGAACTTACTGGATAGGAATCCAAATAAGTGATCTGATCTGGAAGTGTCCGGATCAGATTTGATGCAAGTAGATCAATAAAAACAAAAGTGTCCGGATAAGAGGAAGAGTCTGGATAACTTGAGTTGTCCGGATAACCAAGGTTACCGGATGGCTTAAGTTACCAAATAGAAAACTGAAACAAGATGTTTCCGGATACACTGAAGTTTCCGGGTACAATGGATTGTCCGGATAAGATATGTCCGGAAACACTGGGTTTCCGAATACAAATGTTACCTGGATAGTATAAGGAATAGTGGCTTACCCGGATTGCAGAACTTACCCGGAAAAATGAGGAGTCCGGATGGAATTGGAATTATCCGGATGGAAATCACACAAACGTCCGGACACCTTGAAGTTATCCAGAAACGGCTGGTTTATCCGAAAAAGTCGGCTGTTTCTCAAATCGATCGAATTTTCGATTAGGGTTGCCCAAAATCGATCCTGGAAGATTAGTAACAATGCCAAACACAAAAGTAACACTAATCCAATCGATTTCAATGCAAAAACAACAAGTTTTGATGGTTAAAAATCCGATTTTTATCAAGAACACTACCAAAACTTTTGATCTTAAATTGCTTAATAAACCACTCAAACGATCGAATAAAGACGTGAAAATTTGCAGAATCACTATTAGTAATGATGCTAACAATACCCAATGAGCAAAATCGATCAATTTAATCAGAATCAAGATTTCGAAAATTCAAGATGAACACATACGTGAAAAGTCAAAATCTTACCAGAAATCACTAGAGATGCTTTGAATCGAATCCGTCCGTCTGCTCTGATACCAATTGTTAGAACCAGATTCGTGCAACAATATAGAAATCGTAATGATAAATCAATAAGAACAATGATTTCCAACTGTCATCCCTTTCATTAACTTTCAGAGAGAATTTACAATAAGAGTTTAGAAAGTAAAAGGATGATTAGCTTGTTTTTCCAAGCTAATCACACATTAAATACATCGGGCCCGTGGTTAACAAGCCCATGGCCCGTTCACTAATAAGCTCTAATTTAAACAAATACAATTCAACCTTTGAACTTTAAATCAACTATAAAACCTGCCCTAACAAATTCGCATGAGCAAGGATGCGAATTCCTCCAAGTGAGAAAATGTTCTCGTTTTGAATCACTATCACCACTTTTCACAACCAAGAGGATGCGAACACTTACAATTCGTATCCTTAAGGATGCGAATACTCACTTTTCGTATCCTTGAGGATGCGAATAGTGTACTTGTTGTATCCTTAAGGATGCGAAAAGCACACTTTTCGTATCCTTAAGGATGCGAAAAGATCACTTCTCGCAATCAAGAGGATGCGAAAAGCACACTTTTCGTATCCTTAGAGATGCAAAAAGTAAGTGTTTTTCTTCAAAAACTTCAACATTTTCAGAAAATTTTACTTTTAAACTCTCTCACATCAGATTAAAACATTTTGAGCCCTTATCTTTTAAGATATGTTCATCTCCTCTCATTCAATTTTTTTTACTATGAACTATACTATATACTATATACTTACAGACTTATGCCAATCTGCTCCCCCTAAACAGATGCATACTCAGTTGTCTCGTCTTCAGAGAAATCTGCACAGACAGATGAAAACTTGGTACTCCTAGAACATGAGTCCATTCCAGTTAGTTATATCAGTTTATTAAAAGATTCTAACTCCCCCTCAAAATATGGATATAATTAAATAAACAAGTACACGAACTCCCCCTCAATGTTTCAAAGAAAGCTAAGAAACAACTAAGTATTCAACATTCCTAGTTTGCTGATTAGAAAATTGAACCTTTTTCATCCAAAGGTTTTGTAAATAAATCAGCAAGCTCTAGTTCCGTTGGTAAGAAATGCATTTCTATAGTTCCCTTCTCAACATGGTCTTTGATAAAATGGTACCTGACATCAATGTGTTTCGTCTTGGAGTGTTGAACAGGATTCTCAGTTATTGCAATAGCGCTTTTAGAATCACAGTATATTGGGATCTTGTTGATGATGTATCCATAATCCTTAAGTTGTGTCTTCATCCAGATTACTTGTGAGCAACAACTCGTCGCGGCTACATATTTTGCTTCCGCCGTAGAGGTTGACACACAGTTTTGCTTCTTTGACGACTAGCTTACAAGTTTATCTCCCAAAAACTGACAAGCACCAGATGTGCTTTTCATGTCCATCTTATTACCCGCATGATCTGCATCTGTGTAAGCAGTTAGTTCAAACCCTGAATCCTTAGGATACCAAAGACCCAAGTTTCTTGTGCCTTTAAGATATCTAAGGATTCGCTTGACAACCACAATGTGAGATTCCTTCGGGTTAGCTTGAAAACGTGCACAAAAAGATGTTGCAAACAAAATATCCGGTCTACTAGCCGTTAGATATAGTAAAGATCCAATCATGCCACGGTATAACTTTTGATCGACTGATTTACCGGATAAATCAGCGTCCAAAAGCCTACCGGTAGCCATGGGAGTTTTCATGGTGGAAGAGGAATTTAAGTCAAATTTCTTAAGCATATCATTTATATATTTTGATTGATTAATGAAGATGCCTTCATTTGACTGTTTCACCTGGAGTCCAAGAAATTTTTTTAGCTCTCCCATCATACTCATTTGAAAGCGGCTTTTCATCACCTCTTCAAAATCTTTACACGTATCTTGATTAGTAGAACCAAATATTATGTCATCAACATATATTTGTACTAGCAATAAATCTTTACCTTTCCTTTTGAGAAAAAAGAGTTGTATCTACTCTACCTTTGGTGTATCTAGAATTAAGCAGATGAATAGTCAGAGTCTCATACCATGCCCTCGGAGCTTGTTTTAGACCGTAGAGTGCTTTGTCTAAAACATAGACATGGTCTGGATATTTTGGATCTAAAAAACCCTCAGGTTCACTTACATATACCTCTTCATGCAGTATTCCATTTAGAAAAGTGGATTTGACGTCCATTTGGAAAACCTTCATGTTCTTATGTGCGGCATACGCAAGAAAGATTCTGATGGCTTCAATCCTTGCTACTGGTGCATAGGTTTCATCATAATCTATTCCTTCTTGTTGATTATAACCTTTAGCAACCAGTCTCGCTTTATTTCTGACTATAATTCTTGCTTCGTCTTTCTTGTTCCTAAAGACCCATTTGGTTCCAACAATGGTCTTGTCTTTAGGACGCTTCACCAAATGCCAAACTTCGTTGCGCTTAAACTCATTTAACTCCTCTTGCATGGCATTTATCCAATCTGGATCTTGTAAAGCTTCAGATGCTTTCTTGGGTTCTAACGTGCTTAGAAAGTTGACATACAAACACTCGTTTGTAGTCGCAGATCGTGTCTTCACTCCATCATTGATGTCACCAATAATATCTACTGGAGGATGTGCCCTTGTCCATTTGTGTGTACTCGGAAGAGTTGGAATTTCTACACGAGTGTTTGATGAATCATTCTCATCCAAAACTGCAAGAATCTCTTCGGTTGATTCAGCTGAAGATATATGTGTCGGTTCAGGTATGTTAACTTCTGGTTGTTGTATTTCAGTTGTAGAAACCTCCGATGAAGTGTTTACTGAAACCAGAACTTCAGATTAAATTTCAGGTTCAGAAACTGGAACAGTTGTAGGTTCACTCGGAGTCTCATTGGTTGCCCCAGAAGTACTAGCACCGACATCTTCAGATGGACCGGAGATATTGACACTCGTCTTTTGTGGAGATGCATTCACGGAAGTGATAGGTGATTCCATATTTGCACAATATTCCATAAATGCATCATGAAATAATAAATCTAAATCTTTAGTACTATTATTATCTAAAACTGAATTAGAAAACTGTGTCGCCATATGTTCTACTCCTTTTTAGTAGAAGCTTCAGATTTCTGTCCGAGTTCTGAACTGTGGTGTCCAGAAGTCAAAGTCACACTCTCGTCAAACGTAACGTTGATGCTCTCGATGACGGATTTTGTACGATTATTGAAGATCCGATATGCTTTAGAATTCAAGGAATAACCAATAAAGATCCCCTCATCAGCCTTGAATTGGAACTTCGCAAGATGTTCACGATCTTTTAGGACAAAACACCTGCATCCAAAAACACGCAAAAATTTGATGTTAGGTTTGCGATTATTGATTAACTCATATGCAGTTTTATTAAAACGTTTATTAATGATTGTCCTGTTTTGAGTAAAGCACGCTGTGGAAACCGCTTCAGCCCATAAACTTGGTGGAAGACCCGAATAGGCGAGCATTGTTCGAGCCGCTTCTACAAGCGTTCGATTCTTCCTTTCAACCACTCCATTTTTTTGTGGAGTAATTGGTGCAGAAAAATTGTGAGATATTCCAACGGATTCAAGAAACGTTTGAAGGGTTGCATTCTTGAACTCAGTTCCATTGTCACTACGTATTTTTCGAACCGGGTGTTGTAGAAGAATTTGAATCTTCTTGATGAACTTAATAATCAGCTCGGGTGCTTCGGATTTGAGTCGTAGGAAATCCAGCCAAGTATATCGTGAATACTCATCAATTATCACCAATATATACTTCTTTCCTCCCATCGATTGAGTTCGCATCGGGCCACAAAGATCCATGTGGATTAATTCCAAGGCGTTGTTGCAGTTAGACAAAGTTTTGGACTTGTACGAGACGTGTTTCATCTTTCCCATTTCACACGCTGGACAGATAGAGACTTTGTCAATCTTCAGTTCAGGAAGCCCGGAAACTAATCCATCAATTCTGAGCTTGTTGATGCTTCGAAAGTTTTGATGCGAGAGTCTTCTATGCCACAACCAACATTCATTTTGAGAGGCTTTTGAAACAAGACAAACTTGATTGGAAGCAACAAGAGTCGCAAAATCTGTCATATATAGATCGCTGCATCTTTTCACTCTGAAGATTTCTGACCATTTTGCATCCACAACATAGCAGAACTCTTTATCAAATATTACCTTACAATCCTTGTCGCAAAATTGACTTATTCTGAAAAGATTATGCCCTAAACCTTCAACATACAAGATCTTTTCCATTTGCATCGAGTCATTCTTCAACGTTTCGTAGCCTCGAACGTGACCTTTCGAGTCGTTGCCAAAACCCACCGATCCGCCAGGATGTACAGTAAAATCATACAGTAGGTGCTTGTACCCCGTCATGTGTCTAGAAGCTCCCGAATCAATGACCCACACATGACGGTCCTGTAAAAGAAAGTTGTCGTATCTTAGGTACCCATATCTGTATGGGTCCTTTCTTGTTAGTACGGATCAGTTTGTTTATCACAGTTGATGAACCTTGAATTTTGCCTTTAAAAGTAAGGTTATTTTGTGAATTTGGTTTGTTGACTTGATCTTTGGGAATCCAAACCATATTCACATCAACTGTTTTTGTTTCTTTCTTCTTATTCTGTTTGTTTGATCTGAAACCGAACATTCTAGCAAATTTGTTCGCTGAAGATTTTAAAGAAAAAGATGAAGTATTAGACTTTTTGTTTTTAGGAGAAATATTATTTAGCTTGAAATAGTTATCCCAACAATGAGCACAATGTATTCTTCTTTTAGCTTGTGTCAACAATTTAGAATTTGAAAGTGCGGAATTTTTATTTTCACAAGCCTTGTAAACATTACATGAATGTATACAATTTTTATTTAAAGAACTACATTTCTCAGTATCGGTATTCCTATCCTTGCTAATTGTAACATCCTCCTTCAAATCCATGCACTTTTCTTCATCCATTTCTGAGAAAAAAGAAGAAAAACTTTCAGAACTCTTAGAATTAGAAGAATCATACGAACACGAATTAGATTTGGTTTCAGATGATTCTCCGTTTTCTTTTCTTTTCAAATTGAGTTCTGTTTCCAAATCAGATACTTTTGATGAAAGCACATTATTTTTATCTTCAAAGGATTTTCTTTCAGTTTCAAAGATTGTTCTTTCTTTTTCAAGCTTCTCTTTTTCAAGAAATAAAACTTTCTCAAAGTCAGAAACTTGTTTTGAGAGTTTTATGCATCTCAATTTAAGTTCTTTGTTTTCTTCAAAAAGATTAGCTTTTTCGAAAAAAATCCTTTTGCACCAAGATCAATCGGACTCAAAGATTTACCCTGATCTTTGAATTTAGTTTGTTTTGAACATTTTTCACAAGGTTTTGAAGCCTTAGAATTTGATAATTCGAATATTTGGGATTCAAGTCGTCGAATCTCACTCTTAAGATCAAGATTGACTTTTTTACTATGATCAAAATCTACCCCAATATTCTCATAATCATCTTCTAATTTTTCAAAGTTTAATTGTAATTTAGAAATTTGATTTTCTAAATCAACAATTTTAAGTATAGCTGAATTCAAATCAGGAAATTCAGAAGAGGTTTCTTGAACAAACTCCTTTTTGTCAGAATCTGATTTTGTATTTGACTCCATTTCAACACAAGATTCAGTTTTAACAAATTCAGGTTCTTTGATATTGGAATCAATTGTTTTAGCCATAGATTCATTTGAAAATAATAAACTAAATTCAGTTAGTTCAACCTTTTTGGTTTTGTAACTAGAATTTAGTTCATCGTATTTAAAGTTTGTCGTATTGAATCTAGGATTTTCTTCCGAACCTTTATCCGTCTTTACTTTCTCTATATTTGAAGTGGGAGTTGAAGGATTTGAAGCATTATCTTTAACAAAAGTTTGTTTCAAACTTTCATTATTTGATTTAACAAAAATTTGTGAAATTTGAGGTATCTCCTTTGTAAGAGTTTGCTTCAAACTTTCATTATTTGATTTAACAAAAGTTTGTGAAATTGGAGGTATCTCCTTTTTAAAAGATTGCTTCAAAACTTCAGTTTTAATTTTAGGTTCTTCAGTTTTAAGAGTTTCCTTTAAACCTTCACCCAAATTTTCAATTGTGTAAAGATTTTCAGGTGCTTTCTTAAGAACCTCAACATCAGATAGACCTAGACCCATTTTTGGATTATAAAATCTTTTATCTTTTGGATTACTAGTCAACAATTTCAGAGTTTGCTCAGTCTGGCCTCTTTTATAATTTTAATCTTCAAGTTGCTTAATCTTTGCAAAAGCTTATTTTCTTTCTTCAGAAAGAATCTTGATTTTAAACTGATAATCGATGTTTTCATCATTTATATCTTTCATTTTATTCTTTAACTCAGAAATTTCAGATTCAAGCGTTTTAACATTTGATCTAATAGCTTCTTTTTCTATTTCTCTATCTTCAGCTAAGCATTTATAAAGAAGTGCTTCATCGTGATATTTCAACTTTGAACTTTTCTCATCTTCAAGTTTCTTTTGAACTTTATCAAGTTTCTTTTGAGCTTTTTCAAATTTCTCGTTAAGTTCAAATATCACGAGTTCCATTTCTTCATATCTAGCATCTTCAGTTTCAGACTCATTATCATAATTATCAGTATTTTTTGAAGAATAAAGAGATGATACCTCGGATTCCTGGTCTTCTTCATTCATTTTTGCCATCAGACTGTACTTTACTTCAGTAAAGTGCGCTTCTTCATCATCAGAAGAATCCTCAAGCCAAATTTCTTCCTCAGTTTTGATTGGCTTTCCGCTTTCTTTTGCTTTTGCCAAGTGAGCTTTTCTCTTATAGTACTCAGAATCCTTGACTTTCTTCAGTGTACAATCTCTGGCAAAGTGACCGGGTTTTCCGCAGTTAAAACAGTTTCGGTCATCTCTATCCTTCTTTTCCTCTTTCTCCTTTTTCTCCTCTTTCTCCTCTTTCTCTTCCTCTTTGTTCTCATATTTCTTCTCAAACCTCTTATATCTGTTAGCTTTGTTATATTCAAGTTTAGCTTTTGAATAGAACTTCTTTCTACTAAACTTGTTTTGAAATTTATTGGTCAACAATGCTAATTTTTCAGCAATTTCCTCCATATCATCTCCAGAACTGCCACTATTATCATCATCAGAACTCATCTTCTTCTTACTTATCCCAGAAAGCAAAGCTTTTGTTTTCACAGCTCCACTCTTCCTATGTTCACTCAGAAGGGCTAAAGACTCTTCGACCTTTTTATCCTTTTCTTTAACCGCTTTTACTTTATCTTCGTGT
Source organism: Saussurea involucrata (assembly GCA_033807775.1). NCBI lineage: Eukaryota > Viridiplantae > Streptophyta > Magnoliopsida > Asterales > Asteraceae > Saussurea > Saussurea involucrata. The sequence continues at coordinate 112,863,142 of CM066315.1, forward strand.
TGACCAAGAATACTGAAAATGTCAGTCAACTTTTCATCATCCACATCCCTTGACATGTGGAGCTGAATGGAGTATGAATCCCATTCTGGTAGTAGATTCTTGACAAACTTGTAATTTATCTCTGATTCCGATTTGTCGACTCCATTCCTTCTCAAATCATTAAGGATGATGTTGTAGCGACTGTAGGTCTCTTTCAATGATTCGCCATCTCTTGCCTTAAACCCTTCATAAGCATTGATGCTTTGATTCTTTTTGGTCTTCATGGATTTTGATGATCCCTCAAACTGCCTTTCTAACTCATCCCATATCTCCTTAGCTGAATTACGACTATCTACACGGTTGTAGATATCATTGGGAATTGCCATGGTCAAGTATGTCAATGCTAATTCATCAATCTCCACTTTTGCTTTATCAGCTTCATTGTAATATCTGAACTCTTTCTCAATTTTCCTTGGAGGAACGTATTGACTTGTAGCTGTTTCAGGAATACCATCAATATTCAGATATGCTTTGTAAGGACCATTATAGATTGAAAGCATGAGATCCCTGTTCTGATGATTTAAGAATTGAATCATTCTTTTCTTCCATTGAGAATATTCTTCCACTAGAAGAACTGGAGGCTTGCTCTTTGAACCCATACTGAGTAATTCTCTCGACATCTTTAATCAGCTAGATAAATCTTTCAGAGAAACAATCATAAAGTATTAGAAAAAATACTTAGAAAAAAAATTCTTGGATTTTTTAAACTTCTCGCAACCAACTGCACTACCAATACTCGCAACACACAGTAAGGAATAGTAACTTCTCGCAATTAACTAGATACGAATTCCTGGAATTCGCAGCAAGCTTGATGAATAGTAACTTTCCGCAACCTTCTATTTGCGAACTATGCACTTCTCACAACTTACTGTATGCGAATTCTGAGCTTTTCGCAAGACAAATGATACGGATTCTGAACTTGTTTAAATTTCCAACTGTTCTCAAATACAATGATGTGAATTCTGAACTTCTCGCAAGTAACAAGATACGAATTCAGAAAACAACCAACAATTCGCAACCCATTGAATGCGAATTTTACAAAGATTTAGAGAACAATATGAATTCTACAACTTGCGAGTTCTTGAGGATGATGCTTGCGAGTTCTTCAGAATGCTTGCGAGTTCTTGAGGTTTTTCTCAGAAAAACAAACTTTCTCAGATAAACAAACTTTCTCAGATCTAGTCTTCAATTCTTGTCCAAACTTAGTGAAAATTTGCAGAATTGCTCGAAATTGTTTTTCAAATAACTTTCTAGTTGATCACTTTCACTAAATCGATCTAGAAAATGCAGATTCGACTGAAATCACAGATTGTGAAATTTTCAAGAAAAAGCAACAATTTTGTCAAATTTTGAGCAATCTGGCCAAAATTTGGTCTTGAATCCTGAATTAATGATATTCAGAATCAAAAACCGAGAACAATGGACTCAAATTTGGATCAAATTGATCAAGATTTGAAGAAATTGTAGAAATTCAGATGAACAGTGATGAACTTTGGCTGCGAGTTCTTCCAAAAACAGCAAAATCTTCAAAAATTCTTCCAAAATCTGATTGAATTCTCTGTTTAGCTCTGATACCAATTGATAAAACCCAGATCTAGCAATGTAATATGAACAAGTATAGAGAGAATCTAGAGAGCAAATGTGTCATCCATATATTGAACATATGAGTACAAAATGACATTAGCATGAAGTGTTATGTAATTAACAAAGGAAACTTCTTTATATAGTAGGGCCATGACATGTCCATGCCTCTACTCAGAAGATACAGTACAAAAGATTAATACTGTCTTGATAGCAATAAAGGGCTCTAACAATAGTTTTTCTTAAAGTTTAAAACAAAATCTTAAACTTTTTAATGTTCATACGTTTTTCTAGAATCCCTCTCAAAAAGGAAACTGGAAAATCATCCTTTCTACCTACTTTTGCTTTTCCCAAAACTAGAGTATTTTTTTTCCTTTTCTTTTCCCTAAAAGGAAACTGTAAAAACCCTAAAAACCTTTATTTTGGAAAATCTTTACATACTAAGATTCTTCTCCATTCCTTTTTTTTTGGTTCCTTGTTCAGGAATGGCATCTGCAAACACCGCTGCTACTCGCCCTGCAACTATGGTCAAGTCCTTCAAAATGATTGGTGAACTACACCAGATCACACTCGCTGCCAATAACCACCTGACTCTACTAGATTTCCCAAAGAAGAAACCCTGCAACCATCTCTCTGATGCAGTTGCTTTCTTGAAACAATGCCCACTATACACTGCCATGACCATCGCACCTCCTACACATCGCCATCTTCTACAACAGTTTTGGTTCAATGCTGAACGAACCACTCAAACCTCTACTCGCACCTACAAAGAATTCTCTGTCATCGGTTTTCAGACCGAATTCGTCCAAGGATGCATCTCTCCCGCAGCGATACGCGCTGCACTACATCTCCCTGAACGACCTTTTGAATCCCTCCCAAACCGTCCTGAAAATGAGGAAGAACTAATCCATTTCCTTGATCTCATGAAATACGCATGGGACAAGAAGGGGCGCACTGATGAAGATGAAAAGCGCCTGACCAAATGCTCATTGGGGAGAATTATCCTAAACAGGGAGATTACAAGCTCTCCTAGGTTGGTATAAAGATCCTCGGCTACAAACCCATCGAAGGTGAGGTAAGTCTCTCTTCCCTTATATCTCTACTCTCCCAACATTCTTCTACTCCTGCGGCTCCCTCAACGGCAAAACCCACCGCTGACACCCACACTGCAACCTTCAAGCCCTCTAAGAAGAGGAAACCATCTGAAACCCCCCTTGGCACCCATAAGACCAAGAATCCCTCGAAGGAGAAGCCCCAATCTTCTCAAGGTTTAGATTCATCGATCACCGCTTCACAGACATCAATTGAAAAATTCATGGTCCGCTCCACCACAACCGCTGAAAGCATCTCAATAACCACTTCAGAGGCTCAGTTCTCTGAAACATTTCTGGTGCCATCCCCAACATCTTCAATGCCTAAAAGCACTGAAGAGGTCTCCATCAGCAACACCAGTGCTGAACCTGCCACAATGTTCTCAGTCCCCGCTTCTTCTACACCTTTGGTCATCACCACTGCTCCTACAGCACCAGCGTTCTCGCTGTCGGATACAAGCGTTGCACTGCTGCAACAGCTCATGCAACAAAATTCTTCAGGACCTGTAGGTACTTCTCTTCCGTTTGTTCGAAGACGACTTGGAATATTATGGAGGAAACAGGGACCTCTCTGCTTTCTCAAACCCTACAAGCATCCATCAGTTGTACTCTTTTACAGGTCCTAACTTGGGCACAATCATCACATCCCTCAAGGATGTGAGTGATAAAGTGGTAACGCTGACCACCAATCTCTCCACCAACACAACGACGGTCAACGATGTTGGGGAGACGCTGAAGAAAATTGCCACCTCCATTGACAGCAAGGCTTTCTAGCGCTGATGTTTCTACGATGAATGGGGAGGTGAAGACACTTCAAGGGGACGTGGTCAACAACTTAACGTCCATTCAGTCCCTGACCTCCAGCGTTGCCGATCTCTCCTCCAACTTCACAAACCTCAGCAGTGAAGTTGGAACGCTGAAGACTGCTCACTCTGGGCTCCAAGGTGAGGTAAGCGCCCTTACTTCAAAGGTAGATTATTCAAACTCCCTGTTTACCAAGATCCTTGAGCGCCTGGAAGCTCCCACAGTCCCTCTATCATACTTTACGCCGGATGATCACGCGAAGTTAGGCATGACTGTGGACTTCGTTGTTCAGGCCACTTCTACCTTCCCTGGCCTAGAAGACAGGGTTGGTTGATTTGAGAAAAATCAGGCTTCAGGTTCAGGTGCCCCTGGCCATGAAGATAGGGCTCTTGAATCCAATTCTGCTGCCGCCGCCGCTGATGTCGCTCCTCCCTCCCCCCGTGTTGATGAAGAAGGGGAGAAGAACCATGAAGACCTTCCCTAACACGTTGAGAGGGAGATGAATGAAGAAAACCCTTCCCTTGCTGAGGGGGAGGGAACCGCTGAAGAACCCTCTCAATCTGAGGGGGAGAAGAGTGATGAAGAAAAAGTTCCAACTCCACCCTCCTCTCCCTGGATACAAGAACCTGTAGAGGTTCTCTCTGACGACGAGGAAAAAGAAGAGGAAGAAGAGGTGGAGATCCCTACCATCATCCCATTCTGGGAAAAAGGATGATGATGATGATGATTTTTGGTTCCAACCCGCTGCCATCAGGGTTCCGGAACCAAAAGGAGTTTCAATAAATGAACAAGGGGAGAAGACTCAGAAGTCTCCTGCAAAGAAGACTTCTCAGGGAGGCAAGCAGAAAAGTCTTGCTCCTGAAGGGAATTTGGCCATCCTTCTCAAGCCATCTTCTCAGGTATGTTTGTGTCTGATCCCCTACACTGCTTCTATCCTTCACCCCTTCACTACATCTATTCTCCATCACACAAAACCTCTAAACGCTTAGCCATTTTTTCTATCTTCTTTCTACCCTTAAAAGATCTAACTCTTTGTTCTTTTATTCAGCTAGTCCTATCCCCTGCTTGAGGATACTGCTGAAGCTCCTCTACAACCTCTGGAAATAATCTCAGCTGCCCAAGCTGATGACACCGCAATAATCCCAGTCTCAGTGAATGAGACTGATGAACAAGAGCTGCTCTCGCACCCCAACAGACCCTCTCGACAACCTCAATTGTCAGAGGATGAAGAATTAAGAAGAAGAGTTGCATTGATTCAAAGGCTAGAAAATCAAAGGATCATCCCTCCAATTGGTCTTGGCTTATTGACTCCTGAGGAAATCGCTGAAGGCCTTAAAGCTGAAAAACTTCTTGCTGAACAACAAATGAGCATGATCAAAGATGAAGAGTTCGCTCTTAAAATCGCTCAAGGTTCAGTAAAAGATAAGAAGCTGAAACAATTTCCCCTTAGAGTTCAAGAAGAACTGCTCTAGAAAGTTGGAGAAGCGCATCAAAGAAAGAAAGCAAAAGTCAGTGACACCACTCTGGATTGGTGTAAGAAGAAAGTTGACTTCAGGTACTTACCGAGCAGAATCATAAACGTCAACATCAAAGGTAGAACGGTGAGAGGTGTTTCAATGATAGAAATGACGATGATCAAGGAAAACGGAGATACGAAGACCTGATATCTATCAAAGATTGAAAGCTATGGTTTTGATGAATGGTTGGAAATCCGAGTTGTAGTTCAGCGATCGCGAGCAAACTTCAAGCCGGTTGTCGAAAAGTTTATCAACAAACTGATCGATCAAGTCTCTTCAGCGATTGATCTGCCTCCTCCTCCAGCTCTTAATCAAAACAAAAAGCCTACAAGGAAAAAGAAAGCATCTTCATCTTCAGGCCTGCTATCCGGAATGAAACAGGGATTGAATTTTCCCGTGAAGCAGTGCTCGGTCCCGCACCCGATCTATCAGCCCTCAACCTATCGCGACCACTTAGTGAAGAATTTGAAGCTGGTAAAGTGGTTAGTGAACCTTTGGGTATCTTCTTCATAGACTTCCATGGTCACAAGTGCTTTCAACGATGGTCTGAGTTGCCCATCACTCAAGTAGATCAACTCAGAGACCTAATTTATTGGTGTGATAAATCCAGAGTATGGCTCTTCCTGAAGCCTCAAGTACTGAACGAAGCCAAGTTAAGAAGACAACAGGGAGAGAAAGTCCCTGACTGGATGATTCCAACTACTGATGCCCTTGATGAAGTTCTCTTCAAAGATGAACCCACTTAGCTGATAGGATCACTTTTGTATTCTTCCATCTTATTAGCTGTAATCTTTTTGTACTTGTATTTTATTTCATTGTACTTGTATTTTTTCAACTTCCCTTGTAAACTGATTACGAAGTTTAACGAAAAATTCATTGAAGTACTTTACTCCATCAGTACTAGAAAAGATCCCTGAAAACAGTAAATGGGACACATATTTATGAGTCCTCTTTAACCTTATGTTTTTAACTTAGCAATTTTCTTATGTTGCTTAGTCATCACTAAATAGGGGGAGATTGTTGATCCAAACCCTTCAGTGATTTGATGATGACCCTTAGAATCACTTAGCGAAAATTGTAAGTAAACATTATGTATCAGAGTTTCACCATCAAAGAAAATATACTAATTCTGTTTAGTATCGCTGATGTGAAACCATTGTTCTTTAATTATACTTCAGTGATAAATGTACATCAGTGAGACCTGAGCCTGTTCAGTCTCCCTGATGATCGCTGAATGTTCACTCTGTAAATGTTTGCTTATGATCCCTGATTACAAGACTCGCGAAAAAGTGTTCAACGCTGAAATCGAAGACCAAGCTGACGAACAAGTGACTAAGTCTACTCATGACCTGATGCGGATATCAGTGAAGCCAAGACTTGTCCAAATCATGCAATGTTTTAAGTAGAAGACTTCAGCAAGAGCTGGCCTTCATCGTCCTCCCTGATGAAGATCAACTCAGCGATCGCTGATCATGAACCTTGTTCTACAAGGAACATTTGTCTTATCCCCTTGCATGCTTTTGTATAATTTGTCAGAAGGACATGCCTCTGTCTTGGATCGTACAAACCACTCTGCCAACTACACTGTTCACCATGCGGCCAAAAATATGTTTGCAAAAGTCAGATTCATGGAACCAACCAAGTGCTGACATATGTAAAGTTATTCTGACTTGCATACATGCAGTATAAATAGGAAGATCAACTTCATTCTGAAGTGCTCGTCCTCCCTGAACTTCTTAGTGCCAAGAAAAACTATCCTTAGCTTTTCTTAACTTCTTTCATTCTTATTCTAGTGCAAGAAATCTGTGTGATTCTCATAGTTTGTTTGGATTAGGTTTTATACTTAGTCTTATTCCGCAACTTGTAAATTGTTTGATTATATCAATAAACAATTTAGAAAGATAAAAATCTTGTGTTTGTATTCAACCCCCCCTTTCTACAAACTTATATACTTGTATAACCCTTCGGGACCAACATTAAGTAAATTGATGGGTCTCTAATATATTATTCAATACCTCAAAGGTTCGTTGAATACAATCATGGATGCCTTATCACAAATACGTTCAACACATTGTCCATATATTTAGCTATCTCTAGCATATCTACGGGGAGGAAGTAAAGAATAAGGAAAAATGTGGTTCAAAATGGGAGCTGCGAGGGATGTTCGATGTCTTAAAGGAGGATCATTCTTTGAAGCCAAAATAGTCGACAAAAGCTAGTGGTTTTATGAGAAAGGGAAGATTGGTGGGCGGGGATGATCCAACCCTCAAAGAAGAGTCGTTGGAGTTTTTTCATGCTAGCCCTTAAGGAGGTCATATAGAAATACATTATATAACCCAACAAATTACTAACACTGTCTATTAAAGGGGATTACAAGCTGATATTAGAAATGTTGTTTGACCAAATTTGAAAACAAAATAAGTACGCCACCTCTGCCTCCCTGGGGTTTCTACAACCTCTAGAAGTTCCAAATAAGTTATGGGAAGTCATTTATGTGGACTTCATTGAGGGGTTACCATAATCTCATGGATGCAATACTATTCTAGTAGTGATGGAAAGAGTTTTCAAGACTTATGGTACAACCCTAGACTTTTCCACATCATAGAATCCTCAGTTAGATGAGCAAACATAAGTGCTTAACTGGTGCTTGTAAACCTACCTAAGGCGTTTTATCTTAAACTCGTCTTCCACGTGGTCTAGGTGGTTACCCATGTCTCAATATCCATATAATACATTATAGAATTCTAGCCTTGAAATATCTCCTTATCAAGCATTATTTGACCAACCACCTCCAAACTACATCCACTACCACCCTAAGGACACTCCCAACCAAACTATTGATGTTTCACTCAAGGATAAAGTGTAACATTATGATTTTTATCCCAATTAAAGAAAAGTGATGAACTAGGTGAATCGGTATAGGAAGAACCAAATATGGAGCATGGCTATAATGTCATATGGTTGTGACACTTGTCACAATAGCACCAATGGTACTAAGAGTATGGTCGTCTCGACTATAGTGTCATGTGGTTGTGTCATCTATCACAATAGCACCAATGGTACTGAAAGTGTGGTAGTCTTGGATATAGTGTCATGCAGTTGTGACATATGTCATAGTAGCACCGATGTTACCGAGTGTTTGGTCTTCCCAACGAATGTACCAGGAAGTTATGAAAATGGCACGATAACTGCATAATAGCATCCAATGTACCGAGAAAATGGACTAGGAATGACCATGAAAAATGGTCGAGGAACGGTCGAGAAAACGGGCGAAAATGGCTTTCGGTACCTTCTGGGAGAAAGTGACATGCGAAAGTGACACTGACACTTTAGCCTGTCACTTTCACAGGAAAAAATGAGCTCACGGTACATTTTGGACGAAAGTGACTATGAAAGTGACATCACTTTTGCATGTTATTCTCGTGTCACTCTCGCGGGCCGGGTGCAATGCATAAAATCTGATTTTGAGCCTCTTTTTTCATTAGGTCATATCTCTCTCATCTTAACTCCGATTTTGACGATTATTTTTGCTATGGTCTTGTTTTTTAGAGCTCTTCAAGGATAGATCATGAGTATTAAAGTTTATTAGAAGATACAAGAGTATTTTGTGGTGGTAAGCTCCTCATCTCTCTCGATTTTAAAGCTCGGGTTTGATGTGTTCTTCATTTTCTCTTGTCTCATTTCCATTTTGCCTTAGGTTTTGGATATTTTGAGGTGAATGAAACACTTTGCAAGTGTTGGATCTAAGAGTTAAGAGGTGTTGCTTGTAGAATCAAGTTTTAACCAAGAAAACTCAAGTTTAGGATAAAACCATGATTTAGCCTAAATCTAACAAGACGGGTTCAAGTTGCTTTGTGAAAACTAAGTACATGCCAAAATGTGTGTTTTGAAGTAATAATGTGTTTACTTGGTATTTATCAATGTGTTGCGTATTTGACAAAGTTTTCATATTTGGTAAATTTGGGTTGATAAATGTTATGAAACGCCGATATTTGGATTTTTGGATATTTCGATGAATTAATCTCAAAATGTGTTCTTTTGGTGATTTATTGTACAAATGGAGCCTATTTGATGATTTATGCATTCTTGGTGTATTTGGTTTTATAAACCGTTTGGAAAATGCATGTTATCGTGTTATTAGGCATTTTGAAAATATAAAAGTAAGATTTCATTTGGAAAAATGGTTTGTCTCAACCAATGATGAGTTTTTGAGTTAATCTTATCTTTGAGATATGTGTTTGCATATATTTCGGTTAAATGCGTTTTATTGCTTGGAGACCTTTATTTGATGGTCAATTGAGTTTTGAGCATTTTGGATCGATTTTGAGTTAAAGGAGTCTTTGGGACATTTGTTCGGTTTTAATAGCTCAATGTAGAGCTTTGGTGATGATTTGCATTTATTATATCTTATTTGAGAATTACATGTTCTGAGTGCGTTAGTCATTCATTTGGATTCATGCAATTTAGACTGTGTTGCATTGGATCCATAGGCATAAGTCAGTCTTTTCTTGATGGTCGATTGGGTATTGCGGGCATGGACTCCGGGGCCCATGTTTCATGACCTTAAATTTTCAAGTAGGCACTAGGAGGGTTGATTCCGGATGTGCTACCATGTGGGTAGGCACTAGGACCTCCGTCATTCGAGGTAATGCCATGGTTGTAGTCCTCGAATGTGCCGGACCTTTTGGTGAAACTTATGGAAATAGACACCAAGGTTAACAGACTCTTTCGGTGAAACTTGATGAGGAGTCGTAGGGACACTTGGACTTCATGTCGTGAAGTGTCATGCGATTAACGTTGTAGGAGTGGCAGACTTATGTGTTCTCTTCACTCTCAACGGATACGGGTCTCCCCGTTGTTATCATTATTTCTCGAATATTGTGATATCCATGATTTAAACATTGTTTGGGTTTTCTGCAAGTAACCGCAATTTATGACTTTGATATTGGATCGCTTCCACATATATTAAGGTTTTGAATGAAGGGGTTATTTCCATGTTTTTGTGTTTGAATTTTATTCTTATTTGCGCTCGCGTGAATATTAGGCTTAGTTCCATGTTTTCAGAGTATTTATATTTAAGGGTACTATCACGAAAATGGGGATTTTGAAAAAGATATCACCATTTATTCTAAACGTTTTGCATAATTGAAATTGTGATTTAAATAATATCCTTTCTGCTTTATTGTTTATATAGTGATGAAAGCTCTTGAGCTCACTAGGCGTTAAGCCTAACCTTTTTATTTGTCGGCATGTGCATCAGGTTCTTTTGGAGAATGGTACTTGCGATTCCGTGAAGAGTTGAGTGCTAGTTAGAAACACGAGAAGAGTGAAACTTTTGCGTGAAGCCTTCCGCACATTTGGAGATCAATTGTTTATGGGTTTAGTAGCACCCGACCTATATTTAGTCTATGTATAAGACTTGGGTTATTAATTGTTGAGGTTAAATCTAGAATTTTATTTGAGGTAATTCAAATATTGATTTGTAGAAAAAAAAAATTATCTTTATTTCATGTATTATTGAAAATTTTAAATTAGTTGTTTTTTCCAAGTTTGAGGGTGTTACGTAAAGAGATTGTTTATTTGAAAGATAATATCAATTAACCCCAATTAGAGAAGGGAGATGTAGGCGAACAAACATCAAAGTGAAAGGAAATTTGAGACTGATGATTGTCTATTTTTAACGTCAACCTTATAGACAACAATATGTAAACAAGAGGGTGCTTCACATACTCCTACCCGATATTACAGACCTTTCAAGGTGTTGGAAAAAATAGGGGAAGTAGCTTACAAACTAGAGCTACCTCTTACCTCAAGAATACATAATGTATGTCATGTCTCCTTACTAAAGAAGAAGTTGGGGAACCATACGCCTAATGTTGCTCGGCCTCATGTGACAAAAAGTGGAGATTTTAGTCGAATTCCACTAAAAGTGATGGACAAAAGAATGACCGACATAAAGAACAAGTTGTTTCTAAAGTGCTTGTACAATGGTCGAACTCATAGATGGAAGACAACACATGGGAATACTTTCATGACGTGCAAATAATAAGATTTCCCTTATTTGATACATGGGCAAATTTGTTTGAAGAGGGTTACATTGAAATGACACCATTTAGCTAACAAAAATAAAATTTATTTGTTTTTTTATTTGATAGATGACTCTCTCCAAGTTGTAGGGTCTATTTTATAGAAAGAGTAAGGAGAAGTACGTAGAGTTGTAGCATGGGTGGAACTTGGAAGGCACCTTCTTCGGGTGTTTGGGATTGCTTATTTAAAGTGTTTGTTAACTTTATTTCGTGATGGTACCGATAATAAGGAGTTTTTAGTGTTTTAGATGAAAATAATAAATAAATGTTTATACTGGTTTGACACCGGTAATAAGGAGAATTTGATAAGTCATTACATTATAACTTATTAAACTTATTTGAAACAACTTATCAACTTTTTGGTTATTTTACATGTATAAGCAGCAAATCCAAAACATCCCTTAAAAATAACTTATCAACTTATTACGTTTAGTAGCGTTATAAGCAAATCCAACATTTTTTATAAATTTCCAATTTAACACCACATAAATTGAGAAAACTTAAAAAAAACACATAAGTTATTATAAATAAAGAATCTCAAACACCCCCTTAATAGATCTGTTATTTTGATTAAAGTTCCCTCTAAAATTCCCATTGATTTAAGCTTGTGCTTATCTGATTGGTTTGGATTTTAAAAGAAAGTCAAACCTCTATATACCATTTGGTTTTGGTTTGCGATTTTGATTAATCGCAAATTCACTCTAAACACCCTTTGTCAAACTCAAAAGGCAAGTAACATTCTCTCGCACCTTGCATTCGCGTTTCAACTGACCGACCATCATCTTCTTCAAACCCGTCTCTCACTGCACGGCTGCACCTGCTACCAAAACCTTCTCCATCAAAGGCTTTCCTCAAGGAGGCATCTTTCTCTCCCATTCAAGACACAACAACAATGTCCGGTTGGATCTCTTCCAAGCTCAAAGTTGCAGAGACTCTCCTCCAGCAGGCATCTCTCTCTCTCTCTCTTGATGTTCAATTGTGTTATCTATGCACACATCTACAATATTAACCCTTTAATGATTCTTCGAAAGCGGTGAGAATTGCTTTTACAAAATTGCGCTGTGGAATCCGATCTCTCTACAGATTTCGCTTTTTCGTAAATCAAATGTTTTTGTACATGTTATTCCGATAACAATGGTTTACAAATTGCCTCATCTTTGTTTGATTGGTTGATTTTGGACTGTTCAGATCGACCAGCAAGCTGCCGAATCGCTCCGGAAGAACGAGGCATCGCGTTCTGAAGATGATCTGAGTCATGCTATCCCTAAGAAACCCAGTGACATTCTGCCGCCGTTGAAAGACCAGCTGATGAAAAAGAAGAAAACACCGCCAGAAAAGAGTGATTTTGTTGGTAAATTACGCAACCATGGTAATCTGAAAGTATCTGGGAACGAGGTTGGAGGGTTGCCGAATGCAAACCCTAAATCTAGTTTAACCGATAGTGATTGGACAGAACTGCTTAGCGCACCTAATAAGATCACAAACGGTAGTAATGGAGCAGTGCCTAGGGTACCTGGTTTATTGAAAGAGGCAAAGAGGCAGGTGCGATCTGGTTCAAATTTGGTAGCTTTGGAGAGGAAACGGAGCCAGACTGTTCAAAATAAGAGCGCCAGGAGATCGGATGTTGTGCTGGGAGATAAAGTGAATGGTGATAACTTAGATGGCAATCTTCGGAGTGACAGTTCTGATTTGATGCAAGCAAGTGTTGCAGGGCAAAGTGTAGCTGAAAATTTGTCAAGTGAAGAGAAGGACGCAAGTGGCAGTTTTATGGTGGATAATGTGACTGGTTCAAATGACGGAAGGAACAAAGAGTTACCTGCTCCTATGAATAGCTTAGGGGTTTCATACTTGACTGATGAAAACACTCCTGAAATGCAACCAGCCTTTAATCCTGTTCCTGATTTGAACGTAGAAGGGAAGAATGAACAAAGCAGGTTCAATGACAGCATGCTGCTGGGTAATAAAATCAGTAGACTTCCAATAACTTCTTCATCCAGTAAGAAGGATTCTCTATCAGCCAGCGATGGTGAGTCGAATATTGAGACAGATTCTGATTCAACTTCCGACTCTGAGAGCGAACGTGAAAAGGAGGAGAGGAGGAAGAGGAGGGAGCAACTTCTTGCTGAGAAAGCTGCTGCTAAAGCCATTGAAGCCATCAGAGATCGTGAGAATCTCGTTGCTAGATTGGAGGGTGAGAAGCAAAGCTTAGAGAAAATAATTGATGAAAGGGCTAAACAGCAAGCACAGGAGGTAAGCTTTATTTTCTATTTGATATAATTTGTACTTTTTGTTGTTGTTCATGATTGATTTTACCTTATATTTATTGTTGCATTTGTAGAAAAATTTGGGTTAGTAGCTTATATTTATTGATTCCAGTTCCATATTTTGTAACAAGGTTCACATGCTTTAAGAACTCATTTACATACCAGATTAGAATATTAAATAGACATTGGATTGTTTTACTGAAATTAATGGGCATGTTATAAATAATATTAGTGTAATAATTCTTTTGCGTGTTTGTTGTGTTGATTAGATTTACACAATTAATCTCGGAAAAGCTTGAAACATAATTTCCAAATTATAAGGGACCAATATCATTTGTTACTGTCTTCCCTGAAAGATTAAGATTCGTTTGCTGTTCTTCTAAATGAAAGAGTGAAAGGAAATAAAAATACTACTATAACGTAGTATATGCTTATGGAAAAGACGACCATACTTTTAAGAAAATAAGTCTACCATCCATATGATGAGATTACTAATGATATTTTGTCGATTGCTCTAATTGGTCACAACTCACAATGCTTGTCAGGGTTCATTTTTAATTTGAGCCAACACTGAGGGGTTTCTTAGGCAGTTACTCATGAATTTTCGTCAAACTCCAGGCTTCAGAACTGCAAATGACAATGATGGAGACAATGGAAGCTGTTGATTTAGAGAAGCAAAAACATAATAATACAAGAATGGAAGCACTTATGAAGTTGGCTAAACTTGAGGTATTATGTTTTGATAAACATCTGCATTAACGTATTTATTATTTTCTTAAATATTTTGGGGAAGGCAGTGTTTTTTTTTTCTTTTCATTTTTGTACCGATTTCCTGTTGCAAAATTGTAAAATTTTGGACACAGCAGGTTTACGAATTTGCCTGTCATTTTGCAGACTACAAATGCTGAGCTTGCAAAGTCCCTGGCTACTGCACAATGGAATCTAGAAGTAGAGGTATGCCAATGTCAGTTAATGATGGATCGACTTCAACTTTCGTCCATTTCCCAAGATGTTTTTACTAAAAATTATTACCCTCCCATTTATCCTATTTTCAGCTCAAAGAAAGATACAAGTAACGGGAAAATAGTGTTTCCCTTTTTGTTTATTTATTGTATTTCCTATTCCATCGCAAGGTTTGATCTACACAAGATCTTATGGCATGAAGAAAGGTTTCCTCAAAAGATGTGGTTACATATTATTGGATGGTGGTTATAATTTTTCTTTTTGATGTGTGATGTCCTTATAAGTTTGTGAATTGAAGTAAATGATGTTGAGGTCAGGAAGGTGTTTATAAGTTCATTAAGAGGAGAAAAATACAAAAGAATGGTCAAAAGAACAAAGAATAATACTTAGTGTTGATAGGGAATTAGGGATCAACCATTTTAGCAAATATCTTACCTATAAATTCAACTAAATTTAGTTCACTTTGAATTGCCGGGATTGTTTTGCATTTTATATCAGCATAGGATGGCATAGAGCCATATAAGCCATGTGTTGGAGATCTTATCCTTCCTAAATTACATACTACTGATAACTAATATAACTAATAACTACTGACCCAATACTTTTCTAATAATACTGAATCTTCTAAAAATGTGCCTAACATCAAATACTTTATCCATAATTATTTTCTATTCATTACAAGTATAATTTTATGTCTTGAAAGCCTTAGGGAGATTTTTTATGATTAGGAACCCCTTTATATGGTGTGCAACAAAGGAGTACATAAGCAAACAAAACCAAAATCAAACTAAACCACTTTTGAATGGTGCAAAATCAATATGATGCATATACTTATAATTTTCTTTGAAGACATGGGATCATGTGAGAAATAGTGAAGGTACCCTTATATTGTGTGAATGTTACGATACTATGTGAAGCTGGTAACCTTTACATGGATTTGAAATGTGTATTAAAAAGTTACTGTGAATATAAAGTTATATTCACAGGCCCGACATGAAGTTTACATTATAGTATGTGAAGGTTTGCATTTCTCATGCTTGTCACGAAAATGGGTATTTCTCACATAATTCAACCCTTCCTTTTAAACTCCTTTAACAATAAGATTTTCATTGTCGTCTTAATGTACTGTGATTAGATTAAGCGGGTTGCAGAACTTCATAGACGGATCGAGTTAAAGGAAGCTAATCATAAAGGTACACATCTAGAGTTTCATTACTTGTTGCCTTGTCCTTCTAGGGTTAGATGCACCAAGGAAAGTTATAATCACCTACGGTATTGTTTGGATCAGCAAACAGCAATGTATTAATGCACCAATAATAATAATAATCGCTATGCTATTTTTTGGTGATCATTCATCAATGTATTTCTTTTACAAATATTGTTTATTATAGAAAAATGGTTTATATAATCATTTGTGTATTTTGAGTAGTATACTTTTCCAGTTTGATGAATGGACTGTCAGGTTTTTCAGTCCTATGGTCTTTATTTCTTTGCAAGATGCTACATTCAGGGTAACATGATTAGTTAAATTTAAACTTCTTTTACATTTTTTGTTGCATTGACTTTGCCTTATTAGCCATACTAATAAGTTAAGGACTAGTATAGCCAATCGAGTTTAAAAATATTAATTTAGTCCATTCTAACAAAAATTTGCTCAATTAATCAACTTCTATCATGGTTTTACACTAAAAAGCAAATTGGGTGACTTTTCGATTATTTGTTTGATTAATTGCTAAACCCGAAGGAAATCAAGGTCATACTGCTGGATTTTGTGACAAAATCACAAGCGCAAAATACATTTAAATTCACAACCTAAGTCTCACATGTGCTTGTTTGGGTTCAGATCTGATTAAAACGTTGAAACACAACGTAAAGATCAAACCTTTAAACTATTCTAAAGCCTCACCAACGAGGATCATTATGTACAAAAGACGAAAACAACAAAACATCAACAATAGGGTGTTAAAGTTTATACCTTTTTGCACTCCGATGGTGTAGGGTAGAAATCCACTAGCTTTTTTCCTGGTTTCTTTTTGGCCACGGATTCAAAAGACCAATACAGATTTCCTCTATTCAATGATCCACCACAAGCAAGATTTTTGATAGCAAACCTTGTAAGAATCATTTCTCAGCAGATGTCTATGATTGTACGGAGTTAAAGAAATTACTATATTTGTTTTAAATCTACAACCAGAAACCTCTATTTAGTTTGATTATAAGAAAATCATTGGACTCGTGTTGATTTCTTATGTTTTCCACCATTTTGATGTAGGGCGGATGTCAAAGGAAAAAAGTCATCCAAGTGGAAATAAAGTAAGTCAGTTAATACCTACCGAATTGCATAATTAGCTATTGGAAGTTTCAGTAGTTGATAACCCTTTATCACCTGCATTAATTTTATAGCCTTGTGAAGTAACTTGTTTTTCTTCTTTTTGGTGGTATAACATAAGTAGTTAACGGCTTCAAGGGGCATTGAATTGGAACACGAGATACTGGAGGCAGAGCACACATTTGTGACAGATAAAGTTGGACAGCTCAAAGAGAAGGTGAAGTGTTATTCTTCTGAACCATAAGATTTGTGGGTGAAGAATTATATTCTATTATGTGAATGTGACGAATTACTCTATTATGTGAATGTGACGAATTACGATGGAAGATTTGGAAAACTAGAGGAACTGACTGTTGATATCAAGATTCACACACTTGACACTTGAGTCAGTGGTGGAACACAGACCTTGTATCTAGGGGGCTACAACTAATCTTGTAAACAAATCTGTCACATAAACATGTAAATGTTGATTTTTTAGGTTTTCAGTCTGGATATATGGAAAATGTTGGTCGAGATGTACCAAAACTCATACCAACGTAATTTCCATTAATTTACAAAAATTTCACGATGTCCAGTTTAACGAGAAACTAATATACAAATTGACATTTTGAAATTGGGCCCTTTTATACAGAAGATCGCTTATTTACCAAAATTGATAACGTGTTAATCGTTGTCTTATCTCACCGGGTTCAATTATATATTTCTTTTATCTCAATTAGTTAATATATTTATTGCCCATATTCAATATATTTTGTAATCATTATGTAATTTATGTTAAACTACAACAAATTCAGGTTTATAGGACACAAAAAAAAATCTCGAGTGTTCTAATAGACTACTTTAGTGGACTTAAGCTTATAGGAGGACCAAACACTCGTGTGTCCTATCTAAAAGTGTTATAATAAAGCTTATAGCATGCTTTTGTGCGTCTTAACAAGCTTTTCAGGCATTTTTGAAACTAAATGTCCCATTAGTCCTTTTATATGATACTATATGAAAAAGTATCTTATAAAACAAGTGTCCTATAAAAAGATGTGTTTATATAACACTTCTCAAAAGTGTCCTATAAAAAAGGTAATAGGACATTTTGTTTCAAAAGTGTCGTAAAAAGTTTGATAAGACGTCTAAAAGCGTCGTATAAATTTACTACAACACTCATAGACAGGACACACAAATGTTTGGTCCCGTAAACTTAAGTCATATAAAGTAATCTATAAACACTTTTGGTGTCCTATAACCACATTTGGTTGTAACGATTTATCATTCATATTTAGATATAATAATATTTTATGAATCTAAATCTCTTTACATAATAGCTTTACTGCCTTTACATTAAAACAAATTGTCCTATTTTATAAGAGGTATGCAGTGTCCAGAAAAACATACTCCAATTATAAAAGTGAAGCGGCCAAAGACGAAGGATGGCGTGAGAAGAAAAGTTAAGGTGTACAGGTTAGAAGGGATCTGGACCCTTGATCACTTTTAATCTCAAACCCACCCCATGAATCGTGCTTGATACGAGAATTGATCCGATGCATCTCTGTGCGTCTCGTCCTAATGTGCATCCAAGGGTGGAGATTCCTTCTTACCCTTCTTGCCATAACTTTCATTCTCACCGAAACCTGACCCAGGAGCCAAAATGGTTATATATATATA
This sequence comes from Saussurea involucrata, assembly GCA_033807775.1. Taxonomy (NCBI): domain Eukaryota; kingdom Viridiplantae; phylum Streptophyta; class Magnoliopsida; order Asterales; family Asteraceae; genus Saussurea; species Saussurea involucrata. The sequence goes on from CM066315.1 coordinate 112,881,472, forward strand.
TATTAATAAACTTTGAAGCTTCTGCAATATATACCAATGATAAGCAGTAAAAAATCAAGGGGGCCATGGCTCCTCTTGCCCTTAAAGGATACGCCACTGACTTGAGTCACAGGATCCCTGAGGATTTGCTTGCACACACGATAGTAGGTTTACACAAACACAAAGGTTTTTTGAAATTGTATTACCACTTGGCATTTGTGGATTTGTTGCATGGTATAAAGAAGTAAGGAGCATGTTAAAGAAAAACCATAGAACATAGGTAAGAAACTAGGAGCAGTCGTTTATCAGGCATATATATAGCTTAATTTGGCACAGCTCTTTTTGCCAAAGCTTTACTGAATAAGGAGTATTGTTGCTTCGCGTGGTGGCATTGGACACAATCTATATATAGCATAAATCTGATACATAATGATTGAGAATACATGTTTATATGATATGAACTTTTGTGAATGTTACCTTACAGGTGAAGACACTTGAAACAACAATCAGTGTAACCCGAAAGGAGATTGAAAATCCAACTGAAGTGGAGGTTGAACTCAAGCGAAGGCTTGCCCAGCTTACTGACCATTTGATTCAGAAACAAGCTCAGGTCAGTCAGTATTTTAGGGATCTTTTTAGCTTTATGGAAATTCTTTTGAAACAAAATTTTGATTATGGAGCTAAATTCTAATGCAATATTTTTGTTTTAATCATAGAAGATATGAATGCAATAACAAGTAAAATAAAGTGAATACCAGGGAATTGATATCTTTTTCGGTTCATGAGTAACACGCATGAAATTTGTTAGGATATGTGAAACTCTTGCTTCTCGTTTTAAGAGAGCCCATAGAGAGAGGGGAGACCCCTACATATATATATATATATATATATATACATATGACTTTGGTCTGTGACTAGCCGATCTTGGACTCGAAGAAAGGTGATATTAGCTGTAGATCTGTCAAGCCCTCAAAGGTGCTAGACGTTGGATTGAGATGTTAGAATGCGTGGAACCACTGCTTGAAGAGAAGGGAAACCCCTACATATATGTATAGTGGGTATGATTGTGACTAGCCAATGTGGGATTTCAACAAAATTGAAAGCCACCAAGTGATTGACATGAATTTAGTTGTACGCTGCTTCCAGAACTTTGCCAACCCAAGAATTCTTGAAAAGTTTAGGTTTCCGCACCAAATATCAATATTTTGAAGCTACCAACATATATTGTTAAATTCAATCATCAGTAAAACCAAATCTCACCTACTATTTTGTGCAATGGCTTTTATCATGGAAAATTCTCTTCTCCTTCCTGTTGTGTTATTGGAAGTTAATGGCCATAGAATATGTGCCAGCATTGTGAATTCTCTAACTATTTGGAAGCCATTCAAATTTGCAAAACTATGTTTGTTTGCGGGATTTGGAATATTTTACTATATTTTGGACATACTTAATATTAGACAAACCACATATTTGATGCCCTCAATGTTGTACCATTTTTGTTTGTAAATAAATGTATTACTAACATTTGTTATAATATAAATAAGGTGGAGGCTCTATCATCAGAGAAGGCCATGCTAATGTTCAGGATTGAGGTACGTCATGTTTCCAACTATGAATGCAGATCACATGTACTTCAATCTCTGAGGGGAAGTGATTTTTTTGTGTACTATCATAACAAGGTTGATTATTTTATTTTGTAAAGGCGGTTTCAAGGTCATTGGAGGAGAGCATATCATTTAAGCTTGGTGATCACCCAACAAATGATTTAGAATCTGGGAGTTGGGAGCCCCTATTTCAAGAGAGGCTACGCAAGGGGCAGAAGCAATTCGGGTCATTGGTTCGGCAATTAGACTATATCTTCTTGACTGGTGCTACATTCATAAGAAGAAATCCAATGGCAAGAATATGGTCTTTTGCGTACCTTGTATGCCTCCATTTTTGGGTCTTGTATATCTTTAGATCCCAGACTGCAGTGTCGGACGGATCGGGGGCTGTTATTTCATTGGAAAACATCAATAACACTGGAGTCTGAAGTCATCTACAGTCTCATGTATATCATATATATACCAAAAACACAACTATGTATAGCTTTATCAAAATTCTTTTAAGTGGGAGTAACAAAGTCACCATATTTAGCTTGCTTCTCCTTTTTGATATTTATTATTATTATTATTGTTAACATTTGTTTGAGTGGCAATTAAAATAGAACTAATTTTGCATTGTCTGAAGCTTTATGAACAACAGGTTTGGATACCACATTGTAACACAAATGTCATTGTTAAACATGTGATTTTAAACAAACACATTTCATCTAAACATTTTCATGAGTACTGCTAAACAAACATTCACAACAACACAATTTCAGAAACATGAATTATTTGGAATCAATCTAGAATACATGTTTAATCACATATTACACACACAATGAGAAATTTTCCATAAGTTTCATCAGCTGTTTTCATGAGTACTAATAAAAATCCTAGTTTCATCCAAAACACTTTCAAGAGTAGTGATAAGTGAAGCGCATGTTTTCAAGGCCGATCCTGGTATTTTGGAGGCCCTATGCGAAAAAAATATGTGCACTCTTAATTTTTTTCATATTATTTATTAAATGGTTTTTTTACTACATTTGTCTTATAACAAATCGACCGACAACTTATTTTTAAATTTGATCAAATTGTTCATCTTTTATTCTCTTTTAACAATAAGTTTTAATTTTTAATATTATTATGTTAGCGTGAAATCAAAATTTATAATTGATTTTTTATTTTTATAACTCCTCCACTAAAGGTTTGTGAGGAGGTAGGGGGTATGAAAGTGAGGAGAAGATATGAATAACAATCATATTTCTATAGAATTGATCAATCATTATCGGTAATTATAAAAACCCTATCAACAAGAACGTATCGTCATTAAAAATCAATATATTAAATATTAAAAGTGTGCCAAAAAACATAAAAAGAAAATTAACAAAAACTAAAAAATCTAAATTCGGTTAAATATTAAGAAAAAAATATAAGATATAGCATTAAAAAACACTAAACAACTAAAGTTATCCGCAACATCTCTAGCAACTATTTTTTTTCCTAACATTGACAATCTAAATTTAGAGTCTCTATCTAAAATTAAAGCCTCTAAGAAAATTACATTTAACTCCGAACAATTATTTAATTTTAACATTTTCAATATTATTTATATTATTAAAATATGTCATAAGGTTATTATCTAAAAACATTATACAAAATTGAAAAAATAAAATATAAATTAAGAATTTTAAATTTGAATTTGAACTTTCTAGGATAAATTGTATAGAAAACACATTAAAAACAATATAATTAGTTTAATTTTCATGTAAAAAGAACAATAAAAAAATCATATATTAAGTAATCCTAAAAAATTAAAAATATAGAAATTGTTAAAAACTTTATATGTTTATTTCATTTCAAAAAGATTTACAATAAGACAACTACTTACCAAAGGGCCTTTGGCCTAGCGGTATGGGAGCATTTGTCCTTGTAAGAAGTCAGGGGTTCAAAACTCACCAAAGGTGAGGAGGGTGTGTGAGTTTAATTGTTGCATTTGCCGTATATGAATATCATATACTTAAAAAAAAACTACTTTTTTTAAATAAAAACTAAATTAGTTAAAAAATTAAACTACTTACCAAAGGGCCTTTGGCCTAGCGGTATGGGAGCATTTGTTCTCGTAAGAGGTCAGGGGTTCAAACCTCACCAAAGGTGAGGAGGGTGTGTGCGTTTAATTGTTGCATTTGCCGTATATGAATATCATATACTTAAAAAAAAACTACTTTTTTTAAATAAAAACTAAATTAGTTAAAAAAGTAAACACCCAAAAGGAGGGATTCGAACCTAGAGAAAATTCTATCAACATGGAAACGTCCTACCACTATGCTAGAGCTGTTTTGTGTAATTTGTTGCATTAAATAATTTATATAGTAAATTTGTTATAAATAAGAAATTAAAATATATTCGGAGGCCCTGTGCGGGAGGACCACTCCGAACACCGTGTTGCACGACCCTGCATGTTTTGATTACCACAATGTACCATTTATATTCTTACCAAAATGTAATACTCGCTAAAAATAGTTTAAACAACCACATAAATCTGAAAATAGTTTGAACAATCACAGTGTACCTTAGTCTTGGAAAAACATGTTTGGATTCCCACAATGTATCACAGTATAGGAAAAACATGTTTTGAACTTTTGATACCCACAATGTACCACAGTATAGGAAAAACATGTTCTGATACCCATAATGTACCACAATATAGGAAAAACAGAGTGATACATTGTGATATCGAGAAGAAGGAAACATAATACCTCCTTTAGCGTTTGCCTCCATTATTGTGATGGAAAAATCGTCTCTGTACACTACCTTAGGTTTTTTCGAGTTCGATAGTCGCCTCTATAATACCCTCTCCAAAATCTGTGTGAAAAAATTTGATTTTGTTGCACCGATGGGGTTATTGTTATTGATACAATTGCTTAATTATCGGAGCACGTCCAATTTAGATCACGATGAATCATTTTGTGTTTTGACATTTTTACTTTTATTCAATACATTGTTTAATTTTAATTAACCGGTTTTAGGGGAGGGTTTATTATTATTTTTTCCTTTTTTTTAAACCATTGATAATTGAAATGAGTGGGTGGGATTGGATCTCACAGTTACCACAAAATAACAAGTTCTCCCTTGAATGACTATATATATATATAGGGTCAGACTCAAGGGAAAACCTCAAAAAAACGGAAAACTGAAAAACACCCTAGGGGCCCTTCATCTGGACGGTATGCACTTGTGCATACAGGTAATTTGTAACATGCACACCTGCATATGCACAAATGCATAATGCACTTGTGCATAAAAACCAAAAAGTCAACTTAATTTACCTATATGCACAAATGCATACCGTCCAGATGAAGGGCCCCTAGGGTGTTCTTCAGTTTTCCGTTTTTTAAGGTTTTCCCTTGAACCTCTCTCTCTCTCTCTCTCTATATATATATATATATATATATATATATAGGAAAGGGTTTAAACGAGAATTCAAATTAATTGACAACTCGGGGAATCTATTCATGCTGAATATCACTGAATCATGAAAATCATTCATAATGAATGCCGTGATAAATATTCGCAACAAAAAATATTTATAAGGAATATACATGATATTAACGATAAAAATAGATTTTCACTTTCAATTCTTCATCAATATTCTTTGATTGTATTCTAATTCTTTCTTTTTAACGAGTATCACATATTCTTTCAATTTGAATGAAAACCATGAACCATACAAATTTAATATAATTTCACTTCAGCATTTGTTTATATAATTGTTCAAATAAACAACATTCAAATATTTCATGAATGCTATTTGAGCATATTCTTTCGAGTCGTAACAATATTTGATACCTAAACATGTCTAGAGAATCATTTCATTCTTTCAACATACTTGTTTTGAGATTTCTTCAAGTTCAGATATTGATGATATTTTTGAAAGCATTCATTCTGATGCAATTCATTTTGATGAGACTATTTTTGTTCAAATTCAAACTATCAGAACAACAACAATGTGATTTTAGGACATATTTTCATGGGAACAATGTGTGAGCATAAAGTACTTCTATGGATTCACCTCAACCTATGGATCCTACCTAAGAAGTATTCCTAGAGTGATTAAGGGGTGAGGGTCATACAATATAGAGCGGGGGAGGAAGTTCATACGAATGAGCAACCTCATTGTGTTGAGCGGTAAAATGTAAATGATAGTTTGGTTAGAAGTGAGGATATTAAAATAGATAGAGGTTGTGATAACAAAGTTAAAAGAATAAGAGAACTCTGCCCGACCACTTCTAGTTGGGCATCCACATCTACTATTAGTTCACAGTGAGCCCATGCCAACTCCTGATTCAACCCCACTAGCTAATCATCTCTTTCTCAACAAAGAGATGTTTCATATATTCATGGGGAAGCACCACAGAATCTATCTATTATCATTTGGAAGACTTGGAAATTGAGAAAGAATGAAGTTTGCCCCACCTTCACACTTTAATCATGCACATCGATTTTGTGAAAAACATGTCTTCTCTTAATAGTTTACACATTTTGAGCCTTATTGAGCGTAAAGTGTTCAAATTTCTTTCAAACACATGCAATAGCACACTTGGAATAAGTTTTTCTGTCTTAACATCTATGCATCTATGGAGATTCCCATGTGTTTCTCAACGATTGGATGGAATCCCTGGGAGAGTGAACATCACTAAAACTCCTTTACAAAGTACATATGTTGTACTAAGTGGTTCCGTACTACTCCCGTTCACTCATATTTGTTCTATGTATATATATATATATATATATATATATATATATTACAAGAAAGTATTGTCCTAATCATATTGTCTATATAGTTCAATGTCAATATAGATGTGTGTTTTCTCCAAAAGATTACATTTATTTGTTCGGTAGCGTTTTGGTATGGTTTTACTCAAAATGTACATATGTTGGTTCTTGTAATCGATTATGTACCATTCGATTTGAGCTTCTCGATTGTTAAGACTACTTGTCCCTCCAATATTTTTACTTTGCTTATGTTTGGTTGTCCATTTGATTTCTATACGTTTTGAACCTATTTGAGACGATATGACGTCACATGTGTTGTGACAATTTACTCCCGTAAATTTGGCCCAGTCGTGTTTTTTTTCTTCCTCACAACAGGTAATCAAGGGGGTTGCTAAGGCTTTGTGAAGGAGAGTAGCCCAAGTTCCCGAATTTAAAAGGTTTCCAGAGATTTACCGTAATTTTAGGCATTATTCAGTTATTTCATTTATTTTTAGACAAGTCTTTGTGTGAAGATTTATGTTGGATTTAGTCGTTTGTTGGGAGATATTTGAATTCGTTTTGTTTGGTGTTTTAATTCTTTATTGGAGACTTCATATTTTTGGAGACTTCATATATCCTATTTATTGTGTTTTGAAGTAACCTCCCGCCTTTGGAACGGGGGTGTTACAATTATGGTATCAGAGCTAGGTTGGATCTTGTAGAAAACCAAATAGGGTTGACCTGTGAGTGTTGGGTAGAATTGGGTTTAGAATTTATTAAGTTAGTTTTGTTGTTATTATTGATTCAGTATATGTGATATTTTTGTTCTTTTAGTTTAGGATGGCTCGTCGGTCGCAACGTGTGGCTAATAGGCGTACTCGTACTCTACGAGGGGACCCCATAACTCCTAATTCAGATGTTAATCAGGTTGGAGTGGACCCACCTATTTTAGCAGCCGTGTATCAAGTGGTTTCGAATTTGTTGCCCAATATTGTGGCCCAAGCAGTTGGGGCAGCTCAGCATAACAATACCGGCGGACTTCAGTCAAATCTAGAAACACCGGTAATCGGTCACCTAAATAAAACTGGAGATACAAGTGGAGAAACACCAGATCGGGCCTTTAATGTGCGGCTTGAGAGATTTTAGAAGTAGAAGCTCCAGTATATTAGCTCGACACAGACTCCAATGGATGAAGAAAATTGGATTGCTCACATACATAAGATATTTGAGGTTTTTGGATGTCCGGAAGTGCACAAGGTTAAACTAGTGGCTTAAAAACTTGAAGGTGATGCTCATAGATGGTGGTATGCGATCAAGTAGGCTAAAGATAATGCATATGTTGATGCTCTTTCTTGGATGGGGTTCCGTGAAGCTTTCTATCAACAATGTTTCTAGTGTTTCTCAGCTGCAGACAAGAACGCATTTGTGAGGGAGTACGCCACAATCCGACAGAGAGATGATGAGTCTGTATCAGATTATTTTGCGAGATTCTTGAGGCGTGCAGGTTTTGCATGGACTTCAGCTGGGACAACATCTAAGCAGACCGAGAAGTTTAAGTGGACTATTCATTACATGTATCGTTCCAAATTGACCAATGAGAAATTTACTGATATGGCAGAGGCAGCAAATGCTGTAAAAAACATTGAAATGGAGCGACAAGACTTTTTGGCATCCAAATCAGATAGGAGTAAGAAAAGAAGTCGGGATGGGCAGCAAATTCATCAAGTGGGTCAACAAAATCAACAACAAGGAGGTAACCGTGGGAATCAGTGGGGTCAAAATAGTAACAAGCGTCAGGGACAGTGGCAAGGCCAAAATCAGGTTCAGAGACAGTCGTATCTTCAACAGGGTCAGCAGGGGCAAGGACAGAGTCAGACTCGTTTTCAAAGGCCAGGAGACTAGAGGAAACATGATTCGGTCTCTCAATGCAGTTCTTGTGGGAGGCGCCATCCTGGGAATGTTTGTTATAGGGCTTCAGGAGCTTGCTTTTTGTGTGAGAAGGTGGGACATTTGGCAAACTACTGCAAGAATTCTCGTACCACCGATAAGGGAAACGACTCAAAGACAACCAGTGGAGGCAAGGTGTTTGCTTTATCAGCTACTCAGGGAGCAAATTCAGGTATGGTTTCAAGATCACTTTCGATTGGCGCACATGATGTTTATGTTTTATTTGATACAGGGGCAATCCATTCCATGGTCTCTTTGATTTTTGCTAAGCCACCTTAAAGCCCCTTGTACATTGTTAGAATCTTCTTTATCTATTGCTACTCCTTTGGGTAATTCGATGGTTATCTCAATAATATAAAGGGCGCCTTTTAAAGGTAGGAGACCAAATTCGTGAGGATGACTTACTTCCCATAAGTATGACCGACTTTGATGTTATTTTGGGTATGAATTGGTTGTCTAAGCATCAAGAAACAATTGAATGTCAAGCTAAGCTAGTGGTTTTCGGTGAAAGAGAAGCCTGGTTTTGTGTATCAAGGATCTCAACCAAAAAGAGAAGTGAAGATTATATCTGCGTTGAAAGCTCAAAAGCTATTTTCTCACGGATGTCAAGGGCTTCTGTTAGGACCATAAATGTCCTATAATATAGAAAGTTATATAAAGAATTTTAAAGAAAAGATTATTAATTGTAAAAAGTCTTTATTTGTTTAAATGGAATTAGTTTAGAGTTTAATGGGCTTGGGCCTTGTTTGTCATAGGCCAAAGTATAAATAGATAGCTTAGCCTAATTGTTTAGGTTAATCATCCTAAATCGATCATAATCTCAATTGGAACCATATTGTAAACACTCTGAATGGTTTATGAATATCATATGGATGACGACTTGAAATCAGTGTTCGTATTGATTATTTCTTAGGGTGCGTTTGGTATGGTGGACAGGGTGGGACAGAACAGGACAGAACACACGTGTCCTATGTTTGGTGTGGTCATATATGGGACAAACTAGAACTAAATAGAACAAGAGTGGGACAGGCGTGTCCCTCCTCACCCCCTGGAACAAGATAGAACAACAACTATTTGACCAACATACCCTTAAAAAAAACTAGGTCGCTCCATGCATGAGTTCGTCTTCTCCAACTACTCCCATGCCTGAGTTCATCTTCTCCGATTGCTCCCATGCCTGAGTTCGTCTTCGGTTCATCTTCTCTGATTGCTCCAGGTACATCGTCTTCTCCAATTGCTCCCATGCCTGTCAAGCACGATTTCTGATTCTCGATTCCTCAATCGATTGGTTTCTCCTAAATCGATTTCTAAATCGTCTCCCTCTGTGCTAATCAATTTCTAATTCGATTTCTCCTACTGTGATTTTCTCTGCCAAATCGTCTCCTACTTCGAAAAACCCTCCGCTGTGATTTTCTTGCTAATGTGATTTTATCTGCTGTGATTTTCTTGCCAAATCGTCTCCTACATCGAAAACCCTCTGCTGTGATTTTTTTTGCTATTGTGATTTTCTTGTGATGAAATAACTTGATGCTGTGATTTTTTTGCTACTGTATTTTTCTTGTGATGAAAAAACTTGCTACTGTGATTTTCTTGTGATGAAACAACATGATGACAACTTGCTACTGTGATTTTCTTGTGATGAAACAACTTGCTACCGTGATTTTTTTCTACTGTGATTTTCCTGTGATTGATCAGGTTATGCACAAAATCAGTAGTCGACTTTTTTTGGAGTTCAATGAAATGGTTAATAGGAGGATTCAACCAAATACAATGTTGATATTCATTTTGATTGATTGTTTGGTAAAAGAAAACACTAAACACTCACTAGGGGTAAATTGGTCATTTATCCTGTTCTGTCCAGTCCCGTTATGTCTTACCAAACGCTGAATATGTGTCATGTTCTGTCCTGTCCAGTCCTCTCTGCGTACCAAACGCACCCTTATTGATTTCTACTACTTTGCACTAATCTGGTATCCACAACTTCTAGTAGGGGTGGCAATAGGTGAGGTTGAGTTGGGTTCGAGTTTAACCCATATATTAACTGGGTTGAAAATCTCAACCCAACCCAACCTGTTTAATTAAATGGGTTGAGATTTTCAACCCAACCCAACCTGTTACTTAAATGGGTTGGTAGCGGGTTGACCTGTTTATGATTCTCTCAACCCAACCTGTTAATTAAATGGGTTGAACCTGGTTTGACCCATTTAATTTTAAAATTTTAAATAAATAAATAGGATTAGACTACTTTGCAAGCCTACAACCGTGGTAGTCAAACGTGGTCGTGGATGGTCGGTGGTCATGAAAACATGTTGACAACGGTCGTCGTGGGTGAAGGGCGAACCGACGAAGGCGTCTGGCGTCGCCGTGTCAGGTAGGGTTTTGAGGACTCGTGAGTCTTGTGAACGAAATTTGGTGAATGTGCCGCCGGATGTAAATTGTAATTAGGAAGCATATTTTGTATCCTAATAATTTTTTAATTATTAAACATATATTCAATTATTAATTATAATTAAATAATGAAAATAAATAAAAAGTAAAACAATATTATGTATTATTATAAATGGGTTGAAAATATGTTGACAATGGGTTGAAATCGGGTTGAAAACAGGTCGGAAATTTCAACCCAACCCAACCTATTTACATAAATGGGCTGGGCGGGTTGATCCATTTAACTTAAATGGGTTGAAAATCTCAACCCAACTTGCTAATTTTGGGTTGGGTTCGGGTTGGGTTGGCGGGTTGGGTCACTTTTTGCCACCTATAGTTTCTAGCGCCAGTGAAAGATACATCGGCGGAAGAGCGTGTAATAACCCGGGTAAGTTAATTGTTTATTTATTTACTTTGTTTAGTAGTTTAGGGTGAGTTTTGTTGGTTTATAAGTTTAGGGGTGTATTCTTCATTTCAGCAAACTTTGAACCAATCGCAATTTTGGTTTAATATATATAAACCATCACCTCATCCTGGTATTTTATTGAAGTCGGTGTCCCTTTTGATATATGTGTGTGTGTGTCGAGAGTTAGGAAAGAGAGAGCATAGGTTGCGTTTGATTAGGGCATAGAAAGATTTCAAATGATGGTATTTGAGGTATGTGTTTCTTTTCAATTCCTATTTCTAGCAGATCTACTAGATTCCTATCGGTTTAGTTTTGTTAAATTTTAAGTTATAAGCACGACGATGCAAAGCTATAAGCACGATAAGTCAAAACCTATAAAGCACGACAAAGCAAATAAGTACGACAAGTCAAAACCTATAAAGCACGACAAAGCGAATAAGCACGACAAGTCAAAACGTATAAGCACGATAAGGTGAACCTAAGAAGCACGACAAAGCAAAACTAGAAGCACGAGGTGTCAAACTCTGGTAAAAGTACGATTTTGAAAGCAAGAAGTACAAGTAGTTAATACACGTGTTTATGTATAAATAGAGGATGAAGTGAGGATATTAGGTTCATACCAAAATCATTCACTCACTCACTCTCTCTTTCTATACACTACCAAGCTTAAAGTAAGAGATCAAAGGAAAGCTAAGCGTAACCAAGGTAAGGAGTAAAGAGGGATAGCATGAAGTAGTACTAGTACTATTCTAGTCAACATCAATATTTCGTGAAGTTGTGGAAAAGTAAGGTTCTTGCAAGTGTTATTGCGTTACTTCTTTCAAGTGAGTTTTACTTTAAACATTTTCAAACTGGAATACATATATATGTGGAATAAATATGTGGTAGGTAGTGTGATGATGTGCTTATGATTGAAATATGATATATTGAGATATATGTTGTATTTATATAAGCATTACACTACACGAGTGAACCTTGGCCGGACTGAGGGCCGGCGAAGTATTGGCTGTTCGGAGGGGTAGCGGAGTTGGCTGTATGTTAGTGCAGCGGAGTAAATTGATTAGTTAGTTTAGCGCAACCAACTAATATGGCCATGTGAAGGAGGAGTTGTACACAGTGCACACAAGTCATGCTTGGTATTTATATATGTGTGGTATATCCGTATTTTATAAAATGATTACTAAACTGATAGGGATTTTCTCACTTAGACCAATTGGTCTAACCATCATTTTGTTTTCAAAAATATGTATTCCAGGTCGAGGAGTAAGTAAGAGCAGAGGAAAAGATAAATGATAATCTACTTTTGGAAGCAATGTGTTTATGGAGTTTCATAAAGTGTTTTGTATCAATAGTTTCGTTAGTTGTAATGTAAAATATTCAGTGAAAAGTTTGTACTGAATATGTAATGTACAGTTTTTAGACTTTCGGACCTTATGTGATACAATATGTATCTTTTGTTGTATCTGTTTGGCATGTAATGAGTATTATATGGTGTATGTTTGGGTTGGGTTGTCACAGATGATATCAGAGCACTAGTTTAAGGGATTTAGGTATTCGGATCTATACCTAGACTTAAATTGCATGTGAAGTAGGATGTCCCTAATATTTTAGAACCTTTGGGATGTTAAATATAAAAGGTAGAAGGAACATCCTGTAAGGTAATTTCAAATTACATCTGGCCAGTGTAATTATGATCTTACAGGTACATGTTTGAACCGGAATTCCTTGTTATATTGGGTATGTGCTTATGTGTATATTAATCATGTGAAAACCAACAGAATGGCATTTTGGAGCAGGGAACGGAAGTGTGGGTTAGTATTTAGACTAATTGAATTCTGAGACGGAATTCTTTTAAGGGGGTGATATTGTAATAACCCGGGTAAGTTAATTGTTTATTTATTTACTTTGTTTAGTAGTTTAGGGTGAGTTTTGTTGGTTTATAAGTTTAGGGGTGTATTCGTCGTTTCAGCAAACTTTGAACCAATCGCAATTTTGGTTTAATATATATAAACCATCACCTCATCCTGGTATTTTATTGAAGTCGGTGTCCCTTTTGATATATGTGTGTGTGTGTCGAGAGTTAGGAAAGAGAGAGCAGAGGTTGCGTTTGATTAGGGCCATAGAAAGATTTCAATTGATGCGATTTGAGGTATGTGTTTCTTTTCAATTCCTGTTTCTAGCAGATCTACTAGATTGCTATCGGTTTAGTTTTGTTAAATTTTAAGTTATAAGCACGAAGATGCAAAGCTATAAGCACGACAAGTCAAAACCTATAAAGCACGACAAAGCAAATAAGTACGACAAGTCAAAACCTATAAAGCACGACAAAGCGAATAAGCACGACTAGTCAAAACCTATAAGCACGATAAGGTGAACCTAAGAAGCACGACAAAGCAAAACTAGAAGCACGAGGTGTCAAACTCTGGTAAAAGTACGATTTTGAAAGCAAGAAGTACAAGTAGTTAATACACGTGTTTATGTATAAATAGAGGATGAAGTGAGGCTATTAGGTTCATACCAAAATCATTCACTCACTCACTCTCTCTTTCTATACACTACTAAGCTTAAAGTAAGAGATCAAAGGAAAGCTAAGCGTAACCAAGGTAAGGAGTAAAGAGGGATAGCATGAAGTAGTACTAGTACTATTCTAGTCAACATCAATATTTCGTGAAGTTGTGGAAAAGTAAGGTTCTTGCAAGTGTTATTGCGTTACTTCTTTCAAGTGAGTTTTACTTTAAACATTTTCAAACTGGAATACATATATATGTGGAATAAATATGTGGTAGGTAATGTGATGATGTGCTTATGATTGAAATATGATATATTGAGATATATGTTGTATTTATATAAGCATTACACTACACGAGTGAACCTTGGCCGGACTGAGGGCCGGCGAAGTATTGGCTGTTCGGAGGGGTAGCGGAGTTGGCTGTATGTTAGTGCAGCGGAGTAAATTGATTAGTTAGTTTAGCGCAACCAACTAATATGGCCATGTGAAGGAGGAGTTGTACACAGTGCACATAAGTCATGCTTGGTATTTATATATGTGTGGTATATCCGTATTTTATAAAATGATTACTAAACTGATAGGGATTTTCTCACTTAGACCAATTGGTCTAACCCTCATTTGGTTTTCAAAAATATGTATTCCAGGTCGAGGAGTAAGTAAGAGCAGAGGAAAAGATAAATGATAATCTACTTTTGGAAGCAATGTGTTTATGGAGTTTCATAAAGTGTTTTGTATCAATAGTTTCGTTAGTTGTAATGTAAAATATTCAGTGAAAAGTTTGTACTGAATATGTAATGTACAGTTTTTAGACTTTCGGACCTTATGTGATACAATATGTATCTTTTGTTGTATCTGTTTGGCATGTAATGAGTATTATATGGTGTATGTTTGAGTTGGGTTGTCACAGATGATATCAGAGCACTAGTTTAAGGGATTTAGGTATTCGGATCTATACCTAGACTTAAATTGCATGTGAAGTAGGATGTCCCTAATATTTTAGAACCTTTGGGATGTTAAATATAAAAGGTAGAAGGAACATCCTGTAAGGTAATTTCAAATTACATCTGGCCAGTGTAATTATGAACTTACAGGTACATGTTTGAACCGGAATTCCTTGTTATATTGGGTATGTGCTTATGTGTATATTAATCATGTGAAAACCGACAGAATGGCATTTTGGAGCAGGGAACGGAAGTGTGGGTTAGTATTTAGACTAATTGAATTCTGAGACAGAATTCTTTTAAGGGGGTGATATTGTAATAACCCGGGTAAGTTAATTGTTTATTTATTTACTTTGTTTAGTAGTTTAGGGTGAGTTTTGTTGGTTTATAAGTTTAGGGGTGTATCCGTCGTTTCAGCAAACTTTGAACCCTCAATTGCAATTTTGGTTTAATATATATAAACCATCACTTCCTCCTGGTATTTTATTGAAGTCGGTTTCCCTTTTGATATATGTGTGTGTGTGCCGAGAGTTAAGAAAGAGAGAGCAGAGGTTGCGTTTGATTAGGGCCATAGAAAGATTTCGATTGATGCGATTTGAGGTATGTGTTTCTTTTCAATTTATGTTTCTAGTAGATCGTACTAGATTCCTATCGGTTTTGTTTTGTTAAATTTTAAGTTCTAAGCACGACGATGCAAAGCTATAAGCACGACAAGTCAAAACCTATAAAGCACGACAAAGCGAATAAGCACGACAAGTCAAAACCTATAAAGCACGACAAAGCAAATAAGCACGACAAGTCAAACCCTATAAGGCACGACAAGTCAAAACCTATAAGCATGACAAGGTGAACCTAAGAAGCACGACAAAGCAAAACTAGAAGCACGAGGTGTCAAACTCTGATAAAAGTACGATTTTGAAAGCAAGAAGTACAAGTAGTTAATACATTGTGTTTATCTATAAATAGAGGATGAAGTGAGGCTATTAGGTTCATACCAAAATCATTCACTCACTCTCTCTCTCTCTCTCTATACACTACTAAGCTTAAAATAAGAGATCAAAGGAAAGCTAAGCGTAACCAAGGTAAGGAGTAAAGAGGGATATCATGAAGTAGTACAACTAGTACTATTCTAGTCAACATCAATATTTCGTGAAGTTTGTGGAAAAGTAAGGTTCTTGCAAGTGTTATTGCGTTACTTCTTTCAGGTGAGTTTTACTTTACACATTTTCAAACTGGAATACATATATATGTGGAATAAATATGTGGTAGGTAGTGTGATGATGTGCTTATGATTGAAATTTGATATATTGAGATATATGTTGTGTTTATATAAGAATTACACTACACGAGTGCACCTTGGCCGGACTGAGGGCCGGCGGAGTATTGGCTGTACGGAGGGGCAGCAGAGTTGGCTGTATGTTATTGCAGCGGAGTAAATTGATTAGTTGGTTTAGCGCAACCAACTAATAGGGCCATGTGAAGGAGGAGTTGTACACAATGCACACGAGTCATGCTTGGTATTTATATATGTGTGGTATATCTGTATTTTACAAAATGATTACTAAACTGACAGAGATTTTCTCACTTAGACCAATTAGTCTAACCCTCATTTTATTTTCAAAAATATGTATTCCAGGTCGAGGAGTAAGTATGATAAGTGTTGAATCTTATATGTTTTTATGTCAAAATCCCTTATAATTTGTACCAAACTATATGCTTAAAGTACCCCTATTTGTTTGTGTATAATATTGTATTGTTTGTATTTATATTTAGAAGAAAATGAAAAAAATGCATAATGCTAATTTTTGGTCACGTGGGTGTTTAGAAGAAGGAAGAAAAAGAATTTAATATTTTTTATTTTGTGTTTGTTGGCAGCAAGTGTTCAGGTAGAAAAGAAAATAATTAAAAGAAAAGAAAACTAAATTATGGTTCTCTTTAGCCCAAGTCCACACTTGCGGCCACAATGAAGAGAAAGAAAGAAGCAAGCAGGCCCAAAAGTAATGTGTGGCAGTAGCAGCCCAATTCAGAAACAAGTGAAAAAGTGGCAGCCCACCAGCAGATCGAACCTGCAGCCCAGAAAAATCCCTTGCGTCGTCTTTTCGATCAGAGCATAACAACAGCGAAATCATTTTGAAACAGAGACATGGGCGGCTTCTCCCGCGGCTTCAAACCGCGTCCTAGGCCGCGCGCTTCAGAAATCAGAGTGTGTGTGTGTTTTTTGGCGGTTTCCACTCGAGTGGGGCTTAAAAGTCAGTCAAAACTGCAGTTGGAGGCAGAACTCACAAGGGAAGAAACGATTTTGAAGAAGGGAGCAACAAGGAATCCGATTTGGGGAATAATTTCATCATTCCAAGTTCATCAACTTCAAATTAGGTTTATTTTCTTTCCAATTTCTTAGTTTGGTTCTAAATTAGCCATGTGTGGCTAATTTCTCTTAGAATTTGACTTTGGGTTATTTACTTTTGCAATTTTCATTTCATATGGTTGTTTGAGATGATGTAATCCAACTTTATTTTGATTATTCATCCAATTTCTAGGTTATTGGTTTATAAAATTCATTTTCACGCTTTTTGATCAATTGTGTGAAAATTGGTTGTTGTTAATTTGTTTTCTAATTCCGTAATTGTTTAGTTAACAATTGTTAGCAACGAGCAACAATTTGGGTTTTGTCAAAGATTTCCATTTTTGTTGTGAAATTGGGTGAGACGGTATAAATGTATTAACCGAGCTTACGTGTTAGTATGTCCGGATTCGGGTTCCATACGTGTTTCATGCTAGTATAAATTAAGCTTTCAAGAGCTTATTTGAGGCTAATTATATACTAAGGTTTGATAGGAGAGCTTATTCCTTTCAAATTATAATTATGTTGGAATTGATTGTTAGAGCTTTTTAGCAATTATAACCGAGTTAATCGAAATAGTTGTGATATTAGTATACATCATCAATGATACAATCTTTGAATGGAATTGCATTTGTGATTTATACCCAAAGTTGAATTCGTTTCCGTTAAATTGTTTTTAACTTCGTTTTAATTTTGTTATGTTAATTTTTCACACAAACAAAACCCCCCTTTTTCGCAGTTATTATTAATATTTCGTTCTTGTACTTGGATTGATTGGAAATAATTGGTTAAAACCGAGTCTCTATGGATTCGACCCGACTTACCGCTATTAAAATTTTAGTTGTATTTAGTCGATAGTTGGAATTTATTATTTGGTGGACTCGGCATCCGTCAAAGTAATAGCGGAGGAAAAGATAAATGATAGTCTGCTTTTGGAAGCAATGTGTTTATGGAGTTTCATAAAGTGTTTTGTATCAATAGTTTCGTTAGTTGTAATGTAAAATATTCAGTGAAAAGTTTGTACTGATTATGTAATGTACAATTTTAAGACTTTCGGACCTTATGTGATATAATATGTATCTTTTGTTGTATCTGTTTGGCATGTAATGAGTATTATATGGTGTATGTTTGGGTTGGGTTGTCACAGAGCGTGCCCCTGAAGGCCAACCGATTTTCAGTGTATTTCTTGATGTATTTCTGGACGAACTCCCGCAAGTACCACTAGTTCGAGAGGTATAGTTCACCACATATTTGATTCCTGGGGCGTAATCCATCTCGAAAGCACCTTATAGAATGGCACCGCTAGAATTACAAGAATTTAAGGATCGTCAATCAGGTTGTAGCGCAGTGGTTGATCGCCGTGGGTGATGTGGTGGAATATCCCATCTACCCAGGGTTCGATCCCAGGCGTCCTCAACATTGATAAGACATCTTTAAGTTTCAAAATTGCCAGAGATTAGTCCGGGCTGTGCCTGAGATACCCTTCCCAAAAAAAGGAATTTAAGGATCAATTGCAAGAGCTCCTCAAGCGTGGGTTATTAGGCCAAGTGTGACTCCTTAGGGTGCTCTAGTATGTTCGTGAAAAAGAAAGATGGCTCGATGAGGCTATGTATCTATTATAGAGAACTGAAGCGCGTCACCATCGGAAACAAGTGTCCGTTGCCACGTATAGATGATTTATTCGACCAAATTCAAGGAGCGAAATACTTCTCGAAGATAGATCTAAGGTCAGGCTACCATCAGTCAGTAAAAGATCAGGATGTTTCAAAGACTGCTTTTCGCACTCGATATGGGCATTATGAGTTTTTGGTGATGCCTTTCGGCCTGACCAATGATCCAACCGTTTTTATGGACCTGATGAATTGGGTATTCAGTGCGTACATAATTAGACAACTTTGTTATCGTATTCATTGAGGACATACTTGTATTTTCTAAGTCTAAGGAGGAACATGAAGACCATTTGCACATTGTATTGGGAACTTCACGAGATAAGCAGTTGTATGCCAAATTTTTTAAATGCGAATTTTTGCTCGAACAGGTGGCATTGTTAGGCCATGTAGTGTCAGCTAAAGGTATTAACGTTGATTCTACAAAGGTCGAGGCCGTGAATAGTTTCTCGAATAAGTGACCGAAGTCCGAAGTTTTTTGGGACTTGCGGACTATTGTAGGAGGTTTGTACAAAGGTCGAGGCCGTGAATAGTTGCTCCTCCATAGCACTGCCTTTGACTCGATTGCTGATAAAGGGTGTGATATTTCTGTGGGAAGCCGAGCAAGAGAAAAGATTTGAAGAGTTAAAAAGGAGGTTGGTTTCTGCGCCTGTGCTTACTTTACCATCGAGAACGGGAGAATACCAAATCTACTGTAACAACCGGGTTTTCTTTTGTAAATATGAAAGTTTAGTGGTCTTTGTGCAAGAATTGAAAGTTAAGTTGAGGGACATACTTGCAATTTTATGAAAGGTATTTATGGACTCAATTCTCTAGGGCATCCTCCAATATTCTAAAATCAGTATTGGGGTGCTCTTGTGTTTGGCGGCTAAGAGAAGGAAGAAGAGAGAAGAGTCTAAAGCTGGGAAATTCTAGATTTGTGCAAAGGATTTGTTAAGGTAATCATCCATTATGTTTCTTCAGTTCAATTCTGGTTCATTGCTCTCATTTGTTCAAGATTTGGAGAGGAAATTGTGAGGGATTGTTAAGTTTTTACCTAAACATCTCCTTATTGAGTATTTTGGAGTTTTATTGCTAATGTGCCTATTTGGTGGTTTAAAATGGAATTAATTGAGTGATTATGACTAGTGAATGAACCCCGATGGTTGTCTATTCGAGATGATATCAAATAAATGAGTTTTAATCACTTTTAGATTGTTGTTGTTCGAACAACCGTAGTTTCCGGACACTGAATCCATTACATAGTGTAGTACCATACTTGATATTGTGTTACATAATCTTTATAAATCTTTTATAAGTGTTCTCCATACTGTTTACATGTTGATTTCGGAGGGAATTCACTAGACCCTTTGGTCTAACCCTCGCTTTTCAAAAACTAAACCATTTTCAGGTAAGCGCACTATGGGTTCTTCTAGTAAGAACTAGGAGTGACTGCAAGAAGGATTTGGAGACTAGAGCGACTCCAAAGTTTTTATTTTAATGACTATAGATGTAGCTCTCGGCTGTGGATGTTAGACTTCCGCTGTCAATTTTGTTTAGTATAGAAGAATGAATGTTTATGGACCAGCTAAATTATGTAATTCGAACGCTTATTCTATGTTACCGCATGATTTATGTTTTTTGGGGACATTACAAATGGTATCAGAGCTTTAGTTTAAGAGATTTAGGTGCCCAGTCGGGCCTTAAACTGTAAGAGGAGGAATACAGCCGAGATATAGGATTGCCTCTAGGAACAATCACTACGAATGCGCTAGGGAATATGGTGCCAAGGACAAACGTGTAAGGTAAGTTTGTGATTACACCTGGCCAGTGTAATTATGAACTTACAGGTACATGTGCGTGCTTAAATTACCTTTTATAGCAAATTTGTTGTGTCATGTTTAGCAAGGGTTAACTGTTGCTTTCTTTCAGTATTAGCAAAATGGTTGGGAGAACTTTGAGAGTAGGTCGGCACCTGCTGTGCCAAGGAATCAATATGAAGAAGTACTAGAGAATGGACCGGTGGAACCGACGAGGGCAACTGTTAACCGTGAAAGGGGGAGAGGTAGGGGTCGTGGAATGGGTCGGGGAAGAACGCCCCGCAGTGCCGCCACTCAGGTGGCCGGGGATGGGGGACATCCGACCCGAAGAACGACTCGTGTGACCAGGAGGACAAGGAGTGTGGAAATTCCCGTCCACCAAGAAGACTCTATTCAGGAGAGTTCAGCTACTCTAAGAAGAGGGAATCCGACAAGGGGATGTGGTCGAGGCCGTGGATCTGCATTTGTCACCCGAGAGAATTTGGCTGCTGAGCTGGGTAAGATTCAGGAGACGTTGCAAGCCCTCCTTACTAAGCAGAATGTGTCAGCCTCAGGAAGCAAAGAGGCGAGCGAGAACAGGGAAAGTGTGGAACTATCAAGCCCGGTAGAGACTGGTACTGGGAGTCACTCGAAAGAGATATCTCTGGTAGTGAATGAGTCAGCAGCTAAAGGGTGCAGTTACAAGGCCTTTGCCTCATGCAAGCCTCCTACCTTCAAGGGCGAGTGTGACCCTGTCATGGCAATGAAATGGGTGAAGGAGATGGAGCTGGTTTTCGATACGTGTAAGTGTGCTGATGGGGATAGGGTGATGTATGCCTTATCAATGTTGAAATCTGATGCAGTCTACTGGTGGGATGCTGAAACTGAGGGAAAGGGTTCGGCAATGGCTAAGGGGATGATGTGGGAAATGTTTGTGGACAGGTTTAAAGCTCAGTTCTGTCCTCTCGCGGCAGTGAAAAAGTTGGAAGAAGAGTTTTTGGGTTTAGAACAGGGTGGAATGACGGTACAGGAGTATACTTCGAAATTTATCGAGAAGTCTCGTTTCGCTGATTTGTATGTGCCAACAGAGGAACGCCGAGTGGAACGCTTCGTCCATGGGCTGAAAAGTAGCATCCAAGAACTGGTTCTGACGAGAAACCCCACTACCTTTCAGGCGGCCATCAATACGGCCGAGCTGATTGAGAAGGAAAAGAATCGCCAGACTTCTGAGAAAGGCGGTGAGAAACGCAAGTGGGATGGACCAAGTAATGACTCCAGGAAAGGGAAGGTGTTTGGACCGGACAACCGTGTTAACAAGGATGCCGCTGGGAAATCGTGTACGAAGTGTAACAAGGTGCACCGGGGAGAGTGCATGGCAGGTTCAAACTCATGCTACCGGTGTGGCTTGCCCGGTCACTTGTCAAGGGATTGTCCGGGTGCTGGAAAATCTTGTTACCAATGTGGGGCTACTGGCCACATGCGTAATGATTGTCCGCAGTTGAAAAAGGGTGGGTCGGCTCAGTATGGAGAGCGTCATGGAGGAAAGGGCAGTGATAAGGAAGTAGAGCCGACGCGTCCGAAGGGACGTGCGTTCCGCATAACTGCGGAAGAGGCGGAGGAAGTCCCCGATGTGGTGGCAGGTACATTTCTAGTGAACTCTCTGTGTGCCAAGGTGTTATTTGATTCAGGAGCAAATCTCTCTTTTGTATCGCATGCTTTTATGAAATGTTTGGGGGTGAGGCCTAGACGTTTGGAGAGAGCTCTAGAGGTGGAAACCGCCAATGATATGGGTGAGCATCGGGCGGGTCGGGTCGGTTTGGGCCGAAAAAGTGCCAACCCGATCGGGTTTCGGGTGGGGGATTCAGGCCCCGAAACCCGCCCATAGTGTTCCTCGGGTTTCGGGTTTCGGGTCAATTCGGGTTCGGGTTGTGCGGTTCGGGTTGGGCCAGATCCCAGGCCCAGTTTTCAGCCCATTTAGGCCCTGTTTTCAGCCGTTTTCAGCCCTATTTTCAGCCCAATTTTAGACTACATAAAGTCATAAACATATTAACTAATTAACTAAACTACATATTAAGTATTAACTAAACTAAATAACTTAAAATTAAATAAACAAGTATTTTAGAAGTTAAAAATTAAATAAAGTTAAAAGTTAAACTACATATTAACTAAACTACTACACTAGTCTACTAACCAAAATACCAAAATACCAAATGTCCAAATCAAGTTCAAAGTTCAATTGTTCAAACATGAAAGAAAATGTCCAAAACTCCAAATTACCAAACCAAATGTCCAAATTTCCAATTAATGTCTAACTGTATCCCTAAGCTTCTTCACCGCTGAATCTGCCATCCTCAAGCTATCTTGGACAACCAAGTTCAAAATATGAGCAACACATCTAACATGAAAGTATTGTGCCCTAACAGATGAACACCACCAAGATACTAGCTTGCTTTTCAGAAAGACAAGTGCAACATCGTTACTGGATGCATTGTCTACTGTGATGGTAGATATGTTTTTTATGCCCCAGTCAACCAAACAACCCTCTAAAGCTTTGGCTATTGCTTCTCCCTTGTGTGATTGGATTGGCACAAAAGAGATTACCTTTTTGTTCAATTTCCATTGGGCATCAATATAATGTGCAGTTACGCACATATAATTGATCTGTTGCACCGATGTCCAAGTGTCGGTGGTTAAGCTAACATATTGCCCGTGTTCCTTAAAAAACCTTTTTAGGCTACTCCTCTCTTCATAATAAATGGCAAAAATGTCTCTATTAACCGTCCATCTTGACGGTATTTTAAACATCGGACATGCTTCTTGCACCTATTGTCTCCACCCCCTACCCTCTACGAACTTAAAAGGAAGTTCGTCCATGATAATAATTTTAGCTGTTGCTTTCCTAACTCTCTCTTGATTAAAAACCCAATTGGTCAAGACACTTTCATTATCCGAGTTTGAAGCAAATGCCAACAATGTTTGTCTAGTCTCTTTAGCGGTCGGGTTTTTTAGGCATGAATTGACATGGTTTTTTAAAGAAGAAGTGCCATGCTTTTTTGGGTCGGCCGCGTATACTTTTGGACAATATTTACACTTTGCTTTTATTTAGTTACCCTTTTAGTCTAAAATTCTTTCAAAGTGATCCCATACATCCGACCTTGGACCCATAACTTTTCTCTTTTTAGTTTCGGTTTCGGGCGGTGGTGGTGCACTACTATCCGCTTGAGATTGAGACATTTCAATTTAAAACTACATTTAACAACATTTAACAACATTAGTAAACTACTTAAAGTAAGAGATACAAATGAGAAGGATATCAAAAGAATCAATGCAATAAGATTTCAAAGTAAGTATGCATTAGATACAAAAGCTTAATAATTTCTACTAATACAAATTACAAAGATATGGATCATAATTGTTTTCCAAAAGAAAAGCTATGAACAAGATCACCCAAAGAGGAAACTAGTTCTTGAATCATTCTTTTCATGGTTATGTAAGGGAACAACTTAACATTCTATATGAAAGTACCAAATTAAGTTAACAACTTAATTTGAAAACATTAACATTCTATATGAAAACATTAGTTCTTGAATCATTAACTTAATTTGAAAACATTAACATTCTAACATTCAGATGATCAGAACACAGAAATAGTGCCTGATTAAAGTACCAAATTAAGTTAACAATATAACATAACAACTTAACCAAATTAACCAAACAATTTAACCAAATTAACCAAACTAACCAAACAAAGTACCAAATTAACTTAACAACTTAACCAAATTAACCAAACAAATAAGTAATTAAGATTTAGCAAAGCATGAATGATGAAACAAATTGAACCTTCGACTTTGAGGAGACTCGCGACAATCGACAGAGTCACAGAGATGAGAATTGAGAAGAACCTTCGACCTAGTAACAGAGACGAGAATCGTGGACGACACGACGTGGATGGCT
The DNA here is from genome assembly GCA_033807775.1 of Saussurea involucrata. Lineage (NCBI taxonomy): Eukaryota > Viridiplantae > Streptophyta > Magnoliopsida > Asterales > Asteraceae > Saussurea > Saussurea involucrata. The sequence continues at coordinate 112,905,759 of CM066315.1, forward strand.
TCGACGGTTCGACCCTCGACCCTAACAGAGACGACAATCAGGTTCGTTCACTTCGTCGTACTGGTCTCGTGGATGGCTAGTAACAGAAGTCGAGAAATGAAACCCTAAATTGAGTAAATTCCCTAATAAGTAAATAAATATTTAAGAGAAAAAAAATATTTATATGTAATTCGGGTTTCGGGCGGGTTCGGCCTGAAATTTTAGCCACCCGCCCCGATCCGCTATAACCGAAATTAAATATCGGGTTCGGACCGTTCGGATTACGGGTAATCGGGTTAGGCATTTTTCGGGTTTTTCGGGGCTCGGGTCGGGCGGGTTGTTCGGGGCGGTCGGGTTTTGCTCACCCCTGGCCAATGATAATCGGGTGTACGTTAAGGAGGTGGTAGAGGGTTGTGTCATAGATATAGAAGGGAGGTTGGTGCCTATGAAATTATACCCCATGGCGATGGGGGAGTTTGATGTGGTGTTGGGTATGGACTGGTTAGCCGCGAATGATGCGAATATCGTTTGCAACAAAAAGCTGATCAAGATTCATTCACCTGATGGGGATCCCATAGTGATTTATGGGAACCACCGTGATAGGAAGAATAGCCTTATCTCTATGATCATGGCTACTAAGTGTTTGAAGAAGGGGTGTCATGGATTTTTGGCGTACGTGTTGGATGCCAAGAAAGAGAAGCGTGGAGTGGGTGATGTTCGAGTAGTCAATGAGTACCCGAAAGTATTTCCGGGTGACTTGACAAGTCTACCTCCGGATCGTCAGATCGAGTTCAGAATCGATTTGATGCCTGGAGCTGCACCAATTGCCCGCGCACCTTATAGATTGGCGCCGTCTGAAATGAAGGAAACGATGACTCAGTTGCAGGAGTTGTTAGACAAGGGGTTTGTTAGACCAAGTACGTCTCCGTGGGGAGCACCTGTGCTCTTCGTGAAGAAGAAGGACGATACTATGCGAATGTGCATAGACTACCGAGAACTCAACAAGGTTACGATCAAGAATAAGTATCCGATACCGAGAATTGACTACCTGTTCGATCAATTACAAGGAGCCAGTTACTTCTCCAAGATAGACTTGAGGTCAGGTTACCATCAACTCAAGGTAAGGGAGGAGGATGTGCCAAGAAAAGTGTCAAGTTCTCCTGGTCGGAGAAGCAAGAGGAAGCATTCCAAAAGCTAAAGGATATGTTGAGCAGCGCTCCGGTGTTGTCGTTACCAGACGGGTCTGATGATTTCGTGGTGTTTAGTGATGCATCGAAGCTCAACTTGGGTTGCGTACTCATGCAACGAGGGAAAGTGATCGCTTATGCCTCCCGGCAGCTAAAGGATCACGAGGTTCGTTACCCCACTCACGATTTAGAATTGGCGGCAGTGGTTTTTGCTCTGAAGATTTGGCGACATTACCTGTATGGTACGAAGTGTCAGATCTTCACGGACCACAAGTGCCTGTGTCATATCTTTGACCAAAAGGAGTTGAATATGCGCCAAAGAAGATGGATTGAATTGTTAACCGACTACGATTGTAAGATCGAGTATCATCCAGGGAAGGCAAACGTAGTGGTGGACGCTTTGAGCCGTAAGGAAAGAAGTGAGACCCCCAGTATTGTGGCTTTGAGGGCTGAGGTAACGTTCAATTTGTTGAATGAGATAAAGAAATGTCAAGAAGAGGCGCTCGAAGGGGAAAATCTCAAAAGAGAGAGGATGGTGGGGCAAACGTCCTCGTTAATGGAAGATAGTCGAGGGGTGAAGTGTCTTAGTGGGAGAATCTGGGTCCCGAAACTCGGGGAGCTCAGGAGATTAATTTTAGAAGAAGCCCACAAGTCTAAGTACACGATTCACCCTGGGACTAATAAGATGTACGGAGATCTACGACGAGACTATTGGGGGCTTGGAATGAAAAAGGATATAGCTCATTTTGTGGAGACCTGTATGACGTGTTCGCGTGTAAAAATCGAACATCAACGACCCTACGGAAAGCTTCAGTCCTTGGAGATACCGATGCGGAAGTAGGACCAGATCACGATGGATTTCGTGACCCATTTGTCTAGAACTCCAAAGGGTTATGACGCCATTTGGGTGATCGTGGATCGACTCACAAAATCATCTCACTTCCTTCCTATACGAGAGTCTTACTCGTTGGAGCGGTTAGCAAAGTTGTACATCGACGAGATCGTAACCCGTCATGGTGTGCCTTCGTCGATAGTTTCTGACCGAGATAGCAGGTTTACCTCCACGTTTTGGAGGAGCTTCCAAAGAAAAATGGGATCGCAGATCAAGATGAGCACCGCCTATCATCCTCAGACCGACGGTCAGAGTGAGCGGACAATCCAGACATTGGAAGATATGTTAAGAGTGTGTGCTTTAGATTTCCAAGGCTCTTGGGAAAAGCAGCTACCCTTGATCGAGTTCGCTTACAATAATAGCTATCACTCGAGCATCAAGGCAGCGCCATTTGAGGCACTCTATGGTCGGAAATGTCGGACACCTTTGTGTTGGAACGAGGTCGGAGAAAGGCAGTTAGCCGGGCCAGAGTTAGTGCAACTGACTTCGGACAAGATAGGTCAAGTGCGTGAAAGACTGAAGGTCGCTCGCGACCGACATAAGAGTTATGCGGATAAGAGACGGAAAGATATAGAATTTCAAGTTGGAGACCATGTTTTGCTTAAGGTGTCTCCTTGGAAGGGAGTGGTGCGATTTGGAAAACGTGGGAAACTAAGCCCATGATACATCGGGCCATTCGAGATTACGGAACAAATTGGAGAAGTGGCGTATAGGTTGGACCTACCAGAAGAATTGCGTAACATCCACAATGCATTTCACGTGTCCAACTTGAGGAAATGTCTAGCCGACGTAACCAAAGCAGTGCCATTGAATGACATAAAGGTGGATGAGAAATTAAACTTTGTAGAGGAACCCGAAGCCATCACGGATGTCAAGGTAAGGAAGTCCCGAAAGGAAACCAGGCTGGTAAAGGTACAATGGCGACACCACAAGGGTCCGGAGGCGACCTGGGAGTTGGAGTCGGAGATGAAAGCAAGATACCCGCACCTTTTCTAATAAGGAATTCCGGGGACGGAATTCTTTTAAGGGGGAGTGTTGTAACAACCGGGTTTTCTTTTGTAAATATGAAAGTTTAGTGGTCTTTGTGCAAGAATTGAAAGTTAAGTTGAAGGACTTACTTGCAATTTTATGAAAGGTATTTATGGACTCAATTCCCTAGGGCAGCCTCCATTATTCTAAAATCAGTATTGGGGTGGTCTTGTGTTTGGCGGCTAAGAGAAGGAAGAAGAGAGAAGAGTCTAAAGCTGGGAAATTCTAGATTTGTGCAAAGGATTTGTTAAGGTAATCATCCATTATGTTTCTTCAGTTCAATTCTGGTTCATTGCTCTCATTTGTTCAAGATTTGGAGAGGAAATTGTGAGGGATTGTTAAGTTTTTACCTAAACATCTCCTTATTGAGTATTTTGGGGTTTTATTGCTAATGTGCCGATTTGGTGGTTTAAAATGGAATTAATTGAGTGATTATGACTAGTGAATGAACCCCGATGGTTGTCTAATCGAGATGATATCAAATAAATGAGTTTTAATCACTTTTAGATTGCTGTTGTTCGAACAACCGTAGTTTCCGGACATTGATGTTTCAGTAGTGTCCGGATGGTTTGCAAATGTCCGGGTAAGAGTTCTTGGGAGTTACCGGATGTGTATCTTTCCGGATAGTGCGTCCGGAAAGGGGTAGAGTCCGGATAGTGCGCCCGGAAAGCTCTAAGCGTCCGGAAAGCCCCTGTATCCGGAAAGTGTTCATTGGTTAGTAGGATTAAACCGTTTAATCTGATTTAAACCTAATGCCCTTAGGTGTTCGATTGGATTAGCTTGGAGGTAGTTAAGGAGTGCGTTCAGCGTTACCAAGGTGAGTTCCCTAAACCCTTTTTACGACGTAAAGTGTTAAATGTTTTAACTGATTATGGTTTCATTTACGAGCGTGAACTGTTTGTAACTATCACGAATGTTTTTCCATGAACTACACGTTTTACTTGAGAAGGCTTACTTGACATGATGAAATGGAAATGATGATTTTACAAAGATGTAAAGTGCGTGTTTTATGAAATGAATTATGTGCTATGTGGAGTCGGTCTGCACTGTGGGATCAGAGAGAGATCCTCGGGGTCGGAAGATCCCTTGGATATGTATGACAGACCGGTAGATTGGAATTTGTTTCCTCCTACTCGGGTAGAGGGGAGTCTGCGTAGGCTCTGGGAAGGGGAGTCTGCGTAGGCTCCGGAAGAGGCGAGAGGGGTTCTGCTGGGGCCCCGATCGCGGAATGTTTATGTGATCCATTACACAGTGTAGTACCATACTTGATGATGTGTTACAGAATCTTTATAAATCTTTTATAAGTGTTCTCCATACTGTTTACATGTTGATTTCGGAGGGCATTCACTAGACCTTTTGGTCTAACCCTCGCTTTTCAAAAACTAAACCATTTTCAGGTAAGCGCACTATGGGTTCTTCTAGTAAGAACTAGGAGTGACTGCAAGAAGGATTTGGAGACTAGAGCGACTCCAAAGTTTTTATTTTAATGACTATAGATGTAGCTCTCGGCTGTGGATGTTAGACTTCCGCTGTCAATTTTGTTTAGTATAGAAGAATGAATGTTTATGGACCAACTTAATTATGTAATTCGAACGCTTATTCTATGTTACCGCATGATTTATGTTTTTTAGGGACGTTACATCTACAGTGATGCTTCAAAAAATGGTCTCGGTTGTGTACTAATGCAACATCGAAAAGTTGTTGCTTATGCCTCTAGACAACTCATTACATATGAAGTGAACTACCTCACTCACGACCTAGAGTTGGCATCAATTATCTTCTCTTTGAAAATATGGAGGCACTATCTTTATGGAGAAACTTGTGATATTCAGATCACAAGAGTCTCAAGTATGTATTCACTCTGAAGGAATTTGATATGAGATAGAGGCGTTGGCTAGAGCTCCTCATTGATTATGATATAAGAATTCAATATCATCCTGGAAAAACCAATCTAGTAGCAGATGCCCTTGGTCGAAAGAATCCAGGAAGCTTGTCATGTCAAATTCCACTCCGTCTCATATCGTCTTGGATTTGGAGCGCCTGGGTGTTGAGGTTCATGTTGATCATTAAGATGGGTGTCTGGCAAGTTTTATGGTTGTCCCCCACTTTAGTTTCACGGATCAAAGAAGCCTAAAAGCAAGACAGAGAATTATGGGCCATATTACAAAAGATAGGCGATGGTAAGCAAGTTGATTTTCGGTTTGATGTAGATGATGTAATATGGTTTGGAAATAGGCTATGTGTTCACGATGACCCAGAAATCTGTGAAGCACTATTGAAAGAGGCTCACAATTCGCCATTCTCTATTTATCCATATTCCACAAAGATGTATAGAGACCTGAAGCAGAATTTTTGGTGGAATGGAATGAAGCAAGGCGTGGCTAACTTTGTAGCGAGATGCCTTTTTTGCCGGAAAGTGAAGATCAAGCATCAATGAGCAAGTGGATTTTTCCAACCATTAGAGATTCCAATATGGAAGTGGGAAGACATCTCAATGGATTTTGTAACAGGGTTGCTAAAGACGCTTAGGAAGAATAATACCCTTTGGGTTGTAGTTGACCGATTGACTAAGTGGGCTCATTTTCTTCCTATTCAAGAAGGGTGTTCAGTCGGTAAATTATCATAACTCTTTCAACGAAAGACTATCAGGCTTCACTGCACACCAATATCAGTATCCATAGTATCTGACAGAGATCCCCGTTTTACTTCGTGGTTTTGGAAAGGGTTTCAGAGTGCATGGAGGCACTAGACTTAAGTCTAGCACGACTTTTCATCCTCAAACGAATGGCTAATCCGAGTAAACAATTCAGACTTTAGAAGATATGCTGAGATCATGTGCCTTGGAATGGTCCAAAAGATGGGACAAATATTTGTGTTTGGTAGCGTTTACTTATAATATTAACTGGCAAGAAAGCATTGGTATGGCTCTGTTCGAGGCTCTGTATGGTCGGATATGTCGAGCACCAATATGTTTGAATGAGGTTGGTGACGCAGTTATTGAGGGGCTAGAGCTGGTAAGAGTCACTAATGAAAAGGTGGCAGTGGCGAAAGAGAAACTAAAGGAAGCTCAATCAAGTCAAAAATGTTATGCAGATCGTCTTCGGAGAGCCTTAGAATTTCAAGCATGGGATCATGTGTTTCTTAAGGTTTCTCCTTTCGAGGTGTCCGACGGTTTGGATTAAAAGCGATATTGATTCTAAGATACATCGGTCCCTTCGAGGTTCTAGAAATGCTCGGTGAAGTTGCTTATTGGTTATCTCTTCCACCTCAACTATCTCATGTGCACAACGTGTTCCACGTTTCGACGCTTCAAGGATACAATTATCATCTGTTGCATGTCGTGCAATACCCATTAGATAAAATCCATGAACATATCTCGTGCAAATATATTAGACAAGCAGGAGAGAGTTAGGAGGAAGAAATCTATACCATTTGTGTAGGTGTTTGGGACGTGAGGCCACTTGGGAGATGGAAGAATCTCTACGTTTTGAGTATCCACACCTTTTTGAAAATCTGTAAGTATATATATATACCATTTTTACACGGTTTACACGAAAAAAAGTTTAAATTTGAAAGAGCCCCTCTCTCTCTCTCTCTCTCTCTCTCTCTCTCTCTATATATATATATATATATATATATATATATATATATATATATAGGGTCCCGTTCTTTTGTTAACCGTCTAATTAGTGTTAACCATGTTAATTTTTTTGGACCAATAAGAATCAAGATAGGTTACTGGTTTGATAGGGGTAGTTTAGGAATTTCAGAATTTTAATTATTTATGGGTTATTTACTTTCCTAATTTCATGCACAAGATATTTTTGGTAGTTATTAATGATAATCTTAATCTTTTAAAACCAATTTTCATTTTTGGTAATTATTGATGATAATTTTAATCATCTAAAACCCATTTTCAAATATAATCTTCATCTTCACGTTCTAGAGATTTTTTTTCACGTTTTTTTGCATAGCTGCACGATTTCAAACTACATATATGCACATCATAGAATTGCATATATGTACATATTAATACTGCATATATGCATACCTTAGAACTGCATATATACACATCATAGAATTGCATATATGCACATCAGTTGAATATATGAAGATAAAAAGTGCATATATGCACAAACATAAATCTATGTAAAATTGCATATATGCACAACCATAACTATGTGTAAACCATAATCTATGTAAAATTGCATACATGCACAACCATAAATTTGTGTAAACCATAAATATATGTAAAATTGCATACATGCACAACCATAAATCTGTGTAAACCATAAATCTATGTAAACTTGCATATATGCACAACCATACATTTGTGTAACCCTGCATATATGCACATATGCACATAAACAAAATAGCGTGTATCTATAACAATAATCAAACCAACATGACAAAAAATCTTATGCACAAGCAGACTACAATTTACAGAATCGAAAAACCTTGAGAAATCAACGAGATCAGTGAGTTTTTGTCGTCGCCGGAAACTGCTTCATCTCGCCGGATTCTGCACTTTCGTCGCCGGAAAAACGATATTTCGCCGGTGTTCATAGTTGTCGCAAGTCTTGTTTGTCGCAAGTGAAAGGTTATCGCAACTTGGCTCATATCGCAACTTGGCTCATATCGCAACTGTTATCTTCTTGTCGCAACTCAAACTCGCCGGAAAAATGACTTTGCCGGAATCTCGCCGGATTCTGGAAATCCTTCGCCGGAGTTCATCCTTGTCGCAACTCGCAAGAATCAATGTTGTCGCAAAAATCCATCTCGTTTTCCTTCAAAAGCGAGATAGAGAGAGAGAGAGAGAGAGAGAGAAGAAATGTGGGAAGTAATTGGATGGCTACTGTTCTTCTTCATCACGACGGATTCTTGTTTTTCCGGTCACCGGTCACCATTTTTCTAGAGATAGAGAGAGAGAGAGAGAGAGAGAGATTTACCGATTCAAATGTGACAGCTAAACAATTTTTGGAGAGATTGAGAGATATGAGTTAATCAGGTCCTTAATTGTAGGGATTGATTTAATTGTTTCCTTACACAGGTTTATTAATTGACAAGAATACCCCTGTGCATATATGCTTCATATGAGCTCAACCGTTTTTTTATTTAATTTTGAATTAAAAAATCATTTTAATCTTAGCCATTGATTTTGATGATCAATGGTCCTGATTAGTTAACATAGTTAACACTAAATGGTTGGTTAACAAAAGAAGGGCCCTCTATATATATATATATATATATATATATATATATATAGGGAAGGGTTCAATTGAGAAGTCTAAATATTTTGAGAAATAGAGAAGTAAAAAAACACGGGAGTGTTCATATATGAACGTTCATATATGAACACTCCAACGTTCATATAACAGTCATATATGAACGTTCATATAACAGTCATATATGAACAATCCCGTGTTTTTTTACTTCTCCATTTCTCAAAATATTTAGACTTCTCAAATGAACCTAACACTATATATATATATATATATATATATATATATATATATTTGAAAAAGAATATATTAATTAACTATATGTGTGCGTTGGTGTGTGTATATAGGTAATATATAATAATTAATAAATGTTAATGTATAATACTTTATTAATTTAATAAACTAAAAGTATAAAAAATTTAATAATTTTTATTTTTCAAACTTAATTACGGATTTGGTCCCTGGGTTTTGTGTCATTAACGAATTAGTCCCTCATGTAAAGACAAAAAAAGAAAGAAGGACGAAAATGCCCTTCAGTTTAACGGAGCTGTTGGACGGCAGTTAGAGGGAGGGACCAACTCGTTATAAAATATCATACGTCGAGTCCTAATCCGTAATAAACGAAGATCAGGGACCATTTTCGTAATATCCACCAAACCACAGGGACCAAATTCGTAATTTACTCAAATTTTTATTTTTCAAACTTAATTACGGATTTGGTCCCTGGGGTTTGTGTCATTATCGAATTAGCCCCTCATGTAAAGACAAAAAAAGAAAGAAGGACGAAAATGCCCTTCAGTTTAACGGAGCTGTTGGACGACAGTTAGAGGGAGGGACCAACTCGTTATAAAATGTCATACGTCGAGTCCTAATCCGTAATAAACGAAGATCAGGGACCATTTTCGTAATATCCACCAAACCACAGGGACCAAATCCGTAATTTACTCAAGTTTTTATTTTAAAACATTTGTAAAAAAAACTAATTTTTTTAGAAAGAAATATAATATCATTGGATGAATCCGATCCGATCCAATGGATATCCAACGGATGGAACTGAACCGATCCAATCATCCATTGGATTGGAAAAATCCAACTTCCAATGGATGACATGATCGGTTCGGTTGGAAAAATCGGACATCCAATGAATGATTGGATCGGTTCGGTTCCCCTCACATCCATTGGATGTCAACCGATGAACACCACTAATTTTTTTATTATTTTCTTCTCTTGATTAAACCTTAACCCTAACTCCATTAAGCCTCCCTAATTGCAAGAGAAAACCAACAGATCTTGGGACGATCAACACCGTAGGAGGGAAATCGATGACTAAGGCAAGCAAGGTCTCATTGAATTCCGGTCGTTTTGAGGTAAGTTCCTGTCCCCGTCTTGATATGAGATTTGTATTTTGATTTGATTTTTTTGGATTGTGTGGGGTTGAAACGAATCGTTCTCGTGGCTCGAAAATCACCGATCGGTAAAAGAAATTAAGGACGGCAGCTGGGTTGTTTAAATCGGCTTTATAACCGCAAAATTCTGCTCTATTTCATCTCAAAATTGTCCGAAAAATTTCCTAATGTTAGTAGATATAGTTTTTGTTGGGCTATTGCAAAAGAGATGTGTGAATCGCCGAAAAAACGGGCCAAAGCGACTCGATTTTTAGTAGGCTTTCTAATTAGAAGCTGAATGGTTGATTCGTATACTCCAATTATGAGTTATGTTTCGTGGTGCAAGATATATATAGATATACATATATATGTACAAAATTTGAGTTTGATTCCTTTTGGGGCATAGCTGTTGTCCCATACCCTAGAACATTTCATAAGTTTCTTTCCATTCTATTTAGGATGTAATCTCATTTTAGGATTTAAAATTCATAGGTTTTAGGTTAGTTCTAGCTTTTTTATAGTCGTTAAAATGAACTTATTTCGCTATTCGATCAAAGTTAGCAATTATAATTAATAGTGAGTTTGGTTTTTATAGATCGGGCATAAATGAGTAGAATCGGGGAGCGATAAGCTTTGTGAAGGTTAAGGTATGGATTCCTATCTTTTCGTTCATTTGATTCGTTCACATTTGTTTACCTTTGAACTTTCGTTTATCTCAAATTACTTGACTCATGATTAAACAATTTTCCTTTACCGTACATTCCATTGACTCATATTTGTTCTATGTTATATATATATATATATATATATATGTATATATATATTTAGGCTGGGTATCAAATACAAACCAAATGGATTGTACAAACCCGTACAAACTCAATCTACCTTCATGAATCTGCAATTTGTATAATTTGGCTTCATGAATCTATATTTTGGCTTCATGAATATAAAATTTGGCTTCATGAATATATAATTTGGCTTCATGAATCTATATTTTCCGGTGGAGCCCTAAAATACCCTTATGGATATACAAAAAGAAGTTATGGATATAAAAAAAAGGTTACGTGATTGGTGGAGATGAAAAAATATGCTAAAAGCCCTAAAATACCCTTATGGATAAAAAAAAGAAGTTACGTGATTGGTGGATATGAGTTTGTACAGTTTGTACAAACCATTTGGTTTGTACCCGATACCACCCCTATATATATATTGAAAGAAAGTCTTGGCCCAACATATTGTCTATATAGTTCAAAGTCGGTATAGATGTGTGTTTTCTCCCAAATATTACATTTATTTGTTTGATAGCATTTTGGTATGGTTTACTCTAAATGTACATACGTTGGTACTTGTAATCGATTATGTATCGTTTGATTTGAGCTTCTCGATTGTTAAGACTACTTGTCCCTCCACTATTTTCACTTTGCTTATGTTTGATTGTCTATTTGATTTCAATACATTTTGAAGCTATTCGAGACGATGTGACGTCACATGTGTTGTGACAATTTACTCTCGTAAGTCGAGCTACTAACCACCTATGGGGGGTACCATAGGCACGTCATTGTGGCACCGATGGCGTGACACTAACCGTGGTGGTGTGATCAGACCACAACATCTCCTCTTTTGTGCTCTTGTGAGAGCAGACTTGGTGTGATGGAATTTTGATTTAGGAGGTGCATGGGTCAACCCTAGCATATGTGATTTCTTTGTAGGGTGGATGTCGGTGTAGTGCCCACCGCCACATCTCACATTTAGTACGTGTGGATCCGCAGTCTAAACGTACGGGCCTGTGTGGCCATATGTCTTACACTTATCACGTCGGTTAGTATGCAAGTGTATGCGTTTTCGAGCTCTATATGTCCTTCATACGTTTTCATTTGATTATGTCAATTGTTGGTTTGACTAAGAATTTGGTAATCGTATTGTCCGATATCTTGGGATCAATTTATTTGTGCTTATTGTATTATCTATTTATGTTATATGTTTATATATCCGTGCACTGGGCATTTGGCTCAGCCATGTTTTTTTCTTCCTCACGGTAGGTAACCAAGGGGTTGCTAAGGCTTCATGAAGGAGAGTAGTTCAGGTTCCCAAATTCAAAAGGTTTCGAGAGATTTACCGTATTTTTAGGCATTATCCAGTTATTTCATTTGTTTTTAGACAAGTCTTTTTGTAAAGATTTATGTTGGATTTAGTCGTTTGTTGGGAGATACTTGAATTTGTTTGTTTGGTGTTTTAATTTTTTACTGGAGTATATCCGATTTATTGTGTTTTGAAGTAACCTCCCTTCCTTTGGAACGAGGGTGTTACATTAACCCAGTACGTCAAGCCTACCCTGTATGTTATATTCACCAGTTTTGCACACCATTTTGAGAATTAGCCTATTTCTTTTGTCATCCATATCACTAACCAATCCAAACACGACTCACCCGACCAATCACCAATAAAGTGGTATTGGTATCCCTATATTTTTGATAATAGAACTATTGTGTTAGAGGAGAAAAAATGAAAATAAAGAATGAAAAAGGAAGAACAAATAAAAACAAATCAGTGATGTTGTCAAAAGGAAAAAAAGAAACAAAAGGCGATAACCAAAAGATGATAAGGTTGAATATGCTTGCATCATCTCTATTTAATGCGTGCACCATCCCTATTCCTTGTCATCTACGGAAATGTGCTTGAAAGCTACATATGAATATCCCTTTGTGGAAAGAAAATTTTATAGTGTGATAAATCGGGTTCTCCATTTGGCGTAACGTCCTTAGGCATTGTTACAAAATATATCCAAATCTTACCCACACACTGTTTTACATTATGCCCATGAAAGTTCTTTTGATTTATTTGCATGTATTTTATTCAGGTAGTGGAAAGGAGAAACTTTCAAGCTTATGGTAGGTATGTACTTGTGTAGTGGCGGCTTTGGTAACCTTCAGTTGATTCCCCACACGACTGCCTTGCATGATCTTCGCCAGTTGATCCCACATCCCTTTAGCAGTTGTCTTTTGACTATCAATGCTGCAGTATATGTTGTTCGGAAGGCTGTAGATCAGGTAAGTCTTAGTAAGTCTGTCGTCGTCCGCCCTTCTATTTTCTTCGGTAGTCATTGAGTCGTAAGGCTTGGGTACTCGTTGACCTGGAGGTCCACCAGCTTGTTCTGGAACGTCCATCATTGGAATTGGAGCTGGTCCGTCAGCCAGCGATCGTAGAATCTCGTGGTAGAGTGGCTTGGATTCGATGAAGCACATAAATCGGTCTTTCCATAGGTTGTACTCTCCTCTGTATAACGTGTTTCTGCGGGTCTTACTGTAACTGGTTTATCTGGAAATATGCGGACCCATATTTTTCCACCACGACGTGCATTTCGTGTCATTGCTCGTCGACCTGCAATCTGAAGTTAAGTGAACTAGATCTTACGGAGCCTGCTCATGTATGACATGATTCGTATCTGATCATAGAAAAGATTCTCTTCATCTTCTCTTTGTTTTCGGGGCCTCTAGTGAGTTACAGACAGAGTTCGAAAAGGTCAAATCTTTGATCATTCCATCATCTATGATTGAGTTGCGAAAACTTCTGGATAGGTATGGATTATGGGAGTGTGTGACTTGAACTATTGATTGGTCTGTGAAGATATGTGCCTTTATTTATCTGCCACATTGCAAAGGCAGAAGGGAGCTTGACTACAAGACCCACCCGTCGAGCAGGGACGAAAGTAATAAAAAATAAAATACGAAAGTAACCGGCCGCCCGAAAAGGAACTGCAGTGATCTTGAATAGGGGATTCCATCCACAAACCCAAAGTTTATGGCTGACTGATATGGATCATCATCATTTAGCTATTGCATTTATTTTTCTCATTGCTGGGCATATGTATAGAACTAAACATAGTAAAAGCAGGATCTTTCCTTCTAGGATGGAGGGATAAAGAGAACATTGTTTTCTTACAAAAACTGTTAAATTTCAAGTCGGATCCTATACCTAGCGCGTCTTGAGTGTTCATGATTAAGCACTTGAGTGATCGTAAGACGAGTGAGATGATCCAAAGGTAAAAAGAGTGACCTAACGCGAATTTCCTACGAGGAGTGATCGACCTAACGCAAACCTAAGTTCGACCTAGATGGATACGAGAAATGTATGAAATTGAAGTGGAAAAAGCTAACAGAAAGAAAGAAATAAAGAAAGAAATAAAGAACAGCAGAAAACAAAGAAACCCGGAATAGAAGCAATCAGGAACCGGGATTGGATTCGGAGCCGGAACCCGGTATGAAACCGGAACCCGATGTGAAATCCGGAACAAACCGGAACCGGACTGAGATCCGGATAGCGCCGGGACCCGGGGTTGGTGCCGGGAGTAGAAATTCGGTGTCTAGCCGGGAACCGATACGGGGAACCGAGACCCGATGTGCAACTCGGTATTGCAACCGGGAAACACCCTTCCAGAAGTGAGATCGGGAATCAAAGACCGGAACCGGGATTTTTAAGACCGGTACAGATCTCAACCGGGAAACTTCAGTTCCCGGATTCAAGCAGGTCGGGAAAAGGATGAAGTCGGGAGAACGTACCTGGGTGTGTATGCGCACGATTTGGACGAGATTTCTTTAAGAAAACTTCCTGTAAACGATTCTAACAACGCAAGAATACCAAAGTAGTACGAGATATAGACCAAATTGAATCTAAACACACTTTTGAGCAATAATCAAGGAAAAATAGCAAAACAGAGACCTTTAACCCATAAACTTGATTTTTCCAAAATTGATGATTAAAGACTTAACAAAAAATTCCAAGAATTCGTGATAAACTCTAAGAAATCAATACCAATGAATTCTTTAACACCAATTTCGTTTTAACTCAGAAATCAAAACTCAAAAAAATCAAACTTTTAAGGTAAACAGTCGAGAACAAGGAATGACTCAAAATCAAGAATTTACCTTTGGATCTTTCGTCTTTCTGCTCTGATACCAATTGTGGATCCCAATATCAAGTGCAATTGAAGAAATCAACACAATGGAATCAAACAATCAAATGTATAACTTGTATTGAATGCAAAAATCAATATAACACTAGTAGTTGTACAAAGGTAATTAGGAAATCATAAAAGTCATTAAACCCCAATTCTGATTATGTCATCCATATTTATATCCCTTAAGGGATACTTACAAGAAATAGCATATTTAGTCCCAAAACTTCTATTCAACTAGCAAATGAGACCTAACATTCAGGAAAAATCTCTTCCAGAAAAGGAAAAGAACCTCAAGTGATGTGTTTGCAAAAGAATCTCATTCTGATTTACAAAAGGTTTCCGCACCTGATTCTTCGCAAAACACAATTCCAAAATGTTCCTCACATCCTATGACCAATGGTGTTCCATCCGAGAGTGAACTTGAGTTTTCAGCGTTTATGAATTCTAACGTATGTTTAGATGATGAAGTTCCAAAGTTTGCATTTGATCAACCCCTTCCAAGCCATACTGATTTTCTTTCAAAAATGCCTGAACGACCGGTCAACTTTCAGAAGGGTGAATGTTCTACATCCGCCCTCAAACCCGTTCTGTGAACGATGTTTCCAAAAACAATTCTAAATCTAAAAAGACGTTCACAGAAATGGAAAACGACCGGTCTCTCTCAAAATAGACATCCTTACTACTCAAGCTCTTCTGACCATGACTTTAATGATATTTCAGATAATAATGGTCGGAGAAAAAGGTTCAAACAAGTTTGGGTAGTGAAAAAGTCAAATGAAAGCACAACGAATACAAATTCATTTAAGTCAGTTTCGCATGGTAGGACATACAATCATAATCATGATGTCTTTAATTCTCGTACTTCTGTTGAACAAAGTGTGATGTCTTCTTTAAGACTTTATTCAATTCAACAGTTGCTTCAACTTTCTCATGATTGTATTTGTTGTTCTACATGTGGTTTGAATGATTTTGTTGACCGGAAATGTGCATCTCATTGGTATGGTACTTAGAGTATCACCGGTCCTCATTCTAATAGGGCATCCAACCACCAAGGATCCATCAGAACATAGATACCAAAATCTTTCTAATCTGTTTTGCAGGAATGTCATGTGCGTTTAGTTCAGAATATACTTTTCACATGAATGCATTAAAAGGTTATGCCACTTTTGAGGGGGAGTACCAGGTTTTGATCAATAAATGAATTTTAAGTGATTTCAAAGACTGTGGTAATTCATTCTGAATAACTTACTTGTGTTTGTTATTCTCCGATTTTAACCTCCATGATTGCCACGTCCAATATTTTTCTTGACTTAGTTATTTCCATGTCTCATATACTTTTTGAATTATTTCGATGGAAATACAATCGCTTGAATTCCTATTTGCTTTTCCATGTTCGTCTTTTCTTGTTGATGATTCAATTTTTATATGTACTATTAATTGTGACTTGTTCTTCACAATTAAATTTTCTGATCATTGTCTCATTTATTGCAAATACTGTGCCTACTGAGTCATTCTAGTTTGCGCTTGAAGTTGTTCTTTGATATTCATTTTAATTTTATTATTATGACTTCTGATTACCTCAGATCAGAACTCGGACTTCATTTTTATGACTTCTAATCAACTCAGATCAGGACTCATTCTTAAATGCTTTGACTTCTAAACATTTCAATATAGAACTCGTATTTAAATGTGTACTTCATTGTTTACTAAACTGTTTTATTTGATGAATGAAAGAAGTGTTAGGTTTTATATTGTTTCTATGGTCAATCCAGAACCGGAAGGACCTACCAAGAAACACATCCATTTATAGACATTAGTGAGTGGTCTAGATGCATAGATGAGTTTAGAGTGAAAAGAATATGGTGAGGCTGTGACAGGACTTAAAAGAAATATTGGTCCTTACCGAACTGAGCCAGTTATCCGGGTAACCACACAATCTATTCATTCTCGTTCTTTGGAGATGAATATTGAAACAGACATGGACCCAGTGTCGATAACTCGTGTCACCCCACCTAGCCACTCAAGTATCTCACAAAAGATGTTTGTTTCATATATTCACGGAGGTTTAGCACATAATTTATCTATTCCTCACTCGGAGGTCTTAGATATTGAAAAAGGAAGACATCAGCTCCGGTATCCGAACTTCATATTCTAATTACTGAGTCTATTGATTTTAATTTGCGTCCCAAGTTAAATCATTTTTTTAGCGAAACATATATAAATTAATTCTTTCACACATGCACGAGTCTTTGTGATTCCAATAGCATAACTTCGTGATATTGCAGGATCAGTTTGGGACGTAATTTTTAAAATTTTACTTCAGTGATAACTGGAAGTCCTATCAAAGATACCCCAATGCCAACTCTGAACTTAGGCCACACAATTATTTTAATTGTTGTGATAACATTTACTTTTGTGTTTCTGTTTACCCCATCTTGGTTACCTCCAACATTTATCTGATCTTTTGCTACTCATCAGTTTTGTCTTTGAAGTTGCATGATGCTCAGGATGCTCCTCATCATCATGAGGGGGAGAAACGATACAAAAGTTCAAAGACACGGATTATCATGTTGAGGTGGAGCTAGCAAAAGTTGAGGGGGAGTAACTGCGCTTTATCTGATTGCTTCTTCTTATCCCTTATCAAGCGGCGTTTGCTACAAATTATTATTTCCTCCTTCGAGCATATTGGTTCTACAAGTTCTTAAAGCGGAAAGCCAATTCAACCCGCGGTTCAAAGACAGATTCTTGATTCTGATTTTTAAAATGAAGATGCACTGTGGATTGTCACGTAACTCACACATTATCTTTCTTGAGTGCTTATCCTACGTGTTGAGTTTCTACAGATGAAAGCAGCTTTTAGTGGACTCAGTCGAGATTATTGTTCATTGAATCTGGTGATAAAGTAGAAGATATGAAGACTAAGAGCTTTATTCAAGGGGGAGCTTGGAAGGACTTGAAGAAAAGCAACACCAAAGTCTTTCACAGATTCAAGAGGAAGAGAAGATCAAGATCCGAGGAAAAGGAAGCCCTTCAGATAGAAATTAAACGACTCACATCTAAACTGTCTGCCTTGGCAGCAGAGGTGATGCAAGAGCAAGTAAGCAAGGGTGAATTTTAAATAAAGTTTGACCAACTCAATGATGAGAAAATTGTTCTATCTGAACCTTCCTCTAACTCATCAGATACATCTTCCTATAAGGCTTTCATAGGGAAAATCTCTTCCAGAAAGGGAAAAGAACATAAAACAGAATGTTTTGAAAAGAATCTTGACTCTAATTTTCAAAAAGCTTCCACACCTAATTCTTCGCAAAACACTGTTCCAAAGTGTTCCTCAACCTCTATGAATAATGGTGTTCCATCCGAGAGTGAACTTGATTTTTACGCATTCATGAATTCAAATATTTGTTCAGATGAGGAGTTTCCAAAATTTGCATTTGATCAAACCCTTCAAAGCCATACTGATTTTCTTTCAAAAATGCGTGAACGATCGGTCAATTTTCAGAAGGGTGAATGTTCTACATTCGCCCTCAAACCCGTTCTGTGAACGATGTTTCCAAAAAATTCTAAATCTAAAAGACGTTCACAGAAATGGAAAACGATCGGTCGCTCTCAAAATAGACATGCTTACTACTCAATCTCTACTGACCATGACTTTAATGATATTTCAGATAATAATGGTCAGAGAAAAAGGTTCAAACAAGTTTGGGTAGTGAAAAAGTCAAATGAAAGCACAACGAATACAAATTCATTTAAGTCAGTTTCGCAGGCTAGGACATACAATCATAATCATGATGTCTTTAATTTTCGTACTTCTGTTGAACAAAGTGTGATGTTTACTTTAAGACTTTATTCAATTCAACAGTTGCTTCAACTTTCTCATGATTGTATTTGTTGTTCTGCATGCGGTTTGAATGATTTTGTTGACGCGAAGTATGCATCTCCTTGGTATGGTACTTATAGTATCCCCGATCCTCATTTTAAAGTTAAGGCATCTAACCCTCAAGGATCCAGCAAAATCAAAGGATGGATACCAAAATCTTTCTAATCTGTTTTGCAGGAATGTCATGTGTGTATTGTTCAGAAGATTTCTTTCACATGACATCAATAAAAGGTTACGCAATTTTTGAAAGGGGGTACCAATTTTTGATCAACACATTTTCCTTGTGAATTCAAAGAACGTGGTAATTTATTCTGAAAAACTTACTTGTGTTTGTTTTTCTTTGATTCTAAATTCCAGAATTGCCACGTGTTATATTTTCTTGATTTAGTTATTTCCATGTCTCACATATTTGATGATTTTTCGATGGAAATACACTCGCTTAAATTCCAATTTTGTTTCTATAGTACGTCGTTTCTATTAATGATTCAATTCTTATCTGACATATTAATTGTGACTTGTTTTTCACAATTAAACTTTCTGATCATTATTTCGTTTTTGAATATATTGTGTGTTAATGCCAAAAATCGCACCAAAGGGACAACTTAAGGTCGATGTGAACTTAAACAACTAAAGAAAGAATCTTTCGACGAGACGTGCGACGATAAATAAAATAAAGAAACAAGGGATTTGATGACGCAGGAAAAACCTCAATCGAGGAAAAAACCTGCGGACGACAGGGGGTGTCGTCGCTGCACTATGGTCGCCAATCAGGGGCGATGTCCTTGGATACTGGTGTCGATCATACAGAGATTACAATACAAATGAAGGAAATGCTTCGAAATGTAAAGTACAAGTGTTTGAATGTAAAAATAGGTGTTTGTCGTGTACGAAACAAAGTGTGAACTGCTGGTCGAGGGCTGTTGTCGTGCATCGAGAGCGATACTTAGAATAATGGTTCTTCACTTCAGGTGTTCTTGAATATTGCTTCGGTTGTTAATCGCCGGATATTCGATGTGTTGAAATGTTGATTGAGCTTAATATTTATAGTCTTCGCGTCCTTAGCTTTATCCATGAATGCTCCTTTAATGGCCTTAACGGTTGGAAACGGTCGCCGGAGTAATGATATTCGTCCGTTACGGTCGCCGGCTGTTTAATGATTGCGTCGGTTATAGTCGTTGCTCCTTAATGACTTTGACTCCTGCATTAAACACTTAACAAACGGTTATGGTTAATGTTAGCTTTGGTCGAGGTCGCACGCCCTTATATAATAGTCGTGCGGATCGGGCGACGCTATGGTCGAGCGTCGTAAGGAACTCTCGACTTACCTTTTATGAGGGACGACGATGGTGTTCTAGGTCTTTGTCGAGACCTTATCTTAATACAAGATATAATCCTTAATCATACGTCTTACCTGTTCTGGTCGCGGTCGAGCGACGTGATTTTTTTTGCCCAAACAGTTTGCCCCCAAAATTTGAAAATTGAATGTCAGATTTAAGTTTTAAATTTTTGCTTGTCGAACGCTTAGACTCGTGACCTGGGTTGAGGGACTTACCTGGTTGTCGTGGAACTAGACCGGTTCACCTTTAACTGGACGACAAGTTGAAAAGTTATGACGTCATACTGACGCGCGATGATGCTTACCAGCTATCGAGGACAGGTGTCGAAGATTCGGATAGGTATGGACGCGTGTTGATCATCAGCGGACTCGACTTGTTGCGATTTCCTGCATAAATAGAGATCACAATGGGTTGTTTTCTTTAGAGATTTTCTTTAAAAGTTTTCTGTTTCTGATGAGGCCCTTTTCTAGAATCTTGACTTTGTTCAAATCTTGGGTGGTTGGAGATTTCTCAAGGGTTGCGATACCCGAATCGTTGACGATGTTGGTTACGATGAACACGATGTCTGTGTATTCTGCGCACCTGGCGACGATGTCTTCTGCCACGTCAACCCTTTCGTCAGCCGACAGGGGCGGGGGTGTAAAGACGGGAGAGAACGAGGAGGAACTTATGGTGATCAGCTTTGCGCTGTCGCTGTCCCTCTCGTTTGAATACGTCCTCGTCAGGATGAAGTCACTTCCGCATCAGGGGAAACATAAGCCCTTAGTTTCCGAGGAGTGTTTTCAAAGGATCTCTATTGAAGAGATAGGGCTGTGTTTAGCCGAACTGGCATTCCTTGTAAGTTTTTCTTTCAAAACTTGTGTTATCGATGTTCTTTAGTTGAATGTTTTGCTAACGTGTTCCTTCTGTATTTGACAGATGTTCCTGTTTCTTCTCATTAAGTGTGTGAAGGCAGAGAAAATGTTGGAGTGGAGGTCGATCGTCGAGAAGAATATATTCCTTCCTCCAACCTTAACATTAATCTTAAGAGCCACATTCTCAGAGTGTCGAGGCGTAAGGAGTTGGAAGATAACTCCTAATATACTCGTTTGATCCTTGCATCAGTTCTTCGGGATTGATAGGATTTCGAAGATCGAGATTTTTGAACAGAGCTTGCCATCGACGTGCTTCTTTAGTCTAGGGTAGATTTTGGGTTTACGAGCTAGACGTTTTATGTTCGATCATTGGTGGTCGGGTTGTTGGTATGCAACGACTTTTGACTTTGTATTTACTTGTCCGACTATCGGTCGTTCATATGGAATCGTTCAATGAAGTTCCTTCTTTTGCTGAACTCGTGTTTTTAATTACATATGTCGTGGATAAATGTAACATTGATCATAAAATTCGTTAAGTATGAAATAAACGGAGGATCGTGCGACTTAGGCTTTTATTGCAATATAACGGTTGAAACATAAATCAGGTATTTGGACTGTAATAATAAACACAAATATATATCATCGATGTGTTAGAACATACAAAGTTTTTCTAAGTTCTAGAAACTTAGATCGAGGGATCGTTTAGACCTTACATGTGACTGTATCGTATGATGAAATTCCAGAATGTATGCCCCTGTGATAAAACAATTAAGTCACACACTCGGGTACTCATGTCGTGCGTACCTGCGACAAAGTTCGTTAGAGGTCGGTCATCGGATCTCCAACGATCTCACGACGTTCACTGTCGTGTTAAAAAAAACTTTGCATGAGAGGAAGGCGACTCTAAAAGAAATATTTTTTCAGATGCGTCGCGTTCCAACTTCGCGGGATTTCTTGATTGTCGAGGGTCTAAAGTCGATAGGCTCCTTTACCAACGACTTCGGAGACGCGGTAAGGTCCTTCCCACTTAGTAGAAAGCTTACCTGCGTTGAGCTCCTGGGTGTTTGGGAATACTCGACGGAGGACGTAATCGCCTTCTTGAAAGACTTTAATTTTGACGTGCTTATTGAAATGTCGCTCGACCGCCTGCTTCTGCGATGCCGTCCTGATCATGGCGGATTCTCTGAGCTCTTCTAGGGCGTCGAGGTCATGACTTAAATCAACCAAGTTGTGGTCGGTGGAAGTGTGCCTCGAAGTCGGGAGATGAACTTCGATTGGTAGGACGGATTCACAACCGTAGACGAAAGAGAAGGGGGTTTGTCCTGTGGACGTGTGGGGTGTCGTGCGATTTGCCCATAGGACTGAAGGGAGTTCTTCAACCCATCTTCCTTTTGCAGCTTTTAATCGTTTCTTGATCGAGGCTACAATAGTCTTATTACTCGACTCGGCAAGTCCATTGGCTTGGGGATATCTGGGAGTCGAGGTCGTCAGCTTGATGTTCCTATCTTCACAGAACTGTTGGGTCCTGTCGCTTATGAATTGGGATCCATTGTCGCAGACAATTTCGGATGGAATCCCAAACCTGCATATGATGTTAGTCTGGATAAAAGAAATAACTTCTTTATCCCTAATTTGGGAGAAGGCAGTCGCTTCGACCCATTTAGAAAAGTAGTCCGTAAGTACAAGGAGAAATACCTTTTGTCCTGGAGCGGGTGGTAGTTTGCCGACAATATCCATTCCCCATCTCATGAAGGGCCATGGGATAAGTGTCGAGTGCAAAGGTTCCGAAGGTTTATGAGACATACCTGAGTGTCGTTGACAGGGGTCGCAATTCTGGACGTACTTGACAGCGTCTTGTCGCAGTGTCAGCCAAAAATACCCTTGTCGGGAGATACGATTAGCCAAGCTACGACCTCCTGAATGATTACCACATTCGCCGTCGTGCATCTCTTGGAGGATTTTCTGGGCTTGATTTTTGCTGATGACGCACCTTAAATTTAAGCCCGTCGATGATCGCCGATAAAGCTTATTTTCGATCATGACGTACTTAGATGCTTTGAATCTGATTTTTCGAGCCTCTATTTTGTCTTCAGGGAGTTGGTCGTGCACGAGGAAATTTCGAATGTCGCGTGACCAATCATCTTCTTCGTCTTCGATCTAGATGACGTCTGTGTTTCCAATGGACGGTGTTGCCAGGTGAATCATAGGAATAACATCAAATTTTGGTTCAACTAAAGCGGACCCAAGGTTTGCCAATGCGTCGGCCTGAGTGTTCTGGTCTCGCGGAATCTGTTCAATAGAAAAAGATTTAATTTTTTGGAAATTTCTTTTGCCACGCTTAGATATGCTGTCATTTTTGAATCCTTGGCTGCGAATTCTCCATTGATTTGATTTACTACCAGCAGGGAGTCGCTCTTGACATGCAGTGCGGTTGCCCCCGAGTCGTGGGCCATATTCATTCCCATGATCAGGGCTTCATACTCAGCCTCGTTATTGGTGGTTTTGAAGTCGCATCGGACCGAGTATACAATCTCCCCCTCCCTGTGGCGACTTTAAGACGACGCCCAGTCCAGAGCCTCTAATGTTGGATGATCCATCGACATGTATAATCCAAGGTACGTCGTCGCGAGTCGCCACAACGGACACTTCGAGTTCTGCTTCTTTTTCTAACTCAGGGCTGAAATCGACGATAAAATCTGCCAAGGCTTGCGATTTGATCGCGGTCCTGGGCTTAAAATCGATGTCATAACTGCTTAGATATATACTCCATTTTGCTAAGCGACCTGTCAACTCGGGTTTCATAATAGATCGGCAATTGCTGTTTTTCATCTTCTCGTGTCAGAACAGCACTTACTGCATTTGGGCTGACAGCCAAATACAACTGTAGGATTTCATGATCGTGAGGTTTTGACAACAGAGGAGGCGACGCCATGTATTCCTTGAGTTTTTGCAAGGCTTGTTCATGATCATTGGTCCAGTCGAAGCCCCTATTTTTCCTGAGGACATTATAAAATAGATGACATTTATCTGAAGATCGGGAGATAAACCTGTTTAGAGCTGCTACTCGACCGGTGAGTTTCTGGACTTCTTTGAAATTTCGAGGAGATTTGATCTCAATGATGGACTTGATTTGGTCGAGGTTAGCCTCAATGCCTCGATGAGTGACCATATAACCCAGGAACTTCCCGGCACTAACGCCAAAGGAACATTTCGTCGGATTGAGCTTCATGTTATACTTGATAACTCTATTTTTAGAGTTATTATTTCCATTTATTTTCCACTTTATTTTGTCAATTTTAGCCATTTCACTTCTAAAAACCCCCATTCTTGGTATGATTTACGAAAACGAGCAAAAGGAGTGAACCATGGTTTTTAATAAATTATTTGGGGAAGTTTTGGGAGTTTTCACGATTTTTCATCCGCAGTGACGTATACAGTGCCCACTCCGGTTCCCCACTCTTCGAGCAGAGCAGAAAACAAAAGAAAACCATGGGCTGGAAATATAAAAACCTGGAGTTGGAAAGATCCTTTGGCAGAAAAATCTGAAATGTGGTGGCTGAAAGGTTTCCTTAAAGATGACATAAAGCTTGTACCTTTGTACTTGAATAAAGTTGACTTCTAATGGACCATTGGGTAAAAAGAGCTATACATGGAAGATTGAAGTATTACCCTTTGGACTAATTTCAGCAGCTCTGCAGTCCTTGCACCTTGGAAAACCCTTTTTGTGTAAAGACCAACACCTCCTTCTTAGTATAAAAAGGGGTGTTGGGTCTCATTTATTATAATCAATCTTTCTTGCAATTTATCTAGCATTTTCTTTAAGTTGTAAGCTTTCATTTACTGCAGTAACTTAGCATTAAATTTCAGTAATTTATTTTCCATTGTAGTTCGAATTACACAGTGCAGGGACGACTTCTCGTTCCCCACTGTGAGCAGTTAATGCAAATCACTTTCAGTTTTATTATGTGCAATTCTTCATATTTTGTTCTCTTTACTTCGGAAATGTTAGGCTAAACATCCTTTGGGATGTAGGAAGGAGAAGTACCTGGATTTTATCAAAAATGCTTGAGTAATCTTTATACTTAGAATATTTATTGTTTTGGTCTTTCATTCTCGATATTTACCCAAGGATGCGAACAAGCCGATTACTTGCAAGGATCTAAAGTCTAGTTCTTAACTTAGAAATAAGTAGAACGCAGTGACACGAGCTTGAATGATGCTAGGGGATTCGAAAGAATTCTTTTGACACTTACGAAAGTGAGGTCGGCACAGTGAGCTAATCTCTGCCCACTGGAGTAGTAGGCAAGCTAATTTGTGTATTAAAAACACTTAGAGTATTTGTCTCTACACATTCCATCGAGGCCTGAAAAGGTCCATTTAGAGATTACCATTGACAAAACAACAAGTACTAAGAGTATGGGATTTTTATCTAACGGTGTGAGTATTTTGTAACCGGGCTTTTCTAGCGAAAATGTCCCCCACGAATACGAGGATCACTCTAAGGACCGAGTATTTGAGATAAAATTTAGGGAAAATCCAACCTACATTCCTCCTTTTTAACATTTAGTAAATCGTTTCAAGTAGCTATTTTACCAAACCAAACCAAAGTATTATTTTCCTCTCTAGTTGAAACTTGTAAAAGGAGCTCATGAGAACCGTATTGTCTTGATTGTCCAGTCTCTGTGGATTCGATTCTGGTATTTTACCAACTATTACTTGCTGTGACGATCATAGTGGACAGTGTACACTTGCACTTCCCACTGTGGACAGTTTGCAACCCACTGCGATTAAAACACACATTTCGCACGTAACAATACTTCCGGAGGATGTCGAACGATTGCCTGAGGTGATCAATGTGATCAATCGCTTGCTTCGACTTCTCTAACATGTCGTCGATATATACCTCCATCGTGTCTCCAAGATGGTTTTTGAACATCTTGTTTACCAGCCGTTGGTAGGTAGAACCTGCATTTTTTAGTCCGAAAGGCATAACTTTGTAACAATAAATACCTCGATCCGTCATGAAAGCAGTTTTCTCTTGGTCGTCAACGTGCATTAAAATTTGGTTGTATCCAGAATAGGCGTCCATGAACGTTAATAACTCATGCCTCGCGGTTGCATCGACCATGGCGTCAATATGAGGTAACGGGAATGGATCCTTTGGACAGGCTTTATTGAGATCGGTGAAGTCGATACAGACCCTCCATTTTCCATTCTTCTTGGCTACGACCACGACGTTAGCGAGCCAATCAGGATATTTTACCTCCCGAATCTTTCCTGTCTTGAGGAGGTTGTCGACCTCATCATTTATTACTTTATTTCTTTCAGGAGCGAACTTGCGACGTTTTTCTTGATAGGTTTGAACGATGGATCGACGTTAAGCTTATGAGAAATGACATTGGGGTCAATACCGACCATATCTTCATGCGACCAGACAAAGCAATCAGCATGTTCCTGCAAAAAGGATATGAGTTTTTCTTTAATGTGGGGATCAAGGGACGAACCCACAAGAATCTTTTGATCGGGTTTGCTTTGATCTAGAACGATTTCCTCCAAATGATACTCATCGACAGCTGCTGGGGAGTTTTGTGCATTTTCTAAGCTTGCGTGTACTGGTATAACGGCTTGTTCTGGATTCCCGTTATCCGCCATTTTCCTGCGATAGAAAACAGAAGAAACTCCAAGAAACTATTAGTAGAATGCACGTTCGTCGAGGATTTTCTCTAGATGTAGTCCCACGGATGGCGCCAAATTGTTAACGCCACGTGTTATATTTTCTTGATTTAGTTATTTCCATGTCTCACATATTTGATGATTTTTCGATGGAAATACACTCGCTTAAATTCCAATTTTGTTTCTATAGTACGTCGTTTCTATTAATGATTCAATTCTTATCTGACATATTAATTGTGACTTGTTTTTCACAATTAAACTTTCTGATCATTATTTCTTTTTTGAATATATTGTGTGTTAATGCCAAAAATCGCACCAAAGGGACAACTTAAGGTCGATGTGAACTTAAACAACTAAAGAAAGAATCTTTCGACGAGACGTGCGACGATAAATAAAATAAAGAAACAAGGGATTTGATGACGCAGGAAAAACCTCAATCGAGGAAAAAACCTGCGGACGACAGGGGGTGTCGTCGCTGCACTATGGTCGCCAATCAGGGGCGATGTCCTTGGATACTGGTGTCGATCATACAGGGATTACAATACAAATGAAGGAAATGCTTCAAAATGTAAAGTACAAGTGTTTGAATGTAAAAATAGGTGTTTGTCGTGTACGAAACAAATTGTGAACTGTTGGTCGAGGGCTGTTGTCGTGCGTCGAGAGCGATACTTAGAATAATGGTTCTTCACTTCAGGTGTTCTTGAATATTGCTTCGGTTGTTAATCGCCGAATATTCGATGTGTTGAAATGTTGATTGAGCTTAATATTTATAGTCTTCGCGTCCTTAGCTTTATCCATGAATGCTCCTTTAATGGCCTTAACGGTTGGAAACGGTCGCCGGAGTAATGATCTTCGTCCGTTACGGTCGCCGGCTGTTTAATGATTGCGTCGGTTATAGTCGTTGCTCCTTAATGACTTTGACTCCTGCATTAAACACTTAACAAACGGTTATGGTTAACGTTAGCTTTGGTCGAGGTCGCACGCCCTTATATAATAGTCGTGCGGATCGGGCGACGCTATGGTCGAGCGTCGTAAGGAACTCTCGACTTACCTTTTATTAGGAACGACGATGGTGTTCTAGGTCTTTGTCGAGACCTTATCTTAATACAAGATATAGTCCTTAATCATACGTCTTACCTGTTCTGGTCGCGGTCGAGCGACGTGATTTTTTTTGCCCTAACATTGTGCTTACTGAGTCATTCTGTTTAGCGCTTGATATTGTTCATTGAAATTCTGTTATTTCAACAATGACTTTTGATTACCTCAGATCAGAACTCGGACTTCATTTTTTTGACTTTTGAACATATCAGTTCAGGACTCGTACATCACTGTGTACTTCAATGCTTTAATTTGGTAAATGAAATGGAGTGTTAGGACTCATACTGTTTCTATGGTCCATCCAGATCCGGAAGGACCTACCCAAGAAACACATCCAATTATAGACATCAGAGAGGGGTCTAGATGCATAGATGAGTTTGGTGTGAAAAGAATATGGTGAGGATGTGACATGACTTAAAAGAATTATCGGTCCTTACCAAACCGAGTCAGCGGGTAACCACTCAATCTATTCATTCTTGTTATTTGGAGATGAATATTGAAACAGACATGGACCCAGTGTCGATAACTCGTGTCACCCCACCTAGCCACTCAAGTATCTCACAATAGATGCTTGTTTCATAAATACACGGAGATTTAGCACATAATCTATCTATTCCTCACTCGGAGGTCTTAGATATTGAATAAGGAAGACATCAGCTCCGGTCTCTGAACTTCATATTCTAATCACTGTGTCAATTGATTTATAACTTGTGTCCCAAGTTAAATCAATATTTGAACCAAACAGATATAATTTACTTTTTTCACATATTGCACGAATCTTTGTGATTCCATTCGCATATCTTTGTGATATTGACGGAACAGTTTGAGAAGTAACTTTTAATATTTTACTTCAGTGATAACTGGAAGTCCTATCAGAGATACCTCAATGCCAACTCTGAGGATAGGCCACACAATTATTTTAATTGTTGTGATAACAGTTACTATTGTGTTTATGTGTTAGTTGTTTACCCTATTCCGGTTTCTTAACGTTTTATCTGGTATTTTGCTACTCACCAGTATTGTCTTTGAAGTTACATGATGCTCCGGATGCTCCTACTCATCATGAGGGGGAGAAATGATACAGATTCAAAGACACCAATTATCATGTTGAGAGGGAGTTAGTAAAAGCTGAGGGGGAGTAACTGTTGTTTGATCAATTCCGAAAAGAGTTCAAAGTATTTACAAGTGATCAATTCTTGTCATCCCTTATCAAGTTGTGTTCGCTACAAATTATTATTTCTTCCTTCGAGCATATTGGTTCTACAAGTTCTTAAAGCTAAAAAGTCAATTCAACTCGCGGTTCAAAGACATATTCATGTTTCTAAACTGAAGATGCACCGTGAAATGTCTCTTAACTCACACATTATCTTTCTTGTGTGCTTATCCGATGTGTTGAGTTTCTACAGTTGAAAGTTGCGTTTCGTACACTCAGTCGAGGTTACTGTGCATTGAATCTGGTGATAAAGTTGAAACTGAAGATAAGAGCTTTATTCAAGGGGGAGCATGGAAAGACATGAAGACAAACAACACTAAAGTGTTTCAAAGATTCAAGTGGAAAAGAAGATCAGGACCTGAAGTTTTCAAGACCGTTTTTTCTTTATAGAACTTTAGGGGGAGATTGTTAGGACCATAAATGTCTTATAAAATAGAAAGTGATATAAAGAAAAGAATATAATTGTAAAAACCTTTAATTGTTAAATGGGCTTTAGTGTGTTAATGGGCTTGGGCCTTTTTAGTCATAGGCCTAGGTATTTAAAGTATCCTTTTAGTTCATTGTTAGGTTAGCTGTTAAAAAAGCAGTTAATCGTTCTTATTATTCACATTGTAAACTTTCTAAACGATATTGAATCCTTTGAATGAAATACATGGATGAAATTGAAATCATTGTGTTATTGATTGTTGATTCATCTTGTTATTGATATTGCACTAATCTGGGATCCACACATATTCTTGTTCGGACACTTCACAATCACTTCCGGATCCGGACACTTCCGTGCTAAGTCGCCGAAGGGGGACATTTGGGTATTCTTGATACTGTCTGATTTTTGAAGCAAATCACTTATTGTCTGACGATCATCTAAGTACAATTAAGATGTCCTCTCAAGATGCTCTTGCAATGAGCAACCACACCGCTCCTACAGATCTTGGAGATTCCTGCCAGGTATGTATTCCTATTCATCAAGCTTTAATGGATCAGATGAAACTGCTTGTTCAAAGAGTAGAGTCTTGTAAGTCTACCACGAATGACCACTTGCTTGAAATAACCACCCTAAATGAAAAGCTAGATGTTCAAAGAAAGGTCACAGAAAAACTTAAGTCTGATAATGCTAATCTAAAAGAAAAGTCTGCCAACCTTTCTATAGCACCCAAAGACTTTAGGGTCAAGATATCTGACTTAACTGCAAAGCTTGATCAGTGTGAGAATGAGAAAGCTGAGATTATCTATCAATGCTCCTCTGTTCAAATAGATAACAAAGAGCTTCTTTCAATAATAAAAGATCTTGAACTTAAGCTTTATAAACGAGGACAAACTGATCAAACGATTCATCTGAACAAACCAAAAGATTTCAGATGCTATAACTCAGAATGGGGAATTGGGTACGACAACCCACACTATTTGAAAAAGATCTTAACAATGGTGCCTACTTTATACGAGTTTAACCTTCTAGGCATTGATAAGAAATTTCCCCAACACAAAATTAAATGGACGGAACCACTTAATGAGAAGGATGTGGAACGTGAGGATTATAAACGCAAGAATACGAGTAAGATGCAATTGCATTTTGCTTATGAAGTTCTTAACACATCTTATGAAACAAAAAAAATAAAATCCAAATACCTCTCAAATGACTACTTTGACGGCTACAAAGTTGCCAAGCCCAAAGAATCCTCTAAAAAGGACACGATCCCAACAACTAAAACTAAAACAGAGAAGGACGAGTTTAAACGCTATGTTCCACCTCTAGTGTTGGAAATGGAAATTGTTCAGTTAGAGGAGTCATTTGAACATGAACGTATTAAATTTCAAAAGGAAAAACAAGAGCTTTTATCCAAACTTGAGTGTTTTAAATCCACAAAAACAGAATCTGTATCAGTTGAGGAAAATGAAGCCCTTCAGACAGAAATTAAACGGCTCACATCTAAACTGTCTGCCTTGGCAGCAGAGGTGATGCAAGAGCAGGTAAGCAAGGGTGAACTTTAAAAGAAGTTTGACCAACTCAATGATGAGAAAAGTGTTCTATCTGAACCTTTCTCTAACTCATCAGATACATCTTCCTGTAAGGCTTTCATAGGAAAATCTCTTCCAGAAAGGGAAAAGAACATAAAAAGAATGTTTTGAAAAGAATCTTGCCTCTGATTTTCAAAAAGCTTCCGCACCTAATTCTTCGCAAAACACTGTTCCAAAGTGTTCCTCAACCCCTTTGAATAATGGTGTTCCATCCGAGAGTGAACTTGATTTTTCCGCATTCATGAATTCAAATACTTGTTTGGATGAGGAGTTCCAAAGTTTGCATTTGATCAAACCCATCCAAGCCATACTGATTTTCTTTCAAATATGCCTGAACGATCGGTCAATTATTAGAAGGGTGAATGTTCTACATCCGCCCCTCAAACCCGTTCTTTGAACGATGTTTCCAAAAACAATTCTAAATCTAAAAGACGTTCACAGAAATGGAAAATGACCGGTCGCTCTCAAAATAGACGTCCTTACTACTCAAGCTCTACTGACCATGATTTTAATGATATTTCAGATAATAATGGTCGTAGAAAAAGGTTCAAAAAAGTTTGGGTAGTGAAAAAGTCAAATGAAAGCACAACGAATACAAATTCATTTAAGTCAGTTTCACATGGTAGGACATACAATCATAATCATGATGTCTATAATTCTCGTACTTCTGTTGAACAAGGTGTGATGTTTCCTTTAAAACTTTATTTAATTCAATAGTTGCTTCAACTTTCTCATGATTGTATTTGTTGTTCTGCATGTGGTTTGAATGATTTTGTTGACCGGAAATATGCATCTCATTGGTATGGTACTTATAGTATCCCTGGTCCTCATTCTAATAAGGCATCTAACCATCAAGGATCCATCAGAACATGGATACCAAAATCTTTCTAATCTGTTTTGCAGGAATGTCATGCGCGTTTAGTTCAGAATATACTTTTCACATGACTGCATTCAAAGGTTATGCCACTTTTGAGGGGGAGTACCAGGTTTTGATCAATAAATGAGT
This sequence comes from Saussurea involucrata, assembly GCA_033807775.1. Classification (NCBI taxonomy): domain Eukaryota; kingdom Viridiplantae; phylum Streptophyta; class Magnoliopsida; order Asterales; family Asteraceae; genus Saussurea; species Saussurea involucrata. Next base: position 112,937,484 of record CM066315.1, read on the forward strand.
TTTAAGTGAATTCAAAGACTGTGGTAATTCATTTTGAATAATTTACTTGTGTTTGTTATTCTCCGATTTTAACCTCCATGATTGCCACGTCCAATATTTTCTTGACTTAGTTATTTCCATGTCTCATATACTTATTGAATTATTTCGATGGAAATACAATCGCTTGAATTCCTATTTGCTTTTCCAAGTTCGTCTTTTCTTGTTGATGATTCAATTCTTATCTGTACTATTAATTGTGACTTGCAAATACTGTGTTTACTGAGTCATTCTAGTTTGCGCTTGAAGTTGTTCTTTGATATTCATTTTAATTTTATTATTATGACTTCTGATTACCTCAGATCAGAACTTGGACTTCATTTTTATGACTTCTGATCAACTCGGATCAGGACTCGTTCTTAAATGCTTTGACTTCTAAACATTTCAGGTTAGAACTCGTATTTAAATGTGTACTTCGCCGTTTACTAAACTGTTTTATTTTGTGAATGAAAAAGTGTTAGGACTTATATTGTTTCTATGGTCAATCCAGAACCAGAAGAACCTACCCAAGAAACACATCCATTTATAGACATCAGGGAGTGGTCTAGATGCATAGATGAGTTTGGAGTGAAAAGAATATGGTGAGGTTGTGACAGGACTTATAAGAATTATTGGTCCTTACCGAACCGAGTCAGTTATCCGGGTAACCACATAATCTATTCATTCTCGTTTTTTGGTGATGAATATTGAAACAGACATGGACCCAGTGTTGATAACTGGTGTCACCCCACCTAGCCACTCAAGTATCTCACAAAAGATGTTTGTTTCATATATTCACGGAGGTTTAGCACATAATTTATCTATTCCTCACTCGGAGGTCTTAGATATTGAAAAAGGAATACATCAGCTCCAGTCTCCGAACTTCATATTCTAATCACTGAGTCTATTGATTTTGATTTGCGTCCCAAGTTAAATCAATTTTTAAGCCAAACATATATATATTAATTCTTTCACACATGCACGAGTCTTTATGATTCCACTCGCATATCTTCGTGATATTGCAACAACAGTTTGAGACGTAAATTTTAAAATTTTACTTCAGTGATAACGGAAGTCCTATCAGAGATACCCCAATGACAACTCTGAACATAGACCACACAATTATTTTAATTGTTTTGATAGCAATTTCTTTTGTGTTTCTGTTTACCCCATCTTGGTTACTACAACGTTTATCCGGTCTTTTGCTACTCATTAGTTTTGTCTTTGAAGTTGCATGATGCTCAGGATGCTCGTCATCATCATGAGGGGGAGAAACGATACAAAAGTTCAAAGACACGGATTATCATGTTGAGGGGGAGCTAGCAAAAGTTGAGGGGAGTAACTGCGCTTTATCTGATTGCTTCTTCTTATCCCTTATCAAGTGGTGTTTGCTACAAGTTATTATTTCCTCCTTCGAGCATATTGGTTCTACAAGTTCTTAAAGCTGAAAGCCAATTCAACTCGCGGTTCAAAGACATATTATTGATTCTGATATTTAAACTAAAGATGCACTGTGGATTGTCACGTAACTCGCACATTATCTTTCTTGAGTGGTTATCCGATGTGTTGAGTTTCTACAGATGAAATCTGCTTTTAGTGCACTCAGCCGAGATTATTGTTCATTGAATCTGATGATAAAGTTGAAGATATGAAGACTAAGAGCTTTATTCAAGGGGGAGCTTGGAAAGGCTTGAAGACAAGCAACACCAAAGTCTTTCAAAGATTCAAGAGGAAGAGAAGATCAAGACCCGAAGATTTGAAGACTATTTTTTCTCTATATAACTTTAGGGGGACATTGTTAGGACTAAATGTCCTGCAAAATAGAAAGTTATATAAATAAATTAAAGGGCTTATTAGTTTGTTTGTAATAGCCTTATAATGTTAAGTGGGCTTTAGTGCATTAATGGGGTTGGGCCTTAATTGTCATAGGCCTAGGTATAAATAGTTTGCTTAAACCTAGTTTGTAGGGGAATCGTTCTTATTCATATTGTAAACCTCTGTAAACAAATTTATTTTGAATGAGATTCATATGGATGACAATGTTGAATCATTCTTTGTTATTGATTGTTGATTAATCTTATTCATATTGCACTAATCTGGGATCCACATGAGGCAAGCCAGTGACCAATTCTTTAGAGGAAAGAGTATTCAACGTTTTGAAGTTGAGATGAAAGAGCCTTTTATGCCATAACCAGTTGACATCTGAAGAGGCTTTGGATAGAAAGCAGATGTTGTCAGTGGTTTTTGAGTCCATGTTTATTACATAAACATTTTCCAAACGATAGTCGCTGAGAGCAATCTTTTCTTTCTTATCAGTGACAAAGCATGCTTCCTTAGTAAAGCAAACTTTGTAGTCTTTATCACATATCTGACTGATGCTAAGAAGATTGTGCTTCGGTCCTTCTACGTAAGCGACTCTTCTAAAGGTGGTTGTACCATTAGAAAGTACACCAAACCCTCGGGTGTATCCTTTTCCATTTCCACCAAAGGTCACTGAGGGACCTTTCTCTTCCTTGTATTCAGTGAGCAGGTTTCCTTTTCCAGTCATGTGTCGAGAGCATCCACTATCAAGATACCAGATACCCTTCGAGACCTGCAAACAAAAGGAAGATTAAGTTGAAATTGGTACCCACTTTACAATGGCTCCACATTTGTCAGTAGAAGAAGAAGTGGAAGGATCAGCAGTCTTCACAGCATCTGATGATTCAGCATCAGTGGTAACCTTCACTTTGGTTAATTTCTTAACCTTAGTGGTATTTTTCACCGTTGCTTGCTTTTCACCTAGGGTGATCTTCTTTGCCTTGGAGGCATTCATCTTCACCTTAGCTGATTTCTCAGCTTTGGTGGTTGTGGGGCACTTACTAGCAATATGATCAGTAAGTCCGCGGTGATAGCATTTCCTATAGCTGAAGGTAGATTTAGGACCATATGCATAAGCATTTGATAAATTTAAATGAGCAGGGCCTATACCAAGAATTCCTTTAGCATCAGAGATCGGAGGAACCTTAGGTTCTTCAGATTTCTTACCTATGACATCAACCTTTATTCTTGGAGTTGATCGCTGAACATGTTCAGGGATCATGTCTTTTGAGGTAGAAGGTTGATTAGCTGAAGGTGTAATCTTCATCAGCTTTGACACTTTGGTACCCTTCTGAGGTTTTTGTAAAACATTTTTTCCTTTATCTTTATATTTGGGGCTTAAAGAGGATTTTTCCTTAAGGATAGGATTATTAGAAGAAGAGCACTGAGATGATGAGGTGTCAGGAATGGAAGAAACGAACATTCCAAACTTAAGCATGGAACGATCTTTGGTTGGTTCTTCAGCGTTAGCATTATAACCAAGACCACTTCTGTCATTGACAGGAATCTGAGCACCGATTATCTCAGTGATCTTTGCTAAGGATTTACACCATCGTTCAACAGTAGCTTTCTCAACTTTCAAATCAGCAATAGCTTGTTCGCGTTCAATGTTGATTACTTGATTTACATAGACCTGATCTTTCAAATTTTCTTCAATTTTAGAAAGCTCTTGGATTTTTAAATGACAACTTTTAAGTTGTTCAGATAAGTCTAGATTTTGTTGTTCAGCTTTGGTCTTGCCATTCAGGGCGTCATATAAATCAATTGTCAGCACATCGATAGCACGAAGTCTATCAGCATCAATAATAGCTGGAGAAGGAGAGTTTGATACATGAGACGTAGAAGTAGAGAGAATTTCAGTTGGTTCTTCCTTTACTTCTTGGATTTCGGTGTAATACCCCGGGTAATTCAGTTAGATAAATTCCCTATCAGTTTAATTATTTAACCTTAAGATTTGATGTTTAGGATAAGTATGAGATAAGTTATAAGTTCATGGGTGTTTTGGTACTTATTGTATAATTTCAGCCAAAAGTGGAAAAATTGATACTTAAATATCTTAAGTATTAAGGTTACCACTTTCCTTATTCAGAAAGTGTGTATGTGTGTGTACGTTTTGAGAGAAAAAGAAGCAGAGGAAGAAAACGTACGGATAGGGCTTCAATTGATTGTGCTGGAATCGAATTGGAGGTAAGTTCCTTTACAATTTGTGTTTATAATCAGTAGTATTAGACTTCTATCGGTTTAGAATTTCTAAATTCGCGACTTGATTGGTTTTCAATCGATTTCTGGGTAAATGGAAACCAACTATGTTCTTGAGAGTGCCGGTGAAATCCCGGTAGACTCCCGGTAGTATGAGTCCCGGTATAGGAGACTCCCGGTAATGTGAGTCCCGGTATTGTGAGTTCCGGTATAGCAGACTTCCGGTAGTGTAGAGTTCCGGTAATGTGAACTCCCGGTATAGGAACTCCCGGTACTGAAGAGTCCCGGTACTGTATAAGTCCCGGTACCCTGTGTAGTCCCGGTAGTGGGTTAAGTGCAGTGTAATGGGACAATTGATGATAGAAAATTGTTAGGCTTTATGTGTTTGGTTAGTAAAGCGATGTATGTATCTTAACTTGTTTCAGATTCCGTGGAGTCGTGATAAGAGATAAGATCATTTTGAAAGGAGCTTGAGAGCCTGTGTAATAATCAAGAAAGGTGAGTTTACTTTGAAAACGTTTTTAACTGGAATACGTATATGTGTGGATTGGGAATGCAATTGTTAATGACTATGTGTTTATATGTGTGATATATGTGAATTATAATATAGTGAGGTATTATATTTACATGAGTATTATAATGCGTTATAATACGTTGGCCGGGTTTAGGACCGGTGTGTTTGGCTATAGAATCTGTATAGCGTTGTTTGGCTGTAGATGTTGTACAGCGTTGTAAATTATTAGTTGGCTTGCTACCAACTAATATGGCCAGGAGGAATGAGAAGGGAAGTATATGATATGTGAGCTTGATTAGATATATATGATTGTGGTGCGTGATTTATATGAATGAAGTTTATATAAATGGTTTTTAAACTAACAGGGATTTTTCTCACTTAGACCACAAGGTCTAACCCTCATTTTTGTTTTAAAAATATGTATTCCAGGTGGTGGATCAAGTAAGAGCAAGTAATTAGAGTAACCGATGGATGGCTTGTGTGAAGAATTATAAGATGAAGATTTTGGCTTCTTTAGCAGTTGTATCACAATATTAAATGTTATGTATGTAAATAGTACAAAGATTGCAGTAGAATGGTTTTCTTCCGATTGTAAAAGACTACGGGACCGTACTTGTAATGTGAAGTTCGTTTGTTATATCTATGTTGTGTTACATTATGTGATATGTTGTGTATATGGGATTTGGGTTGTTACAAATGGTATCAGAGCCTTAGTTTAAGGGATTTAGGTATTTGTATCTGTACCTAGACTTAAACTGCATGTGAAGTAGGATGTCCCTATTATTGTAGAACCTCGGGATATTAAGTATAAAAGGTAGAAGGAACATCATGTAAGGTAATTTCATATTACACCTGGCCAGTGTAATTGTAATCTTACAGGTACATGTTCGAACTGGAATACCTTGTTATACGGGGTATGTGCTTATGTGTATATTAATCTTGTTTAAATCTACAGAATGGCAAGCGGTACGCGAAATTCGAATCGAGGAGGAGGAAGAAATCCAAATAGAACTAATCCGCCAATAGGAATGGGGGACAGGGGAGGCAGAACAGGGGGCAGAGTCGGGGGTAGAACTGGGGGTAGAGCTGGAGGTCGAGCCGGAGGCAGAGTCCAGCCAAATAGTACAGAGTTCGTTTCCAGGGCTGATCTAGTGGCAGAAATGGGAAGACTGCAGGATAGCATACAAGCAATGTTTGAACAAAGTCGTAATAATGAAACTGATAGACCAAATCCGGAACCTGAAGTCGAATTACCAATCACCCCTACGGTCTTACCGGTAATGAGAAAATGTGATTACAAAATGTTTTTAAGCTGTAGACCTCCAACCTACTCAGGAGACAGGGATCCCGTGAAAGCAATGAGATGGATGAAGGAAATAGAAGCTATTTTCAAGACAAGCAAGTGTGCAGATGAAGATAGGGTATTGTATGGGGCAACAATGTTAAAAGGGGATGCTTTGTATTGGTGGGAATCTTTTATTCATTCTAAAGGATCTGACGTTTATTCTACCCTCTCTTGGGAAGAATTTGTGATAGCCTACAGGAACGCATTTTGTCCCCAAGCAGCCGTCAAACAATTAGAAGGAGAATTTATGAACTTGCAACAAGGAAACTTATCCGTTCGAGATTACACCGCTAGCTTTCTGGAAAAGTCTCGGTTCGCATAATACTATGTCGCTACGGAGGCAATGAAGACAGAAAGGTTTATCTTTGGACTGAACTCAGAAGTCAGAAGGCTAGTGACTGCAAAAGGACCCGATACCTTCTCAGCTGCAGTTGATGCCGTGGAGAATGTTGAAAGAGATATTAGAAGAGATGCTGGTGATAAAAGTATCGGGAAGAGAAAGTGGGAAGGACCACAATACGATCCGAAGAAGTCCCGATTTCAGAGGTATGATAGCCGTCCGCCGTTTCGACCAGCGGAAAGACCATGTCGGATGTGCAACCGTGTTCATCAAGGAAATTGCCAAGGTGATTTACGAGCGTGTTATAAGTTTGGGAAGACCGGGCACGTCCTTAAAGATTGTAAGGTAACGCGGTTATGTTTCCTATGAAATTCTCCGGATCACCTTCAGTCGGACTATCCGCGGGGGAGGATACAGCAAGGTGGGTCGTCGGGCAGACCAGCGATTGTTAAACCAGTAATACCAAGACTGGAACCGCCAGTAACCAGGGGTCGTACATTTCAAATGACCGAGAAAGAAGCGGAGGAAACTCCGGATGTGGTCACAGGTACATTTTTAATAAACTCTACACGTGCTAAGGTGTTATTTGATTCTGGTGCAAACCGATCGTTTGTGTCTCCTACATTTGCTGCTTGCCTGTGTTTGGAACCTAAAATGTTAGAACATGCTCTATCAGTAGATACGGAAAATGATAATCAAGTGTCAGTTAAAGAAGTGTTTGATAACTGTGTTATAAATATAGAGGAGTGTAGAGTTCCGATACAATTGTTTCCTATGACTTTGATAGAGTTTGACGTCATAGTGGGAATGGACTGGTTAGCCGAGAATCAAGCTAACATAGTTTGTGATAAGAAGTTAATAAATGTGGTATTACCTGAGAAGGGACCAGTAGTGATATATGGTGATCGTAGGAATCATCAGTCTAGCCTAATATCTATGGTAAAAGCCCGTAAATGTGTCAGCAAGGGTTGTCAGAGTTACTTAGCCTATGTGATAGATAGTAGGCCTGAAATGATTAAGTTGGAAGATATTCCTATTGTTAGTGAATTTCCATAAGTTTTCCCTGAAGACTTGAATAGTCTCCCTCCTGTTAGACAAGTAGAGTTCGGTATAGACTTAGTCCCTGGAGCCACTCCTATTGCTCGTGCACCGTATCGTTTGGCACCTCCAGAGATGAAAGAGATGATGGCACAACTGCAAGACTTATCCGATAAAGGCTTCATCAGACCTAGTTCTTCTCCATGGGGAGCCCCAGTGTTATTTGTGAAAAAGAAGGATGGTTCGATGAGAATGTGTATCGACTACCGAGAACTGAACAAGCGCACGATAAAGAATAAGTATTTGTTACCCCGAATTGATGACCTCTTCGATCAGTTAGTAGGAGCTTGCTATTTCTCCAAGATTGATTTAAGATCCGGTTATCACCAGTTGAAAGTTAAAGAAGAAGACGTCCTAAAGACAGCCTTTCGAACAAGGTATGGTCATCACGAATTCTTAGTAATGCCGTTCGGACTGACGAACGCTCCAGCTGCCTTTATGGATTTAATGAATCGGGTATGTAAGCCGTATCTCGATAAATTTGTTATTGTATTTATCGATGATATACTTATCTACTCCCGATCCAAGGAAGAGCATGCGCAACACCTTCGTTTGATTCTGGAGCTATTAAAAAAGGAGAAGTTGTATGCAAAATTTTCTAAATGTGAATTCTGGCTGCGGAAAGTTCAATTTCTGGGGCACGTGGTTTCTGAGAAAGGTATACAAGTTGATCCGATGAAAGTGGAAGCAGTTGAAAAGTGTTCTTCTTCTGGTTTTGGTGTAACATAAGCATCGAAAGAGCTCTTCATCAGTTTTTCTGTCGGAGGTTGATGCTTGGCCTTTTTCTTCTGCGGTTCCTCTGTCATAATCCCTTTGCCTTTGTCTTTTACCATTGGTTTGTCTGCTTGTAGAGATGGGGTTTCCTCTGTGGGTTTTGGTATTTGAGCTTCAGAGGGTTTGGTTGTAGGAGGTTCTGTGGGGGTTGCCTCTGTTGGATTTGACACTTGAGTTTCAGAGGGCTTGGTTGGTGATGTGGGTTTTGTTGGAGAGGCTTCAGGTGTTTTGCTCATATATTTTCTCTGTTTTTGAGCAATGGTTTTGATTCTTGGGTTGGTTTTAGGTGTTGGGGAAGGTAGTTCTTTTTCAGAAGATGTCAGAATTTAGAAGTTCTCTTGGGTTTGGACATCTTCTCCGAATACAGAGGGGAATTCCACAGAGGTGGTTATTGCCTTTGTGGACTGTTGTTGTGTTCCTCCTTAGGTTTGAGTTGGAGGAACTTGGTTTAGGGGTTCTGCGGATACCGGTGGAGCTAGTAGGCCTCTGTTTGCAGCATCTTCCTTTTTTTTCTCCCCCTCAGGATGATATGATGGACTATCAGAGTCATCATCAGAGTCATCCTGACCCTTATCTTCTGTACCCTCTACTCTGCAAGATTCCCCTAGTTTCTTTGGAGGAGTGGCACCTGCAGCTATCGGTTTTGCACATACATCGTCACAGAGACCAAGAAGAGTTTGGAGCTCTGCTTCTGTGTTATATGGCATTCTGCCGACGCTTTTCCTGAAGTCTTTGACATAATTTGAGTTGGCAGTTGTGAAGGCTCTGATTATCTCTGTTACTTGATCGATCACTCCTTGGCCAAGTTCTGTGAGCTGAGCTCTGGTCATATAATCTGAGGGCTTCATGGCCAGAGTTGCTTGTGTTGTTTGCTCTTGAACTTTGTCGAGGGCCTTCTTTAAATCTTCCGGAGTAAGGCCCTTGGGGGTGGAGGCTTGATCTTTGAGTTGAGCCAAGAGATCTTTGACAAAAGTTTGGAAGGCAGAGGTTGTAGCCTTCTCAAACTCAGCAGCAGCAGATGTGGCCGAGGTTGTAGCAGTTGCCTGTATCTGGACTAAGGCATTTTTCACCTCTGTGGACAGGTTGTCCATTTTGGTGTTCAGGTTTGTGAGTGCCCTTGATGTAGTATCTGCAAAAGAATTAAAAGAGCTTTTCAACTCTTTTAATGTATTGTCCACAGAGGTGACAAGGGTTTGGAACTCATCCCTTGATACATGTGGACTTTGTGTAACCTCTGGGGGAACACATTCATCCCCAGAGTGAGTTCCCGTTCCTGGAACACCTTCTTTCGCCCCTGTATTGATGTTGAGGACAGAAGGATTTCCCTCTAATCCTTGAGCAGAGGCTTTATCAGCTTCAGACTCTATAGTGGTTCTGAGAAGGACATTGTCTTGATCCACTCCAGAGGTGAGGACAAGAGTATCCTTCTGTTGACTCGGAGACTTGTCTAGAGTCTCTCCGTCTTTGTGCACTCTAAGCTCCTCTGAAGAGCTGTTTGGACCTATAGTAGTGTGCGTGGCAGAGGAAACAAATTCCTCTGTAAGGTGTGCTATTGTGGTCTGGGGCGATTGACCACGAACTAAGGGTAAGTCCTTTTGAGAGGACTCCCCTGGAATTGTTTCCCCGGCTAAGATTGGCACAGAGGTAGAAAGAGTTACCTCTGCCCGGTCAGTTTGGGTTGGGGTCGAGCCGTGCTGCTCTTGTTCAATATTACCTTCTACCACTAGACTGGCGGTAATAAATATGTGGGTTGCACTGGGATTTGATTGGGGTTGTGTGCCTCTACTATTCCAGGCATCGTTTCTTGCTTCTGCTTCTGTGGAGCATCCAAGCACTTCTTCTCCATCTATGGTCTCAACCTCTGTTGCTACCCTATTGCTTGGTGCTTCTACCCTGACTTCTGGGCTTTTCCCTAGGTCATCATAGCAAGAGTGAGTCCCAATTAGATGCATGATGTGTGGATGATAAAGACCTTTTCTTATTTGGTTTGCTTCCTCTTCATCAGAATCAACCTCTGAGACTTCTACCCTAGTACCTGTAGTTTCAACCATCTCCTCTGTTGGACCTCCTAACATGGTGTCCATGTCATGATCTTCTGCAGCTACCTCTTCCTCTGGGCTTGCCCTTTGTACATCAAATCCTGGTTGAGTGAAAGGGTTCTGTAGTACTTCCGGAGTTTTAGACTGATTGTTTTGTGGCGTTTGATCATCTTCTTCTAGGTCAGAAGAGATTCTGAAGTCTGCTTCTTCTGTAGAGCCATGGGAAAGGGTTTCTGCAGTCCATCCAGAAGTGTCAAGAGTGTTGGCAAACTCAGGGCGTTGGAGGAAGTCAGAGAAATATCCATGATGTGCATAGTTGAGGGGATTGGGGGATTGCAGAGGTGATTGGTGAACTTCTTCTTCTATCACATCATCCTCTGCTATAGTTTGCATAGGAGAGATAGGCGTTTTGGACTTTTTCTTGCTTTTCCTTCTCTTTGGTTTCGGTGCACTTTCCTCTGAGGTTTTGGATTTTCTTTTCTTCTTTTCCTTTGGAGGAGAGGGAGGTGCAGATGATCCAACCTCTGTTGCATGAGGAGGGGATAGTTGAGTAGCAGAGGTAGAGGTGCCCTCTGTAGTTTTCTTGTGGGTTTTCTTCTTCTTCTTCTTCTTGGGAGTGGTGGCAGAGGTTTTGCTCTTTGTTGAAGGGGATAGAATCGCTTCCCTCTGAGCTTGAAAGTTGGCCTGTACAAGCTGATGTTTGGTCAAAGCTGCAGCCCATTGTTCATCTGACATCCTATCTACAACCCTAGTTCCTAATGGGGCTCCTAGACACGGGGGTGTCACAGGACTCGGTTCTGGAGTCCTATGATCGCGTATGTATTCTAACTTAAGGGTTTTGTCTGTAGCGTATCCCAGAAGTTTCTTTGGCAGATGTCTGCAGAAAGGGTATTCATCTTCGTGCTCTGTTGGGGTGTTTTTGTTCAGGGGGTACATTCTGGCCGTTGGTCCCTCTATTGGCCATTTTTGTAGACGTAGCAGAGGCTCGAGCAGGACACCCATAATTCTTTGATATTGCAGAGGAGGTAGACTTTCGGGTTTTCGTCCTTTGGCCTTCGGAGAGGAGATCCTTCTGTCAATGGTGTTGACCATTTCTTGCATCATGATGGTGGAGTAGTCCAGAGGTAGATCATAATATACCCCGTACATTATGGTAAAGATTTGGTGTGAAGTTTGGTCTGGACTATCCACCTTCCCTGTTAGGCACCGATTAATGATTGAGAAGAGCATATTCCACAGAGGAGGAAGGCGATTTCTTCTGAAATCGTATTCTTTTTCTTAGGGTTGTGTTGTACCCTAAAATTTCAACAAAACGGCAGAGCTCTTCGTCTGTTGGTTCCTCTGCGTATGCCTTTATCCCAAGTAGTCCTCTGGTGGGTAGGCTGAACTCTAGTGAGAACATGGTTCTGTTGAATTTGAGTTCGAGGTGCTCAGATTTGTCTGGTTTGGAGATGTAACCCTTGATTTGTCTATCTGCGGGGTCAAATCTGCTGCTTTTCCAGAATTGATTGAGATATCTGGCAGGGATTTTATTGACAGTTTTGGATAACAAGGGGTAGAGGTAATGGTTTTCCATGATGTGAAGCAGTATGGCGTGTGCTTCCCCAAAAACAGTTTTTGAGGGAACCAAATAGTAGTTGTTTGGTTTCAAAGGTAGAACACGTTCAAAGTGTTCATGGGCAATGAAGTTTTGAAGATGGGTGGTCGAAGCAAAATCTGCTTCATCGCCGGAGTGGTCTTGTTCTATGTTTCTGGCGATTTCTTGGTTTTGTGAGTTCTCAGAATGAGATGGGGAGTTCACCGAAGCGTTGGAGGTGGAAGCCATTGTGATTTTCTTTGAAGAAAGATAGTGGAAATGGAAGTTACAGGTTATTGCAAGGTTCGCCGGAGAAGATAAAGAGAGGAAGTTCGTAAACGTTTAGAGGTTGTGGTAAGTTTGGTTTTATACTGAAGAGATGGTAGAATCTGAAAGGGTAAATATTTGAAAGTGAATAAAATTTGAGATCCGTAATTGAGTACATACGGCTGGTTCAACTTTCCAGGAGAACGTGTGCCACATACGTCCAATCAGAAGATGCCACGTCATTAGTGTCAGAGCACGATTAGATGGCGTGTGCGGCCCATTAATGCTTGGCGCGTGAGCTTTTCTATTTTCAGAAGACTGTCACTCGCAGTACATAACTCGTTCTTTTACAGAATATCCATAAAAGGCTAAGTGTCAGATTCAACAGAGACTCTGTGGTGGAGTGAGCTCTGTGATCTGAACCGTGTCTTTGTGTCTTTTCTGATGCTTGTACCTTTACCAAAAACGTTTGAAAGATCATTGGAGAGGATCGATAGATCTTTAGTACAAAATTTTCATTCACAGAGGCTTTGAGGCTCTGTCGAGGCCAGTAGAGGCTCTGAGAGTGAAAATTTCTCATAACTAAAAATTTAGAGAACTTTTTGATCATCCAAGTTTTTCATTGTGTTAAACACTGTTTTAGGACATATTTGGAAATTTGTGTCCTGGAAAACTGTTTTGGAAAAAGATTTTGTTCGAGAAATACTCTTAGAGTGTCTAGTTTGGGTGACAGAGACTCTTTTTGTGGAGTGAGCTCTTTGCCCATCAGACTTTCTTTCAGTATCCTTGTGTGTGCATTTGTACGTACAAATCCTTAAAGAAGACATTTAAGTTTGATCGACAGAGTTTCCGTATGAAATTTGCAGTTCTAGAGGATCCGGCTTACAGAGGCTCTGTTGAGCTCAGCAGAAGCTCTATGACCTTAAATTTCCCATAACGGAAGGCTCGAAAATCTTTTTGATCATTTCTTGTTTTGAATGTCTTAAACAGTGTTTATAGGACGTATTTTGAAATTTTTGTCCTAGAAAATTGTTTTCAAAAAGGATTTGTACGAGTTACTCACTTTTGGTTTTTCTTTGTTTGGTAAAAACACCTGACTTCTATGAATATGGTTGATCATATATCTTCTTTGGCTCCCCCTTGAATGATCAACCTCTATAGATCACTTCAAGGTCTCCTTCTGCTCCCCCTTGACCTATGCTTGGATCAAATGAGATAAGTTGTGCACATAACATAGGTCAAAGTTATCAGCGGTTCTGTGAAGATTGTCATATTCTGAGCAATCCCACAGAAGCTTTGTTGGTTACATAACTTTTGATGAATTAAGAATTTACATACAGAAGAGGGTTTAACTCATATTTACTTGAAGATCAAATCATACTTACAGAGGGTTTAACTCATGTTAATCATTCCCAACTTACCCACCAAGAAAAGGAATCTTTTCTCATCTAGTGTCTTGGTGAATAAGTCTGCAAGATGGTATTCAGTGGGCACAAAGTGCATTTCGATTGTGCCAAATTCAACATGATGTTTCAGAAGGTGATAACGAATATCGATATGCTTTATTTTTTAGTGCTGTACTGGATTGGCAGAGATTGTTATGGAACTTTTGGAATCACAGAGGATAGGAATCTTGTATATGTTGTACCCATAGTCTTTGAATTGAGTTTTCATCCACAGAACTTGAGAGCAACAGCTAGCAGCAGCAACATATTCCGCTTCTGCTGTAGATGTAGATACACAGTTCTGCTTCTTCGAAGTCCAGCTTACTAGATTACCTCCCAGGAATTGACAACTCCCAGAGGTGTTCTTTCGATCAAGCTTGCATCCTCCATAATCTGAATCTGTGTATGCCTTAAGACCAAAACCAGAGTTCTTTGGATACCAGAGTCCAAGATTTTTGGTCCCTTTAAGGTATCTGAAGATCCTCTTTACAGCAATATAGTGGGTTAGCTTGATATCTTGCATAGAGGCATGTGGCATACATTATGTCAGGTCTACTTGCGGTTAAGTATAAAATAGACCCAATCATACCTCTGTAGAGTTTGCACTCTACAGATGTGTCATTTGGATCTGAGAATAATTTATTTCCAGTGGCCATTGGGGTCTTCATTAAAGAGGCATCAGAGAGGCAGTATTTTGAAAGTATGTCAGAGACATATTTTGCTTGATTTATAAAAATTCACTCTGATGATTGTTTTACTTGGAGTCCGAGGAAGAAAGTTAATTCTCCCATCATACTCATTTCAAACTCACTCTGCATGAGTTTTTCAAAATCTTTGCACTGTTGGGTATTTGTAGACCCAAAAATAATGTCATCCACATAAATCTGTACAAGCAAAATCTCATCACCTTTTATTTTATAAAACAAAGTAGTATCGGTTGTACCTCTTTCGTAATTGTTATCGAGAAGAAAGGTTGAAAGTCTTTCGTACCATGCTCTTGGAGCCTATTTCAGTCCATACAGAACTTTGTCGAGGTAATACACGTATTTTGGGTACTTGGAGCTTTCAAACCCTGGTGGTTGTTGGATGTATACTTCTTCTTGGATTTCACCATTCAGAAAGGCATATTTTACATCCATCTGAAAGACTTTGAAACCTCTGTGGGCAGCGAAGGCTAAGTAGATCCTTATTACTTTGAGCCGTGCGACAGGGGCAAAAGTTTCATCGTAATCAATGCCTTCTTCTTGGCGATATCCCTTGGCCACTAATCTTGCTTTGTTTCTAATGACCACCCCATCCTCGTCCTTCTTGTTTCTGAAGACCCATTTTGTCCCTATGGCTTGTTTCCCTCGTCGCAGAGGTACTAGGGTCCATACTTTGTTTCTCTCAAATTGTAGAAGCTCTTCTTGCATAGCATCTACCCAGTTTGGATCATCTAGGGCTTCAAAGATTCTTTTTGGATCGATCACACTTATAAAATTTGAAAAGAAACAAAAATTAGCATTGGCTGATCTTGTCTTGACCTTTTCAGAAGGGTCGCCAATTATGAGACTTGGAGGATGGCTTTTCGTCCACTGTGTTGTTCTTGGAAGATGGTCATTTGAGTCATCAAGATTAACTTTTGTGGTTGCATACTGCGGTTCGTGTGCAACTTCTGTTGTTGATGGTTCTTCTGTGCTTATGCTTGGTTCTTCAGCTTGTGGGAGGATTGGAATGTGAGTTAGAATTTGTTCCTCTGTGGAAGTAGAGAGTGAGTCTTCATTTTCCTCTGGTATTGATTCCTCTGTAGTCGTTGGAGTAGGTATTTTAGGAGCCTCTGTTATTGAATCTTTGGTCGTTTCATCTTCTGTTGGCTCCCCCTCAACACGTGCATCTGTATGATTCACAGAAGAGGATGAAGTATTTAATGGACCAGTTAGAGATATACCTGACTCAGACTGGTTTGTAGAAGATATTTCTCTAGAGGCTCTGATGGCTCCAGCAGAGGGATCAATATCATCATGGAACATTTCTTCAAATAGAAGATTTAGGTCTTCTTCTCTTATTTTTGAAATGCCAGAGGATTCCTTCTTTAGACCGAGTTCTGAACTGATTTGTTCAAAAGTCTTTTGAAATGAATCGTCAAAAGATACATTGATGCTTTCTATGATGGATCGAGACTTCAGAAGGTACACTCTGTAAGCTTTTGAAGTGGCAGAGTATCCTATGAACTTTCCTTCATCTGCTTTCACCTCAAACTTTCCTCTTGCTTCTCTATCATTTAAGACAAAGCACTTGCTTCCAAATACATGAAAGAATTTGATGTTTGGTCGCCTTTTGTTGATCAAATGATAAGGTGTCTTGATGTTCCTCTTTACAATGGTTGATCGATTTTGGGTGTAGCATGCGGTTGATATTGCTTCTGCCCAAAAAGACATTGGTAATCCACATGCTGTCAGCATAGTTCTTGCAGCCTCCACAAGCATGCAGTTCTTTCGTTCAACCACGCCATTTTGTTGTGGGGTGCGTGCAGCAGAGAAGTTCTGTGAAATGCCTTCTTCTGTAAGATAGGTTTCAATGACAGAGTTTTTGAACTCTGTACCATTGTCGCTTCTTAGTTTCTGAATCCTGCACTCATACAGAACTTGGATTCTTTTCATTAAATTTATCAGAATGTTTGGAACATCTGATTTCTTTCTGACAAATTCAACCCATGTAAATCTTGAGTATTCGTCGATCAAAACAAGTATATATTTCTTGCCACCTAGGCTCTGTGTAGCGATTGGACCGCAGAGGTCGACATGAATCATGTACAGAGGCCTAGTGCAAGATATATCAGTTTTGCCTTTATGGGAAGCTCTTTTGAGTTTTCCCATTTCGCAGGCAGAGCACAAGTGATCTTTATTAAACTTAACATTTGGCAGACCTTTGACTAGATCAAGTTTAACGAGTTTATCTAGAGTATGAAAGTTTAGGTGGCAGAACCTGTTGTGCCATAACCAGGCCTCTTCGCTTTTACAGGCTACAAGGCAGAGCTTGTCTTCTTTGTTCTTGGCACAGAAGTTCATCAGGTAGAGATCGCCTCTTCGTTCGGCTCGCAAAAGTTCGACTCCTTTTGAACATCACGTCGAAACCCGTATCGCAGAGTTGGCTAACACTGAGAAGATTGTGTTTAAGGCCATCCCCATATGCAACTTTGCATATGGATATGTTCTTCTTCTTGATGACTCCGTAGCCTTTAATGTACCCCTTTTTGTTGTCTCCAAAGGTCTCAGATCCACCATCGTGTTTTTCTTTGTATGTGGATAGTAGACCTCTGTCGCCAGTCATGTGCCGCGAGCATCCGGAGTCTAGATACCAGATCGGCACATACTGCTTCTGCAAGACAATCAGAGAGTTTTAGGTACCCATATCCACATGGGTCCAACTTTGTTAGGGGTTTTCATGTTTGCCTTAGCATTCTTGGACTTTGCTTTAGCTTCTGTTGAAGAAACATTCTGTTTCTTCTTACCCTTGAATTTAGCATTCTTGTTGGGTATAGAGAGTAAACAATGTGGATTTGTGAAGTGTTGGCTTAATTTATGCATGAGATCAAAGCAATGAAAATAATGAATGTGTGAGGAGATTTTCTTGAACTTTTCATTGAAAACATTAAATGGGGGCACAGAGGCATTACATTCTACCCTAAAATTTGACTTCCTATTACAAGAAGACCTATGTGGGCTAGATTGTTGTTTGCAAAATCCTTTGTTGAGAGCAGCCTTCTGTGGACCCCTTCTGTGGTGAACTTCTGCAGGTTTCACTGTCACCGAAGAAAAAGATTTGTCATTTTTAGCCCATTTACCCTTCTGTTGCCATGTTAGTTTTTCTTTAATAGGCTTTAAGGATTTTAAAATCTTTGAACTTGTTGGATTTAGAGAGGACATAGCCTTTTGTTGTTTAATTTTCTCAAGCTCAAAAGAGGTTTTGGCTTGTATACACATGTCCAAAAAGGCTGGACAGATAGAAACTCTTGTGATTTTCTCCTTGGGAGGAATAGTTATGTTAAGAACTCCAGAGGGTAGTTTAAAATCCTTTGTGTCACAAGGTCCTATCTCTGACTTAGAGTCAGTCTCAGGTTCGTCAGAGGATGAATCATCCTCATATACAGAGGTTGAGTCACTTAGTTCTCTTTCGACAGTGGCTGGACTTTCAGAGCATGTGCCATACTCACTTTCTTCCTCTTCTAAGGGACTATCTTCTAAGTCAATAGAAGTCTCTGATACGGTTTCTTCAGAGAGATTTTGATCGACAGAATGTGTACATAAATTTTCGAAAAAGTTGTTTTTCCCAATTTCTATCAACTCTTTTTCATCTGAAACGTTAGGCTTGAACTCAGGAGCCTCTGTCGATAATTTCTTTCCAGAGTTTATTATGCAGACAAAGGCAACCTGTGTTTGAGTCTCGGGTTTACCAAACTTGAAGATTCCTATCTGATCTTGAGTTTTCAGATATTTCTTAGGTTTGGATTCTCTTTTGACAGAGATTGAAGGTGACAAATCTGTGTTTTCAAACCACACATTTGTCATCTTCAGAGGTTTCCTTATGTGGGGTTCCCCAGAGACTTTTCGCCTTTTGCTAACAAAGAGTAGATTTGGAAAACCAGGTTTTCTTGTTCTTCCAGTGAGAAATAGAGATGACAAAGATTTGTTTCTTTTGTTTCCGGTGTATGGATCTATATCACAGAAGCCAATTCCCCGTCTCCCTATTTGTGTGTTAATTTTCTCGTATACCGTCTGTGCATCTTGGTATTTCTTAATTAAAAGATCTCTTCTGAGTAAATCTTGACAGAGGACTTCTCTTTCCTTTTGAAAATAATGTTTAAGAGCTAGAATGTTCATTCTGTCGGTCTCAACGTCCACTAGTTTTTTTGATTTTGTTTTTAATGCAGAGTTAAGTTCAGAAATCTTTTCTTTCAAAGGATTTAGGTGTTTGTTCCAATTTGTTTCAATTTCTTCCTTTTCTTGAAAGATTTTGGCCTTTTCTTGAGTGAGAAGTCTAGCTTCTCTCTCAAAGAAGGTAAGCTTCTTTCGCAGGTCTTTTTAAGTTCTGTATATTCAATGTTTAGTTTGAGCAAATCAGCTTCTGCTTGACTAGAGTTAGAGTTAGAAGTGGATACCTCACTATCGGAGTCGAATGAGCTGACCTCTGCCATTCCATAGAACAAGGCATTTTTGTCGCCTTCATCAGATGATTCGTCTGACAGCCAGTTCTCCTGATTCACCATTAGTAACTTCTGAGCATAAAACTACGCTTTCTTTTTGTAGTAAGCAGAGTCCCTCTGTGGGCGGTTGGATTTGCTCCTGCAGTCAGCGGCATAATGACCTGACTTGCCACAGTTAAAACATCCTTGGTTCTGGGAACCGTTGCCAGCTCTGTCGTCCGACCTCTGTCGGCCACCACCTCTTTCAGTTCTACATTCATTGGCGTAGTGGCCTGGCTTTCCACAGTTGTAACATACTTGGTTCTGTGGAGTGTTGCCAACTTTATCATCTGACCTCTGTCGGTCACCATCTCTGTCAGTCAACCTCTGTTGGTCGCTACCTCTGTCGTTCCTTTCATTTGACCCTTCTCTTCCTCGATCATCTCTTCCATAGCGTTCATTACTAGACTTCTTCTAGTAACCTCTGCTGAATTCCCTTGTCAAAAGGGCCAACGATTTAGCAATAGAGGCCATTGATGTTTCTTCTTCTTCCACCACCTCCTCATCTTCACTATCAAGATTTTCTTTTTCTTCTCTTTTTTTACCTCTGCAGCTTTCTCCTTTGGCTTCTCTCTAGCTTCTGTGGTCTTACCGACCAGTGCAAGAGGTGCACTGATTTGTGCTTTTGCTTGTGCGATTTGAGGCTCTTGGGCTGCCAATGTTCCATAGAGATCTGACAGAGTCCAGGAGTCTAAGTCCTGATTTGTTTGCAGAGACATGGACAACTGGAGCCATTCTTCATTTAGACTCTTTAGGAACATGACGTTGTTTTCTTCAGAAGTTCTGTGAATCCCGAACTTCTTGCACTTATTGATTATAGAGTTAAACCGATCATATGTTGTCTGCAGAGATTCAGTCTACAGAGCTTTGAATGCATAGTATTCATTTATGCATTGGGCTCTGCGGTTCTTCTGAGTTTTGGCCCCACCCTCCAGTTGTTTTTCCAGTTCCTTCCACAGATCGTATGCAGACTCACACGCATCTAGGGATTGGAAAAGGTCATTGGGTATGGCCATTATCAGAAGTCTCTTTGTTTTCTGAGCAACCTCATATTTTGCCCAATCAGGTTCGGACCACTTATCCTTGGTCTTTGGTTTCTCGTACGCAGGAACCTCAGGAGTGTCACCTGTGGCAGGAATACGTGGTACTGTGACCATGGGAACGAAAGGAGGATTGTTGATAAAGTGCATGAGTTCTTTGTCAGTGCCCTCGAAGAAGTGAATCATTCGTATCTTCCCCTGAGGGTATTCATCTCTGAGTAGTGTGGGTGGCTTGGTTAAGGAACCAGCGGTGAAGAAGTTGTTTGAACTTGTCATCTTGAGAGAGTGATAATTCCAGAAAATAGGGTAAGCTTTCTGAAAGCTTTGAGCAGTGTACTAAAATGGAGATTTAACTGTAGTAACAGGTTCTGTAAGTATACCAAAGTCGAACAGGTCGAGAGTGGCAGAAAAACAGAAGGAATGAAGAACAGGTTAATATCAGTCCAAGTTTCTACCAAAAATCATTGTAAGAGTGGATCACTTGATATAGAAAATCAAGGCAGGCTCTGATACCAATTATTGGTTCCTGTTTAGCTTAACAATGATGATTCTATCTAATTAGTTCAAACAATATATAATGCGGAAGCGTTTTAACGAACTAACAGATATTATGACGTAGAATAACACACAATATCAAATACAAGAAGTGTAAATAAGACAGATAAATAGCTCAATGATTTACTGTATTTGATATAATAAAAACACCAAGAACACCGAAAGGTTTGACAAGAAACTTCTCAAAAGGTGTGTGTGTTGTGTAAAAAGCTTAATAGAAAAGTTCACATGAACCTTCTATTTATACTACTTCTAAAGGGGACAATAAGGACTGAAGGTACAAAGACACTATTGAGGAATAGTAGCTGGAAGGTACAAAACACTATTCTGGAATTGTTGCAGATACAACGTTCATTAAATGCTTCGTATTCAGCTTTAGGCGGAAACCTATCAGAGTTTGACACGTGGAGTTGTCAGGTCACGCCTTTGTACGATTGATCTTCAGAACCTTCGAATGGCAGATATTGTAAGAAGCATGTTCGTCCTTGTTTAGATCTTTTGCGTAGATCTTCTTTTTACCACAGAAGCTCTGTCAAGTATGACAGAAACTCTGTGGCCGTGTCCGCTTAGAAGAGTCTTCTGTTGTTTCTTCACTTCGGTCTTCTTGATTAACCCGGCAGAGCCTCTGTCGAAGACTTCTGTCTTCTCGGTTACTCGGCTACTCGGCAGAGCCTCTGTTGGTGTCGATACTTAGTCTATTTTTCCAATACTTCTATTTATCATAAGGATTGGAGCTAACAGTTATCTTTTGAGGTAGCTCACTAGACCTCATGGTCTAACCCTCGCTTTTCCAAAACTAAACCTTTTTCAGGGAAGCTGATAGTAGGAAGCTACGGTAAGAGTAAGGAGCAAAGTTAGAGGGCGGATGCTTCTAGAGATAGTGACTTCAATTATGCTGCGTAGACTTTTATTTAGTTTTATTCTCAGTTGTGTATAGGTTGTTTCCGCCAACCTAGTTTTTGAGACATTTGTATGCAAATTTTGGGACCCATTGTTGGGAGGTTTTATATTCATGCTATGTTATGCTTCTATCTTGTTTGGGTCGTTGTGTTTTTAGTGAAGTACATTACTCCATCAGTACTAGAAAAAGATCCCTTAAGACAATAAATGAGACACACATCTATGAGTCCTCCTTATTCCTTATGTTTTAATACTTAGCAATTTTCTTTTGTTGCTTTGTCATCATCAAATTGGGGGAGATTGTTGATCCAAACTCTCTCAGTGATTTGACGACGACCCTTAGAATACTTAGTGAAAATTGCAATTAGCATTTGTATGTATTAATGTTTCGCCATCAGCGATAATAACAATGTTTTATCAGCGATAACTTGAGTCTGTTCATTATCGCTGATGATCGCTGATCATTTCAAATGTAATAGTGTTGATTGTAATCCCTGAAGACAAGGCTCGCGACTAAGAAGTTCATCGCTGACATCGAAGACAAAGTTGATTAACAAAGACAAGTCTACTCCTGATCTGATGCGGGCATCAGTGAAACCAAGACAAGTATACACGTGCGACAAATCAAGAGTAAAGCTTCAGCGATAGCTGACTTTCATCAGCTCTCCCTGATGGAAGACCTCCTCAGCGATCGCTGATCATGAAGCTTGTTACTCAAGATTTGTTTGTCTTATCTCATTGCAAAAAGTACGGATGGTCAGAAGAAGCATGCTTTTGTCCAAGATCGTACAACTACTCTGACATCTACACTGTTCACCATACTGCCCAAAGCATGTCTTGATAAAAGTCAGAAGCATGCACCCAATTAGATGCTGACACGTGTAAAGTGCTTCTGCCATGCATTTAATGCATGGGGTATAAATATGAGCAATACCCCTTCATTTTGAAGGATCTCCCTGAACTACTTAGTACGTAGAAAACCTATGTTTTTCTATATCTGCTTTTCTCTCTAGTTTCTTAGTGCAAGAACTCATAGTGATTCTCAAGTTTGTTTAGATTAGGTTTACTTAATCTTATTCCGCAACAAACTGTAAATTGTGTTTGATTTATCATTAAACAATTTAGAAAACTAAAAACTTGTGTTTGTATTTGTTAGCCCCAGGTATCTGTTATGTAAAAGTATTGAAAATAGTTCAAGTCAGAAGACTAACAGAGATCAGACAGAAGACTTGGAAGAAGTTCATCAAGAAGACCAACAGAGCTCAGCAGAGCTCTGTCGGATCCAACAGAGCTCTGTCGAAGACTTCCAACAGAAGAACAAGTATTTAACAGAAGACCAACAAAGCTCTTTCAACAGAGCTCTGGTGAAGTAAAGACCTCTGTGAGCCTAAGTCTCGTAGGAAATCCTAAGTGTTAGACACGTGTCCATACTTTCCACGTATGCCCTAAGGATTGGAGACACACCTTCCACGTGTCATTCCAGGGTACGATAGTACACTGTCTATGCTTTATCATGGCTATAAATAGTGAGGTAGTGGAACAAACAATTGTAAACTTTGGGAAGAGTAGTTTTTTCCACAATTGTTTAAGCACACACTGCAGCAATCCCGAGCACTACCTCCGTACGATATTGTTGTTCTATGAGATTTCCGAACACACTTGAACATGTTCTTGGTGTGATTCTTTATCAATATATGAGCAGCTTTTATATCTGATCCTGTTATCATTTTACTGTTCAATATTTGATTCTCATATTTCATTTATCGTTTACACAATCACTCATTTTAATGGCTTTATTTAATATGCTTTCGCTGTCTATTTCACTACCATTAATATGATACAAAGTGAATCTGGGAACCTACAATTGGTATCAGAGCATCTTTGGTTTTCTTAAACCAAACGATCCAATCTACCAAGGTTGACTCACTGTTGTTGATTGTGTTTGTGTGTCTTTAAAAGCTTCATTACATACTCTGTTTTTTACTGCTTCCTAGTCTAAACAAGCTTTCATGGCTCATATAACTGTGTTTAAAGCTTTCTAGCTTAGTTTAAACGTTTCTCTTAGAAGTTATTGTTCCATTAGTTACTGTTTAAAACTCATCTCTGAGTTGAAAATCTTTTTGTAACAACTATACTCTGTTTAAAAAAAATGGCGAACAACGGTATAAATGCTATCTATACTGCTGGTTCTTTAACAAAACCTCCTACTCTTCTGAGAGATGAATATGCTCAGTGGAAGATCAGGATGGTTAACTTTTTCGATGGTATGGATAAAGACTTAATGCGATCTGTCACGGACGGACCATACCAACCCATGGTTTTTGTTACTCGTGTACCCGCAACAAGAACTACTGCTGAGATTCCAGCTCATTATGAGATTAAAACCACAGGTTTTACTGATGAGGAAAATCTAAAAATGGAAAATGATCTTAAAGTAGTTAGACTACTGATAATGGCCATTCCAAACGAAATATTTCAAGAACTAGATTCATGTGTTACTGCTAAGGAAATCTGGGATCAACTTCTTAACCAACTTGAGGGTGGTATCAAGACCCAAAAGAACAGAAGGACCCAATGTATAAATGAATACAACGATTTCAAGGCACTTCCTGAGGAAACCTTACCACAAACCTACAACATATTTAATGTGTTGATCAACAAATGCAAAAAATGTGGGGTTGTTAGGTCGAAGGAAGATAACAATGTTCTGTTTTTGAAAAGTTTGAATGATGAATGGTTAAATTTGTCCATGTCTTTACAAGCCAACCAGGACTTAGATGCATGGTCTCTAACAGATGTGTATGGCACTTTGGCCGCACAACAGAAGGATGTTGTCAAGCAAAAGGCAAATCCACCATTGCAGGCCCAATCGCTTTAGTTTCTGATTCTAAGAAAACCACATCAGAAAAGTCCAACAGAGAGAGTTCAAACAGAGAGAAAAAGAAAGATAAGTCAGTTAAAAAGAAAGGAAAGAAAAGTTTAGTTGCAGAGAGTGATACAGAGGAAAGCTCATCAAAGGATGATGACATTCAAGCTTTTGCTCAATCTCTTGCTCTAATAACTCAACAATTTAACAAGAGATTTGGCAATAAGTTTGACAGAAGAGGTAGATATGAGAGAAAAGAAGACAGAAGAGAATACGCTGCAACAGAACAAAGTAACAACAGAGTTACCACAGAACAAAGACAACCTCCACAAAACAGAAGAGAAAATCCACCAGCACAACAGAAGGCCGATGCTGCTCAACCCATCAATCAGAATGATGGACGTTGCTTCAGATGTGGCAAACCTGGGCACTTCTCTGTTAATTGTAGAGGCAAACTGGTAAAAGACCAGGACTACTACAAGAACAAATACAAGTACAACTACAGAGAAAGAAGCTACGTGGCTGAAATGGAGAACTGGGTTTCTGATTCATCCTCTGATGATGAACCAGAACAAGCCAACTTTTGTGGAGTTGCTGTGGATGATGAAAGTTTAGAAAAAGCTGTTGACTGGATGACTGGAGAACCAGAAATAACGAAGGGAACAACAGAAGAAGAAGATCTAGCTCATGCATTTGCTCTTACTACGACAGAGTCTGACGACAGAGCGCTGGAGACCACCAGATCCAGTGCCAAGGTATGCTTATCTGAATCCAAGTCTGACTCAGAATTAGAAATGCATGTTTCTATGCTGAATGAGGAATTTCAACTTCTTAAACAAAAACTTTCTGAAGAAAAAGAGCTAAGAAAACTAGCTCAGAAGGATCTATCCTTTTACAAGAGAGAGAAAACTCTCATGGAACAAGAAAAGGAAGAAATCTTCAAAGAAAAATCTGAGCTAGAAATCTTGCAAAAGAAGAAAGAGAGCCTGTTTTCTGACAGAATTAACGAATATGAAAACGTTTTGAAACAGAAGTCTGAAAAATTAAAAAATCTGAAACAGAGAGACTTAATTCTGTTGCTCTAACTGATTATTTTCAAAGAGAAAGGGAAATTCTGCATCAATCTCTACAGAGAAAAGAAATTCAGATTAAAAAGTACCAGGATGCACAAGATGTGCACATCAAGATAAATTCACAGATGGATACGCAAGGTCTTGGTTTCTCTGACCTTGCTCCCTATGACGAAAGGAAGAAGACATCTATGTCCTCTGCCTTTTGTGTTGGGAAAATCCAAGAGGACGTGATATCTGGTAATGCTGTTTTCAAAAGAACCAAAACTTCAGATGCTTTCTCAAAACAAAGAAATCTTGACTTTAGGAACGTCAGCTATAATTTTTCTGATCATCAAAAGGTTTTAAAACCATCCTCAGAATTTATTCTTGATCAAGGAAGAGCTAGAATCATACTTCCTAACTCTGTCAAGGATTTGGATACAAAAGAGATTTTTAACTTCAACTCATTCAAAGGAGAGAAGTCTGTTACTTCTGTGATTGAGTCCTCTGTTGAAATACCACAGAGCAAACTCAATCCAGAAGCTCCCGTCTTCTCTTCTACCCCTGAATCCATAAGAACATCTTTTGAGGAAGATTTGTTGAAAGTTATCAAGGAAAATGTTGTTTCAGATTCTTTAAAGCCAAGGTTGAGAAGGTTCAGAACTGTCAAAACAAATATCTCTGTCATACCCATTGAAACGAAAACCTCCGACAGAGCCACTAGAGACTTTCTAGGCTCTAACAGTGACTCTGACTCCGAGGTAGATGAACAGATTTTTTGTGGTCAAAAGAAAATTTTACACAAGTTAAAGCAGATACCGATAAAATCTACGGATCTAAAAGATGATGTTTCTTTCTTCAAGAAACAATCAAGATTTATATCGGTAACTGAGTTTAACAACAAAGGTTTCAAGATTCTTGCTTCTAAAGCAGTAGAAGTGGAGAAGAAAGAGAAAAACAAAAGTGTTTTTGTAAACCCAAATGTTCCTCTTGCATTCAAACCAGTAAAGTTCACACCAGAACAGAAGGGAAAATGGATAGCAAACAACAGATCTATTCCAAATTCTGGTGTAAATCAAAAGGGAAATCCTTTCTGGTCAAATGAATCTATTCCAAAGAGCTTCGTGTCAACAGAGTCTGTTTCTAGGAATAACAGTTTTAAGAAACAGAACCGGGACAGATTGTATGCAAAGACATCTGGTCCTAAAATCTTTCAGAATCAAGCACCATTCAAACAGTTTTTGAATAAAAACAATGTGCATCAGTCATGTTCCATCAACTGCAATTGTATTCAACTGTTACTAAAATTGCAAAATCATCTGAATGGTCCCCACTGTGTTCTGAATAAGTCGGTTCAAAAGAAAAATCTTAAGACTGTTCAGAATACACAGAGGAAAACCTCTGGCACACCATCACAGTATGGAAAGCCCAAAAGAAAGTCTGTCAACCCACCTAAGCCTAACAGGAAAGGACCCATTATGCAATGGGTACCTAAAAGGAACTAATCTGTCTTGTAGAAACCTCATGTTCAGATCTGGTACTTGGATTCTGGATGCTCCAGGCACATGACGGGGAATAAGGAGCTGTTAACTTCTTTTAAGAACAAGATGGGAAGTGCAGTAACCTTCGGAGGAGACAATGGCAGACAGATTAAAGGTTATGGTACATTAGTAAATGGTGGTGTTTCAGTCTCTGAAGTTGCTTATGTTGAAGGATTAAATCATAATCTTCTCAGTATAAGTCAACTCTGTGATCACGGATTTGATGTCAATTTCAGGAAGAAATATTGTTCCTTGTTACTTTCCGAGTCTGGTCAAGAACTTTTAAGAGCTGACAGAAAAGGCAATCTTTACAAAATGAATTTTAAACCAAACCAAAACTCTACAACAGAGAAACTTTGTTTAGTGTCTTTGAAAAATAAAGATGCCTGGCTCTGGCATAAAAGATTTGCCCATTTGAACTTTCAAAACCTTGACAAGCTCGTGAAACTGAAACTAGTAAAAGGACTACCTTCTCTGAAGTTTGACAAAGACCATATCTGTTCTGCTTGTGAACTGGGTAAGATGAAAAGATCTTCACATAGAACAAAGAGTGATCATAGTTGTCCCAGACCTTTGCATATGCTTCACGTGGATCTCTGTGGTCCAATCTCCGTGCAAAGTCTGTCGGGCAAGAAGTATATCCTTGTTTTAATTGATGAATATTCTAGATATACTTGGATTGAGTTCATCAGAGTAAAATCTGATGTCCCAAAAATTTTGATAAGTTTGTTGAGAAGGATACAGGTTCTGTTAGGATTAAAAGTGCAAAAGTTGAGAAGTGATAATGGGACAGAATTCAAGAATGCCAAAATTGATACCTACCTATCAGAGGAAGGTATTTCCCAGAACTTTTCAGCTGCAAGAACTCCATAACAGAATGGAGTTGTGGAAAGAAGGAACAGAACGCTGGTAGAAGCCGCCAGAACCATGTTAGCTGGCTCTGTCCTTCCAATGAACTTCTGGGCAGAAGCAGTCTCAACAGCCTGTTTTACCCAAAACAGAGCTGTGATAGTAAAGAGATTTAAGAAGACTCCTTATGAACTCATCAACAATAGAAGACCAAACGTGAAATTCTTTCATGTTTTCGGTTGCAAATGTTACATATTGAATGACAGAGATCAACTGGGAAAGTTTGATAAGAAAGCAGACGAAAGAATCTTTATTGGTTATTCCTTAACCTCTAAAGCCTACAGAGTCTACAACTCTAGATGTCGGGTCATTCAAGAAAGTGTAAATGTGTCCTTTGATGAAAGCACATCGAGCTCCTCTGATCGTAAATCAACAGAGGGGACAAAGACAGAACAGAGGAAGACAAGTTCTTCAAAGACAAGGGAAGAAGATATAAATCTTATGTTCAACGACTTTTTCAATGATGATGATTCCTCTGATAACGTCAACAGAGGAGATCAAGCTCAGAACTCAACAGAACAAAATCTGACAGGTACATCTCTCACTGGTCCCTCCAATATTTCACCATCTACTTCTCTGTCTACAGGAGTGATACAGAGAAATGAGGAACCACATCAGAACGAGAGAGGACCTGAACAAGAGCCATCATCACCTTTGCTAACTAATATTGGCAAAGACTCCTTGTTTGAAAGTCCATCTTCACAAAGCCCTGTTAATAACTCTCAGAGCAATGAGGCCACTCTTCAGAGTTGTGTGCCACAGAGCCCTGGTCCCAACCTACAGAGCTCTGACGCTGAAGTTCGTCTTTTCACATCAGAAGCACAAACCCCGCCTATTGTCCATGCTCCCATGACACGATGGACAAAGGATCATCCTCATCATCTTATCATTGGTGCTGCTGAAGATGGTGTGAAGACTAGATCGGCCACAATCAATGAAGCTTTCTTCGTGAACTTTTTAAGCATGATTGAGCCGAAGAAGATTTCTGAAGCCCTAGAGGACCTAAATTGGATCGAAGCTATGCAAGAAGAGCTTCTGGAATTCGAAAGAAATAAAGTTTGGTCCTTGGTTCCACTCCCAAAAGGCAAAACGACCATTGGAACCAAGTGGGTGTTTAGAAACAAAAAGGATGAAGATGGGATTATCATCAGAAACAAAGCCCGTCTGGTTGCAAAGGGATACAGACAGGAAGAAGGAATTGACTATGACGAAACCTTTGCACCTGTGGCTAGGCTAGAAGCCATCAAAATCTTCCTAGCATATGCTTCTCATAAGGGTTTTAAGGTCTACCAAATGGATGTCAAGTCTGCCTTTCTGAATGGCAAACTGCAAGAAGAAGTTTATGTCCAGCAACCACCTGGTTTTGAATGTTCAGAGTTTCCAGACCACGTTTACAAGTTAGACAAAGCTCTGTACGGCCTTAAGCAAGCTCCCAGAGCCTGGTATGAAACTCTGTCCAAAGTTCTGTTGGTCAATCACTTCGAGAAAGGTACAGTCGATAAAACTCTATTCTTTAGAAGATATAAGAATGATATACTTCTGGTACAAATATATGTTGATGATATTATCTTTGGGTCTACAAGGCAGGAGTACTGTGATAAGTTTGAAAGTTTAATGAAAAGCGAATTCAAAATGAGCATGATGGGAGAACTTTCTTTCTTCCTTGGTTTACAAGTTAAACAATCAGACAGAGGGACTTTCATAAGTCAGTCTAAGTACATCTCTGAGATGTTGAAAAAGTATAAGCTCAATGATTCAAAACCAATGAAAACTCCTATTGCCACTGGAGTTAAGCTTGACTCTGATCTTAATGGTGAACCAACAGATGTCAAGTACTACAGAGGCATGATAGGGTCACTTCTGTACTTAACTGCCAGCAGACCTGATATAATGTTTGCAACCTGTCTCTGTGCCAGATTTCAGGCTAATCCAACAGAAACTCATTTAACTGCTGTCAAACGTATTTTTAAATATCTGAAAGGGACTCAATTTTTGGGTCTATGGTATCCTCTTAACTCTGGTTTCGAGCTTGTAGCTTATACAGATTCAGACTATGAAGGATGCAAGAATGACAGAAAGAGTACTTATGGTAGCTGCCAACTGCTTGGAGATAAGTTGGTGAGTTGGACATCCAAGAAACAGAACTGTGTCTCAACTTCTACAGCAGAAGCAGAATATGTTGCTGCTGCTAGTTGTTGCTCTCAAGTGATATGGATGAAAACTCAACTCAAAGATTATGGTTTGGAGTATGGTAAAATTCCAATTCTATGTGACTCCAAGAGTGCCATTGCCATAACTGCAAATCCAGTTCAGCACTCAAAGACTAAGCATATCGACATAAGGTATCACTTCATAAAGGATCATGTTGAAAAAGGGACTATTGAAATGTACTTTGTTTCAACAGACTTCCAGCTTGCTGACTTGTTTACAAAAGCCCTTGATGAAAGGAGATTTAACTTCCTAATCAGCAAACTGGGTATGCTGAACTTGTCCTCCTAACTCTGTTCAAAATCAACAGAGTCTCTGATGTTCCTACCAGAGCTCTGTCAAATAGTTGGGTAGGCTAGTTCAACAGAACTCTGTTGTTCACCAGAATTCTGTCACGCATACTTTTTAATCTCTTTGAACATTCTGTTTGTATATAAAGTATTGTCTGTACAAAGTTTTGTTTTAACCTCAATTTTCTAGGGGGAGCTTTAAAAAAAACTACATGGTTTTAGGGGGAGCAAGTGAGAACTTATTTTTTCAAATCAAAAGACTTTGCTTGATCTTTGCTATCAAATATTTTTGAAGGAGGAAGGAAAATCTGTTCTGATGAAAACCTTTGATAATGTCAAGAACTTCCCAGAACTCTAACATCTCACCAGAGCCTCTGTTGCTTCTCATCAGAGTTCTGTTGTTTGTCTAAAGATCTGTCTCTGTTCTTTTCCTTCCACATCAGAACAGAATTTTAAATGTTTTAAAGGTAAAGATGCAACATCTTGGGCTAATAAGAAATGAAGAGTTCACTCAACAGAGGCAACTTAACAAAGCTCCATCAGAGCTCTGTTAGTTTGTTCTGCCACGTCATCAGAGACGCGGGTCACTCTTTGAACGTCAACAACCTGTCACCCGCACATCTCTAACCGTGATGGTTTACTTGCACGAAAGTTGTCAGGCATAAATCCACGTGGCAATCTCTGATTGAAAGATCAACCGTCAGCTGTTCGCACGTTCTTACTGTAGCGGCCGTTCCACTATTCAAAACTCGAGTACCTACAGTACCTATGATCGTGATCCAGCCATTCATTCTTCATATAAATACCCATTTCCTTTAAACCATTTCATCTCTTACGATTTCTGAGTATTCAAACTTTTGATCAATCTTTCCCTCCTTACTCAAACCTTCAAGAACCCAAACCTCCAACAATGGAACAACCACAACATTCTGCAGATTCAAGCAGAATAGGCCTTATTGATCACATCAATATTCTTCCATACAAACTTGCAGAAAACAATCATCGACTAGATCCAAACCCTAGCCTTTACCTACCCCAATACCACATTCTTCTAGAGTTCTTCAGGAACTCTGAAATCTTCAAAGCCCTAACTGACTTTGACGATAATGTTCCTGAGCTATACATTCGTCAATGGTGGACTACCTGCCAGTTTATAGAAGAAAGAGATGGAATCATTGGCAACGTCGAGGCTGAAACAGAAGGAGGTTCAGGAACTATCAGAATAGGAGCTAAAACCCTGCGGAGAACCCTTGGAATGAAGACAATAGAACAGCTTGAAATAGATGCCTATGAGAAGCCCCCAAATGCTGTTGTTCTTCTTGAGTTCATACGATTTCTAGGTTACAACAAAGAGATCGACAGAATCGGCGCTTTCAAAAGACAGAACCTACCGCCTTTCTGGAACTTCATGTTCTCCACCCTGAACCGAACCCTTACAGGAAAGTCTGGCAGTCAAGATCAAGCCACTACGGAAATCCTACAAATCATGTATGGATTATTCTTTCAAAGGAACCTCGACTACGAAAGCATTCTCTACGATGATCTTCTCACAGCCGTAAAACTCAAAACCACTGCTATCGCCAAAGGAGGTGAAGTTGGGAAACACAAATTCCTAAAGAACATCAAGTTTCCAAGATTCATCAGCTTAGTGATCAGAAGAGCGTTTGATCGTCTGGAGTTGACCCAACAAGGAAATACCTTCAAGAACTGGGTAATGTCCAGATTCCATCCCACCACTTCAGGCGACTACCCCATCATTCGACGCGTTCCAGGTACAATGCTTTCTCTAATCTCACCGGACCACATCTATGTCCAAAACTATCAGAGTGCTGCTCAACCACAAGAACCTGTGGTGAGAACCCCAGCATACTTAGGTCCTGAACCAGAGTTAGAAATCATGTGTGAGGAAATAGCAGAAGAAGAAAGACCAGAGCGAAGAGTACCCGAAGAGGGGTCTTCCTCTAGAGTGATGATGGAGGAGGAAGTACAGAACAGAGCATCCCCTATGGAGGTTGTTCATGAGGAAGAAAGGGAAGTTACAGAGGAGATGGCAGAGAGTTCGCATCCCTCTGATAACCGTGAGATACATGTGATAGAGAGTACACCCGAGCGTTCTTTATCCATAGAATCCGAGAGAGAGGAGAGTTTAGAAGAAGATGTTCAGCCTGTGAACACACATGTGTGTTTTTCCAGCCCAACTCCCAGTGCAAGCACATCATCTATCCATGAGGATCTAGCTCAAATGGATATTGAAACAGAGGTGCACACCTCGAACCTAGGGATGGTAACGGGGCGGGTTTGGGGCGGGTATCCCCTTACCCGGCCCCGGCCCCGGTTTCGGCTTCCACCACCCGGCCCCGGCCCCGGTCCCCGGCGGGTACGGGAATTAGCCACCCGTCCCCGGTCCCCGGTGGGGTCAACCCCGGTCAACCCCGGTCAAACACCCGGTCAAAGACCCGGTTTATGCAACTTGAATGGTTGTTTTTTTCCCCAATTTTGACAAATTACAATAAATAATAAAACATAATAATAGAAACATTGTTTCAAAAGTCCAATTTCAAACACACAAGTAGTTTAAAATTAAATAACAATTAATCCTAAACTTAAGTCATTGTTTTCAAATTCCAACATTCTAAGAACATCTTCAAAAGGCAACCGGTTCTTCAACAATCAACGTCTTCATCATATGCCACCGTCTCATCAAATCCTTGCGGCTCCCCGTCCTTTTTATCTGAAATTAAAAAAAAACATACAAGTTAGAAAATTTATATATGCATGTATTATATAACAATTTATATAATTATTACCTTCAAGTTCTTTCTTCAGCCAACTTTGGGTGCACATCAATGCCGTAACTGTTTGCGCTTTTAGCCGACTACGTTGTTTTGTTATCTTGTTTCCGCTCATGCTAAAAGCCGACTCAGATGCTACCGTGGAAATTGGAATGGCTAAGATATCCCTCGCAATCTTTTGCAAGACAGGAAACTTACTACCATTGCTACTCCACCATACCAATATATCAAAGTTTTTTTGGTCGAATGGCAACAATTTCTCCGTCAAATACTGATCCAACTCGGTTGCTTCCAACACATCATCTTCGGTCCTAATATTCGCGTACTCCATTACCCATGCCTCATCTGTGTCCAAAGATGACCCTAAATCTGATTGAGAAGTGCAAGATTGTCCTTTCTCTTTGTTTTGCTCATACTTTCTCCTGTACTCCTCAAATAAATCGCTACATAGGCTACGTACTCTCATAATCTCATCTTTCGCTACATTGGCACAATAAATCTTTGGAAAGAAATAATTAATCAACTTAAGCTTATGTCTCGGATCTAAAACGATAGCCACACTCATGACATCATGTATGATTGCCCAATATTTATCTAATTTAGTCAACATACATGATGCCATGTTCCTAATAACGGCATCCGGATCGTCTAGCCATCGCATAATAGATACTTTCATGTCACACATCAAAGGGAAGAACAAGTTTGAAGTGGGATACTTTGTCCCAGAGAATTGTCCGGTCACACGATAAAACAACTTCAACTTATCACAAACAAGTAACGCCATTCTCCATTCATCTTCACTAGGTGCACTAACATAATGCCTTTCTTTCTTGCTCAAACGAGTAAAAACATCTTTGTACTCTAAGGCAATACTCAACATAATGTAAACAGAATTCCATCTCGTCTTGCAATCAAGCACTAACTCTTTTTCACAATCTACACCTAGTTGTCGTGCGACGAGTCTAAAGTCTTGAGCTCTTTTAGGAGTTAATGACCAAAAAGACACACTATCTCTAACTTTCTTGATTGAGCTCTCAATCCTAGAAAACCCATCTTGCACAATGAGATTTATAATATGCGCACAACATCTCATGTGAAAAAATCTACCCTTTAAAATTAGTGAAGAAGGAGAAAGGATACCTAAGAGTCTGTCAACCATCGCATCATTCGTTGAACAATTGTCAAGTGTCAATGTTGACAACTTGTTGTCAATGTTCCAATCCATGAAACAATCAATCATCACTTGGGACAATGCATCGGCAGTGTGTGGAGATGGCACGTGTAAAAAGCTGTATAAAAATACCAACTATTAGTATAACATTGACTAATTATAAAGATTTAAGTAATCGTTAAAAAAATAACCTGATAATTTGATTTTGTAACTTCCAATCGGCATCTATGTAGTGTGCTGTTATTGCCATGTAACCTTTGTTTTGTTTACCCGCTGTCCACAAATCCGAAGTGAGAGCAATCCTGCTTTCGTTCTTTCCCAAGCATGATAAAACGGAAGCCTTTTTTTTTCATAAATCTTCATGATGTCAGACTTAATTGTAGCTCTACATGGAACCTTAAATGAAGGTTCAAGACCATTTGAATACTTTCTAAAACCATAATGCTCAACAACTGAAAGTGGATAATCATGAATAATTATCATGTTAGATATATCTTCCCTTGATTGTTCGGCATTAAACTTATAATTACTTAACACTGATGTTTTCCCATCCTTTGTCGTTTGTTCTTGAATTAAGATTTGTTGTCTTATGTCCTTTGAAATTCTCCTAGGACATTTTTGGATGTGGTCTTTCAAATGTGATGTCCCGTCATTGGGTCTACCGGTCATTTGTTTGTTGCAATGGTTACATTTTGCAAACCTACGTTGTTCGTTAACATATATCGGTTCAAAATGGTTCCATACAATTGATTTCCGTCTTTTGGTTGATGGTCCGGTGACCGTATTTGCGTTTGACATAGGCATGCTTACCGATTCGTTAGTGTCAAGATGAGGCGTATCAGCTTTCTCGTTTTGTTCCGTATCATCAAGTCCTATGTCTACAACATTTTCATCCCCCGAAGTTGCCATCTACAAGACTAAACAAGTAAATGGTGGACTAGTTACAATCAATGAATGTTCAATTATATATCTATAATTCTATATATATGAAATCAGCACACAATTCATCACATCCACATTAATGTAGCAAATGTGACCAACAAAATAAAGAGATGCAACATTAAGTTATGTAACATTAATGTAGCAAATGTGACCAACAAAATAAAGAGATGCAAATTACATATTACAAATTACAACTTCATAATGTTACTTAGAAAAGTTTTCTAAGTAATAGTAACCTAAATTACATTTTTTATAAATTAATTTTTCCACTGCCTTTTTTAAGGTTACAAATTATTTTAAATCCCTAGAATTCTATTGCAACTTACTAAATTATGCTTATCAACTTTAATTGTTTCCAAATCCCAATTGCAAATTTGCAATATGTTTCTCAAATACCTTAAAGTATTGTTCTTTTCTCCGGGGGAGGGTTCTCATGAAGAAGTTGATTGTAATTTGCAATATAGAATAATAAAACTGCAGTGTTTACAAATTACAACTTCATAATGGAAAGTTGGAAACAACTAAAAAATACCTCCGGTAGGTAGTAGTGGTGGACTGGTGGTCGGCGTGACTGCGGTCGGCGTGCGGCGAGCGGCGTGCGGCGAGCGGCGAGCGGCGACGGCGAGCGGCGACGGCGAGCGGCGACGGCGAGCGGCGACGGCGAGCGACGAGCGGAGAGCGGCGACGGCGAGTTGGCAGAAGAGGAAGTCGAAGTCTCGAAGAGAGTGAGAGAGGCTGAGACTTGACTTGAGAGTTGAGAGCTAAACGGCTAAACGCCTAAACCTAAACCTAAAGTAACAAAGTAATAGTTACTATGTATAAATATATATATATATATATAATTAATTAATAAATTAATAGTATAACTAAACCGGGTATCCCCGCCCCCGGCCCCCGGTTGGAGTAACCTTACCCGCCCCCGGCCCCAACCCCGGTTGGTGAAAACCGGGTATCCCCGGCCCCGGTCCCCGGCCCCGCAAAACCGGGTAATACCCGGACCCGGTCGGGTCGGGTGAACCGGGTTCCCCGTCGGGTCGGGCCAAATCACCATCCCTACTCGAACCCCAACCAGCCAAAACCATCAGAGGCAACTTTTCATGCCTCTGGTATGCACGAACCGGGAAATCCCTGTTTGGTAATGATGTCAATTCGCCCCATGACATCGATAGGAGGAACAACTTAGGTCCTTGGGCAATTTTCGATTTACCCGTAGGGATTGCCTAACTCAGAGGCAATTTGACAGCCTAGTTTCACAAGGATTAACTTGTCTAGATCACAATGTTAACTCCCACGTCTACTTCAATCTCTCTGATTCTGAGGATGAGAGAGCTGAACAGACCAGAACACCTGTAGATGTTTCCCCTGAACAGGAACGTCAAGGATCGGGTGGAAGACCTACAAGAGCCAATCTCAACACAACTCTTAACGTAGGCACCTCTGAACCCGAGGTCAACTTGAATCCATTTGTTGGAAACAAGGATATCCCCGTTGATACCATCACAAAAGCAGAGTTTACAGGCTTCTGTGATAGTATCAACAGCTCCTTGAATGAGTATAAACTTATCAATTCACAGAAGGAGGAGCTGATCCAATCGGAGAATGCTTCTCTCAGAGCAGAGCTACAGAGAATAACAACTTCTTTTACGGAGATAACTAAAAGAAATACCGAAGCCGAAAGACTCCGAATAGAAGTTGAACAACTCAGAGCAGAGGCAGAAAGAGCAAGAACAGAAGAAATTGCCAAGATAACGTCAGAATTGGCAGAACAGAAAAGACTCAGAACAGAGGCAGAAAGGGTCAGAGCAGAGGAAAGAACAAAATTCTCAACAGAACTAGCCGCCCTGAAGACCCTTGTAATAGAAAACCACACCGCTCAAATGAACAGAACCTTACCTATTCCTTCCTTGCTTCTGTCAGACTCAAATATAAGAACCTTAATAGAGGTAATTAACAACTCTGTTAAGGTTGCCATAACAGAAGCCACAACCTCCTCAGCAACACCCATCACCATATCTGGCCCTAGCCCTAAAGACTTACCCATGACAGTCGGCCAGATGGGTGAATTCAGTAAACAAGTCCTAAGCTGAATGATGAATGTGTCTTCGAAGTTCGTGATGAAAGCCTAAGCAACAGAAAAGCATGTGCAAACATCACTTGATTCAAAAAATGTAAACTTTGCGAATCAAGTTAATGAAGTCCGCACGGCCGCAAAAGAACTTCAAGACATCCTCCAACAAGCCACAACAGAGTTCAAGAACATAATCTCCTGGAAAAGACCTGCAGAAGGAGCACCTGACGGCGAACCCTCTGCTAAACGACCAAAGTTTGTTATTCCGCCCTCACCAGGTACAGGTGCTGCTCTCTCTGATGATGGAGACGATTCCGAAGGCCCATCAGATGATCAGCTAGGTGAGTCGTCAGAACAACAAAAGGGGGAGAAGGAGAAAGAGGCTGAGAAAGAGACTGAGAAAGAGGCTGAGAAAGAGGCTGAGAAAGAGGAGAAGGAAAAGGAAAAAGAATCTACAACAGAGGTAACAGAGGCAGAGGGATCTGTCAAGGGAAAAGAGAAGGTAGTAGAGGTCGAGGTAACAGAGGCTGAAACAACAGAAGTAGGAGGTCAAGGGAACACAATTGAAGACTTACCAGAGATACCCATGATGATTTTCGACTACATGTTCAAAGATAGGGTCATCAAGCCAACTGAACCCTCATCTCAACCACCAGAGATCATTATTTTGGACACCCCTCCTACTTCACCAAGAACAGAACCAAAGAGAACAGAACCATTCTCTGGTGAAGAAACAAGCCAAAGCCAACCTCAAGAGTCTGTTCAACACATCGACAGACTTATGACCGAAACCCATGAAGACGAAAATCCCATGCAAACCGAACAGAATCCCGAATCCTCAAACCAACTGTAACACCCCGTTTCCCAATTTACGTGAATTAACTGTCTCTTTTGGGGTTGAGTTAATTTTTGGGTCGTTATGTACGTGTTCAGGAATCTAGGGGTCAGTTTATCAATTTTGTAAGATGAGGGTGTGTTTTGGCATGTATGTAAAGGGATGGAAACCCTAAGCACCCTCATTTGCAGCCATTTGTTTCTTTAGCAAAGAAGAGAGAAAAGAGAAAGGGATTTTCGGAGTTCTTGTGAGCTGCTGTGAAAGATCGACCGATTCTCCTTCGTTAACCGT
This sequence comes from Saussurea involucrata, assembly GCA_033807775.1. Taxonomy (NCBI): domain Eukaryota; kingdom Viridiplantae; phylum Streptophyta; class Magnoliopsida; order Asterales; family Asteraceae; genus Saussurea; species Saussurea involucrata. Next base: position 112,975,637 of record CM066315.1, read on the forward strand.
TGGATCGTCGTGAAATTTGGACAGCGACTTCACGACCCTCTAATATACATTCCGACCGAAGGGATTTGGCATCGGAGTTCCCAGTAGAGAGAACCAAGTGTCCGAAGTTGCTGTATTTTTCCAGGCGGAGTTCTTGTGAGCTGCTGTGAAAGATCGACCGATTCTCCTACGTCAACCGTTGGATCGTCGTGAAATTTGGACAGCGAATTCACGACCCTCTAATATACATTCTGACCGGAGGGATTTGGCATCGGAGTTCCCAGTAGAGAGAACCAAGTGTCCGAAGTTGCTGTATTTTCCAGGCGAAAGATTTGGTGATTTTGGAAGATTCAAGTTGTGAAAGGTTCTAGGAGGATTGTTGTTCGCGGTCTAGAATTTCAAGGTATGTGTATTATGTTTAGAAATCAATAGAAATGGGGCGTATGAAATTGGATGTTTGGCAAAGTTTTATGGTATTTGGACTATCCTAGCTATGTCATTTCGGGATGAGAGATGGGATAGAATTAGAGTTCCATTTTTGGGCTTGTTATGATATGTGTATGTATGAATGTTATAGGTGGTACGAGGTGATTATTATACACTGTGAAGTACTTGGTAATTGACATCTTGACAGGTGAGTACTCTACCTATATTATGTAAGTTATGTGTATGTAGTTGGATTGCATGTGTGATTATGTGTATGTTGGCTTTGCCAAAGGAAAGAGTACCTATGGTGGTAGTAATACCCCTAGGGAATATGTTATGTATGAAGAGGCCTGGTACCAGTGTCTAGTTATGACCTTCCTTATTGGCTTTGTGCCTTAAGGAATGGAAGGATGTTACATGTATGTGATTGCTATGTTTATGCGAGTATGTATGCATGATGATATGTGGTATAGGTGCGTGCTCACTAAGCGAAAGCTTACCCCGTTGTTATTCATCTTTTAGTGACAGGTACATCTTCAAAGAATAAAGGAAAGGCTCCAGCTTGAAGCTTTTGGATTTGCGGCAGCTCAGCAGCTTATATTTTCTTTTGATGAATGATAGTTTTGGATTCTCTAAGCTTTTCAGTTGAATATTGTTTTTCTCAAACTTATTGGTTTTAAGTTGCAAACTTGTACTCTTTTCTATAAGATTATGGGATTTTATCTAAATGTTTTAATTACAAATCTTCCGCTGTATTTTAAGGTTACTTTCCGTTAAATGAGTGTTTTAAAGATAAGGGATGTTACAGTTGGTATCAGAGCCTTGGTTTAAGGGATTCGGGTATTCACAAGTGGTGAGTGTTTGAACTTAAACCCAAGTGCTCAAGTTTTCAAATAAGTAACCTCTAAAAAAAAAGTTGTTTCGTGTAAGAAAATGGTTTATAAGGAAAGGGTGTTTTAAAAGAAAAAGTTTTCACGGCTGAGCTGCGGTCCAGAGCATCAAGACGGGGGTGAGCACACTATTCCATATTAGGATTTATGATAAAGCATGTTCAGTTTTGTGAAAGACCAGTTTTATAACTGTATTGGATGAGTAATTATGTTTATGTATGCTAGATATGGTCAATGTGACAAGGTTATGATTTCAAGTATGTTTTGTTGATGCATAATGTGAATTAGAATATGATTATAATGTTTATATGATAAGTGGTAGATATGGAAAATGTTGTGATATATATGTTAAAGGTACCAACTAAGCTGGGAATTGGAACCTTAGTGACGGTGTTGAGTCTAAACATGGAGGGTGTAATTATAATGGTATAAGGGCCCATACCATTGCAATTACATTGTACATGCCGGGACTTGATATAGTTGCAAAAGAATTCTATGAACCAGACAAGGTTGAGGGTTGGGTAGTAACATGCTAGAAAGGGATTTTGTTAAGAGAGTATAAGCAGAGGGTTTCTAAGGAGCATGTTAGAAAGAAAGACAACTAAGCTAGGACTTCTGGACTATGCTAGGAGTTTGCTCATGGGGGGGATGTAGATGAATTATTCTAAAGTATCATGTTTATGTATCAGAATGGTGAACACTAGAAGGCAAGGCAAGAGACCGATTATTGAAGAGGATCAGGAAATTCCTGATCTGAGAGGTGTGATCGCTGCTGAGGTCGGGGAGGTTCTTCACGAGTTACTCCCAAGTCTCTTTGAGCAGGTAAAGCAGGAACTGGCTAATGAAATTCGTAGTCAGGTAGAGGCAGCTGTGGCCAGCAGGGCCAGTGGATCAGGGGGCTTGTCAGGCGTACAACCACGGGGGACAAGCTACAGAGATTTCTCGGCCTGTCAGCCGCCACAGTTTGAGGGGCAGAAGGACCCCGTAACCAGCACTCGTTGGATAGCTGAGGTGGAGGGTGCTTTCCGCACCAGTTTTTGTACCGAGGAAGTCAAGGTTCGCTACGCATCGAACCTTCTGAGGAAGGCAACGAAAGACTGGTGGAACCTTATTGTTCGTGCTCGGACGCCAGAACAAGTGGATAGCATGACTTGGGAACAGTTCAAGGAACTGTTCATGGAACAGTATGTGCCCCAAATTGAGGTAGAGAGACTCACAAATGAGTTTCTATCTATGGAGCAAACTACGGAGTCATTGAACGAGATCACTGACAAATTTTTGGAGCGGTCCCTTTTCTGTCCTGAGTATGTCAGGAATGAAAAGGCCAAAATGTACAGATATGGGAGAGTTTTGAAACAGGAGATTAGAGAATTTGTTGTTATGGCAAGGTGCACTGATTTTCAGCAGATGCACGAGGCGGCTCGGGCTAGAGAGCTCGAATTAGAGAGCCAAAGAAAGACAAGAAGGGCAGAAACGGTTCAGACTCAACCTCAGCAGACTAAGAGGTTCAAAACAGGGAGTCATAAACCGGAGGTAAAGAAAGAGTTCAAGAGAGAGCATCCCCGCTGTGGGAAGTGTGGACGACAGCATCCGGGAGAATGCCGTATGGGCTCCGGAACCTGTTACAAATGCGGGCAACCGGGTCATATCAGTCGAGACTGCAAGGCGACCGCAAAGATATGTTTTAAGTGCTACAAGCCGGGCCATTTTGCTGACGAGTGCCCAATGAATACCGGGTCGGTCCAGAACTCGGGAACCGCACCGGTGAAGATGCTAGAGGGTGGATTGGGAAAGAAGAACGACGCACCCAGGACTCGGGGGCGAGTGTTCCAGATGACCGTAGATGAAGCAAAGGAGGAGCCAGATGTCGTGACAGGTATTTTTCCTGTTAATGCATCACCTGCCCTTGTCTTATTTGACTCGGGAGCTACGAAATCTTTTGTTTCTTTATCGTTTTGTAAAGACTTTGCTATTGTAAAGGACAAGTTAGAGAGTCCGCTAGAAGTAGAAATAGCGGACGAGGAGTTTCGTTTTGTGAGTGATGTGTATAAAGGTAATGTAATAGAGATAGCCGGAGTGAAGTTTAGTATAGATCTTATTCCTATTGCGATGAGGGAAATAAATGTAGTAGTTGGGATAGATTGGCTTAGTCGGAATGGAGCGCGCATTGATTGTGAAAAATAGCAGGTAGTGATTCGAACCCCAAGTGGGGGAGAATTAACTATCTCGAGTGAAGGAAGAAAAGGGGTACCAAAGGTGTGCACTTTGGCCAAAGCTAGAAGATATGTGCACCATGGTGGTAGCAGTTACTTGGCGTATATTGTTGATGAGCGGGAGGAGAAAAAGAAGAGAACAGTGGCAGATGTACCAGTGGTCAGCGAGTTTCCGGATGTTTTCCCGGATGACTTGCCTGGCATTCCTCCCGAGAGGCAAGTGGAGTTCCGAATAGACTCGATTCTGGGGGCGGCACCGGTAGCAAAGGCTCCTTACCGTTTGGCACCTCCGGAGATGCATGAACTGTCTAAGCAGCTGGAGGAACTGTTGGATAAGGGTTTCATCCGCCCCAGTAGTTCACCTTGGGGAGCCCCTATCCTTTTCGTGAAAAAGAAGGACGGGTCGATGCGGATGTGCATCGACTATAGAGAGCTTAACAAGCTTACGGTGAAGAACAGATACCCATTGCCGAGGATCGACGATCTCTTCGATCAACTTCAGGGAGCCGTTTGGTTCTCTAAGATAGATCTTCGCTCAGGGTACCACCAGTTGAAGGTCAGGGAAGAGGATGTTCACAAGACAGCGTTCAGAACCAGGTACGGGCATTTCGAGTTCATCGTGATGCCATTTGGACTGACGAACGCACCGGCGGCATTCATGGATCTTATGAATAGAGTTTGCAGACCGATGTTGGATAGGTCAGTCATCGTGTTTATAGACGATATATTGATCTACTCCAAGTCGAAGGAGGATCATATGGAGCATCTACGAGAGGTTTTGGAGATTTTGCGTAAGGAGCAGTTATATGCAAAGTTCTCCAAGTGTGATTTCTGGTTACAAGAGGTTCAATTTATTGGACATCTTGTGAACCGAGAGGGTATCAAGGTAGACCCAGCGACTTCACGACCCTCTAATATACATTCTGACCGAAGGGATTTGGCATCGGAGTTCCCAGTAGAGAGAACCAAGTGTCCGAAGTTGCTGTATTTTTCCAGGCGGAGTTCTTGTGAGCTGCTGTGAAAGATCGACCGATTCTCCTACGTCAACCGTTGGATCGTCGTGAAATTTGGACAGCGACTTCACGACCCTCTAATATACATTCTGACCGGAGGGATTTGGCATCGGAGTTCCCAGTAGAGAGAACCAAGTGTCCGAAGTTGCTGTATTTTCCAGGCGAAAGATTTGGTGATTTTGGAAGATTCAAGTTGTGAAAGGTTCTAGGAGGATTGTTGTTCGCGGTCTAGAATTTCAAGGTATGTGTATTATGTTTAGAAATCAATAGAAATGGGGCGTATGAAATTGGATGTTTGGCAAAGTTTTATGGTATTTGGACTATCCTAGCTATGTCATTTCGGGATGAGAGATGGGATAGAATTAGAGTTCCATTTTTGGGCTTGTTATGATATGTGTATGTATGAATGTTATAGGTGGTACGAGGTGATTATTATACACTGTGAAGTACTTGGTAATTGACATCTTGACAGGTGAGTACTCTACCTATATTATGTAAGTTATGTGTATGTAGTTGGATTGCATGTGTGATTATGTGTATGTTGGCTTTGCCAAAGGATAGATCTTCGCTCAGGGTACCACCAGTTGAATGTCAGGGAAGAGGATGTTCACAAGACAGCGTTCAGAACCAGGTACGGGCATTTCGAGTTCATCGTGATGCCATTTGGACTGACGAACGCACCGGCGGCATTCATGGATCTTATGAATAGAGTTTGCAGACCGATGTTGGATAGGTCAGTCATCGTGTTTATAGACGATATATTGATCTACTCCAAGTCGAAGGAGGATCATATGGAGCATCTACGAGAGGTTTTGGATATTTTGCGTAAGGAGCAGTTATATGCAAAGTTCTCCAAGTGTGATTTCTGGTTACAAGAGGTTCAATTTCTTGGACATCTTGTGAACCGAGAGGGTATCAAGGTAGACCCAGCGAAGGTGGAGGCAGTGATGAAGTGGGAAACCCCGAAGACTCCCACTGAGATTAGGAGTTTCCTTGGATTAGCCGGGTACTACCGCCGGTTCATCCAGGATTTCTCCAAGATAGCAGTTCCGTTGACGAAGCTGACGAGGAAGAACGAACGTTTCGTTTGGGGAGAGGAACAGAAAACAGCGTTCGAAACCTTAAGGAGAAAGTTATGCGAGGCTCCGGTGTTGACACTGCCGGAGGGAGTTGAAGACATGACAGTCTACTGTGATGCGTCTTATCACGGGCTAGGCTGCGTTCTTATGCAGAGGGGAAGGGTGATTGCCTATGCGTCTCGTCAACTGAAGACGCATGAGGTGAATTACCCGACTCACGATTTGGAGCTTGCGGCAGTGGTGTTCGCTCTCAAGTTATGGCGGCACTACCTGTATGGGGTGAAGTGTACTACCTATACGGACCACAAGAGTCTTCGTTATTTCATGGATCAACAGAATTTGAACATGAGACAGCGGAGGTGGTTGGATGTGGTGAAGGATTATGATTGCGAGATTCTTTATCACCCGGGGAAGGCAAATGTCGTAGCGGATGCCTTGAGTAGAAGAGCGAGTAGTGTTCTACTTCGGGTACCGTTGATGAGACTAACAGTATCAACGTCGCTTCACGACTTGGTAAGAAGGTCTCAAGAGGAAGCGATCAAGGGTGAGAACCAGAAGAAGGAACGGATAAAGGGACAGGTGGATCAGTTAGTGCCCGACAGTCGAGGTCTATTGACTCGGTACGGTCGGGTATGGGTTCCAGTATCGTGTGAGGCAAGGCAGACACTTCTGGACGAGGCGCATAAGTCAAGGTTCTCTATCCATCCCGGTGCTACTAAGATGTATAGAGATCTGAAGACTGACTACTGGTGGCCGGGGATGAAGAGGGACGTGGCTAAGTACGTGGAGAAATGTTTGACTTGTTTAAGGGTCAAAGCAGAGCATCAGAGACCGCACGGGAAGTTACAACCATTAGAGATACCAGAGTGGAAGTGGGAGCATATAACAATGGATCTGATTACCAAGTTGCCTCGAACACCTAGGAATCATGATGCCATTTGGGTGGTTGTAGATAGGCTGACAAAGAGTGCCCATTTTATCGCGATCCGTGAAAGTTCATCTGCAGAAAAGTTAGCTGACATCTATGTCAGTGAAATTGTAGCAAGGCATGGGGTACCGGTAACAGTGATATCAGACAGGGATGTTCGGTTTACGTCGCGGTTTTGGGGGAAGTTCCATGAAGATTTGGGTACGAGACTTCAGTTCAGTACAGCCTTTCACCCACAGACGGACGGGCAAAGCGAGAGAACAATTCAGACTCTTGAGGATATGTTGAGAGCCTGTGTTTTGGATTTTGGGGGCAGCTGGGATACGTATTTACCGTTGGCTGAGTTCTCATACAACAACAGTTTCCATGCCAGTATTGGCATGCCTCCGTATGAGATGTTGTACGGGAGAAGGTGTAGGACTCCTATCTGTTGGGGAGAGGTAGGCAAGCGGGAGTTAAGCAGCACAGAAGTGGTTCAGAAAACGACGGAAAGTATTGAGATGATTCGGGATAGGCTACGAACCGCACAGAGTCGTCAAAAGAGTTACGCCGACAAGCGAAGGTCGGATTTGGAGTTCAACGTGGGAGATAATGTTTTGTTGAAGGTGTCACCTTGGAAAGGGGTGATCCGATTCCGGAAGAGGGGCAAGCTAGGCCCTAGGTTTATCGGACCTTTCAAGGTGATAGCACGGGTTGGGAAGGTTGCGTACCGGCTGGAGCTTCCGCCGGAACTCAGTCTGATACACAACACCTTCCACGTGTCTCAGTTGAGGAAGTGTTTAGCTGACGAGTCGGCGCATGTCCCTAAAGATGACATACAGGTCGACGAACGGTTGAATTATATTGAGAGACCGATAGCAATCTTGGAAGGGAAGACCAAATCCTTGCGAAACAAGGAGATCAGCTTAGTGAAAGTTCAGTGGGAACACCGAAAAGGATCAGAATGGACATGGGAACCGGAAGCTGAGATGAGATCGAATTATCCGGAACTCTTCCAAGTCTGATCGATTTCGAGGACGAAATCCTGGTAAGTGGGGGAGAGTTGTAACACCCCGTTTCCCAATTTACGTGAATTAACTGTCTCTTTTGGGGTTGGGTTAATTTTTGGGTCGTTATGTACGTGTTCAGGAATCTAGGGGCCAGTTTATCAATTTTGTAAGATGAGGGTGTGTTTTGGCATGTATGTAAAGGGATGGAAACCCTAAGCACCCTCATTTGCAGCCATTTGTTTCTTTAGCAAAGAAGAGAGAAAAGAGAAAGGGATTTTCGGAGTTCTTGTGAGCTGCTGTGAAAGATCGACCGATTCTCCTTCGTTAACCGTTGGATCGTCGTGAAATTTGGACAGCGACTTCACGACCCTCTAATATACATTCTGACCGAAGAGATTTGGCATCGGAGTTCCCAGTAGAGAGAACCAAGTGTCCGAAGTTGCTGTATTTTTCCAGGCGGAGTTCTTGTGAGCTGCTGTGAAAGATCGACCGATTCTCCTTCGTTAACCGTTGGATCGTCGTGAAATTTGGACAGCGACTTCACGACCCTCTAATATACATTCTGACCGGAGGGATTTGGCATCGTAGTTCCCAGTAGAGAGAACCAAGTGTCCGAAGTTGCTGCATTTTCCAGGCGAAAGATTTGGTGATTTTGGAAGATTCAAGTTGTGAAAGGTTCTAGGAGGATTGTTGTTCGCGGTCTAGAATTTCAAGGTATGTGTATTATGTTTAGAAATCAATAGAAATGGGGCGTATGAAATTGGATGTTTGGCAAAGTTTTATGGTATTTGGACTATCCTAGCTATGTCATTTCGGGATGAGAGATGGGATAGAATTAGAGTTCCATTTTTGGGCTTGTTATGATATGTGTATGTATGAATGTTATAGGTGGTACGAGGTGATTATTATACACTGTGAAGTACTTGGTAATTGACATCTTGACAGGTGAGTACTCTACCTATATTATGTAAGTTATGTGTATGTAGTTGGATTGCATGTGTGATTATGTGTATGTTGGCTTTGCCAAAGGAAAGAGTACCTATGGTGGTAGTAATACCCCTAGGGAATATGTTATGTATGAAGAGGCCTGGTACCAGTGTCTAGTTATGACCTTCCTTATTGGCTTTGTGCCTTAAGGAATGGAAGGATGTTACATGTATGTGATTGCTATGTTTATGCGAGTATGTATGCATGATGATATGTGGTATAGGTGCGTGCTCACTAAGCGAAAGCTTACCCCGTTGTTATTCATCTTTTAGTGGTAGGTACATCTTCAAAGAATAAAGGAAAGGCTCCAGCTTGAAGCTTTTGGATTTGCGGCAGCTCAGCAGTTTATATTTTCTTTTGATGAATGATAGTTTTGGATTCTCTAAGCTTTTCAGTTGAATATTGTTTTTCTCAAACTTATTGGTTTTAAGTTGCAAACTTGTACTCTTTTCTATAAGATTATGGGATTTTATCTAAATGTTTTAATTACAAATCTTCCGTTGTATTTTAAGGTTACTTTCCGTTAAATGAGTGTTTTAAAGATAAGGGATGTTACACCAACACTCTGGCAAACCACCGCTAGAAGAGATATTTGCCTATCTGTATGATGACCATGATACAATACCTGTTAATGTTGTGCCAATCAACCCATACTATAACCCCTGCAGGATCAATACGATCTCTGATGTGCGACGCAAATTCATCGAAACAAAGTCTGGTCTGAACAAGAACATTAACTCTGACTTTGGAATACGCAGAATCGTAGACATCAAGCACAGGATCTTTCGGCACATCAGAACACAGATGAGCTATCATGAGTTCATTGTTGAATCAAACGACGCAAAGGTTGAGAGCTTCAATGACAACGATCTCGTACTTCTGAACCCGTACGATCTGATTCAACTTCACGCCTACTGTTACAACTTCAGTGACAGATATAAAGAGGCAAGAACTGCACTCCCTGAGGTACGCTTCGCTATGCAAGAGCACATAAATCTAAGGATTCAGATTGATTTTCAGCTAGGCATAGAATTCGAAGTAGAAAGACTAGCGACTGCACCACCAAATGAGAGCCTTGAAGGCTATGAACACTACAGAACTGGAACAGTAGTTGGAGATCCTCCAGTGTTCATCTGCCAACAGAGGAAGATAAAGAAGCCCCTCAGAGCTGCTGAAATCCACAAGTACTCAACAGAGTCGCTGGAATACCTCAGAGATATCATTCAGAATCTCCCAAGAGAAAAATGTTCGGAAGAGCAACATAGAAACTTCATCACCCAGATCTATCTTATGATCAACTTCCGAGAACTCATCAGAAGATTTGACAGAATCTTAAGGGGAGATAATTTTGCTTAAATGTACTGGTCTTTTAATCTCTTTGTAACATTCTAAAAGATTAGTGCAAGGTTTCGACAGAAGTAAAAGTTCTCTGTTCTTTTGTTTAAATCTCTGTCAAATGTAAATTTTTATTTTCAATACTTAGGGGGAGATTATTAGCCCCAAGTATTTGTTATGTAAAAGTATTGAAAATAGTTCAAGTCAGAAGACTAACAGAGATCAGACAGAAGACTTGGAAGAAGTTCATCAAGAAGACCAACAGAGCTCAGCAGAGCTCTGTCGGATCCAACAGAGCTCAACAGAGCTCTGTCGAAGACTTCCAATAGAAGAACAAGTATTTAACAGAAGACCAACAGAGCTCTTTCAACAGAGCTCTGGTGAAGTAAAGACCTTTGTCAGCCTAAGTCTCGTAGGAAATCCTAAGTGTTAGACACGTGTCCATACTTTCCACGTATGCCCTAAGGATTGGAGACACACCTTCCACGTGTCATTCCAGGGTACGATAGTACACTGTCTATGCTTTATCAGGGCTATAAATAGTGAGGTAGTGGAACAAACAATTGTAAGCTTTGGGAAGAGTAGTTTTTCCACAATTGTTTAAGCACACACTACAGCAATCCTGAGCACTACCTCCGTACGATATTGTTGTCCTATGAGATTTCCGAACACACTTGAACATGTTCTTGGTGTGATTCTTTATCAATATATGAGCAGCTTTTATATCTGATCCTGTTATCATTTTACTGTTCAATATTTGATTCTCATAGTTCATTTATCGTTTACACAATCACTCATTTTAATGGCTTTATTTAATATGCTTCCGCTGTCTATTTCACTACCATTAATATGATACAAAGTGAATCTGGGAACCTACAGTATTTATCCCCCCTCCCTTCTACAAACTATTATACTTGTATAACCCCTTCGGGACCAACATATGTAATTTTTGGTATTCTTATTATTTTATACGATAGGGACTTTTGTCAAATTATGGTTTTTTTAAGAACCTAGGAGCTTGAACAAGAAACCAAGTTTTGTCTAATTTTTTGTTCTTTTACCTTTTTATATTGTTTTAAAAGATCTATAAAACATATAAATTAATAGTAATTCATTTATTGTTTTCTAGTAATTTCTGCACAGATTTTAAATAATTAAATATATTAATTTAACTATTAATGAAATAAACTAATTATCTCGTTATATTTACACTGTTTAGATTATCTTTTAGACACTTTCAAATTAGGGGTGAGCAAAATCCGACCGACCCGAAAAACCCGACCGACCCGAAACCCGACTAAGCCGATTTTGGCTCACCCGATAACCAGAAACCCAAAGTACCCCGAACCCGACTTGCAACCTCGGATAAAACGGTTCGGTTTGGGTTGGGTTTTTCCTAACCCGAACCCGTCCGAAACCCGAAGTTTAAAAAAAAAATTAGTTTAATAAATTGTAAATATATATATATATATATATATATATATATATATATTTTATTTATCTCGATACTACTGATTTGTTTCTTCATTTGCTTCCTTTTTTTCATTTGTTTCCTGTTTTTCATTTGCTTCCTTTTTTTTTGAAAAGCATCAATCAATTTTATTAAATCACTAATTAAAGAGCTGCCAACTTACAGCCACTTACAACACCATTCAAGAAGAACCAAACAAACAGTAGCATGTTACAATTACAGTACCCTTCACACAGTAGCTAAACAACACAGATCCAAACCTGTTGCGCATACTGGGCGTGTTCGCGAGAGTCAAACAGGCCCAGGATGAAACCAATACACCCTGTTAGCGACGGCATGTTTTCAATTTCTTCACTTTTGCTTCCTTTCTTCCTGTTGGTATGGTTGCAGGTTAGGGTTTTAAGAGAAGGTGAGGAGAGAGGCGTGAAGGTGAGGAAGGACTAAGGAGGCTGCAGGTTAGGGTTTTAAGAGCTGTAGATTTTTAAAAAGGGTAATTTTGTCAAAAGCTTTCCTTAAGTCCCAACGTGACCCCACCCGACCCGAAAACCCGAGATCCGAACTCAACCGAAACCCGAGGCCCGAACTCTACTTTGGATGGGTTTTGGGTTCCACAATTTCCACCCGATACCCGATCGGGTTTGGGGTTTTGGGGCCCGACACGACCGTTGCACACCCCTATTTCAAATATGTAAATATATATATATATATATATATATATATATATATATATATATATATATATATATATAGTAAATTAATAATCTTTTAAACTAAATTTTGTTAAAGGACAACGAAAATAGAGAGAACCGAAAAGCTGTAAACTTTCATTAATCATAAGCCCTATAAATAGGGAGGATTACATAGAGAATACGATAAGCATGGAAACAAGATTTACTCCATAAATAACTCTAATAGCTTATAATTATCTCTATCTCTATATTTATCTCTATCGTCATATCCTTTAGACGATGGCACACTTATCCTACAACACTCCCCCTTGTGCCGAGTCAAAGGAGTGGTTGTGCACAATTGTTGGCTCGTTAAAACCTTACGCCAAAATAAAACCCAGTGGGAAAAAATAAAATGTGACGAAGGAAAGAGTACAATGCACCAACTTCTTTTCAATACATAGACTTTTCCTTTAGTCTAATTTTCTCTTAGATTCGTACATTAATCATGATAGTTAGGAAATAAAGATGGTATATAAAGTGTTGCCACACTAAAACCTTACACCAAGGAAGAATTCGCACATCATACCAATATTACATATATAGTAGACTCCCCCTTTTGTCTACTACTCACCCTGATTCGTACATTAATCAAAGGAGTTTGAAAACATTTGCATTATAATTCTTTCAAATGTTTCCCAAATATGATTTTAGAAAATGATTTGGTAAGCAAATATGTTACATTCTCCTCTCATCCTTTTGATTCATTTGAATCTTGAGGAGAGTTTGTTATTGCTGATTGTATAAAAACTTAAGCGGGATATGATTTATGTTATAACCCTTGATGTATCTTACTTTCATTTCTTCGATACATGATGCATTATTTCCATATATGCATGTAGAATAGTGGTTGAACTCAAACTACTAACTCCTTTAATATGTGTAATGATGGTTCTTAACCATATACATTATTGAATGGTCTCATGGAGAGTAATATTCTTGATAATTTAAGAAGGTAGCTTATTAAGGGTATGCTTAGTATACTTCCAAGCAATCGACATGTTCCATATGATAATTCCTTAGCCAGTTTGGAACAACCTTTATATGAGTCAAACATATACCTAATATCAGCAAGTATATACCAAGGCATTGTTTGGTGTTTTTGTATAAGAGCCAGTACTTTTGTTGCTCACAATCTAAGTAGGTATTCAAGTTCCATTATCAATCCATTTTCCTCCATAAGGAAAGTATAAGCCCATGTCAATGGTGCCAAAAGATTAATTTGAAATCATTCCAATGACGTTGTGTTGGCGCTAAGCTAAATCTAGTTAACAAGTTCAGTGAGAAATACAATATACGATCAAGTGTATTGTGTTGGGTACAATAATGCGTCTATTGTACTTACGTATGGAATTCTAACTTCCAACACCTCTTCGTCCTCATCCTTTAGACGAAATGGATATTTCCTTATATCCAACACTTTGACCGATCATGGGAGTGCTAGTCGGATGCGCTTTGTCCATATTAAGTCACCTGATCATTTTCTGGACATATGCGAATCGGTGGATTAAAATTCAACAAACTCGGTGTCCGAGTTCAAGTATCTAGACAAAACCAAGTTTTCACAAGACCTTTCATCTCAAAATCGGATTTCAAGTAGCTTGTGGTTTCTCTTATTTCATCAAGAGTGCCTATTATGTTCATAACATTGACATATAGAGCTGTTTTGAAAATTTGGAACTCGTTTTCTTAAATAAATACGCAAGGGAACAGTTCATCGTTCTTATATCTTTTCCCAATCTAGAATTCACTTAGGCGGGTACACCACATCCACATAGATTGCTTTAATCTATAAAGTGAGCGTTTCAATTTTATTGTAAACGCATTTCATGGTTTGGAGTTACTTGATATTGGTATAATGTCATCAATCACTTTTATATATCTCTGAATTTAGATCTCCATAGAGATATGTAGTAACTACATCGTTGAGCTGCAATTTCCAGTCCTTCGAAAACGACTTGGCTAATTAATTAGCAGAACGTTGTCCATCACGAGAGTAAGTCTTATTGTGGTCAATCCAGTACGTTGTGAGAAACCTTGAGCCAAAGGAGAGACTTATATATTATGACTTAATTATTCTCATTACGTTTCCCTGACAAATGATTTATCTATGTCCTACAGGCTTTACATTTGGTCGGTTAGCACTACCGAACCAAATACCTGTTCATTTGTCAAATAATTATCCTGGATTACTTCTTTTCATTTAGGCCAATTTTCTCTTTGTTGACATTCTTCAACTAAGCATGGTTCGATGCCATCATGCTCTGTTATCTCATAAGCAATGGTATATGCAAATATATCATCATTGAGTATGTATGATCTGTCCATCGACTCATATTCATTTGAGATTTCTTTGATCTCTGGAATCAATATTAACTTCGGAGCATCCTCCAGTAATGATTCATAGACATAGTTTTAATCAGAGACAATCTCATGTATTGATGATGAATAGTTGTGCCTTACACTTCTCCTCCTTTAGACGAGTATCTATCGAACCAAGTAGCTTCCCCCATTTCCTTTTGGGAGCTACGACCTCAACCACACCTCCACCATGTGTGATTGCAACGTATTTCCAACGACGTTGTGCCCTTGTTTGGGGACTTTTAACCTTGCGAGTATATTTGCGGCTCGTATATGTGATATTGTCACTTTTGGAATAATATTAAACGTATCAGGTATCGAGTCTGATTCATTTGACATCAACTTTACGTTGTGAAGTTTTGGGGATCAAAATGAGACAGAGTGGGAATGTTCAATTACACTTCCTGTCATTCCTATGGAAAATCCTTTTTCCTATCTCCCCCTAACGACGGGAAGACTGTCTCATCAAAGTGACAACCCGCAAATCTAGCAGTAAAGAGATCACTCATCAAGGATTCTAATTAGCGGATAATTGTTGTGGATCCATATCCAACATATGATAAATCGTCTTTAAGACCCATTTTGGTACGTTGTGGAGGCGTAATTGGCACATATACAACACAACCAAACATATATAAATGTAAAACATCAGGCTTATATCCAGTTACCAACTGGTACGTATGAGATTGGTTGGCTGTGTTGGTCCCGAAGGGTTATACAAGTTTGTAGAAGGGGGGGGGGGGGGGGGGGTTGAATACAAACACACGATTTTTACTTTTCTAAATTGTTTATTGATAAATCAAGACAATTTACAACTTGTTGCGGAACAAGATTAAGGACTAATCCTAATCTAAACAAGTTAAGAACACTAAGTTTCTTACACTAGAATAAGATAGAAAGGAGATAAGGAAATTACGAGTAATAACCTAACACACGGTAGTAAGGAAGAAGAAGATGGCCCGAGCACACTTCATTTCTGAAGTAGGGTTCTTCTTATATACTGCATGCATTTAATGCATGGCAGTATTGCTTTACACGTGGCAGCAGCTGAGTGGTTGCATGTCATTGACCTTTGTAGACAACCTTAGTAGCCGCATGATGCACAGTGTAGAATCAGAGTTTGTTGTACGATTCTAGACAGAAGGGATGTCCGTTCTGACATTTCGTACGGATACGTGCAAGGGGGGAAAGACAAAAGTAACTTGTAGAGGAAGACTTCATGATCAGCTTTCGTTGAATCAGTACTTTATCAGCGAATGATAAAGCTCAGCGATTGCTGAAGTCTTCTACTTGTAACTTCACGTTGAGTGGACAAATCTTGGCTTCGCTGATATCCGCATCAGTTCATTAGTAGACTTGTCGCTGTTCTTGAGCTTGATCTTCGACTTCAGCGTAGAACATATGTTGACGTGAAACTTGTCTTCAGGGATCATAAGTAAACAACTAACTTATCAGCGATTATCACAGAGACTGAACAGGCTCAGAGCTACTGGATGAATAGTGTTCGCTGAACTTTAAACTTAAAGAGCGAGAGTTCCTATCAGCGGTACTGTAAAGTCTTAGTACTTATCAGCGATAGAGAAACTCTAATACATATTGTTTACTTACAATTTTCACTAAGTATTTTAAGAGAGGGTCATTATCAAATCACTGAGGGTTTGGATCAACAATCTCCCCCTATTTGATTATGACATAGCAACAAAGAAAATTGCTAAGTATGAAAACATAAGGATAAAAAGAACTCATAAAATATTTGTCTATTTTACTGTTTTCTGGGATCTTTTCAGTACTGATGGAGTAAAGTACATTCGCTGAAATTTTTCTTTAAACTTCATAAAGATTACAAAGGGAAGTGGAAAAATTACAAGTACAGCAAATAAAATTACAAGTACAGAAAATATAGACAGATAAGGATAGAAGAATTATAAGAGAGATCCTATCCGTCAATGGGTTCTTCCTTAATGAGAAGTTCATCAAGGGTCTTTGATGTGGGAATCATCCAGTCAGGGACCGTTACTCCTTGATCCTTTTTGTTCTTTGCTTCTTCAAAAATCAAGGGCTTAAGGTATCGAGCCTAAAGGTCGCGTCTGAATTCACACCAGTAGATGAGGTCTCTGAGTTGTTCGATGGGAGTGATGGGAAGCTCAGAGATGCGTTGAAAGTGTTGTCTTCCATCATAGTCTAAAAAGAAGATACCATAGGGTTCGCTTAAGACTTTTTCAGGGATGAAAGTTTCACCAGGAGGCAGAGAGGTGTCAAGCGCTGAGAGATCAGGGTCAGGACCAAGTACTTCAGCACGAGAGAATCCAATACCTGTTTCGTTCCGTATAGGAGGACCTGAGCCTGAAGGTTTCAAATTTTTCTTTGCAGAGGCGCTTCTTTGTAGAGTTGGAAGAGGAGATGGAGGAGGAATATCCACAGCAGAAGAAACCAAGTCGATCTGAGAATTTACAATCTTCTCGACATGGCTCTTGAATTTTGAGAGAGATCGCTGAATGGCTATTCGTATCTCCAACCATTCAGAGAAACCAAACATCTCTAATGAAGTAGCGTAAAAGGTTTGCTTGGTCTCGTCTTCTCTGAATACGTCAACTTCAACAACAGGAACGTCTACAAACGTTTTTCCTCTGATATTTACCTTGTTGATTCTGGATGGTCGAGATCGATAGTTCAGTCTTTCGTTGCACCATTCCAAAGTAGAATCAGATACCTTTGTCTTTTATTCAACGATCCTCTGGACGTCTTCCCATAACTGACGTTGGACTTCGATGGGAGTTCTTTTCAGCGTTGGGTCTTTCACCGATTGTTGGGCAAGCTGGATGGCAAGAGCCTTATCTTTTTCTTCAGTTTCCTTCTTTTCGGCGAGTAATCTTACAGCTCTGAGGTGATCAGTGAATTCTTTCTTCGTAAATCTGAACTTTGTAGGAACAGGAATTTTTTCACGAGGAAGAATGATTCGCTGATCTTCAAGCTGTTTGATCATTGCATCTCTCTTTTCTTGATCCTCTTCACTTAGCTTTTGAGGAGCCAAGGAAGGTCTGTTTTTGTGAGAGAGCAGTTGTTCTTCAGGTTCATCAGTCTCAGTGGTTAAATCCAAGACTGGGATTATTTCTTCAGCTCTTGTGGCTGGGATTATTGTTGGTGTAGTTGTAGGAGCTTCAGCGGGATCCTCAAACAGGGGAGAGGACTAGCTAAAACACAGCGATTGTTTAAGTAAGAACATGGGAAGAAAGAGATAGAAAAGAATGGGGTTTAAGTGTATAGAGGATTTATGGATAGAAGGATTGAGATTGAGAAGGGATAGAGGAGGGATGCAGTATAAGGGAAGAGAAGATATTGTACCTGACAAGCTGGCTTAATCTGAAGGATAGCCAGATTGCCTTCTGCAGCGAGGCCTTTGTTTTTGCCTTTGTCAGCTTCAGACACTGCAGGCTTTGTCTTAGTCGTCTCCCCTGATGGTTCATTTATCGAAATCCCTTTCACAGGGACCTTGGGCTCAACGAAGAAGAAGTCATCATCATCATCATCGTCATCATCATCATCTTTAGGGGATGATGATGGTTCTTCATCATCGATATCGATGGGTTCTTCGTCTTCAGCTTCTTCTTCTTCAGATTCGACCTCATCAGCGTAAGGTTCAGTCACATCAGCAACAACTTCCTTGTGTTTCTCTTCGAGTTGCTCCCCCTCAGATGCAGAAGGAGGTTTCTTGGTTCCCTTAGGGTTTTCAACTCCCTGAGGTTTATCAGAAGAAGCAGCAGCAGTGTTAATTGTCTCCCCTTCATCAGCATGGGGATGACCTTCTTACATTCTCCCCCTCATCCTCATGATGAGGTTGGGAGTTAACAGCAAAGCATCAACATCAGTAGTATGAGAATCACTGTCTTCTTGGCCAGTGAGTCCCATACAAAGTTCAACCACTGCTAATCTGTCGTCGAGGCTAGATATAGTAGGGGCGAGTTTTCAAAGATCCTCTCTATCGGCCTGAGTAAAGTGAGACTTTAGGGCGTCCAGTCGATTGAGTATCTGCTGAAGGAGATCTTTGACCATGCTGACCTCACCCTTAAGAGTACCAACCTCTGTCTTCAATGATGTGACTTCATTGGACAGAGTGGTGAAGTTTGTTGCGAGGGTGGTGTTGGTGAGGTTGAGATTGTTGACGTTGGTGGAGGTTTCAGCGAGGGTGGTAGAAAAAGTTCCTATGCTACCATCCACCTTCTCCATATCAGCTTTGGAGGCTTTCGTTTCAACAACCTCGGTCAGCTTTTTGAGGTTCTCTCCAGCGTCTGTAACCGCTGAAGAGTTTGTGGAGAGAGTGGTGTTGTAAGATTCCACCTTTGTTTCCAAGGCCTTCAGGGAGGTGTTGATATCCCCCAAATTAGGACCTGAAACAGTTATTAACATATGAACAGAGGAAAGCTCAGAAGTTTGGGGTTGAGAGAGAGAAGTGTTTGGGATAATGTGTATACCTGCAGGCGGGTTGGCGAAGTTGTCGAAGCCTCGTAACCCTGAGAAAGTTTCATAGTCGTCTTCAATAGTTCCCTGATGACTGGAAGTACCTGTAGGTCCTGTGTTTTGTCCTATCATCCTCTGAAGATGTTCAACAGTAGTGTCGCTGAGGATGATGTTTGTTGAAGAGAATAGGGGAAGAGTTTGAGTGACCAAAGGAGAGGTGGGAGGAATGAAGGTTGAGAAAGTGGGTTGGGTGCGGGATTCAGCGTTGGATCCGCTGTCAATCAGTTCAGTCACTAGAGGGACTGAAGGAGGTGGGTTCTGTTCCAAGTTTATAACTTCAGCGTTTAGAGACGCTGAAGCTGGGATGGAAGGGGTGGCTTGATCAGCTGTGGCAGAGCGTACCACTGAACTATCCATCAGATCTTCAAGATGAGTTGTGGAGTCTTCAGCATGTGAATGCTGGGGGGTTGCTCCTTGGTTTTCTTGATCCTTTTGGAACCAAGTTGGGAAGATGATTGTTTCCTTTTTCGAGAAGGAGTGGAGGGTGCAGCATGGGTATCAGCAGTGAGGATTTCCACTGAATGAGCCGTAGAAGTAGAAGAAGGAGGATTAAGAAGAGATAAAAGAGTAATAAGACGTACCTCGTTTGCCAGCGGCTTGAAGTCGAGCACCTTAGGGCCAACCTTAGAGAGTCTCATATCACCCTCTTTTGGGTACTTGTCCCCAAGTCCCTGTTGAAAGACGGCGCTGATGAATCTGGGATATGGAACCCATGAAGGTCTATCATCCATATCTACTCTGAATGCAAGGTCGTCATAGATGATCGAGGCCCAATCAACATGGAGACCCTTCAGCAATGCATAGCCCATGGCTTGCTGAGGTTGAGCAGCTTGATCAGAGGAGCCACTCTTCGCTGTCATGCAGCTTATCAGGTGTGCGAATATGAAGTTCATCTCGCTTGTCATTTTGGACTTCTTGATCAGGGTCAGTTTCTTCTCAATCTCCTTGTCCCTCCCTGTGTCCCATGCGTAACCCATTGCATAAGAATGCAGTGATGGCTTCCTTATCAGCATGGTTTTTGTGGTTTGGGAGAGAGATAAAGGGTTTTTCTTTGGTGGCAGTGGGTAGGCTGAGTGCTCGCCTGATAATGTCAGGGTTGATTTTGGTTGTGCCAAATTTGGTGTCACAGAGAATGACATCAAGGAGTTTCTTAGGGTCTTTGGATGAAGGAACCTGAGTGTGTCTGGCAGTATACCAGAACTAAGATAGAAGGAATTTATGGGCAGGGGGTACGAAGGTTAAGGCTTTGAATAAGCAGCAGGTTTGGAGAAAATTCACAGCATCATTCAGATGCGTGACTTGCTTTCGAGGAGGAAAATCGAAAAGCGCATAGAGGTTGTTTGATTTCGAAAAGTCTACTTTCTCAAGCGTAAACTTTACCTGAGGAGCCTTTGGTAGAGTCAGTTTCTCCGTTGCAGGAGATTTCTCAGCGGTAGGAGCAGCAGTTGAAGATGCCATTTCTGTTTAACATATATAAACACGAAGAAGAGATAAAGAACAATGTCTTAATGTGGAAAGGATTTCCAATAAGATGTTGTCGAATTTTGTCCATTTCATCCAGACAAAGATGTCTTAATGAAGATTAGGGTTTTCTTTGTTTTGAATAAGAAATACAAAATGGTAAATGCCTTGTGTCCCAATATCCTTTAGAGAGAAGGATTTTGGAAAAACATATGAAGAACAAGTTTAATATTTTGTTTTAAACTTGAAGAACAACCATGAAAAGGTTGTGTTTATAAAACCATGAAAGAAATGATTTCATTTTTAAAAGTTCATTTGTTTGATTTTGTAGAAACAATGAGAAGATCAAAAACAAGTTAAAAAACAGGTAAATAATAAGAATATTAACCTGGTAGTCGAAGAAGAAGATGAACAGTTTTCTGGAAAACTCGAGTTCAAAATGCAACAATAGTTTTTCTTGCTTGGAGAATAAGTTCGCGTAAAGGAAAAATATAAACTCGAAATGGTTTATATAGACAGAATAGAGAGAGAAAAACTATGAGCGGGAAAGTTTTTCATCATGACACGGACACGTGTTTGCATTTGATTGGATGGTAAACGAAACGTGCAAACGTGTGTCAGAAAAAGAACGTGTCAGGGTTTATCGTTGTGATGATGTCACAAACGCCCTTTCATATTTTAGGATGTCTCTGAGGTTTTGAAAGCTCAGGGACATTTTGAAAACATGAAGCACTGAATAGAAATATCAGTGTTAGTTTTAGAAATTTCAAAGTATCGCTGTTAAGGAAGAGATATTCAGCGATGCAATTTGTTTTGAAATCTTGCAATCATTTGCGAACGTCAGCGAGTAAAGAGAGACATACCTTGATATCAGCGAATCAACTTTGTTCAGAGAGAAGATGAGAGAATGGGTTATATAAGTTGGTTTTATCCGGTCGCTGATCAAATGTGAACCACTGAAGATTTTAATCTTCAAAATTCAGCATTCCAAGCTCGCTGATGAGAAAGTTGAATCTTATCTCATCAAGAGGTTTGGTAAATAGATCAGCTAACTGAAAATCAGTTTGGATAAAATGAAGTTCTATATCACCATTTATCACATGATCTCTAATAAAATGATACCTGATTTCGATATGTTTGGTCTTTGAGTGTAGCACTGGGTTTATGGCTATAGCGATGGCACTTGTGCTGTCGCAATAGATTAGAATTTTCGAGAGCTGAAGGTCATAGTCTAGTAATTGATTTCTCATCCATAAGACCTGAGAACAACAGCTTCCAGCGGCTACATACTCAGCTTCAGCAGTTGAGGTGGACACTGAGTTTTGCTTTTTACTTGTCCAACTCACCATCTTTCCACCCAGGAGCTGACAGCCTCCTGTGGTGCTTTTCCTATCCAATTTGCAACCTGCAAAATCACTATCTGAATAGGCGATTAGATCAAACCCTGAATCTTTGGGATACCAAAGATCTAGGTTCGGAGTACCCTTAAGGTAACGAAAGATTCGCTTTACAGCGATCATATGAGATTCCTTAGGTTCAGCTTGATATCGTGCACACAAACAGGTTGCGTACATAATATCAGGTCGGCTAGCTGTAAGATACAAAAGAGAACCGATCATCCCACGGTATGTCGTGACATTAACAGGTATTCCAGAAGAATCCTTGTTTAGTGTCAGCGGCGGTACCATAGGGGTTTTCATAGCTGAACTCTGAGTTAAATCAAATTTCTTCAGCATATCTTTAACATACTTTCCCTGATTAATGAAAGTTCCCTTTTCATTTTGTTTTATCTGAAGACCAAGAAAATATGTTAGCTCACCCATCATACTCATTTTATACTCTGCTTTCATTCTATCAGCGAAACGAGTACAAAGGTCAGGGTTAGTAGAACCAAATATAATGTCATCAACATATATCTGAACAAGAATAATATGACCTTTTACTTTCCTGAAGAATAGAGTCTTATTGATTTTACCACACTCAAAATGTTCAATATGGAGATAAGTAGAGAGAGTGTCATACCATGCACGAGGAGCTTTCTTTAAGCCATAAAATGCCTTATCCAGTTTATAAACATAACCTGGATGCTTAGGATCTGAGAATTCTGGAGGTTGTTCCACGTAGACTTCTTCATTCAGCTTTCCATTGAGAAATGTTGACTTAACATCCATTTGATAAACTTTGAAGTCTTTGTGTACATCGTAGGCTAAGAATAGACGAATAGATTCTAGTCTTGCTACTGGAGCAAATGTTTCGTCGTAGTCTATACCTTCCTCTTGTCTGTATCCCTGAGCAACAAGACGAGCCTTGTTGCGGGTTACAATTCCATGTTCGTCCAACTTGTTTCGATAGACCCATTTAGTGCCTATCACTGTCTTGTCAGTTGGTCTTCGAACAAGATTCCAAACTTTGTTTCTTTCAAATTCTGTCAGCTCTTCTTGCATAGCGCTGACCCAGTTTGGATCTCTGAGGGCATCATCTATTTTCTTTGGTTCAATTAGAGAAATAAAGTTAACAAATAAACAAATATTACCTGCACTTCGTCGAGTCTGAACACCAACGTTTGGATCACCAAGAATTAGATCAATAGGGTGATTGATAGTCCACCGCTGAACCGGAGCATGAATCGGTGACTCAACCTGAACTGGAGGGGCTGAAGATAAGGCTTCAGCAACTTCTGGAATATCAGCCAAGAGAGGAGTAGGTGCAGATGTCATCACATTCACTGATTGCTGAGAAGTAGATGGAATGTCTGAGATAGAAGGTTCAAAAGCAGGCATATTGTTTAAAGGAATAGCTGAGACCCATGATGTTTCATCTTCACTAGTCTGCATGTTTGGGATTGTAACGACCCACTTTCCCATAACATACAGCAAATAACATATATTGCATAACGTAGTTACATTTACAGAAGGAAATACACAATACATCACAAACGGTCTCTTCGGTCTCGAAAATACAAAAATACGTAAAAGTCTCATAATCAACGTCCATCAAAAGCTTCCTATTCTTATCCCATTCTTTCACCGATCCTCAACCTGGAAAACATATTTTTGAAAACAAAATGAGGGTTAGACCAAACAGGTCTAGTGAGTTAATCACGGTCCTTTCCCAAAATCAGTATAAAATCATTCATGTAAATCCTTTGTATCAAAACCATTTATGCAAAATCCTTCATATACATTCAAGTACTACACGTATATAATTACCAATTCAAACTCGTACCTCTTGTACCTCTCATCCACCTTATTCCTCCACAATGGCCAAATTTATTGGTTGCGAGCCAATTAACACACCGGTCCAAAGCCCAGGTACGTATTATATTCCCATATAATACTTCACGTAATTATAATATCTTAACATATTATAATCACACCCGTATGACATATTCATACAATCATCAATTAATTATTATTCACATAATATTTTCCAGTAAAAATACTTTAAAGTAAAACTCACCTCGTGCGTTTATCACAAAAACTCTTTCAAGACAATTCACGTATGTTGCTCCTTCACAGAATCTTGATTACTTCAGTTTGGTACAAAATCACAGCAGCAATTTCCTTCTTCTTCTTCAATTCTCTCGATCTCTCTCTCTTTCTCTCGTTTTCTCTCAACCAAGAAACACATACACTCACATAGATTTAAGATATTTCTTTATTATCCAAATGAAGACATCATTTCCTAAATGACATACTAAAGTCGGTTATGGTATCAAGTTTGGCTAAAATGACCAATTAAACCTCAAGTTTCTCTCAATTGGCAAAACTTACCCCCAAACTTCCAAGTAACAATTAAAACTTAACCCTTAACTCCTAACTCCATAAAAACATTAACATAAAGACTTGTAAAATTCCCAATTTAACTTAGATAAAATACCTGGTTATTACAACATCTCCCCCTTAAAAGAATTCCGTCCCGGAATTCGATCAAGCTTAAAAGGTAAGAATACTTATAACTACTACTTCGAACTTCATCAAAAACTATAGAAACTAACTGAATAGACACTCCGCCTCTATCTATACCTCTAACACAAATAAGTAACAAAAGCACGAAATACCAAGAACCACTTCGTACCGAAGTCATATAACACTTTAGCACGTATAGAGTTCATAGAAATATACCTGTAACCTCATCAGGACTTTCTTCCACCTCTTGTTCCTTCATCTGAAAAACACGACCTTGAACTCTCGGTGCTTCAGACCCTTGTACCTTTCCCGATTCAACTTCCGTTAATCTCGCTGTTGTACTACCCTGACGTGCTTTCCACTGTGGACATTCTGACTGAATATGATCAGGGGAATTGCAAACAAAACAGAATCGATTTGCGCGACAATTCTTAGCGATGTGTCCCGTTCTTCCACACTTATAACAACTTCTAGGATCAACATAACAATTTCCTTGATGTACGCGGTTGCATTTTGGACATAGTTTTTCATTTTGTCTAAAAGGTATGTGACTATCGAACCTTTGAATTTCGTATTCCGTTGAATCATACGTCATTTCTTCCGATTTTCTTTTCCCAGCACTCTTATCACTAATATCTCTCTTAATATCCTGTTCCACATTCTCCGCGGCATTTACTGCGGCTGAGAAGGTATCAGGTCCTGTCGCAATCACTAACTTTCTAATTTCAGAATTTAACCCAAAAATAAACCTTTCCATCTTCAACGCCTCTGTGGCAACATAGTACTCTGCAAAGCGAGACTTCTCGAGAAAGAGGGCGGTGTAATCCCTAACCGATAAACTTCTCTGATGTAGATTCATAAATTCCTCTTCCAGTTGTCTAATAGCTGCTTGAGGACAGAAATGTGTTGTGAAAGCTAACACAAATTCCACCCATGCAAAAGTAGTATAAACATCTGTTCCTCTTGATTCTATATGAGCCTCCCACCAATACAGAGCATCACATTTCAACATCGCAGTTCCATAAAGTACTTTGTCTTCTTCAGCACATTTACAAGTCTTGAAGATGGCTTCTATTTCTTTTAGCCATCTCATTGCTTTGACCGGGTCCCGATCTCCGGAATATGTAGGGGGCTTGCAACTAAGAAACATTTTGTAGTCGCACTTTTTCATCATCGGCAAGACAGTAGAGGTAATTGGCATTTTCACTTCGTGTTCTGGATTTGGCCTTTCAGTTTCATTATGGCGATTAAGTTCAAACATAACTTGGATATTATCCTGCAATCTTCTCATTTCAGCCATCAGATCATCCCGCGTAACAAACTCTGTACCCTGCGGTTGTGTTCTACCTCCAGTTCGACCCCCAGTTCCCCTGCCGGTTCTGCCTCTACCTCGATCTCTTCCTCTTCCCCCTCTTCCTATTGGTGGATTCTCTCCACCAGAATTCCTTCCTCCTCTCTGGTTCCTTTGTCTAGTGCCACTCGCCGTTCTGTGGATTCAAACAAAGTTAATATACATATAAGCACATACCCCATATAACAAGGTATTCCAGTTCATACATGCACCTGTAAGATCATAATTACACTGGCCTGGTGTAATTTGAAATTACCTTACATGATGTTCCTTCTACCTTTTTATACTTAACATCCATAGGTTCTAAAATAATAGGGACATCCTACTTCACATGCAGTTTAAGTCTAGGTACAGATACTAATACCTAAATCTCTTAAACTAGGGCTCTGATACCATTTTGTAACGACCCACTTTCCCATAACATACATCAAATAACATATATTGCATAACGTAGTTACATTTACAGAAGGAAATACACAATACATCACAAACGGTCTCTTCGGTCTCGAAAATACAAAAATACGTAAAAGTCTCCTAATCAACGTCCATCAAAAGCTTCCTATTCTTATCCCATTCTTTCACCGATCCTCAACCTGGAAAACATATTTTTGAAAACAAAATGAGGGTTAGACCAAACGGGTCTAGTGAGTTAATCACGGTCCTTTCCCAAAATCAGTATAAAATCATTCATGTAAATCCTTTGTATCAAAACCATTTATGCAAAATCCTTCATATACATTCAAGTACTACACGTATATAATTACCAATTCAAACTCGTACCTCTTGTACCTCTCATCCACCTTATTCCTCCACAATGGCCAAATTTATTGGTTGCGAGCCAATTAACACACCGGTCCAAAGCCCGGCCACGTATTATATTCCCATATAATACTTCACGTAATTATAATATCTTAACATATTATAATCACGCCCGTATGACATATTCATACAATCATCAATTAATTATTATTCACATAATATTTTCCAGTAAAAATACTTTAAAGTAAAACTCACCTCGTGCGTTTATCACAAAAACTCTTTCAAGACAATTCACGTATGTTGCTCCTTCACAGAATCTTGATTACTTCAGTTTGGCACAAAATCACAGCAGCAATTTCCTTCTTCTTCTTCAATTCTCTCGATCTCTCTCTCTTTCTCTCGTTTTCTCTCAACCAAGAAACACATACACTCACATAGATTTAAGATATTTCTTTATTATCCAAATGAAGACATCATTTCCTAAATGACATACTAAAGTCGGTTATGGTATCAAGTTTGGCTAAAATGACCAATTAAACCCCAAGTTTCTCTCAATTGGCAAAACTTACCCCCAAACTTCCAAGTAACAATTAAAACTTAACCCTTAACTCCTAACTCCATAAAAACATTAACATAAAGACTTGTAAAATTCCCAATTTAACTTAGATAAAATACCTGGTTATTACAGGGATGATAGTAGGACCATCATCTTCAACGGTATGAGTATGAGGAGTGGGAATATCTTCTGAATCACCAAGATGTGAAAACATCCATTGATTCAGTTCTTCAGTATCAGCAGAAGGTCGAGAATTCGCTGAACGGGATTCGTCAAAGGTGACGTGAATAGTTTCTTCAACAGTTTGTCTTCTTCGATTGAAGACTCTGAAGGCTTTGGAGATTGAAGAATATCCAAGAAAGATTCCATCATCAGCCTTAGGATCAAACTTTCCAAGGGCATCTCTATTGTTCAGTATGAAACACTGACATCCAAAGATGTGAAGAAAGCTAATTGAAGGCTTTCTCCCATGAAAAAGTTCATAGGCTGTTTTATTGAATCTTTTGACTATCAGCGAACTGTTTTGCGTAAAACAAGCAGTGTTGACAGCTTCTGCCCAAAACTGAGTAGGCCGGTGAGAATCGCTGAGCATTGAACGTGCAGCTTTAATAATAGTTCGATTTCTTCTTTCAGCGACTCCTTTTGTTGCGGTGTTCTTACTGAAGAAAAGTTGTGAGAAATACCCTTACTCTCAAAGAAGGAATCAAGAGAACTGTTTTTGAATTCAGTCCCATGATCACTCCTTATTGAGCGAACGGTCAAGTTGTTCAGGACTTCCATTTTCCTAACAAAGATGATGAGTTCTTCAGGTGTGTCACTCTTAGAACGGAGAAACATTACCCATGTATAGCAAGAGAATTCATCAACTATGACCAGCGTATATTTCTTTCCAGCGATGGATTGTTTGTTAGCAGGGCCAAACAAATCCATATGGAGAAGTTGTAGAGGAGATGACACTGAGGAAACTTGCTTAGACTTAAAGCTTGCTTTGGTCTGCTTCCCTTTCTCACATGCTAAACATAAGGATTCTTTAGCGTATGAGTGTTGAGGTAGACCAGTGACTAACTCTTTAGAAGAAAGAGTGTTCAGTGTCTTGAAGTTTAGATGAGAGAGCCTTTTATGCCATAGCCAGTTGACATCAGATGAGGCTTTTGAGAAGAAACAGGAGTTCTCAGTGGTTGTTGAGTCTATGTTTATTACATAAACATTTTCCAAACGATAACCACTAAGAGCTATCTTCTCCTTTTTGTCAGCGACAAAGCAGGATTCCTTAGTAAAGATTACTTTGTTATCCATGTCGCAAAGCTGACTGATGCTTAGAAGATTATGCTTCAGCCCTTCAACATATGCGACTCTTCTGAAGGTTGTTGTACCATTAGAGAGTACACTAAACTCTCGGGTATGTCCTTTTCCGTTTCCACCGAAAGTTACAGAGGGACCCTTCTCTTCCTTGTACTCAGTGAGCAGGTTCTTCTTACCAGTCATGTGTCTAGAGCATCCACTATCAAGATACCAGATACCCTTCTTAACCTGCATTATAAAGGAAGATTAGTTTGTCTTGGGTACCCACTTAACCATGTGTACACACTTGTCAGTGGGTTTACAAGAGGAGGTGGAAGGTTCAGCAGTCTTCGCAGCATTTGAAGATTCAGCTTTGTCAGTCTTCACTTTGGTTAATTTCCTAAGCTCAGTGGTCTTCTTTGCCTTGGGGGCAATGATCTTCACCTTAGCTATCTTCTCAACTTGGGTGGCTGTGGGGCACTTACTAGCAATATGATTTGTAAGTCAACAGTGATAACATTTCTTATAACTAAAAGTAGTTCTAGGACCATTTGTATGCTGAGCTTTTGATTTTGAATTAGAAGGACCAGTACCAAGTAAACTTTTGGTATTTGAAATAGGAGGAACATTCAGTTCTTCGGATTTCTTACCAATGGTATCCACTTTGACTCTAGAAGTAGATCGTTGAATAGATCCACGCTGAAAAAATCCAGGAATCTTATTCTTTGAACCAGAGGGATAAGTCACTGAAGCTTTAGAAGCATTCAGCTTAGGTACAAAGGTACCCTTCTGAGGGTTTTGGTTAAAAGCAATTCCTTTACCTTTATTTTTAAAGACTGTGGTAGGTTTTGGATAAACAATTTTCTCTTTACCTTTAGAGGTTAAGGTAGAGGTTTCCTAAGGGATAGGAGGTTTTAAAGAGGAACACTGAGATGAGAAAGTGTCAGGGATAGAGGATACGAACATTCCAAACTTAAGCATGGAACGGTCAGTGGTTTGTTCTAGAGTATCAGCTTTGTAACCAAGACCACGTTTATCACTCAGGGGAATCTGAGACTTAATTATCTCAGTGATCTTTGTTGAGGAGTTATACCATCCATCAACAGTAGCTTTGTCAGCTTTTAATGCAGCGAAAGCTTCTTCGCGTTCAATTTTGACTAGCTGATTTAAATGAACTTGATCTTTAAAATCTTCTTCAATTCTAGAAAGCTTTTCTATTTGAAGGTGACAGTTTTTAAGTTGTTCAGCGAGATCAAGATTTTTATTTTCAATAACAGTTTTGCCATTCATGGCTTCATATAAACTTCTAGTCAAGAGATCGATCTTTCGAAGACTATCAGCTTCATCAATATTTAAAATATTGGTAAAGAAGGAAGGTGATACCTTAGTAGCAGAGGTTGAAGTAGAGGGAATGTCAGAATTTTCTTCCTCATCTTCAAGTTTGGCCATGAGAAATAGATTGGCTTCATCATCATCTTCAGAGTCAGATGATTCTTCTTCGTCAAAGGCAGCCCAATCATAGTCAGCCATCAGGCCTTTGCCTTTCTTCTTAAAGGTTTTCAGCTTTGAATACCTTTCTTTCAGCTTTTTGTATTTTTCATCTCTAGTCCTGGGAGTAAAGTTTTTCTTGGGAAAAGCTGAGGATCTAGAGACTTTCTTTGACCTGCACTCGCTAGCAAAATGTCCTATCTTTTCACAGTTATAGCAAGTAGCAGTAGCCTTATCAACAGGGGTTGATGATCTTGGCTTGTCAGTAATAGCAAGAGGTTTGTTCTTTCTGAAATTACTCTTTCTAGCAAATCTCCTGAACTTATTAGCCAGGAATGCCAGAGTTTCATCATCATCTGAAGCGTCAGAATCTGATGAACGTTCAGAGTTAGTTTCCAACTCAGTGACATTGATAGTAGATCGCTGAGTGGAAGGTAACTCTGAGAGTAAAGCAACAAGGGTGCTTTTGGAATCTTTTACAAGATTCTTCTTAAGATGACTTGATTGCTCATGATTAAGCATCGTGCCATATAAGGTAGAAAGAGTCATGGATTTTAGATCCTTTGATAGCTTGAAACACATTGAATAACTGTCCCAACTTTCAGGTAAACATTCTAAGAACTTTGTCGGTACTTCAAAGTTAGAATATTCCTTACCAACGGTTTTTAGATCTATTATTAAACAGTTAAAACGTTGGTGTACTTCAGAGAGAGATTCATTCTTACCACAAATGAAGCTTTCGTACTGTCTTACCAGGTTGATCTTACGTGAGTCCTGGACTTCAGAAGTACCTTCATACTAAACACAGATTGTGTCCCACATGGCTTTGGAGGTTTTCAGGTTCATGACGGAATGGTAGACTTCGTCAGGAAGAGCCATGGAAAGAATGGATCTGGCTTTAGTGTCGAGAGCCACTTTCTTCTTATCTTCATCAGTCCACATATGAATTTCCTTGGGAACCAACCTTTCTGGAATAGCAGCTCTATTCTCAGTGGCTGGAACTTCAGATTCAATTCTTATAGGAATATATGGACCATTTTCGATGTAATAAGGTATAGTTGGGTCTACACCTTCTAAGAAGAGAATCGTCCTATTTTTCCACAGATTAAAGTTATCTCTGGAGAATCTAGGGGGTTTTTCAAGAGAACCGTTGTCAATATAGTTTGTGTTTGTGTTGGTAGCCATTTTAAGAAAAATAGCAAGGAAGAGAAGAGATTAGTATAGATAAGATCTTGTTTATGAGATTAAACAAATCTGCTCTGATACCACTTGTTGGTCCCGAAGGGTTATACAAGTTTGTAGAAGGGGGGGGTGAATACAAACACACGATTTTTACTTTTCTAAATTATTTATTGATAAATCAAGACAATTTACAACTTGTTTGTGAACAAGATTAAGGACTAATCCTAATCTAAACAAGTTAAGAACACTAAGTTTCTTGCACTAGAATAAGATAGAAAGGAGATAAGGAAATTACGAGTAATAACCTAACACACAGTAGTAAGGAAGAAGAAGATGGCCCGAGCACACTTCATTTCTGAAGTAGGGTTCTTCTTATATACTGCATGCATTTAATGCATGGCAATATTGCTTTACACATGGTAGCAGCTGAGTGGTTGCATGTCATTGGCCTTTGTAGACAACCTTAGTAGCCGCATGATGCACAATGTAGAATCAGAGTTTGTTGTACGACTCTAGACAGAAGGGATGCCCGATCTGACATTTCGTATGGAGACGTGCAAGGGGGGAAAGACAAAAGTAACTTGTAGAGGAAGACTTCATGATCAGCTTTCGTTGAATCAGTACTTTATCAGCGAATGATAAAGCTCAGCGATTGCTGAAGTCTTCTACTTGTAACTTCACGTTGAGTGGACAAATCTTGGCTTCGCTAATATCCGCATCAATAAATTAGTAGACTTGTCACTGTTCTTGAGCTTGGTCTTCGACTTCAGCGTAGAACATATGTTGACGTGAAACTTGTCTTCAGGGATCATAAGTAAACAACTAACTTATCAGCGATTATCACAGAGACTGAACAGGCTCAGAGCTACTGGATGAATAGTGTTTGCTGAACTTTAAACTTAAAGAGCGAGAGTTCCTATCAGCGGTACTGTAAAGTCTTAGTACTTATCAGCGATAGAGAAACTCTAATACATATTGTTTACTTACAACTTTCACTAAGTATTTTAAGAGAGGGTCATTATCAAATCACTGAGGGTTTGGATCAACAGGCTGGTAGTGGGTCTAAACACGAATAATTAAAGTTGCATGTAATATTGCATAACCCCATGCAGATGTGGATAATTTGGTGCGCATAACCAATGCCCTAGTTACCATCTATATTCTTTTGATGACAACTTCTATCGTTCTACGAGACCATTTTGCATATACACATGGGGTATAAGAAACTCTAC
The DNA here is from genome assembly GCA_033807775.1 of Saussurea involucrata. Taxonomy (NCBI): domain Eukaryota; kingdom Viridiplantae; phylum Streptophyta; class Magnoliopsida; order Asterales; family Asteraceae; genus Saussurea; species Saussurea involucrata. Next base: position 113,007,769 of record CM066315.1, read on the forward strand.
ATTAATCTCGGTACATATGCAATAATCATCAAATCCTTATGATGTAAATTCTCCAGCATTCTAAGTCATGTAGACTTGATGAGAAAATCAGGGTGGTGAGTCCTTAAACGTATAACTAGTGCTAGGAGTGCAACATTTCATGTGGACAATAATATTACACGTGTTCATCGTGTCAAAACTAGGACCATAAAGTACTTTAATGGCCCGCATTCTGGATGTTTATGTCCATAAATTAGCACATTGTATTCGTTGTAAGAATGAAATATTTTTATATTATGTTCTTAGCTTTAGGATGGTCTCATTCCTGTCTTGGCTAAGGATAATGGTATACAAAACTTCTAGGTATTGAAGATGGCATATTATGATGGTGGTGTTGCTTCTTGTGCAGTAGAAGTCAACAGTTGCAATTTGGTTGATTCCATCGTTTTGTCTTTCACTCGAAAGAGAATGTGTCTATGTGTATTTTTCAATACATGGATTACTATGTCATGACCATGGTGTCCCACGTGGTCATGCGAAACATATGTGTCATTGTCCCAAAGTTCATTGTTGGTGACAAAATATGATATAATAACATAGATGATCCATTAATTCGATACATTAATTTCTCTAATATATTTTGCTTTCATATCATTAGAGTTGATGTACATATACCCATTTCCATTCTTATAATATGATTTTTCATTGGTACGAATATCTTAGCAAGGTTCCTATTAATATAGTGCTTTAGCAACAAGTGACAGTCCATCGTCTAAATGTTTAAAGGAATTCAAAATAATAATCAATGAATAATAATCTATTTCTTAGGATTGTATGAGATGTCACAAAAACAATCAAGTTCTCCTCGATACATTCCTACACGGAACGAAGAAAATTGAGAGTTTTGCATTTGTTATTGATGTGTTTATTTACATCTATAATGGCTATAAACTCAGGTGTATATATATACGCAAATGTAACTAATTTGATAGTTAAAGTATATTCAAATAAACTTATACTTAAACCAATCTTAGATATGACATAGTTCATTTTTCTACTTGTTCCATTTTCTACTAGGAGTTCGTTCCCGACTATTGTCATGAATTTGACCTATTCCACAACCTTGTCCATATGGTACATAATTGGCATATGTGTGTGGATCAATATGTTTAACTCATTGTCTTTTAGAGTTCTTTCCACCACCAACGCTTGCCTTATTAACCTCAAGATTTTTCTTTATCCGGGTATGTCTAGCGTTGTTAAAAAAACCTTGTTACATCTCTTAGCCACTTGCATATTGTTTCATTAGTATGATTGGTGATATAGGAAAGATGAAAAGATGTTATGATTCACATAATCTTTTGTGAGTTCCTTGCCACAAAGATTGAGATGCATTTTGGGACAGGACATTTTTTTGTCAAAATCAGTTACCTTCTTGTAATCAAGTATGTAGGTTTCATTCCACTGTATGATTAGTTTGAGAAATATACGATATTGGGACGTCCGACAGTTAGGCATGGCAACGAGGCTGGTATGGGGCGGGGTTCTCCATCCCCGGCCTCGGCCCCAGTTTTTTATAACGTCCCCCGGCCCCGGTCGGGTACGGGGATTCCATTCCCGTCCCCGGTCAACTTTCGGTCAAGACCCGTTCCCCGTTTTTTACCCGGTTCCCCGACCCGGTCATGACCCGGTTCCTGTATTTTTTTTGTTGTTTTAAGTTTTAAAGCTAAAAAGATTTTATAACAAGATAACAACAAAAGTCCATAATTTTAAACAAAGATAAAAGTCCATAATTTTAAACGAAACTAAAAGTCCAAAAGTCATAAACAACAAGTTAACAAACAACAAGTCCAAAAGTCCATAAACAAGTCCAAAACATCAATCAACATCTTCATCGAATGCAATCGTTTGATTGAATCCTTCCGACTCTCCGTATTTTTTTTCTAAAATCAAAAATAATACGAGTTAGAATATTAGTGTACGATAACAATTTAAATAAGTGTACGATAAACAATTTATATAATGGTTACCTTCAATTTCTTTTCTCAACCAACTTTAAGTGCACATCAATGCTGCAACAGTTTGCGCTTTTAGCCGACTACGTTGTTTGGTTATCTTGTTTCTGCTCATGCTAAATGCCGATTCTGATGCTACGGTAGAAATCGGAATGGCTAGCACATCCCTCGCAATCCTCCGCATGATAGGATACCTAGAACCGTTGCACTTCCACCACATTAAAATATCAAATCCATTATCATTTGGTAACAATTTCTCCTCAAAATAGTGATCCAACTCGGTCGTTTCAAATATATCATCCACAGAAACATCATTCACAAATTGTAATTCCCATGAAACCTTTCACTTTCCCTTTGAAGATATCCCCTTATCTAAGTGAGTAGTGCTAGATTGCCCATCCCCTTTCTTTTGATCATCCTTCCTTTTGTATTCATCAAACAAATCACTACATAGGCTATATATCCTCGTAACCTCATCTTTTGAGTCAAAACCATAAATCTTTGGAAAGAACCAATTGATCAACTTTAGCTTATACCTAGGATCTAAAACAATAGCCACACACATGACATCATGTATGACTCCCCAATATTTATCAAAATTTTCCAACATACTTGATGCCATGTTCCTAATAACCACATTTTCATCATCTTGCCAACTCTTAATTTCTAACTTCATGTCACAAATCAAAGTAAAGAATATGTTGGAAGTGGGATACTTGGTCCCAGAGAATGTCTCGGTCACAGTATAAAACAACTTCAATTTGTCACAAACATCAAACGCCATTTTCCATTCCTCTTCACTAGGTAAACTAACATAATGTTTGTCTTTCTTGGTTAGACGAGTGAAAACATCTTTATACTCTAAGGCAACATTCAACATTGTATAAACTGAATTCCATCTAGTCTTACAATCAAGCACCAATTCTTTTTCACAATCTATACCAAGTTGTCGTGCAACTAGTCTAAAATCTTGGGACCTTTTAGGAGTACATGACCAAAATGAGACACTATCCCTAACATTCTTTATTGCCTTTTCAATCAAAGAAAATCCATCTTGCACAATGAGATTAATGATATGTGCACAACATCTCATGTGAAACAACATACCCTTTAAAATTAATGAGGAAGGAGTAAGAGTACATAACAACTTGTCGATCAAAGCATCATTTGTTGAACAATTGTCAAGTGTCAGTGATGACAACTTGTTGTCAATGTTCCAATCCAAAAAGCATTCCATCATAACTTGAGACAAGGCATCGGCCGTGTGTGGAGAAGGCACATATATGAAGCTGCATCAAAGTACACTAAAAATTAATATTACAATAAACTAATATTGAATTATAAAGATTTAAAAAATAGTAAACGAGAAAAAACCTGATAATCCTATTTTGTAACTTCCAGTTGGCATCTATGTAATGTGATGTTAGTGCCATGTAGCCTTTTTTTGGGGTCCTGCGGTCCACATATCATATGTAAGAGCAATCCTACTTTCATTCTCTTCCAAACAACGCAATGTACCACCCACGGGTAGCTATTAAACAGCTCAAGGTCCTCGACGGCCCTAAGGACCGTCGATGAAGCATGCTGGCTATACTCACGGCCCAGGAAGCCCATATCCACAATCACCACCAAGCATACACGGACAGCATCGTCGTCGGTTAGGGCACTAAGGCCCTCTTTCATCTTTTCCCGGGCTGCCTTCAGCTTCAAACGAGATGCTGAAATGCCGAAAACCCTAGGAACGAAGGAGCAGTCTTCTAAGGGAGGAAGGGGGGGAGCCTCTCCAAAACGTAGTCCTGTAATTAGACAGAACTCTCGACGCCCAAAATGCAATTGAAAGCCGAAGAAATCAAAATGCATCTCCTCCGGCTCAGCGTTGGCGTCCTCGACCTCCAACTGTAGAAACATGTGTACTAGCGTAGGGTCGCCACCAGAGTAAGACACATCCATCCATGGCCCGAACGGTGTCCCTCTATAGATGGTCTCAAGGGTATCTGCGCGATCACCTAATCCCCTAAACAACGCTCCTAATTCCTCGATGTATGAAACTTTGCACCTTACCGTCAAGTCGATGTTAAAGAAATCCTTCTACATAGTCATTCACAGATGTTATAGTTAGTGTTATATATAGATGTTGCAGTTTATTTTATTTTATATAGATGTTGCGGTTTATTTTATTTCAACGTATCATATTGTTATATATAGATAAAGTGCGGTTGTATTTTATTTCAACGTATAATAGTGTTATATAAAGATAAAGTGCGGTTTATTTTATTTCAACGTATAATAGTGTTATATATAGATAAAGTGCGGTTTATTTTATTTCAACGTATAATAGTGTTATACATAGATAAAGTGCGGTTTATTTTATTTCAACGTATAATAGTGTTATATAAAGATAAAGTGCGGTTGTATTTTATTTCAACGTATAATAGTGTTATATATAGATAAAGTGCGGTTTATTTTATTTCAACGTATAATAGTGTTATATATAGATAAAGTGCGGTTTATTTTATTTCAACATTTAATAGTGTTATACATAGATAAAGTGCGGTTTATTTTATTTCAACGTATAATAGTGTTATATATAGATAAAGTGTGGTTTATTTTATTTCAACGTATAATAGTGTTATATATAGATAAAGTGCGGTTTATTTTATTTCAACGTATCATATTGTTATATATAGATAAAGTGCGGTTTATTTTATTTCAACGTATAATAGTGTTATATATAGATAAAGTGCGGTTTATTTTATTTCAACGTATAATAGTGTTATATATAGATAAAGTGTGGTTTATTTTATTTCAACGTATAATAGTGTTATATATAGATAAAGTGCGGTTTATTTTATTTCAACGTATCATATTGTTATATATAGATAAAGTGCGGTTTATTTTATTTCAACGTATAATAGTGTTATATATAGATAAAGTGCGGTTTATTTTATTTCAACGTATAATAGTGTTATATATAGATAAAGTGCGGTTTATTTTATTTCAACGTATAATAGTGTTATATATAGATAAAGTGCGGTTTATTTTATTTCAACGTATCATATTGTTATATAGAGATAAAGTGCGGTTTAGGGACCCTAGTTGTCATTCTTAAAAGTTTAGGACCTAATTGGCATTCTTAAAAGTTTAGGGACCTAAGTTGTCATTCTTAAAACCGTAGGGACCTAAGTTGTCATTCTTAACATTTTTTTATAAAAAACACATATTTAACAATTTTTTTATAAAATGTGTTTTTTTTTATAAAAAAATTGTTAAGAGTGTGTTTTTATAAAAAAAATTGTTATAGTTTTATGGTTTTATGTTTGAATGTGATATTTGTATGTTATAATGTGTATGTTGTTATAGTGTGTTTTTTCATATAAAAATTGTTAAAAATGTGTTTTTTTAATAAAAACACACTCTTAACAATTTTTTTATAAAAAAACACTCTTAACAATTTTTATATGAAAAAACACACTATAACAACATACACATTATAACATACAAATATCACATTCAAACATAAAACCATACATATCATGTTAAACATAAAACATATTCAAACATAAGTTATAAACACTATAACAACCTACAAATCATATATCTTAACTTAAAATAACATACAAAAAATAACAAATAACATAAGGAAAACATACCAAAGAGGTAATACGAGACATCTTCACAAAACCCGAACGCGTATTCCACACGAGAAAATTGAGAGAGTGGGAGAAAATTGAGAGAGTTTGATTAAAAATTGAGAGAGTGATTAAAAAAATTGAGAGTGGCCGTGTCTTGGTCCCCCCCCCCCCCCCCCCCTTATATAGTGCGGCCGAAGAAAATTTAGGGTTTAGGGTTCGTCAAAAAGATTTTAGGGTTAACCCTGTGCCGACACGTGGCACAGGAGCCCGCGATCGCGGGAGGTCAACGAAAGTCAATCGCGGGCAGGGACCAAAAATGCACACGCGGGCATTCTTGAGGGGGGAAAGCTGTACCGCGGGCATTCTTGAGGGACCAACGCGGGCAAAGTGGCCAAACTTTGGTGACACGTGTAGCCCGCGATCGCGGGGGTCAATGAGTCAATCGCGGGCAGGGACCAAAACTGCACACGCGGGCATTCTTGAGGGTGGAAAGCTGGACCGCGGGCATTCTTGAGGGACCAACGCGGGCATTCTTGGTGACATGTGGCCTGGAGCCCGCGATCGCGGGCTCCATCGCGGATTTTTTTGGTACTTTCGTAAACTGGGAGAGATTTTGGGTATTTTGGTAAGAGATGGTCAAACTTAGGGTATTTTAATTAATTTCCCATATATGTTTACGTATTCATTAAAAAGAACAAAAAAATCTATTATTTTTTTTCTCTAAGACTCAGCAAGATAGATAAATAAGAAAAGTAAATATAAAGTTATATTCATATATTTTTAGTTATGAATATATTTACCACTATATATAATTATCATTACACAAATATTAATCATAAATTTAAATAGAAGCGTAAATATTTTTATAAACAAATTCTATAAAGCATATAAGAACACTTGAATTAAATTTCATGGGATTGACAAATTATATGCGTTTATAACATAAAAAAAATATTAGAGTAAGGCTTATAGTTTAGACATATAATGGAAAATCATGTTTTTACAAAATTATCGCATTTGTTTATAGCATAAAGCATAATATTGTGATGTATTAAAGATAAAACATATAAAAATTACCTCAATTGTTGAACTTTAGCTTGATTTCTCGATCAAATTCGCTCTATGGAGCATACGTGTAGAACTTGTGTCGAACTTGACAACGAGCAATGGATAACAAAGTAACTACGCAATTTTGCGACAAGCCGTGCTACAACATCGGGCAAAACAACCGTTCAACGACGGTGAAAAATGGTTTTGAGCTTTACGTGTTGATAACATGTTAAAGGACAACGAAAATAGAAAGAACCGAAAAGCTGTAAATTTTCATTAAATATAAGCCCTATAAATAGGGAGGATTACATAGAGAATACGATAAGCATGGAAACAAGATTTACTCCATAAATAATAATAGCTTATAATTATCTCTATTTCTATATTTATCTTTATCGTCATATCCTTTAGACGATGACACACTTATCCTCAACAAATTTTCATTTTTTAAAGTATATCAAATTATTTATATATAGATGACACCGTATGAAAAAAAACCCATTTAGAATTAACAAATTTTTCAAGTTTTTCCTACATTCCACATCAATACCTCAAAACTTTCAATTGCTCAATCTCCAATTTTATTACAATTTATTATTTGATGTTATTTTTAATTAAGATGAATATATCTATCTAAGTTATACTCTTCTAATTATAGTGTAAATTTATATGTTTTAATTGTTTTGTAAATATGCTAACAAAATATATAAATTAACAAAGTAAAACTAATATGAAAAACTAAAGATTAATAAATAATGTTTTCACTTTTGTTTTAATTAACATACATATAAGAGTAAATTACATAAATCGTCCCTGATGTTTGGTTCCTTTTTGGATATGGTCCATATTTCGAAAAAATTACACGGATCGTCCCTGAGGTTAGACAAACCGCACGAAATTGGTCCCTCCCTCTAACAGAATCTGTTAACCCCGTTAAGTCAAGGGGTATTTTGGTCTTTTTACATTTATTTTTGTCTTTATTCTAAAAGAAAAGTAAAAAACAAATAATTAAATTAAAATTAACCCCCCGTACACCCACTACCCCCCCCCCCCCCCCACCCTCCTTCTTCTTCCTCACGACCCCCCACCTCCACCCACCACCTCCGGCCACCACCTACAACCGCCCCTTCCTCACCTTTCTTCTTCCTCACTCTATACATGTAAACCCCATGTATATATACCTGTATATATACATGTATCTATACATTCTAGGTGGCATTGTAATAACCAGGTATTTTATCTAATTTAAAATTGGAATTTTATAAGTCTTTATGTAGCGTTATATGGAGTTAAGAAATTAAGGGATAACTTTTTATTGTGTAATAGAAGCTTAAGGGTGTGTTTTGGTCAAGTGAAGCAAGTTTAGGGTTTGTTTGGTATTTTACCCAAACCTTGTTAGCCAAAACCGACTCAGTAGTTTAAAGTATAGGAATATCCCAATTTGAGATATTAAAGCAAAAACCCAAATAGTGTGTGTGTGTGTGTGAATTCGTTCACGGCAGAGAGAGAGAGAGAGAAGAAGTGTTGGTCCCGAAAGGCCTAAACAAGTTTGTAGAAGGGGGGGGGGGGGGGGGTTGAATACAAACACACTATTTTACTTTTCTAAATTGTTTATTGATAAATCATTAACAATTTACAGCTTGTTGCGGAAACAAGATTAAAGATAAACCTAAATCTAAACAAGTTGGAACACTAAGGTTTCTTGCACTAAGAAAGATAAGGAGATTACTAATAAAATCTTATCTTAAGAGAGATTTGAACTTGTCCAGAGTTAGCAAGTTACTTCAAATGAAGTGAGTTCATCTCTTTATATACTGCATGCATTTAATGCAATTCAGTATACACTTTACACGTGTCATCAGCGGATTGGTTGCATGTCATTGACCTTTGTTGACAACCTTAGTAGCCGCATGAATGAACAGTGTAGTATCAGAGTGGTTGTACGATTTCAGATTTTCGGAGGTTCTTTTCTGACATTTCGTACGGTGGCGTGCAAGGGAGGTTAAGACAAAAGTACTTTGTACGGAGGACTTCATGATCAGCTTTCGTTGATTCATCGATTATCATTTACTATTCAGCGAATGATAAAGTTCAGCGATAGCTAAAGTCTTGTACTTGATACTTCACGTTGAGTGGACAAATCTGAGTCTTCGCTGATCCGCATCAGTTCATTAGGAGACTTGTCGCTGGTTCTTGAGCTTGATCTTCGACTTCAGCGTAGAACCTTTGTTGACGTGAATCTTGTCTTCAGGGATCATAAGTAAACAACTAATTTATCAGCGATCACCATAAGGACTGAACAGACTCAGCGATATGGTGAACAGTGTTCGCTGAATGTTTAATCTAAAAGTGCGAGAGTTCCTATCAGCAGTACTGTAAGATCTTAGTACTTATCAGCGATAGTGAAACTCTGATACATATTGTTTACTTACAATTTTCACTAAGTATTTAAGATAGGGTCATTATCAAATCACTGAGGGTTTGGATCAACAATCTCCCCCTATTTGATTATGACATAGCAACAAAGAAAATTGCTATTTAATGAAAACATAAGGATAAAAAGAACTCATAAAATATTTGTCCCTTTTACTGTTTTCTGGGATCTTTTCAGTACTGATGGAGTAAAGTACATTCGCTGAAATCTTTCTTTAAATCTTTGAATCAGGTTACAATATGAATAAGAAAGATTACAAGTACAAGCGAAATAAATTACAAGTACTGAAAAATGACTGATACAATAGAGAAAGAGGTGATTGTTGTCAGCCTTCAAAGGGTTCTTCCTTAATGAGAAGTTCATCAAGGGTTGTCTTTTCAGTTGGAATCATCCAGTCAGGAACCTTTTCTCCTTTATTCTTTAGCTTCAGAGCAGCTTCAAAAATCAAGGGTTTTAGGTGTCGTGCTTGAATGTCTTTTCTGAAGTCGCACCAGTAGATGAGATCTCTGAGCTGTTCGATTGGAGTGATTGGAAGCTCAGCGATCCGTTGAAAGCATTTACGTCCGTCGTAGTCAAGAAAGAATATTCCATAAGGATTACTGATGACTTTACCAGGGACGAAAAGTTCACATGGTGGCAAAGAGATGTCAAGGGCAGATAGATCAGGATCAGGACCAAGTACTTCAGCGCGAGAGAAACCAATTCCAGTTTCATTTCGTATGACAGGACCTGAGTTTGAATCTTGACGTTTCTTCTTTGGTGAGCCCCTTTTTCTTTTCGGTTTTAGATCAGGAACAGGAGGAATATCCACACAAGAAGATATCAAATCGATCTGTCTGTTTATCAGGTTTTCGAAATGATCCTTGTACTTAGATTTTGATGGTTGGATAGCTAACCTCATCTCCAGCCATTCAGAGAGACCATACCTTTTTACAGTGTCAGCACGAAAGGTTTCAGATGATCCATCTTCTCTGAACAGTTTGATGTCAACAATAGGTACTCCGATGGAGGTTCTTCCAGAGATGAATACCTTGTTGATCTTCGCTGGACGATATCTGAAGTGGATTTTCTCTTTACACCAGATCAGGGTGGTCTGAGAAACTTCAGCTTTCTTTTCCACGATCTTCTGGGCTTGTTCCCAAAGCTTTCGTTGGATTTGAATGGGAATACGCTTCAGCTTGGGGTCTTTGACAGATTCTTGAGTGAGCTTGATGGCGTATTCTCTGTCTTTATCTTCAGCTTCCTTCCTTTCAGCGATGAGGCGTTCAGCTCTGAGATGATCCCGGAATTCAGCTTTTGAAATTCTGAACTTAGGAGGAACTGAAGGTAGTTGATCGCGCCTTAGAATGATTCGCTGATCTTCGAATCGCTTTATCATTTCTTCTCTCCTCTTTTGATCTTCTTCACTCAGCCTTTGAGGATCTGAGGAAGGTCTGTTTCTGTGCGAGAGAGGTTGTTCTTCTGGTTCATCAGTCTCAGAGATTAAATCTAAGACTGGGATTATGTCTTCAGCGGTAGCTGGAATTATTGGTGAAGTCGCAATAGAAGATCCTTCAGCGATATCCTCAAACAGGGGAGAGGACTAGCTGAAACGCAGCGATCTTACAAATAAGAACTGGGTAGAAGAACTTGGGTAGAAAAGATAGAAAAAATAATGTGGATGTGTATGGTGTTTGTGGAATGGATAACTGATTGTTCAGAGATGATCAGGGAAGGAAAAAATAAGTTTAGTATACCTGACAAATCGGCTTTGCAAGCAGGATCGCCAGATTATCATCTTCAGCGATGCCTTTGTCTTTGCTTTTCTCAGCGCCAGAGGCTGAGTGCTTTGTCTTTGTTTTTGTCTTCTCCCCTGTGGATTCGGTTATCACGAGCCCTTTAAGAGCTTTTCGAGGAGCATGTTTGACGACAAAGAATTCGTCATCATCATCATCATCATCATCATCGTTCCTTGGAGAGGAGGATGGTTCAGCTTCAGGGATGTCGATGTCTTCGTCTTCTTCTGCTTCGGATTCCTCAGCATCTTCTTCGAGTTGCTCCCCCTCAGATACAGAGGCGAGGTTCTCGGTTCCCTCAGGGTTTTCATCTCCCTGAGGTCCAGAAACTAGATCTTCATTACCCTCTCCCCTGATAGATTCATCATGGGAAAGGTCTTCAGCGCTTTTATTTTGATCTTCAGCGCTCTTCTCCTGTTCAGCGCTCTTCTCCCCCTCTTTCTCATGATGGGCGGGGGAGGAATGGGTAGATTCAGCATTGGTGTTGTCTCTGTCTTCTGGGCCAGAGACTTTCACACAACCTTCAAGCTTAGCTATTCTGTCTTCTAGGCCAGAAATAGCAGGCGTGATTTTCTTCAGCTCTTGGCGATCCTCTGCGGTGAATGAGTCCAAAATAGGTGCAGGGGCCGGAGCAGGAGCTGGATTGTTTGCCTTGTTCACCAGCGTCTCGATCATTGTCTTGACAGAACTAAGTTCGGTCTTCACTGAGCCCAAGTCGGTCTTGACCACTGACATATCACCTTCGAGTGTACCAACCGATTTCTTCAGCGTTGTAACCTCGCTGGAAACGGTGGAAACTGACGATTTGAGGTTGGTGTAGTCAGTGTAGATGTCGGAGAGCACTTTGGCAAAGTCGGCGAGAGTTTTATCAAGGTCTTTGATGTCATCAGAGGAGGCCTTCTTTTCCACCACAGCAGTCAGCTTCGTCAGATTCTCTCCAGCGTTTGTTACAGCTGTAGAGTTATTTGATAGACCGGTGGTGAGATCTGTAAGTTTCATCTCCATGGACTTCAGAGACTGGTTGATGTCTCCCAAATAAGGACCTGTAACATATAAGTACTTGTGAACAAAGGAAAGCTCAGAAGTTTCAGGTTTATTTACAGTGTTTAAGGTGGGATCTGTACCTGCAGGAGCGTTGACGAACTCATCAAAGTTTCGAGTCCCTCCATAGTGTTCCATATCTCCCTCAAAAGTTCCGTGAGGGATGGAGATCTCTGCAGGTCCTTTCTTCGTCATTCGCTGAGAAGCTTCAACGGCTTCTTGAATGATGGCATCTCCAGCTTTAACTGGAGGAGTGTCCAAAGAAATAGAGGGAGGAGCGAAGGATAAGAATTGGGGTTGGGTTGCAAGTTCAGCGTTGGATTCACTGAGAAGTACTTCATCAGTCTTTTGAGAGACTGAAGAAGGTAGGGTAGATTCCAAAGTTCTAACCTCAGCGTTTAAGGACGCTGAAGTAGGTTTAGAAGAGATGGCTTGAATTGGTGTGGCAGAGCGTACCACAGAACTTTCCTTCAGCTCTTCAGAATGAGCTGAGGAGTCTTCAGCATGGAGTTGTTGGGGTTGCTCCTTGGTTTTCTTAATCCTTTTGGAATCAATATGGGTAAGAGATTGTTTCCTTTTCTTAGAAGGAACGGATTTTGTGGCCTGGGAATCAGCGAGGGGTATTGTCACTGAAGGAGCCACAGAAAGCGGAGAATTAAGTAGAGTGAGAAGGGTAGAGAGACGTACCTCGTTGGCGACAGGCTTGAAGTCGAGAACTTTAGGGCCAATCTGAGAGAGTTTCAGATCACCCTCTTCAGGATAGCTGTCCTTCAGGCCATATTGAAAGATGGCGCTGATGAATCGTGGGTAAGGAACCCATGCTGGTCGGTCAGCGGCAGAATCAACACGTTGAATGAGGTCTTCATAGATGATGGAGGCCCAGTCAATGTTGAGACCTTTCAGCAGTGCGTAACCCATGGCCTGCTGAGGTTGAGCGGCTTGATCAGAAGATCCGGATTTCGCTGTCATGCAGCTGATCAGATGAGCGAAGATGAAGTTCATCTCGCTGGGCATCTTGGATTTCTTTATCAGCGTCAGCTTCTTCTCAGGTAGCTTGTCTCTTCCAGTCTCCCAGATGTAACCCATCGCATCAAGGAAAGCAATGATTTCTTCCTTGTCAGCGTGCTTCTTGTGGTCAGGTAATGGAATGAAAGGATTTTCTGAGGTAGCGTTAGGGAGTTTCAGAGCTTTGCGGATTATTGCGGGGGTTATCTTGATGGTGCCATACTCAGTATCGCTGAGTATGCAGTCGATGGTTTTAGATGGATCTTTGGCGGAGGGTAGGTCGGTGTGTCTGGCAGAGTACCAGAATTGGGATAATAGACGCTGACTGGCAGGAGGTGAGATTGTCAGTGCTGTGTAGATGGGGCTATTCTTCAAAAGATTTACAGCGTCGTCTAGATGGGATACCTGCTTCCGAGGAGGAAACTCGAGAAGCGCTGAGAGGTAGTTTGCCTTTGTCCAGTCTAGTTGATCCAGCTCAAACTTAACCTGAGGAGCTTTGGTGATTTCCAGTTCCTCAGAATCAGCGGAGATGGACTCAGCGGTAACATTCAGCTTTGAAGTTTCCATTTCACTGTATTATCAGTTCAACCAAAGATGTTAACAAATAAGAAATATCTTAATGTGGAAAGAAAATTTCCATTAAGATTTTTCGAATTTTGTCCATTTCATTCAGACAAAAAAAAGTCTTAATGAAGATTAGGGTTTTTCTTGTTTAAAAAAAAACGAATATAACACCCATAAGCCTTGTATTCCAGTTTCTTAAAAAATGGATACGAAAGAAGAACAAGTTTAAGATTTTAGATTTAAAACTTGAAGAACAACCATGAAATGGTTGTGTTTATAAAACCATGAAAGAAAATGATTTTATTTTAGAGTTCTTTTGTTTGATCTTGTGTAAAACAATGATAAGATCGAAAACAAGTTATTCGCATTTGATAATAGATAAGAACATATTAACCTTGAGTTTGATGAAGAAGATGATGAACAGTTCTTGAAGATTGAGAGCACAAAATGCAACAGTGTTCTTTTCTTGCGGAGAAAGATTGATTCGCGTAAAAGACAAATATAAACTTTGAGAGTGTTTATATAGGAAGAGAGTAGAGAGAGAAAAACTTGAGCGGGAAAGTTTTTCATCATGACACGGACACGTGTTTGCATTTGATTGGATAGAAAACGAAACGTGCAAACATGTGTCAGAAAAAGAGCGTGCCTGGTGTTATCCGTTGCAATGACATCACAACTGTCCTTTCACATTCTTTCGTTGTCTCTGAGGTTTTGAAAGAAAAACTCAGGGACTCTTTGGAAAATATGAAGCACTGAATAGAAATATCAGTGAGGGTTTTAAGAAATTTCAAAATATCGCTGTTAAGGAAGAGATATTCAGCGATGAAAGAATTTGAAATCTTGCATTTTCATGCGTTCTGTCAGAGAGAGAAAACATACCTTGATATCAGATTAACCAGATTTATTCAGAGAGAAGATGATGAAATGGATTGTACAAATTTATTTTATCCGAGAGCCTATACAACAATGTATAAACGTATCGCTGATTTAATGTGAACCGCTGAAGATTTATCCTTCAAAGTTCAGCATTCCAAGCTCGCTGATGAGAAAGTTGAATCTTGTCTCATCAAGAGGTTTGGTAAACAAATCAGCTAACTGATAATCAGTTGGGATAAAATGAAGTTCTATATCACCATTCATTACATGATCTCTGATAAAATGATATCTGATTTCTATGTGTTTTGTCTTTGAGTGTAGCACTGGATTGTTTGCTATAGCGATGGCACTTGTGCTGTCGCAATAGATTGGAATTTTGGAGAGCTGAAGATCATAGTCTAGTAGTTGATTTCTCATCCACAAGACTTGAGAACAACAGCTTCCAGCGGCTACATACTCAGCTTCAGCTGTGGAAGTGGACACTGAGTTTTGCTTCTTACTTGTCCAACTTACCAGCTTTCCACCCAGGAGCTGACATCCTCCTGTGGTGCTTTTCCTATCCATTTTGCAACCTGCAAAATCACTGTCTGAATAGGCGGTTAGATCGAATCCTGAATCTTTGGGATACCAAAGACCTAGATTCGCTGTACCCTTAAGATATCGAAAGATTCGCTTTACAGCTTTCATATGGGATATCTTAGGTTCAGCTTGATATCGTGCGCACAGACATGTTGCAAACATAGTATCGGGTCGGCTAGCTGTAAGATACAGTAGTGAGCCGATCATCCCACGGTACAGCGTGACATTGACAGGGACACCCTTTGTGTCCTTATCAAGTATCAGCGGTGGTGCCATAGGGGTTTTCATAGCTGAACTTTCAGTTAAGTCGAATTTCTTCAGCATATCTTTAACATACTTTCCCTGATTTATAAAAGTTCCTTTTCAGTTTGCTTAATCTGAAGACCAAGGAAATATGTTAGTTCACCCATCATACTCATTTTATACTCATCTTTCATTCTATCAGCGAAACGAGTACAAAGCTCAGGGTTAGTAGAACCAAATATAATGTCATCAACATATATTTGAACTAAAATGATATGACCTTTTATTTTTCTAAAAAACAAAGTTTTGTCAATCTTACCTCTCTCAAATTTTTCAAGGTGGAGATAAGTAGAAAGAGTGTCATACCATGCACGAGGAGCTTGCTTCAAGCCATAAAGTGCCTTATCCAGCTTATAAACATAACCTGGACGCTTAGGATCTGAGAATCCTGGAGGTTGTTCCACATAAACTTCTTCATTCAGCTTTCCATTTAGAAACGCTGACTTAACATCCATTTGATGTACAGTGAAGTTTTTGTGTACAGCATATGCTAAGAAAAGACGAATAGATTCAAGTCTTGCTACTGGAGCAAAGGTTTCGTCATAATCTATGCCTTCCTCTTGTCTGTATCCCTGAGCAACAAGACGAGCTTTGTTGCGAGTTACAGTACCATGTTCGTCCAACTTGTTTCGATAGACCCACTTAGTGCCTATCACTGTTTTGTCAGTTGGTCTCCGAACAAGTTTCCAAACTTTGTTTCTTTCGAATTCAGTCAGCTCTTCTTGCATAGCGCTGACCCAGTTTGGATCTCTGAGGGCATCATCTATTTTCTTTGGTTCAGTTAGAGAAATAAAGTTAACAAATAAACAAATATTACCTGCACTTCTACGAGTCTGAATACCAGCGTTGGGATCACCAAGAATTTGATCGATTGGGTGATTTACAGTCCATCGCTGAGCCGGAGCATGCGTCGCTGACTCAGTCTGAACTGGAGAAACTGAAGATGAGGCTTCAGCTACTTCTGGATTATCAGCTAAGAGAGGAATGCTTGCATTTGTCACTTCATTCACTGATTGCTGAGAAATAGATGGAATTTCTGAGACATTTGGATCAACTGCGGGTATAGTGTTTATAGGAACAGCTGAGACCCAAGATGTTTCAGCTTCACTATTCTGCATATTGGGAATGATAGTAGGACCATCATTTTCAGTTGTATGAGCATGAGTAGTGGGAACATCTTCTGAATCACCAAGATGAGAAAACATCCATTGATTCAGTTCTTCTGTATCAGCGTTCGGTTTAGAGTTCGCTGAACGGGATTCGTCAAACGTGACGTGAATAGTTTCTTCTACAGTTTGTCTTCTTCGGTTGAAGACTCTGAAGGCTTTGGAAACTGAGGAGTATCCAAGAAAGATTCCATCATCAGCCTTAGGATAAAACTTTCCAAGGGCATCTCTGTTGTTCAGTATGAAACACTGACAACCAAAGATGTGAAGAAAGCTGATTGAAGGCTTTCTCCCATGAAAAAGTTCATAGGCTGTCTTTTTGAATCTTTTGACTATTAGCGACCTGTTTTGCGTAAAACAAGCTGTGTTGACAGCTTCTGCCCAAAACTGAGTAGGCAGGTGAGAATCGCTGAGCATTGAACGTGCAGCTTCAATAATTGTTCTATTTCTTCTTTCAGCGACTCCGTTTTGTTGTGGTGTTCTCACTGACGAAAAGTTGTGAGAAATACCCTTGCTCTCAAGGAAGGAATCAAGAGAACTGTTTTTGAATTCAGTTCCATGATCACTCCTTATTGAGCGAACAGTCATATTGTTCAGAGTTTCCATCTTCCGAACAAAGGTGATGAGTTCTTCAGGGGTGTCACTCTTAGAACGGAGAAACATTACCCATGTGTAACGAGAGAATTCATCAACTATGACCAGCGTATATTTCTTTCCAGCGATGGATTGTTTGTTAACGGGGCCAAACAAATCCATATGGAGTAGTTGAAGAGGAGATGACACTGAGGAAACTTGCTTGGACTTAAAGCTTGCCTTGGTCTGCTTCCCTTTTTCACACGCTGAACATAAGGATTCTTTGGCGTATGAATGTTGAGGTAGACCAGTGACTAACTCTTTGGATGAAAGAGTATTCAGTGTCTTGAAGTTGAGATGTGAGAGCCTCTTGTGCCATAGCCAGTTGACATCAGAAGATGCCTTTGAGAAGAAACAGGAGTTCTCAGTGGTTGTTGAGTCCATGTTTATAACGTAAACATTTTCCAAACGATAACCGCTGAGAGCTATCTTCTCCTTTTTGTCAGAGACAAAGCAGGATTCCTTAGTGAAAATCACTTTGTTATCCATGTCGCAAAGCTGACTGATGCTCAGAAGATTATGCTTCAGCCCTTCAACATATGCGACTCTTCTGAAGGATGTTGTACCATTTGAAAGTACACCATACCCTCGGGTGTGTCCTTTTCCATTTCCACCGAAAGTCACAGAGGGACCCTTCTCTTCCTTGTATTCAGCGAGCAGGCTTTTCTTTCCAGTCATGTGTCTAGAGCATCCGCTATCGAGATACCAGATACCCTTCTTAACCTGCAATACAAAGGAAGATTAGTTTTGCTTGGGTACCCACTTCGCCATGTATACGTGTTTGTCAGTGGAAGAGGTTGGAATGGGTTCAGCAGTCTTCGCAGCATTTGAAGATTCAGCTTTGTCTTTCTTCACTTTGGTCAATTTCTTGACCTCAGAGGTAGGAGTCACCTTGACCTGACTTGCAACTGGTTTGGTCTTCTTGGGTGCTATCTTCACCTTAGCTATCTTATCAGCTTTGGTGGCTGTGGGACACTTACTTGCAATATGATCGGTAAGTCCACAGTGATAACATTTCCTATAACTAAAATTAGTTCTAGGACCACTTGAGTGCTGAGCTTTTAATTTGGGATTAGAAGTGCCAGCACCAAGTACACTATTGGTTTTTGAAATAGGACGAACATTCAGTTCTTCAGATTTCTTACCAAGGACATCTACTCTGAGTCTAGGAGTAGGTCGCTGAACTGATCCAGAGGTCTGATTTCTAGAACCAGATGAATGAATCACCAAGGCTTTAGAAGCATTCAGCTTAGGTACTAAAGTACCCTTCTGAGGATTTTGATAAATAACAATTCCTTTACCTTTGTCTTTAGAGACAGAGGTAGGTTTTGAATAAACCATTTTCTCCTTACCTTTTGAGGTAGGAGTTTCCTCAGGGATTGGTGTAACCGACGAGGAGTACTGAGATGAAGAAGTGTCAGCTATTGAGGATACGAACGTTCCAAATTTAAGCATTGAACGTTCAGTGGTTGGTATTGGAGTATCATATTTATAACCCAGACCACGTTTATCACTCAGAGGAATCTGAGCCTTAATTATCAAAGTGATCTTTGTTGAAGAATTATACCATCCTTCAATAGTAGCTTGTTCAGCTTTTAATGCAGCGATAGCTTCCGCTCGTTCGATTTTGACTAGCTGATTTAAATGGACTTGATCTTTAAAATCTTCTTCAAATTTAGAAAGCTTTTCTATTTGAAGGTGGCAATTTTTAAGCTTTTCAGCGAGATCAAGATTTTGGTTTTCAACCACAGTTTTGCCGTTCATGGCTTCGTATAAACTTCTAGTCAGTAGTTCGATTTTACGGAGACTATCAGCTTCATCAATATTTACAATATTGGTAAAGAAGGAAGGTGATACCTGAATGGCAGATGTTGAAGTGGAGGGAATGTCTGAACTTTCTTCCTCTTCTTCAATCTTGGCCATGAGACATTGATTTGCTTCATCATCTTCAGAATCAGATGATGAGGCTTCTTCATCAGAAGCAGCCCAATCATAGTCAGCCATCAGGCCTTTTCCTTTCTTCTTAAAGCTTTTCAGCTTTGCATACTTCTCCTTCAGCTTTAAGTATTTGTCGTCTTTATTCCTTGGAACAAAGGATTTCTTTGTAAAAGCTGAAGGTCTCATGATTTTCTTTGACCTGCACTCGTTAGCGAAATGACCTGTCTTTTCGCAGTTGAAACAAGTAGCAGTAGCCTTATCAACAAAAGATGATGACTTAGGCTTGTCAGCTATAGAAAGAGTTTTGTTCTTTCTAAACATTTTCTTCTTGGCGAATCTCCTGAACTTTTTAGTTAGGAGAGCCAAGGATTCATCATCTGAAGAATCAGAATCTGATGACCTTTCAGAGTTACTTTCTAACTCAGTGATAGTGACCACGGGTCGCGGAGTAGAAGGTTCCTCTGAGATTAAAGCAACAGGGGTGCTTTTGGAATCTTTTACAAGATTCTTCTTAAGATGGCTAGATTGCTCATGATTCAGCAATGTGCCATATAAGGTAGCAAGTGTCATTGATCTTAGATCTTTCGACAGCTTGAGACACATGGAATAATTGTCCCAGCTTTCAGGTAAACATTCTAAAAACTTTGTCAGCACTTCAAAGTTAGAATATTCCTTACCAACCGTTTTTAGATCTATAATTAAGCAGTTAAAACGTTGATGTACTTCAGAGAGAGTTTCATTCTTACCAGAGATGAAACTTTCGTATTGTCTTACCAGGTTGATCTTTCTTGAATCCTGGACTTCAGACGTTCCTTCATACTGAACACATATTGTGTCCCACATGGCTTTTGAGGATTTCAGGTTCATGAAGGAATGGTAGACTTCGTCAGGAAGGGCCATGGATAGTATGGATCTGGCTTTTGTATCTATAGCCACTTTCTTCTTGTCTTCATCGGTCCAATGATGGATTTCCTTTGGAATCAGCCTTTCTGGAATAGCAGCTCTAGTTGCAGTGGCTGGAACCGCAGGATCAATTGTTACAGGGATGTGTGGGCCGTTTTCAAGATAGTAAGGTATAGTAGGGTCTACACCTTCTAAGAAGAGTGTCATCCTATTTTTCCATAAGTTGAAGTTATCTATGGAAAATCTAGGGGGTTTTGCAAGAGAACCATTGTCTATATAGTGAGTGTTTGTGTTTGTGTTGGCCATTTTCAGATAATAGCTAGGAAGAGAAATATCTTAGATTAGATCTTGTTTATGAGATTAAACAAATCTGCTCTGATACCACTTGTTGGTCCCGAAAGGCCTAAACAAGTTTGTAGAAGAGGGGGGTTGAATACAAACACACTATTTTACTTTTCTAAATTGTTTATTGATAAATCATTAACAATTTACAACTTGTTGCGGAAACAAGATTAAGGATAAACCTAAATCTAAACAAGTTGGAACACTAAGGTTTCTTGCACTAAGAAAGATAAGGAGATTACTAATAAAATCTTATCTTAAGAGAGATTTGAACTTGTCCAGAGTTAGCAAGTTACTTCAAATGAAGTGAGTTCATCTCTTTATATACTGCATGCATTTAATGCAATTCAGTATACACTTTACACGTGTCATCAGCGGATTGGTTGCATGTCATTGACCTTTGTTGACAACCTTAGTAGCCGCATGAATGAACAGTGTAGTATCAGAGTGGTTGTACGATTTCAGATTTTCGGAGGTTCTTTTCTGACATTTCGTACGGTGGCGTGCAAGGGAGGTTAAGACAAAAGTACTTTGTACGGAGGACTTCATGATCAGCTTTCGTTGATTCAGCGATTATCATTTACTATTCAGCGAATGCTAAAGTTCAGCATAGCTAAAGTCTTGTACTTGATACTTCACGTTGAGTGGACAAATCTGAGTCTTCGCTGATCCGCATCAGTTCATTAGGAGACTTGTCGCTGGTTCTTGAGCTTGATCTTCGACTTCAGCGTAGAACCTTTGTTGACGTGAATCTTGTCTTCAGGGATCATAAGTAAACAACTAATTTATCAGCGATCACCATAAGGACTGAACAGACTCAGCGATATGGTGAACAGTGTTCGTTGAATGTTTAATCTAAAAGTGCGAGAGTTCCTATCAGCAGTACTGTAAGATCTTAGTACTTATCAGCGATAGTGAAACTCTGATACATATTGTTTACTTACAATTTTCACTAAGTATTAAAGATAGGGTCATTATCAAATCACTGAGGGTTTGGATCAACAAGAAGAACCATCGAAGAAGAAGAAGAAGATTAAAGTTACTCAGCTGGGATTTTGTGTTTACTGCAGTAACATCAAAGAGGTAATTTTCTGATTTAAACTCTCTTTTATGAGAATTAGGCTTCTTTTGGAATTTGAGGTGGGTTTAGGTAATTTTAGAAGAAGTTGTAAATTTTAGTTACAATTAGAGTGTTAAAAAGAGTTTAGAACACTTATGTGCAAAATCTGGGTAAAAGATGGATTCCTGCAAATGAGCTGAACTTATCTAAAAACGACGATGAACAGTGTTCTTGCGAAAAGTAGGAATTCGCAAGCCTTGGTTGCGAAAAGTCCACTTTTCGCAAGCAGCTAAAGCGCATAGTTAAGTTTTCGTATCTGTTGGTTACGAAAAGTAGGGAACTCGCAACTGTGGGTTGCGAGAAGTGAGGTTTTCGCATCTGTTGGTTGCGAAAAGTGAGGAACTCGCAACTGTAGGTTGCGAAAAGTGAACTTTTCGTAATAGTGGGTTGCAAAAAGTTGGGTTTTCCTGTTTATGTGTTAAAGAGTATGTATGCTTTAATTTGTTTCAGATATTAAGGATCTGGGTTAAAAGATAATCTATTTTGAAGAAAGTTTGAAGGACCTTGCTTAAAAGATCAGGTGAGTTCTATTTTAAAGAGTATTTTACTGGAATACAATATGTGATTAATGAATTGTGATAAGTGTATGAATATGTCATACGTGAGTGATTATAATGGGATATTATAATTACGTGAGTATTATATGAAAATATAATACGTGGCCGGGCTTTGGACCGGTGTGATAAATTGGCTCGCAACCAATTGATTTGGCCATTGGTGGAGGGATAAGGTGGAATGAGACAGGTATGATGAATAATTGTTAGTTGGTATTATCTTACGTGTGTGGTATTTGTATTTATATAAATAGTGTTTTATATAAATGAGTTTTGAATGAATTACAAATGTCAGGGATTTACTCACTAGACCCTTAGGTCTAACCCTCATTTTCTGTTTTAAAAATTATGTATTCCAGGTGGTGATTCCAGTAAGAACAAGTAATTAGAATACTTGTTGGCTAGCTTTGGAGAAGATTATCATCATGATACTACGGATGCTTTTGTAGTTATAATTTTGTTATCGCTATGTAATTCAAAGTGGATCAAGTTGTAATGAATTTTTATGTTCAGACTTTAGATGGGACCAAATGTGAATGATGAAGTAATTTGTTGTAAATATGTTATGGAATGTATGTTATATGTATGTTTCGTTTTGCGGGTTGTTACAGATGGTATCAGAGCCCTAGTTTAAGGGATTTAGGTATTAGTATCTGTACCTAGACTTAAACTGCATGTGAAGTAGGATGTCCCTATTATTTTAGAACCTGGGGATGCTAAGTATAAAAGGTGGAAGGAACATCATGTAAGGTAATTTCAAATTACACCAGGCCAGTGTAATTATGATTTTACAGGTGCATGTTTGAACTGGAATACCTTGTTATATAGGGTATGTGCTTATGTGTATATTAACTTTGTTTGAATCTACAGAATGGCAAGTGGCACTAGACAAAGGAATCAAAGAGGAGGAAGGAATTCGGGTGGAGGGAATCCACCAATAGGAACAGGGGGAAGAGGAGGAGATCGTGGTAGAGGCAGTACCGGAAGGGGAACTGGGGGCCGAACTGGAGGAAGAACACAACCACAGGGCACAGAGTTTGTTACACGGGACGATTTGATGGCAGAAATGGGAAGGTTACAAGATAACATACAAGCTATGTTTGAACATAATCGCCACAATGAAACTGAAAGATCAAATCCGGAACACGAAGTTGAAATACCACTTACTTCTACTATCTTACCGATGATGAAAAGGTGTGACTATAAAATGTTTCTTAGTTGTAAGCCCCCTACATACTCAGGAGACCGAGATCCAGTAAAGGCGATGAGGTGGCTGAAAGAACTAGAGGCCATCTTCAAGACATGTAAGTGTGCTGAAGAAGACAAAGTGCTTTATGGAGCTGCGATGCTGAAAGGGGATGCTCTGTATTGGTGGGAGGCTCATATAGAATCAAGAGGAACGGATGTTTACACTACTTTTGCATGGGAGGAATTTGTGTTAGCTTTCACAACGCACTTCTGCCCACAAGCTGCTGTCAGACAGTTAGAAGAAGAATTCATGAATCTACAACAAGGAAATCTGTCGGTTAGAGATTATACTGCACGATTTTTGGAGAAGTCTCGTTTTGCAGGATATTATGTTGCTACAGAAAAGATGAAAATGGAGAGGTTTATTTATGGGTTAAATTCAGAAGTTCGAAGATTGGTGACTGCAACAAGGCCAGATACTTTTACAGCTGCGGTGGATGCTGCCGAGAATGTGGAAAGAGATAATAAAAGGGATGCCGGTGATAAGAGCTTGGGGAAAAGGAAATGGGAAGGACCGCCACAGGATCCAAAGAGGTCTAGATTCCAGAGGTTTGATAACCGTCCGTCGTTCCGACCAGCGGAAAGACCATGTCCGAAATGTAATCGCTACCATCAGGGAAATTGTCAAGTGGAATCGCGGGTTTGTTTTAAATGTGGGAAAACTGGGCATGTTGTAAAGGATTGTCGAGTAACACGATTTTGCTTTTTGTGCAATTCTCCGGATCACCTTCAATCAGATTGTCCGCGGGGTAGAATACAATCCGGGGGTACATCGGGGAAGCCACCCATTACTAGACCAGTGGTTCCAAGAATAGAACCGCCCAGAACGAGGGGTCGTACATTTCAAATGACAGCGAAAGAGGCGGAGGAAACTCCAGATGTGGTCACAGGTACATTTTTCATAAACTCCACGCGTGCTAAAGTGTTATTTGATTCTGGTGCAAACCGATCTTTTGTGTCTCCATCTTTTGCTGCTCACATGCATTTAGAGCCTAAAATGTTAAAACATGCCTTATTAGTAGATACTGCAAATGATAAGCAAGTGGCAGTTAAAGAGATTTATGATTGTTGTATGATAGACATAGAGGGGTGTGGAGTACCGATACAACTGTTCCCAATAGCCTTGATTGAATTTGATGTGGTAGTAGGAATGGATTGGCTAGCTGAGAATCAGGCCAACATAGTTTGTGATAAGAAAATAATCCATGTCGTTTTACCCGATAAGAGATCAGTAGTAATTTATGGAGATCGAAAGAATCATCAGTCCAGTCTTATATCTATGGTAAAAGCCCGTAAATGTGTTAATAAGGGTTGCTCTAGTTATCTAGCCTATGTGATAGATAGTAGGCCTGAAAAGTGTAAGCTGGAAGATATTTCCATTGTTAGTGAATACCCAGAGGTTTTTCCTGAAGACTTGAATAGTCTTCCTCCTGTTAGGCAAGTAGAATTTGGAATAGACCTGGTACCTGGAGCCGATCCCATCGCTCGTGCGCCGTACAGATTAGCACCACCAGAAATGAAAGAAATGATGTCACAGCTTCAAGATTTATCTGATAAGGGCTTCATCAGACCCAGCTCATCGCCATGGGGTGCACCAGTTTTATTTGTGAAGAAGAAAGACGGTTCAATGAGAATGTGTATCGATTATCGGGAGTTGAACAAGCGCACGATCAAGAACAATTATCCACTTCCAAGAATTGATGATCTTTTCGATCAATTAGTTGGAGCTTGTTACTTCTCCAAGATTGATCTCAGATCTGGCTACCATCAGTTGAAGGTTAAGGAAGAGGATGTTTTAAAGACTGCATTTCGCACAAGATACGGCCACTACGAATTTTTAGTAATGCCTTTCGGATTGACGAACGCTCCAACCGCTTTTATGGATCTAATGAATCGGGTATGTAAGCCTTATCTCGATAAATTTGTCATTGTGTTTATCGATGATATACTTATTTATTCCCGATCCCAAGAGGATCATGCGCAACATCTTCGTTTGATTTTGGAGTTATTGAAGAAAGAAAAGTTGTACGCTAAGTTCTCTAAATGTGAATTCTGGTTGCGGGAAGTTCAGTTTTTGGGTCACGTAGTTTCAGAGAAGGGTATACAAGTCGATCCAGCGAAAGTGGAAGCAATTGAAAGATGGGAACCGCCGAAGACAGCAACCGAAGTACGTAGTTTTCTGGGTCTAGCTGGATATTACCGGAAATTTATAAAAGACTTTTCTCGAATCGCGACACCATTAACCAAGCTGACTCGGAAGAATTTAAAGTTTGAATGGAAGGCAGAACAGGACGAGGCATTCAGAATATTGAAGGAGAAACTCTGCAGCGTGCCGATATTAGCATTGCCAGAAGGTTCAGATAATTTTGTGGTCTACAGTGATGCTTCTAAGCTGGGTTTGGGATGTGTACTTATGCAACGTGGAAAGGTGATTGCTTATGCTTCTCGTCAACTGAAGGATCATGAAAGACAATATCCTACTCATGATATGGAACTAGCAGCAGTTGTTTTTGCCTTGAAGATTTGGAGACATTATCTTTATGGTTCTAAATGTCAAATTTTCACTGACCATAAGAGTCTCCAACATCTTTTTGATCAGAAGGAACTGAATATGAGGCAAAGAAGGTGGTTGGAATTGGTAAATGATTATGATTGTGAAATCCTTTATCACCCCGGGAAGGCGAACGTGGTGGCAGATGCGCTAAGTCGTCAAGAAAGGAGTGGAACGATAAAAGCAATATCTCTTCGAGCTGAACTGCTCCCAAATATTTTTGACGAATTATTGAAATGCCAAATAGATGCTTATCAAGAAGAAAGTTTGAAGTCAGAACGGTTGGTTGGGATATCAGCACTGCTTGGGAAAGATGACCGTGGGTTGTTGTGTATGGGAAACAGAATTTGGGTACCTCGTTTGGGTGGATTACGTGATCGTGTACTACAAGAGGCTCATCAATCTCGATTTTCTATTCACCCAGGTACAAATAAAATGTATAGAGATTTGAAACAATTCTATTGGTGGCCGGGAATGAAGAGAAGTGTTGCTAAGTATGTGGAAGATTGTACTACCTGCAAGAAAGTAAAAATTGAGCATCAGAAACCGTTTGGCCAGTTACAACGACTAGATATACCAATATGGAAATGGGATCAGATCACTACTGATTTTATTACCAAGTTGCCTAGAACTTCAAAGGGATTCGATTCGATTTGGGTGATTGTGGATAGATTGACGAAGTCTGCTCACTTCTTGCCGATAAAAGAAACTGATTCCTTGGAACGTTTAGCTAAATTGTACATTAATGAAATAGTAACTCGACATGGAATTCCAATCTCGATTATTTCCGATCGAGATAGTCGTTTTACTTCTAGATTTTGGAGAAGCTTTCAAAAAGAGATGGGAACGCAGATAAAGTTGAGCACAGCATATCATCCACAGACAGACGGGCAGAGTGAAAGAACAATCCAGACTTTAGAAGATATGCTCCGGGCTTGTATAGTGGATTTTGGGGGATCATGGGATAAACATTTACCTTTGATAGAATTCGCCTACAACAACAGTTATCATTCTAGCATCCAAGCGGCACCGTTTGAAGTATTGTATGGTAGAAAATGCAGAACGCCTCTATGTTGGAATGAAGTGGGGGAGAAGCAATTGGCAGGGCCAGAAATAGTACAGTTAACAGCAGATAAGATTACCCAGATTCGGGATAAATTGAGAACAGCTCAAGACAGACAGAAAAGCTATGCTGATCGACGTCGGAAACCGTTAGAGTTTCAGGTTGGGGATTTTGTAATGTTGAAAGTATCGCCCTGGAAAGGAGTCATACGTTTTGGGAAGCAAGGTAAACTCAGTCCGAGGTATATTGGTCCATTTGCAGTTACATAAAGAATTGGGGAAGTGGCTTACCGACTAGATTTACCTCCAGAATTAAGCAGGATTCACAACGCGTTCCATGTATCAAATTTTAGGAAATGTTTGGTGACTTCAGACCAGGCAGTCTCTCTACCGGATATCCAGGTTGATGAAAAGCTGAACTATGTGGAGGAACCGGAAGCTATAGTTGATCACAAAGTCAAAGTATTGAGGAACAAAGAGATCAGACAGGTAAAGGTTCAGTGGAAACATCATAAAGGTCAGGATGCGACGTGGGAATCGGAGTCGGAAATGAGAGCCAAATACCCTCATCTGTTCTCTTAACTGAATTCCGGGACGGAATTCTTTTAAGGGGGAGATGTTGTAATAACCAGGTATTTTATCTAATTTAAAATTGGAATTTTATAAGTCTTTATGTAGCGTTATATGGAGTTAAGAAATTAAGGGATAACTTTTTATTGTGTAATAGAAGCTTAAGGGTGTGTTTTGGTCAAGTGAAGCAAGTTTAGGGTTTGTTTGGTATTTTACCCAAACCTTGTTAGCCAAAACCGACTCAGTAGTTTAATGTATAGGAATATCCCAATTTGAGATATTAAAGCAAAAACCCAAATAGTGTGTGTGTGTGTGTGAATTCGTTCACGGCAGAGAGAGAGAGAGAGAGAGAAGAAGAACCATCGAAGAAGAAGAAGAAGATTAAAGTTACTCAGCTGGGATTTTGTGTTTACTGCAGTAACATCAAAGAGGTAATTTTCTGATTTAAACTCTCTTTTATGAGAATTAGGCTTCTTTTGGAATTTGAGGTGGGTTTAGGTAATTTTAGAAGAAGTTGTAAATTTTAGTTACAATTAGAGTGTTAAAAAGAGTTTAGAACACTTCTGTGCAAAATCTGGGTAAAAGATGGATTCCTGCAAATGAGCTGAACTTATCTGAAAAAGACGATGAACAGTGTTCTTGCGAAAAGTAGGAATTCGCAAGCCTTGGTTGCGAAAAGTCCACTTTTCGCAAGCAGCTAAAGCGCATAGTTAAGTTTTCGTATATGTTGGTTACGAAAAGTAGGGAACTCGCAACTGTGGGTTGCGAGAAGTGAGGTTTTCGCATCTGTTGGTTGCGAAAAGTGAGGAACTCGCAACTGTAGGTTGCGAAAAGTGAACTTTTCGTAATAGTGGGTTGCGAAAAGTTGGGTTTTCCTGTTTATGTGTTAAAGAGTATGTATGCTTTAATTTGTTTCAGATATTAAGGATCTGGGTTAAAAGATAATCTATTTTGAAGAAAGTTTGAAGGACCTTGCTTAAAAGATCAGGTGAGTTCTATTTTAAAGAGTATTTTACTGGAATACAATATGTGATTAATGAATTGTGATAAGTGTATGAATATGTCATACGTGAGTGATTATAATGGGATATTATAATTACGTGAGTATTATATGAAAATATAATACGTGGCCGGGCTTTGGACCGGTGTGATAAATTGGCTCGCAACCAATTGATTTGGCCATTGGTGGAGGGATAAGGTGGAATGAGACAGGTATGATGAATAATTGTTAGTTGGTATTATCTTACGTGTGTGGTATTTGTATTTATATAAATAGTGTTTTATATAAATGAGTTTTGAATGAATTACAAATGTCAGGGATTTACTCACTAGACCCTTAGGTCTAACCCTCATTTTCTGTTTTAAAAATTATGTATTCCAGGTGGTGATTCCAGTAAGAACAAGTAATTAGAATACTTGTTGGCTAGCTTTGGAGAAGATTATCATCATGATACTACGGATGCTTTTGTAGTTATAATTTTGTTATCACTATGTAATTCAAAGTGGATCAAGTTGTAATGAATTTTTATGTTCAGACTTTAGATGGGACCAAATGTGAATGATGAAGTAATTTGTTGTAAATATGTTATGGAATGTATGTTATATGTATGTTTCGTTTTGCGGGTTGTTACAGGCATAAAGGACGATGTAGGGAGTGGTGCCGGAAGACAAATGAAGGATAAAATGTTTTACATTTTTTTAAAGCCAACGTGGAGACTCGGGCAAAAACAACATCAACGAAAACTGAAGAATAGCTGGTACGACAGCTATTCCTAGAATCCATCGCCAAGTCCCACGAACCTCTGTGAAGCCAAGGTTAACAAGATACGAAAGAAATTGTCCACCAGTTATCATAAGCACGTTGGTGCTCACAAGACCTCCCCGTATTTCCGATGGCGCTGCTTCTGCAATATACATTGGAGCAGTAACAGAAGCCACACCGACACCCAGCCCAACCAAAAATCGCCCAAATATAAGAACATATGCAGCCGCCATCACAAAGGATCCGAGTGCAAAAACCACATCCGCAATAAGAGTAGCACTTTTACGTCCATATAAATCATTTATCCACCCACCAGCCGCAGCTCCAATCATTGCACCATGCTAACAATCGTCTCCTATATATATATATATATATATATATATATATATATATATATATATATATATATATATATATATATATATATATATATATATATATATATATATATATATATATATATATATATATATATATATATGAAATGTATGAAGTCAAAGCTTGAAGCAACGGTTTGTTAAATCTGTTAAAAGGTAAGTGTTTCCTGATAAACATTTTTAACAAATTTGAATGCCAAGAAAGAGATGTCACATTGGTAAAGTCGAGGTTGGGACTTGGCTGGTAGTAGTAAAACACTTGTGCTTCTAGATGACATGCCACCGATTAAGTAGTTTGATAATTGAAACGTGTACCTGTAAGACACTACTTTGATCGACTTCCTCAAATTCATCATGGATGTACAGAAGGGCTCCTGATACAACTCCTGATACAAATTAATGGGTGTTTTGTGTTCCTGGTCCTCCTTGTGACTGGACCACAAACCTTAAAAACAACAAAACTTAACATAAAAAGGGCACACAAAATAGTGGATGACCAGATTCCAATTCAAGTGGAATCTTTCAACTATAGCAATGAGTATATACAGGTATATATACATGGGGTTTACATGTATAGAGTGAGGAAGAAGAAAGGTGAGGAAGGGGCGGTTGTAGGTGGTGGGTGGAGGTGGGGGGTCGTGAGGAAGAAGAAGGAGGGTGGGGGGGGGGGGGTAGTGGGTGTAGGGGGGGTTAATTTTAATTTAATTATTTGTTTTTTACATTTCTTTTAGAATAAAGACAAAAATAAATGTAAAAAGACCAAAATACCCCTTGACTTAACGGGGTTAACAGATTCTCTTAGAGGGAGGGACCAATTTCGTGCGGTTTGTCTAACCTCAGGGACGATCCGTGTAATTTTTTCGAAATAGGGACCATATCCAAAAAGGGACCAAACATCAGGGACGATTTATGTAATTTACTCTACATATAATATTAAATTTAATATAAATATAGCTATAGCTATAGCTATATATAAATAAAGTTGTATTTTAAAAATAAAAAAATGGAAACTGGGGTTTATAATAATATAAGAACTTGTTTTAAGTAGTTTTATTCAAGTTCTCTTGTAAGTTTTATTTATGGTCAATAGTATTAAAAACATATTCTTAGAGAATATTTTGTACATATTTCGTGGCTATGTTTTAGTCGTTTTAATTTTCTTTAGCTAGCTTCCTTATTAGTGGTCGTTATTTTAGAACTACGAATGAGCAAGAACTTCATATTCCTCAATTCTGTTTAATGGTTACTACTTTTCCTTCTTCTTTTCCTTTCCTTTGTGCTATATATAAATACAATAAGACTGTTGGAGTTATTCTTTAATTATATGGCTAACCCGATGATCCTCTCTCTTCTCCTCTTCTTCCTCCCCTTCTTCTGGTTCTTCATCTCCAACGATGCTCAATCTAATCCAACTAATTACCCCACTTGCCCTTCATACTTCCCATGTAACGACCGCAACATCAGCTATCCTTTTTGGAGGAAAGACGAGAATCCAACCCACTACTGCGGATATCAAGGTTTTTGAATCAACTGCTCCACCATCAATGGAACAGATCGTCCAATCATTGATTTCGAAATTGGGGCGTCTTCTTAGGCCATCCGTAGCGCAACCCTCAAGCCCTCAAGCGCCACATCAGCGCCACATCAGCTTTTCTCCTAACCCTCTCCTCAAACCCTCAAGCCCTAAAGTGGCGTAGCGCAACCCTCAAGCCCTCTTGCCACCTCATTTTTTTAATTCTTTTACTTATACATTTAATTATTTAACAAAATAAAAATATTTATATATTTTTTAATAAATAAAAATAAGATAAATAATAAAAATAAAAATTCATATCATTCATTAAAATAAAAATTACAAAATACAAAACACTAAAAAAATAAAAATTACAAAATACAAAATTACCCAAAATTATGTAATTTTCTAATTCTCTCTTTCTTCGCCAAAGTAGCCCTCAAAATATCTCCCGTAAGGTGATCATGCGGGGTTATGAAAAACTCGAAGTCTTTATCAAATCGTTTTTCTCGTTCGATTTCTCGTTCGAGTTCCAACTTATCTCGTTCGAGTTCGAGTTTTTTTATTTTGTACTCCATTGTATCATCAATCTTCTCGTTGAACTTCGTCAACAACTGAGTAACACTTTCGTTCGTATTCGACCCGCTCGTATTACTCGTTGATGTTTTTTTGCTTTGTTTCTCCCGATGGGTCGTTGAAGTTGCTCGACCTCGTTGACGTCTTCATCGTCATCATCGGAAGGTTTGGTACGTTTTGAACCCCGCGATGAAGTTGTCGTCATCGTTGGAACGGCTCCCCATTATGGACATTTTTTTAGGACTTTCCAAGCTTGTTCGTGAGTGAAAGCAAACCCAAGTTGTGTTTGGTACCGTTCGTGTGCCGTTCGTGAAATGTCGGCGTCACTCATTCCGCTTGATCTATTAGTGACCAAGTTGTTGTAGATGCCGCCAAAAGAATTTATTCTTTTATTGAGGTCGTTGAACTTGGTGTTGAGTTGATGAGTTGTTCTATAATTTCCGCGACCCATAAAACTAAAGAACACTTGCCGATTCGGGTCCAAATATTTCTACATTTATGTAAATTCAAGTATAAGAATATTAACAAGAATAATAATAATATTAATAATAATAATGTTAGTCCCAGATGGCTATAACAAGTATTGTAGAAGGGGGGGTTGAATACAATACGGAAATTTTTCACAATTTTAATTCTTTATATTGAAAATCTTTCAACAAGAATTACACATAGAAAACTTAAGACTGTTGCGGAAAAGAACAGATAACTATTCTAGCAATCTTACACAAAGTATACTAACAAAATAACTAAGAACACTTGGAACAAAGCTATAAAGTTTTTCAAGCAAACTGGAAATTCTTGCACTTAGAGAAATCTTCCAGTTTGCGTAGAATATCAAGAGCACACAGTAATCTTCAAAGTCTCTCCAGATGTGTGTTCTTTCTGCATGGAGAGGTCTTCCTTTTATAGTGACAAAGAGTGTGCAAGCATTGAATGCTTGGGACACTTGTCATCTTCACACTTGCTGAGGATGTTGACTTCTGGAGAGTTGTGAAGTCCTTGTCACTTTTTACAGGTGCAGACAGTAGAGCTCATGCAGAGGAAAAGGACTTTAACTGAAGATGGATAAAGAGACAAACTGTCACTTTTATCTGCTAGAGGATTATGTCCCATAATAAAAGATCTTTCCTTCAAGACTTTAGCACCGAAGGAGTTTCCACCGAAATTAAGAGATCTTCGGTGGAGAGAGAGAGCGACCACCGAAATTATGAGAGCATTTCGGTGGTGAAGGAGGCCACCGAAATTGTTCAGGTAATTCGGTGGTGAACGTGGCCACCGAAATTGTCCAGGCAATTCGGTTGTGATGACTTGTTTGTATGTTGCCGAGAGTCTTCTATTTTCCACAAGTAGAGAGTCTTCAAGCTTGGTTTCGGTTGATCTTCGACTTCACCGAACATTTGATATTTTGTACAAGTCATTCAAAGAACCAAACTAAAATATTCTAAGTAGGAGTTTTAGAGAAAACATCGGTGAGTCAATTTCAAATCCTTGGTGACCCAACAATCTCCCCCTATTTGAATTTGAACTCCTTTCTTAGAATATTTAAGAGTATTTGAAAAGTAAAAGCATTTTGACCCTTTTTACTCTTTTTGGGTTCTTTTCACACAGTCCATTTTTTTGTGTATGTATATATGATATTTACATATAAGAAAAAATAAAAAGGTATAGTTGTACAAATAATTGAAAGAAAAAAGAAAGAAGTATAAACAGTATGAACATAATGAATATTACTTGCATCTTTGGAGGGGCGAGTTGAAACTTGTGTCTGGCTTGAGGATTCTTCATTTTGATTAGCAGCCTGTTGATGTGTTGAAGAACTTTATCTTTCAGGCACTTTTGCTTTTCTTCAGATGTTTCAAATCTTCAAGTCATTCACTTACTCCAAAAGATTTCAGCCAAGAGAATCTGTGGGTTTTGATAGGAGACAACCCATTATAGTGACAAACTTTGAGGAGGGTTGAGTTTGAGTGAATCAGCCTCAGGATGCTTTTGCCAGTCTCTTGCATTTTCTTTCTTTCTTTTGGCATCTTCAGCTCTTCCTGTTCAGCATCAGCATCCTTTGTCTTTGTTTTGCTCCCCCTCAGTAGATTAGTCGGTTTTGTGTTTCTCTCCCTCAGTTAGATCCGCCCGGACTGATGTGCTCCCCCTTGACCGGTCCGTCGATTTCCTCATTTTTTCAAGTTGGTCGTTGGATATGAGTACTGAGGGTTGATGTTGCTTCCCCTCAGATGAATTCTCCCCCTCAGCGGCCGACGCAGGAAAAACACCAAGAGTAAATGAAAAAATCGGCCGAAAATTGGCAATTTTCGGTAGGAAAATCTGGAGATTTTTTTTATTTTTTTTTTGCATTTCCACCGAAAATTAAGGAGATCCACCGAAAATTGACAATTTTCGGTAGGAAAACCGGTAGGAATTTTTTTTTTTTTTGCTTTCCCACCGAAAATTGACAATTTTCGGTAGGATTTTCGGTAGGAAAATCGGTAGGGATTTTTTTTTTTTTAAACATTCCCACCGAAAATTTGCAAGAGATAGACAAAAATTCGATGAAATTTTTTGAAGAGGTTGAGGAAATCTGCTAAGACATCTTCAGCAGAGAGTGGAGAAAGTCTTTTAAGGCATTATGGAGAAAATCTTCAAAGAGAAGAAAAGATTGGAATTTCATCTTCCAATTTTTGATGACCCAAAAAGATTGAGATTTGGTTAAGTAGGAGAATCACCATTATGAGAGAGAAAATCTAGAGAGAAAAAAATCACATAGGAAGTTGGTTCTAGTGAGGAGTAATTTTGGTGGCCTAGAAATCGGTGGAGAGTTTTCGGTAGGGGTGATGTTCGGTGAGATTTGGTTGTTGGGAGGAACGTGATCTCGGTGGCCACTTTCAAGTGAAGTGGAAAATGGGTCGGTGATGGTCTTATGGTGTGGGGTCGGTGATGTTTGCCAAGTGATCGGGGATGATGAGATGCTCTTGAAAAAGAAACTGATGTAGAAAGGTGGTGGATGAGAAAATGTAAGGTGAGATGTATGGTGGGAAAGGGGTGTAGGTGGTATGGGAAATGATGGTATATGAAAAATGTCGGTAGAAAGCAACTTCGGTGGTGTAAGGGTTTCAGCCACAAGATAGAAATGGATTTAGGAGATTGGAGATGGTGATGTCATGAGAGAAAAGAATTCTAAGGTTTTGTCAACTTTCTCACTTATCCACATAGATCCATCTATCCAGCTCAAAATCTGCAATCACAAAGAATGTATTTTCTAGGTACCCATTTGGTGGTGGGTCCTTTTGGGTTAGAAGAAACAGAATTGGTGTCACTTAGATCAATCTTTCTTTCGGACAGTCTTTGGCAAAATGAGAAGTATCACCACAGATATAGCATTTTCTATGAGGAAAAATCTTTTTAGAAACTTGACAATTTTCCTTACTTTTGCTCAAAGAATTTGATGAGGTATCAAAGATTTGGGGTGCAGCACCTAAAATTCCTTTTTCAAATTTTGGGAGGACCAAAGACTTTTCCTTTGAAAAGGACATTTTGAGACACACAGATCTGTGAAGAAAATCGGTAGGAGAAGTCACATAGGTATTATTAAAAAAATTGGATGATTTCTTTTTAATAAAAAATCGGCACACAGAAACTTTCCCTTTTTTTTCAGAGTTAGAAAATATTTTGCATGAGTTAGA
This sequence comes from Saussurea involucrata, assembly GCA_033807775.1. Classification (NCBI taxonomy): domain Eukaryota; kingdom Viridiplantae; phylum Streptophyta; class Magnoliopsida; order Asterales; family Asteraceae; genus Saussurea; species Saussurea involucrata. The sequence goes on from CM066315.1 coordinate 113,043,011, forward strand.
AGAGAAGGATGCATCATCTAAAGACAATAGATAAAGAATTAAATGCTTCAATCTTTTCAGCATCAGAATGAGATAGAAATGGATGTACCTGTGATGAGGAGAAGCACTTAGCTGATACAAGAGCAGTTGAGGAGTCATTCGCTTTCAGATGTGGGTTCATCTGCCAAATCATAAGATTTAGCAGGCAGACCCTTTCCTCTTCTGACAAGTCTTTCATTTCTTTCCTTTTCTCTCTGGTATTTCTCCTTGTATCTTTCAGCCCGGTCAGAATTTGCAGAAGATAGGTGTTGGCTGAACTTTTGGGAATCATACTTGGATGTTCCCGATTTTGAGGAAAATCGGTCTGAGGAAGCAGTTCTGGGTCTTTCAAAATGTTTACTTTTACACTCAGAAGCAAAATGACCCTTTTTACCACAGTTAAAACATTCCTCATTAGATTTGTCCAAAGAAGAGTGTTTGGAGAGAGAAGAGGATGATTTTCTACCAAACTTAGATTTTCCAGAAGAGAAATGAGATTTGGATTTAGAGTGCCCATCCAACATGACCATTTCATCAGATAATTTATCAACAGAAGTTTCCTCACATTCATCCTTAGCATCACTAAGATATGCCTCTGAATGATCATTGGGATCTTCTTGACTATCATGGTCAGAGTCAGATGGGTAGGTGATTTTTGGAAAACACTTAGTCTTTTTAGAAGAGTCACTTAGGAGATCAAGAGAAGAGTTCTTTATAAACCTATGCAGTTTCGTCTGCTCATAGTTGAAAAGAGTTCCATAAAGAACAGTTAAGGGCATGAACTCAAGGTCCTTGGTAGTTTTGATGCAAGTACATATATTTTCCCAAAAATCTGGAAGACAATCCATGAACTTGCACAAGACTTCCTCATTATCATAGACTCTGCCCAACAACTTAAGATCATTTAAAAGAGAGTTGAAGCGATTGTAGTAGCTAGGAAGAGATTCTCCTTTTTCAAAAGCAAAGAGTTCATAATTTCTGACAAGAGCAATCTTTCTGCTCTTTTTAACTTCATTTGTACCTTCGTACAAAACACACAGAGTGGACCACATCTCTTTGGCAGTAGGTAGATTTACCAGAGAGTGGTACACTTCATCAGGAAGAGAGAGAGCAATGATAGTTCTAACTTTAGAATCAAGAGATACAAGCCGTTTTTCCTCATCAGTATATTTCTTAGGATTTTTAAGAATGTAACGACCAGTAGCAGCAGATTTTTCTTCATCATAGGAATCATCAGAATTATCTTTTTCCATGGTTTCTTTTCCAGGCCTCTGCGTTTCATAGCGAGCCCAAACTCTGGGGATGATAGGTCCCTCTTTGAGAATGGTTGGATATCTAGTATCCACTCCTTCCATGAACAACATCATGCGGCTTTTCCACAAAGAGAAGTTGTTAGCATTAAACTTAGGAGGTTTTGAAATGGACCCATTTTCAGAAAAGTTTTGAGAAAAAGCTTCATTTTTGGAAGAAGAAGCAGCCATTGCAGATCAAGTTTATGAATTAAACTTTCTGCTCTGATACCACTTGTTAGTCCCAGATGGCTATAACAAGTATTGTAGAAGGGGGGGGGGGGGGGGTTGAATACAATACTCAAAATTTTTACAATTTTAATTCTTTATATTGAAAATCTTTCAACAAGAATTACACATAGAAAACTTAAGACTGTTGCGGAAAAGAACAGATAACTATTCTAGCAATCTTACACAAAGTATACTAACAAAATAACTAAGAACACTTGGAACAAAGCTATAAAGTTTTTCAAGCAAACTGTAAATTCTTGCACTTAGAGAAATCTTCCAGTTTGCGTAGAATATCAAGAGCACACAGTAATCTTCAAAGTCTCTCCAGATGTGTGTTCTTTCTGCATGGAGAGGTCTTCCTTTTATAGTGACAAAGAGTGTGCAAGCATTGAATGCTTGGGACACTTGTCATCTTCACACTTGCTGAGGATGTTGACTTCTGGAGAGTTGTGAAGTCCTTGTCACTTTTTACAGGTGCAGACAGTAGAGCTCATGCAGAGGAAAAGGACTTTAACTGAAGATGGATAAAGAGACAAACTGTCACTTTTATCTGCTAGAGGATTATGTCCCATAATAAAAGATCTTTCCTTCAAGACTTTAGCACCGAAGGAGTTTCCACCGAAATTAAGAGATCTTCGGTGGAGAGAGAGAGCGACCACCGAAATTATGAGAGCATTTCGGTGGTGAAGGAGGCCACCGAAATTGTTCAGGTAATTCGGTGGTGAACGTGGCCACCGAAATTGTCCAGGCAATTCGGTGGTGATGACTTGTTTGTATGTTGCCGAGAGTCTTCTATTTTCCACAAGTAGAGAGTCTTCAAGCTTGGTTTCGGTTGATCTTCGACTTCACCGAACATTTGATATTTTGTACAAGTCATTCAAAGAACCAAACTAAAATATTCTAAGTAGGAGTTTTAGGGAAAACATCGGTGAGTCAATTTCAAATCCTTGGTGACCCAACAAATAATAATAACAATAATAATAATAATAATAACAATAAAAATATTACCACCGGTTTGTGCGTTACCGACAACGGGGTCCTCCGAAACGTCAACCCACGCCGACACTAACGCGAGTTCCTCGTCTTTACTCCACATCTGTTTGGCGGCTCTATTTTCATATTGTTTGTTTTTTCCTTTTCTCGTTGGTGTCGGGTTTGATGGTTCCGGGATAGATTGTTGTGTGTAGATGGATTGTGGTGTGTGCGGGTTAGAATGTTGGGTTTCCGGAACAATGTCGTCGTCGAGATCGATTGCGGGTGAAGGAAGATTGTAGTTGGCCGGAGTAAAACCTTGTTGAATCAAGCCGGGACGTGTAAATTGGTAAGGAAATTGTTGGAAAAATTGTTGCGAAAATTGTTGCGGAAATTGTGGCGGAAATTGTTGCGAAAATTGCGGATAATAATCTTGTTGTGAAAACGCTTGGAAACCAAGCTCCGGGTCTTCTTGCGGTTGCGCTGTATCCGGTCGGTTACGACGGGATGAAGGTGTTTTGTTTGGATTCATGATGAAATTTGAGAGAGTTTCAGAGAATTTGAGAGAGTTTGAGAGAGTTTGAGAGAATTTGAGAGAATTTGAGAGATTTTGGTATGAAAAAATAAGAGGTTTGGATTAATATATATAGTGTGATTAAATTGAAAAAAAATTAAAAATAAATAAATATAAATATAGCCGTTGGAGTTTATTTATTTTCAAAATTTTTAAAAAAAATTAAAAAACAAACAAAACCTTCGGGTTTCTCGGGTTTTCAAACCCGCATGCCAAGCCCGAGCCGGATGCCCGCCCACCCCGTACCGGAGCCCGCTGAACCCGCTCCCTAGCCCGAGCCCGAATTGGATACGGATGGCCTTAGGCCATCCATAGCGCAACCCTCAAGTCCTCAAGCGCCACATCAGCGCCACATCAGCTTTTCTCCTAACCCTCTCCTCAAACCCTCAAGCCCTAAAGTGGCGTAGCGCAACCCTCAAGCCCTCTTGCCACCTCATTTTTTTTAATTCTTTTATTTATACATTTAATTATTTAACAAAATAAAAATATTTATATATTTTTTAATAAATAAAAATAAGACAAATAATAAAAATAAAAATTCATATCATTCATTAAAAATAAAAATTACAAAATACAAAACACTAAAAAAATAAAAATTACAAAATACAAAATTACCCAAAATTATGTAATTTTCTAATTCTCTCTTTCTTCGCCAAAGTAGCCCTCAAAATATCTCCCGTAAGGTGATCATGCGGGGTTATGAAAAACTCGAAGTCTTTATCAAATCGTTTTTCTCGTTCGATTTCTCGTTCGAGTTCCAACTTATCTCGTTCGAGTTCGAGTTTTTTCATTTTGTACTCCATTGTATCATCAATCTTCTCGTTGAACTTCGTCAACAACTGAGTAACACTTTCGTTCGTATTCGACCCGCTCGTATTACTGGTTGATGTTTTATTTGCCTTGTTTCTCCCGATGGGTCGTTGAAGTTGCTCGACCTCGTTGACGTCTTCATCGTCATCATCGGAAGGTTTGGTACGTTTTGAACCCCTCGATGAAGTTGTCCTCATCGTTGGAATGGCTCCCCATTTTGGACATTTTTTGAGGACTTCCTAAGCTTGTTCGTGAGTGAAAGCAAACCCAAGTTGTGTTCGGTACCGTTCGTGTGCCGTTCGTGAAATGTCGGCGTCACTCATTCCGTTTGATCTATTAGTGACCAAGTTGTTGTAGATGCCGCCAAAAGAATTTATTCTTTTATTGAGGTCGTTGAACTTGGTGTTGAGTTGATGAGTTGTTCTGTAATTTCCGCGACCCATAAAACTAAAGAACACTTGCCCGATTCGGGTCCAAAAACTTTCTACATTTATGTAAATTCAAGTATATGAATATTAACAAGAATAATAATAATATTAATAATATTAATAATATTAATAATAATAATAACAACAATAATAATAATAATAAAAATAAAAATATTACCACCGGTTTGTGCGTTATCGACAACGGGGTCCTCCGAAACGTCAACCCACGCCGACACTAACGCGAGCTCCTCATCTTTACTCCACATCTGTTTGGCGGCTCTATTTTCATATTGTTTGTTTTTTCCTTTTCTCGTTGGTGTCGGGTTTGATGGTTCCTGGATAGATTGTTGTGTGTAGATGAATTGTGGTGTGTGCGGGCTAGAATGTTGGGTTTCCGGAACAATGTCGTCGTCGAGATCGATTGCGGGTGAAGGAAGATTGTAGTTAGCCGGAGTAAAACCTTGTTGAATCAAACCGGGACGTGTAAATTGGTAAGGAAATTGTTGGGGAAATTGTTGGAAAAATTGTTGCGAAAATTGTGGCGGAAATTGTTGCGGAAATTGTTGCGAAAATTGCGGATGATAATCTTGTTGTGAAAACGCTTGAAAACCAAGCTCCGGGTCTTCTTGCGGTTGCGGTGTATCCGGTCGGTTACGACGGAATGTAGGTGTTTTGTTTGGATTCATGATGAAATTTGAGAGAGTTTCAGAGAGTTTGAGAGAATTTGAGAGATTTTGGTGTGAAAAATATAGAGAATGGAAGAGAATGAGAGAATGAGAGAGTTGTTTTGTGTGAAAAATAAAATGGGTTTTAGGATTATATATATAGTGTGATTAAATTGAAAAAAAAATTAAAAATAGTCGTTGCCAACGTCTTTATTTTCAAATTATTTAAAAAAAAATTAAAAAAAAAGAAAAGCAATCGGGTTGAACGGGTTTTGGAACCCGGGGCTGGAACCAAGTGGGAAAGGTCAAAATCGACGAGAATCGTATTTCCCACTTGGTAGTTTATCTTCTCAACATAGTAAGAAAACCTGATTTCCGGCGGATTTTTCGCCTGAAATTTTCCGACGGATTTCCCGCAGAAATTAAAAAAGTCAAAATCCGTTGACTTCCGCGTAAAATCCCAAAAAAGGAATTTTTTTAATTTTTTTTTAAAATCTCGACATTTTTTCGGCGGATTTTCGGCGGAATATAATTAATTATTTTTTAATTATGATCCGTCGGAAATCCGCCGGATCTTTTTTAATTAGTTAAAAATTAATTAAGAAATAAAAAATTATTTTAAAATCCGCCGAAAATCTAAATCTAATAAATTTAAATAAAAATTAATTATTTTAAAATCCGCCGAAAATCCGCTGAAAATCTAAATCTAATAAATTTAAATAAAAATTAATTATTTTAAAATCCGCCGAAAATCCGCCGAAAATATTTTTAAAAAAAAATAAAAAAATAAATTTTAAAATCCGCCAAAAATCTAAATCTAATAAATTTAAATAAAAATTAATTATTTTAAAATCCGCCGAAAATATTTTTAAAAAAAATAAAAAAATAGAATTTAAAGTACGCCGAAAATCTAAATCTAATAAATTTAAATAACAATTAATTATTTTAAAATCCGCCGAAAATATTTTTAAAAAAAAATAAAAAAATAAATTTTAAAATCCGCCGAAAAACTAAATCTAATAAATTTAAATAACAATTAATGGGCTTTAATGGGACGTAAAAGACCGTTATGGGCTTTAATGGGCTTAAAAGACCGTTATGGGCTTTAATGGGACGTATTGGCTTTAATGAATCGTATTGGGCTTTAATTGACCGTATTGGCCTTTAATTGATCATTTGGGCTTCAATGGACCGTTATGGGCTTAACAGACCGTTATGAGCTTTAATGGACGTATTGGGATTTAATGAATCATATTGGGCTTTAATTGACCGTATTGGCCTTTAATTGATCATTTGGGCTTCAATGGACCGTTATGGGCTTAACAGACCGTTATGAGCTTTAATGGGACGTATTGGGATTTAATGAATCATATTGGGCTTTAATTGACCGTATTGGCCTTTAATTGATCATTTGGGCTTTAATGGACCGTTATGGGCTTAACAGACCGTTATGGGCTTTAATGGGACGTATTGAGCTTTAATGAATCGTATTGGGCTTTAATTGACCATTATGGGCTTATGGAACGGTTTTGGCTTTAATGGACCGTATTGGGCTGCCACATGGATCTGACGGGGGTTTATTAGATCCAAATGGCCGTTAATGGATCCTATTGGGGTTTCAATGATCTACTAGGTGTTTAATCTTTAATGGATCGTATTGTGTTATAATGGATCGTACTGTGCTATAATGGATCGTATTGTGCTTCAATGGACCGTTATGGGCTTTAATTGGACGTATTGGGCTTTAATGAATCGTATTGAGCTTTAATTGACCGTATTGGCCTTTAATTGATCATTTTGGCTTCAATGGACCGTTATGGGCTTAACAGACCGTTATCAGCTTTAATGGGACGTATTGGGAATTAATGAATCATATTGGGCTTTAATTGACCGTATTGGCCTTTAATTGATCATTAGGGCTTTAATGGACCGTTATGGGCTTTAATGGGACGTATTGGGCTTTAATGAATCGTATTGGGCTTTAATTGACCATTATGGGCTTATGGAACGGTTTTGGCTTTAATGGACCGTATTGGGCTGCCAAATGGATCTGACGGGGGTTTATTGGATCCAAATGGCCGTTAATGGATCCTATTGGGGTTTCAATGATCTACTAGGTGTTTAATCTTTAATGGATCGTATTGTGTTATAATGGATCGTACTGTGCTATAATGGATCGTATTGTGCTTCAATGGACCGTTATGGGCTTAAAAGACCGTTATGGGCTTTAATGGGACGTATTGGGCTTTAATGAATCGTATTGGGCTTTAATTGACCGTATTGGCCTTTAATTGATCAGTTGGGCTTCAATGGACCGTTATGGGCTTAACAGACCGTTATGAGCTTTAATAGGACGTATTGGGATTTAATGAATCATATTAGGCTTTAATTAACAGTATTGGCCTTTAATTGATCATTTGGGCTTTAATGGACCGTTATGGGCTTTAATGGGACGTATTGGGCTTTAATGAATCGTATTGGGCTTTAATTGACCATTATGGGCATATGAAACGGTTTTGGCTTTAATAGACCGTATTGGGCTGCCAAATGGATCTAACGGGGGTTTATTGGATCCAAATGTCCGTTAATGGATCCATTGGGGTTTCAATGATCTACGAGGTGTTTAATCTTTAATGGATCGTATTGTGTTATAATGGATCGTACTGTGCTATAATGGATCGTATTGTACTTCAATGGACCGTTATGTGCTTAAAAGACCGTTATGGGCTTTAATGGGACGTATTGGGCTTTAATGAATCGTATTGGTCTTTAATTGACCATATTGGCCTTTAATTGATCATTTGGGCTTCAATGGACCGTTATGGGCTTAACAGACCGTTATGGGCTTTAATGGGACGTATTGGGCTTTAATTGACCATTATGGGCTTATGGAACGGTTTTGGCTTTAATGGACCGTATTGGGCTGCCAAATGGATCTGACGGGGGTTTATTGGATCAAAATGTCCGTTAATGGATCCATTGGGGTTTCAATGATCTACTAGGTGTTTAATCTTTAATGGCTCGTATTGTGTTATAATGGTTCGTACTGTGCTATAATGGATCGTATTGTGCTTCAATGGACCGTTATGGGCTTAAAAGACCGTTATGGGCTTTAATGGGACGTGGGCGTTAATGAATTGTATTGGGCTTTAATTGACCGTATTGGCCTTTAATTGATCATTTGGGCTTCAATGGACCGTTATGGGCTTAACAGACCGTTATGAGCTTTAATGGGATGTATTGGGATTTAATGAATCATATTGGGCTTTAATTGACCGTATTGGCTTTTAATTGATCATTTGGGCTTTAATTGACCGTTATGGGCTTAATAGACCGTTATGAGCTTTAATGGGACGTATTGGGCTTTAAGGAATCGTATTGGGCTTTAATTGACCATTATGGGCTTATGGAACGGTTTTGGCTTTAATGGACCGTATTGGGCTGCCACATGGATCTGACGGGGGTTTATTAGATCCAAATGGCCGTTAATGGATCCTATTGGGGTTTCAATGATCTACTAGGTGTTTAATCTTTAATGGATCGTATTGTGTTATAATGGATCGTACTGTGCTATAATGGATCGTATTGTGCTTCAATGGACCGTTATGGGCTTTAATTGGACGTATTGGGCTTTAATGAATCGTATTGAGCTTTAATTGACCGTATTGGCCTTTAATTGATCATTTTGGCTTCAATGGACCGTTATGGGCTTAACAGACCGTTATCAGCTTTAATGGGACGTATTGGGAATTAATGAATCATATTGGGCTTTAATTGACCGTATTGGCCTTTAATTGATCATTAGGGCTTTAATGGACCGTTATGGGCTTTAATGGGACGTATTGGGCTTTAATGAATCGTATTGGGCTTTAATTGACCATTATGGGCTTATGGAACGGTTTTGGCTTTAATGGACCGTATTGGGCTGCCAAATGGATCTGACGGGGGTTTATTGGATCCAAATGGCCGTTAATGGATCCTATTGGGGTTTCAATGATCTACTAGGTGTTTAATCTTTAATGGATCGTATTGTGTTATAATGGATCGTACTGTGCTATAATGGATCGTATTGTGCTTCAATGGACCGTTATGGGCTTAAAAGACCGTTATGGGCTTTAATGGGACGTATTGGGCTTTAATGAATCGTATTGGGCTTTAATTGACCGTATTGGCCTTTAATTGATCATTTGGGCTTCAATGGACCGTTATGGGCTTAACAGACCGTTATGAGCTTTAATAGGACGTATTGGGATTTAATGAATCATATTAGGCTTTAATTAACAGTATTGGCCTTTAATTGATCATTTGGGCTTTAATGGACCGTTATGGGCTTTAATGGGACGTATTGGGCTTTAATGAATCGTATTGGGCTTTAATTGACCATTATGGGCATATGAAACGGTTTTGGCTTTAATAGACCGTATTGGGCTGCCAAATGGATCTAACGGGGGTTTATTGGATCCAAATGTCCGTTAATGGATCCATTGGGGTTTCAATGATCTACGAGGTGTTTAATCTTTAATGGATCGTATTGTGTTATAATGGATCGTACTGTGCTATAATGGATCGTATTGTACTTCAATGGACCGTTATGTGCTTAAAAGACCGTTATGGGCTTTAATGGGACGTATTGGGCTTTAATGAATCGTATTGGTCTTTAATTGACCATATTGGCCTTTAATTGATCATTTGGGCTTCAATGGACCGTTATGGGCTTAACAGACCGTTATGGGCTTTAATGGGACGTATTGGGCTTTAATTGACCATTATGGGCTTATGGAACGGTTTTGGCTTTAATGGACCGTATTGGGCTGCCAAATGGATCTGACGGGGGTTTATTGGATCAAAATGTCCGTTAATGGATCCATTGGGGTTTCAATGATCTACTAGGTGTTTAATCTTTAATGGCTCGTATTGTGTTATAATGGTTCGTACTGTGCTATAATGGATCGTATTGTGCTTCAATGGACCGTTATGGGCTTAAAAGACCGTTATGGGCTTTAATGGGACGTGGGCGTTAATGAATTGTATTGGGCTTTAATTGACCGTATTGGCCTTTAATTGATCATTTGGGCTTCAATGGACCGTTATGGGCTTAACAGACCGTTATGAGCTTTAATGGGACGTATTGGGATTTAATGATACATATTGGGCTTTAATTGACTGTATTGGCCTTTAATTGATCTTTTGGGCTTTAATGGACCGTTATGGGCATAACAGACCGTTATGAGCTTTAATGGGACGTATTGGGCTTTAATTGACCATTATGGGCTTATGGAACGGTTTTGGCTTTAATGGACCGTATTGGGCTGTCAAATGGATGGGTTTATTGGATCCAAATGGCCGTTAATGGATCCTATTGGGGTTTCAATGATCTACTAGGTGTTTAATCTTTAATGGATCGTATTGTGTTATAATGGATCGTACTGTGCTATAATGGATCGTATTGTGCTTCAATGGACCGTTATGGGCTTAAAAGACCGTTATGGGCTTTAATGGGATGTATTGGGCTTTAGTGAATCGTATTGGGCTTTAATTGACTGTATTGGCCTTTAATTGATCATTTGAGCTTCAATGGACCGTTATGGGTTTAACAGACCGTTATGGGCTTTAATAGGACGTATTGGGCTTTAATTGACCATTATGGACTTATGGAACGGTTTTGGCTTTAATGGACCGTATTAGGCTGCCAAATGGATCTGACGGGGGTTTATTGGATCCAAATGGCCGTTAATGGATCCTATTGGGGTCTCAATGATCTACTAGGTGTTTAATCTTTAATGGATCGTATTGTGTTATAATGGATCGTACTGTGCTATAATGGATCGTATTGTGCTTCAATGGACCGTTATGGGCTTAAAAGACCGTTATGGGCTTTAATGGGATGTATTGGGCTTTAATGAATCGTATTGGGCTTTAATTAACTGTATTGGCCTTTAATTGATCATTTGAGCTTCAATGGACCGTTATGGGCTTAACAGACCGTAATGGCTTTAATGGGACGTATTGGGCTTTAATTGACCATTATGGGCTTATGGAAGGGTTTTGGTTTTAATGGACCGTATTGGGCTGCCAAATGGATCTGACGGGGGTTTATTGGATCCAAATGGCCGTTAATGGATCCTATTGGGGCTTCAATGATTTACTAGGTGTTTAATCTTTAATGGATCGTATTGTGTTATAATGGATCGTACTGTGCTATAATGGATCGTATTGTGCTTTAATGGACCGTTATGGGCTTAAAAGACAGTTATGGGCTTAAAAGACAGTTATGGGCTTTAATGGGATGTATTGGGCTTTAATGAATCGTATTGGGCTTTAATTGACCGTATTGGCCTTTAATTGATCATTTGGGCTTCAATGGACCGTTATGGGCTTAACAGACCGTTATGAGCTTTAATGGGATGTATTGGGATTTAATGAATCATATTGGGCTTTAATTGACCGTATTGGCTTTTAATTGATCATTTGGGCTTTAATTGACCGTTATGGGCTTAATAGACCGTTATGAGCTTTAATGGGACGTATTGGGCTTTAAGGAATCGTATTGGGCTTTAATTGACCATTATGGGCTTATGTAACGGTTTTGGCTTTAATGGACCGTATTGGGTTGCCAAATGGATCTGACGGGGGTTTATTGGATCCAAATGGCCGTTAATGGATCCTATTGGGGTTTCAATGATATACTAGGTGTTTAGTCTTTAATGGATCGTATTATGTTATAATGGATCGTACTGTGCTATAATGGATCGTATTGTGCTTCAATGGACCGTTATGGGCTTAAAAGACCGTTATGGGCTTTAATGGGACGTATTGGGCTTTAATGAATCGTATTGGGCTTTAATTGACCGTATTGGCCTTTAATTGATCATTTGAGCTTCAATGGACCGTTATGGGCTTAACAGACCGTTATGGGCTTTAATGGGACGTATTGGGCTTTAATTGACCATTATGGGCTTATGGAACGGTTTTGGCTTTAATGGACCGTATTGGGCTGCCAAATGGATCTGACGGGGGTTTATTGGATCCAAATGGCCGTTAATGTATCCTATTGGGGTTTCAATGATCTACTAGGTGTTTAATCTTTAATAGATCGTATTGTGTTATAATGGATCATACTGTGCTATAATGGATCGTATTGTGCTTCAATGGACCGTTATGGGCTTAAAAGACCGGTATGGGCTTTAATGGGACGTATTGGGCTTTAATGAATCGTATTGGGCTTTAATTGACCGTATTGGCCTTTAATTGATCATTTGGGCTTCAATGGACCGTTATGGGCTTAATAGGCCGTTATGGGCTTTAATGGGACGTATTGGGCTTTAATGAATCGTATTGGGCTTTAATTGACCGTATTGGTCTTTAATTGATCATTTGGGCTTCAATGGACCGTTATGGGCTTAACAGACCGTTATGGGCTTTAATGGGACGTATTGGGCTTTAATGGGACGTATTGGGCTATATGAATCGTATTGCGCTTAACAGACCGTTATATGTGTGTATGTATATGTCGATGAAGGAGTACTTGGAGTCCATCAAGGCCCGATCAAGTTCATTAAGTGTCACTGAAGTCAATAAAGGTCTATACAGTGCATTAACAACCACTAAGCCAAATATGATTCGTCAAGGACCATTATAGTTCATAAAGAGTACTTGGAATCCATTAAGGCACGATCAAGTTCATTAAGGACCATTATGTATGAATGTTTGGTTTAAATATCATTGTTGAGTTCAAATCAAGTAACTAAGAAAGGTGTTTTCCTTTACTAATGGAAGACTCATCTCATAAGTCTGTTACACCTTGTTCCAGCTTGTTCCATACGGTAGGGGTGGAACAGGACTGTTCCAACTTGTTCCTGTTTGTTCCACATAAAATTCCTGCCAAACATGAGACAGTGATCTCTGTTCTGTTTAGTCCTGTCCTGTCCAGTGTAATCGATTTTATTGAGGTTTAATCGGTTTTATAGGCTTTAATATTTCTATAGGCATTAATAGATCTATTGAACTTTAATCAGTTTTATTGACTTTTAAAGGGTTTTAATAATAATAATAATAATATTATTATTATTAATAATAAAATCGATGAAATTATGATAAAATATACTATTATTTAAATATTTAAAATTATTTTTAAGTGACATCACAATTATTTTATTATTAAGTTAAAATAAAAATTTGTATTAAGTTAAAATAAGGCAAATTATATTTAATACATTGATTATGAATTTATTAAAAAAAAACATACAAGATAATTTTCGTTTCCCGCCCCCAATTCGTTTCCACCCTTCCTAAATCTCCCCCCCCCCCCTCTATTTTGACTAGGTCAAAATTCCATCTCTTCCCAAGCTGATACCATCGAGAAGAAGCAGTCGTCGTCGAGCCATCCATCTGCCGAGCGATCGGGAGCCACCACCAGCCGCCGTCGTCATCGCCACCAACATCCACCACCACCAGCCGAGCGTCGCCATCGAGAAGAAGCTACCGAGCGACCGAGAGCCACCAACAACCGTGGTCGCCATCGAGAGCCCTCCACCGTCGTCGCCATCTAGGGTTCATCCTGCTCTACGGTTTTCGGCGAGTTGGACAACGATTTGGAGGTAAGTTTCTACACCAAACTTGAGTTTATTGTTCATAGAGTAGAATGCGATATGGCCAAGAGGTTTATCATGGAAATGGAATCTAAATAGAGACCATAAGGCCACTGATTTCGATAAAAATATGCCTAATCTTCTTCTGAAATCTGTTTTAGGCATTGACTCACTCGCATTTTTGCAAATATGCTTGCTCTGAAGAAGTTCCTGAGCTTCATGATATGGGTGGTCCAGTCGAAGGTCATAACGTTACATATTAATTCATATCCAAAGGGTAAATGAATATATGTCATCCACCCAATATATCATCAATTATTAGATGGTAAATTTGATGGTATCACATATATTGAACCATATGTAAAACCTATGCTTCCTGGTTTAACTTGATGATTGAAAAGAAAATGAATGAACAGGTGGATTCAGTGTCGCTTTTGATCCCCTTGACGGGTCAAGCATTGTTGACACAAACTTCGCCGTGGGCACCATCTTTGGCGTGTGGCCCGGAGATAAGCTAACCGGGGTGACCGGAGCAGACCAAGTGGCTGCAGCCATGGGAATCTACGGACCTCGAACCACTTATGTTCTTGCTATCAAGGGATTCCCTGGAACCCATGAGTTTCTTCTTCTTGACGAAGGTGAAATTAAATGCTTCTAATTTCAAGGCATTGTTATAATTGTATTTTACCAACATTTAAAGTAGCCATTTAAAGACATTGTTATAATTGTATTTTACTGCTTCTAATGATTTAATCCGTTATCAATAATATATAATCCAAATTAACATATCAGTAATAAAATTTTAATATGGCTTCTTTTCATGGATTGTGCACAACAGTATATGAGGTGTTTTCTTGGATTGTGTTTCTGGATATATGGCCAGCCTTTCTTCAACAGTCCCATGGACTTTTACTTACTGTTTGATGTTTGTCAATGTGGGTTTGGGATGCAATTTGGCCTTTGGCCATTGCTGGCTTTTGGAATATTATTTATTGATCCTTTCTATCTCAGATTTTCTAAATTGAATGCCCTAAGATCTATACTGTAGAGTATGTCTGATCAGTTTCCAAGATTTGGTGTTCAGATTGGACCCTTTGCCTACAATGTTATCTATCTGTCATAATCACCAATGACGGAGATGGTCCATCAAAGTTTCTAAGGCATGCGTTAGTTGGAGGGTTTGTGTATGTTTATGTACAAACATCGGTAAGCAGCAAGATGCGCATAGTAGCAAGGAGGCACTAAAGAGACAGGCTTAGTACATCTCACAAAGGTCAAGAAAAGATTGTAAACATTCTTTACAATCTTAAATTTTATATTAGATTTATATAACCCATGTAAAATCCAAAGTTAAAAGTGTCCTTTTCTTGGAATACAAGGAGTATTACTTGGTCTCCATTCTCTTTGGATTGTTTGCATTTTTCCTCACATTACTGGTTGAACTTTGTAGATTCTTACAATCTTTGATGCAGTGGAGAGTGTTAGAGAGCAATTTTACAGTCCAATTGATAATTATTCTAGGTAAGATGTTGCACAATGGGAACATTTTTTCCATAGTTGTTATTTAAGCTTTCCATGTATTACCTTCTGATTATCAATGTATGACCAAGAAAGATGTTGAACCAGTTAACGAGTTATGTGACGCTATTGAAAATATCCAAAAACTTTCTACATTTATGTAAATTCAAGTATAAGAATATTAACAAGAATAATAATAATATTAATAATATTAATAATATTAATAATAATAATAACAACAATAATAATAATAATAAAAATAAAAATATTACCACCGGTTTGTGCGTTATCGACAACGGGGTCCTCCGAAACGTCAACCCACGCCGACACTAACGCGAGCTCCTCATCTTTACTCCACATCTGTTTGGCGGCTCTATTTTCATATTGTTTGTTTTTTCCTTTTCTCGTTGGTGTCGGGTTTGATGGTTCCTGGATAGATTGTTGTGTGTAGATGAATTGTGGTGTGTGCGGGCTAGAATGTTGGGTTTCCGGAACAATGTCGTCGTCGAGATCGATTGCGGGTGAAGGAAGATTGTAGTTAGCCGGAGTAAAACCTTGTTGAATCAAACCGGGACGTGTAAATTGGTAAGGAAATTGTTGGGGAAATTGTTGGAAAAATTGTTGCGAAAATTGTGGCGGAAATTGTTGCGGAAATTGTTGCGAAAATTGCGGATGATAATCTTGTTGTGAAAACGCTTGAAAACCAAGCTCCGGGTCTTCTTGCGGTTGCGGTGTATCCGGTCGGTTACGACGGAATGTAGGTGTTTTGTTTGGATTCATGATGAAATTTGAGAGAGTTTCA
Organism: Saussurea involucrata; assembly: GCA_033807775.1. Taxonomy (NCBI): domain Eukaryota; kingdom Viridiplantae; phylum Streptophyta; class Magnoliopsida; order Asterales; family Asteraceae; genus Saussurea; species Saussurea involucrata. The sequence goes on from CM066315.1 coordinate 113,058,906, forward strand.
GAGAGTTTGAGAGAATTTGAGAGATTTTGGTGTGAAAAATATAGAGAATGGAAGAGAATGAGAGAATGAGAGAGTTGTTTTGTGTGAAAAATAAAATGGGTTTTAGGATTATATATATAGTGTGATTAAATTGAAAAAAAAATTAAAAATAGTCGTTGCCAACGTCTTTATTTTCAAATTATTTAAAAAAAAATTAAAAAAAAAGAAAAGCAATCGGGTTGAACGGGTTTTGGAACCCGGGGCTGGAACCAAGTGGGAAAGGTCAAAATCGACGAGAATCGTATTTCCCACTTGGTAGTTTATCTTCTCAACATAGTAAGAAAACCTGATTTCCGGCGGATTTTTCGCCTGAAATTTTCCGACGGATTTCCCGCAGAAATTAAAAAAGTCAAAATCCGTTGACTTCCGCGTAAAATCCCAAAAAAGGAATTTTTTTAATTTTTTTTTAAAATCTCGACATTTTTTCGGCGGATTTTCGGCGGAATATAATTAATTATTTTTTAATTATGATCCGTCGGAAATCCGCCGGATCTTTTTTAATTAGTTAAAAATTAATTAAGAAATAAAAAATTATTTTAAAATCCGCCGAAAATCTAAATCTAATAAATTTAAATAAAAATTAATTATTTTAAAATCCGCCGAAAATCCGCTGAAAATCTAAATCTAATAAATTTAAATAAAAATTAATTATTTTAAAATCCGCCGAAAATCCGCCGAAAATATTTTTAAAAAAAAATAAAAAAATAAATTTTAAAATCCGCCAAAAATCTAAATCTAATAATTTTAAATAAAAATTAATTATTTTAAAATCCGCCGAAAATATTTTTAAAAAAAATAAAAAAATAGAATTTAAAGTACGCCGAAAATCTAAATCTAATAAATTTAAATAACAATTAATTATTTTAAAATCCGCCGAAAATATTTTTAAAAAAAAATAAAAAAATAAATTTTAAAATCCGCCGAAAAACTAAATCTAATAAATTTAAATAACAATTAATGGGCTTTAATGGGACGTAAAAGACCGTTATGGGCTTTAATGGGCTTAAAAGACCGTTATGGGCTTTAATGGGACGTATTGGCTTTAATGAATCGTATTGGGCTTTAATTGACCGTATTGGCCTTTAATTGATCATTTGGGCTTCAATGGACCGTTATGGGCTTAACAGACCGTTATGAGCTTTAATGGACGTATTGGGATTTAATGAATCATATTGGGCTTTAATTGACCGTATTGGCCTTTAATTGATCATTTGGGCTTCAATGGACCGTTATGGGCTTAACAGACCGTTATGAGCTTTAATGGGACGTATTGGGATTTAATGAATCATATTGGGCTTTAATTGACCGTATTGGCCTTTAATTGATCATTTGGGCTTTAATGGACCGTTATGGGCTTAACAGACCGTTATGGGCTTTAATGGGACGTATTGAGCTTTAATGAATCGTATTGGGCTTTAATTGACCATTATGGGCTTATGGAACGGTTTTGGCTTTAATGGACCGTATTGGGCTGCCACATGGATCTGACGGGGGTTTATTAGATCCAAATGGCCGTTAATGGATCCTATTGGGGTTTCAATGATCTACTAGGTGTTTAATCTTTAATGGATCGTATTGTGTTATAATGGATCGTACTGTGCTATAATGGATCGTATTGTGCTTCAATGGACCGTTATGGGCTTTAATTGGACGTATTGGGCTTTAATGAATCGTATTGAGCTTTAATTGACCGTATTGGCCTTTAATTGATCATTTTGGCTTCAATGGACCGTTATGGGCTTAACAGACCGTTATCAGCTTTAATGGGACGTATTGGGAATTAATGAATCATATTGGGCTTTAATTGACCGTATTGGCCTTTAATTGATCATTAGGGCTTTAATGGACCGTTATGGGCTTTAATGGGACGTATTGGGCTTTAATGAATCGTATTGGGCTTTAATTGACCATTATGGGCTTATGGAACGGTTTTGGCTTTAATGGACCGTATTGGGCTGCCAAATGGATCTGACGGGGGTTTATTGGATCCAAATGGCCGTTAATGGATCCTATTGGGGTTTCAATGATCTACTAGGTGTTTAATCTTTAATGGATCGTATTGTGTTATAATGGATCGTACTGTGCTATAATGGATCGTATTGTGCTTCAATGGACCGTTATGGGCTTAAAAGACCGTTATGGGCTTTAATGGGACGTATTGGGCTTTAATGAATCGTATTGGGCTTTAATTGACCGTATTGGCCTTTAATTGATCATTTGGGCTTCAATGGACCGTTATGGGCTTAACAGACCGTTATGAGCTTTAATAGGACGTATTGGGATTTAATGAATCATATTAGGCTTTAATTAACAGTATTGGCCTTTAATTGATCATTTGGGCTTTAATGGACCGTTATGGGCTTTAATGGGACGTATTGGGCTTTAATGAATCGTATTGGGCTTTAATTGACCATTATGGGCATATGAAACGGTTTTGGCTTTAATAGACCGTATTGGGCTGCCAAATGGATCTAACGGGGGTTTATTGGATCCAAATGTCCGTTAATGGATCCATTGGGGTTTCAATGATCTACGAGGTGTTTAATCTTTAATGGATCGTATTGTGTTATAATGGATCGTACTGTGCTATAATGGATCGTATTGTACTTCAATGGACCGTTATGTGCTTAAAAGACCGTTATGGGCTTTAATGGGACGTATTGGGCTTTAATGAATCGTATTGGTCTTTAATTGACCATATTGGCCTTTAATTGATCATTTGGGCTTCAATGGACCGTTATGGGCTTAACAGACCGTTATGGGCTTTAATGGGACGTATTGGGCTTTAATTGACCATTATGGGCTTATGGAACGGTTTTGGCTTTAATGGACCGTATTGGGCTGCCAAATGGATCTGACGGGGGTTTATTGGATCAAAATGTCCGTTAATGGATCCATTGGGGTTTCAATGATCTACTAGGTGTTTAATCTTTAATGGCTCGTATTGTGTTATAATGGTTCGTACTGTGCTATAATGGATCGTATTGTGCTTCAATGGACCGTTATGGGCTTAAAAGACCGTTATGGGCTTTAATGGGACGTGGGCGTTAATGAATTGTATTGGGCTTTAATTGACCGTATTGGCCTTTAATTGATCATTTGGGCTTCAATGGACCGTTATGGGCTTAACAGACCGTTATGAGCTTTAATGGGACGTATTGGGATTTAATGATACATATTGGGCTTTAATTGACTGTATTGGCCTTTAATTGATCTTTTGGGCTTTAATGGACCGTTATGGGCATAACAGACCGTTATGAGCTTTAATGGGACGTATTGGGCTTTAATTGACCATTATGGGCTTATGGAACGGTTTTGGCTTTAATGGACCGTATTGGGCTGTCAAATGGATGGGTTTATTGGATCCAAATGGCCGTTAATGGATCCTATTGGGGTTTCAATGATCTACTAGGTGTTTAATCTTTAATGGATCGTATTGTGTTATAATGGATCGTACTGTGCTATAATGGATCGTATTGTGCTTCAATGGACCGTTATGGGCTTAAAAGACCGTTATGGGCTTTAATGGGATGTATTGGGCTTTAGTGAATCGTATTGGGCTTTAATTGACTGTATTGGCCTTTAATTGATCATTTGAGCTTCAATGGACCGTTATGGGTTTAACAGACCGTTATGGGCTTTAATAGGACGTATTGGGCTTTAATTGACCATTATGGACTTATGGAACGGTTTTGGCTTTAATGGACCGTATTAGGCTGCCAAATGGATCTGACGGGGGTTTATTGGATCCAAATGGCCGTTAATGGATCCTATTGGGGTCTCAATGATCTACTAGGTGTTTAATCTTTAATGGATCGTATTGTGTTATAATGGATCGTACTGTGCTATAATGGATCGTATTGTCCTTCAATGGACCGTTATGGGCTTAAAAGACCGTTATGGGCTTTAATGGGATGTATTGGGCTTTAATGAATCGTATTGGGCTTTAATTAACTGTATTGGCCTTTAATTGATCATTTGAGCTTCAATGGACCGTTATGGGCTTAACAGACCGTAATGGCTTTAATGGGACGTATTGGGCTTTAATTGACCATTATGGGCTTATGGAAGGGTTTTGGTTTTAATGGACCGTATTGGGCTGCCAAATGGATCTGACGGGGGTTTATTGGATCCAAATGGCCGTTAATGGATCCTATTGGGGCTTCAATGATTTACTAGGTGTTTAATCTTTAATGGATCGTATTGTGTTATAATGGATCGTACTGTGCTATAATGGATCGTATTGTGCTTTAATGGACCGTTATGGGCTTAAAAGACAGTTATGGGCTTAAAAGACAGTTATGGGCTTTAATGGGATGTATTGGGCTTTAATGAATCGTATTGGGCTTTAATTGACCGTATTGGCCTTTAATTGATCATTTGGGCTTCAATGGACCGTTATGGGCTTAACAAACCGTTATGAGCTTTAATGGGATGTATTGGGATTTAATGAATCATATTGGGCTTTAATTGACCGTATTGGCTTTTAATTGATCATTTGGGCTTTAATTGACCGTTATGGGCTTAATAGACCGTTATGAGCTTTAATGGGACGTATTGGGCTTTAAGGAATCGTATTGGGCTTTAATTGACCATTATGGGCTTATGTAACGGTTTTGGCTTTAATGGACCGTATTGGGTTGCCAAATGGATCTGACGGGGGTTTATTGGATCCAAATGGCCGTTAATGGATCCTATTGGGGTTTCAATGATATACTAGGTGTTTAGTCTTTAATGGATCGTATTATGTTATAATGGATCGTACTGTGCTATAATGGATCGTATTGTGCTTCAATGGACCGTTATGGGCTTAAAAGACCGTTATGGGCTTTAATGGGACGTATTGGGCTTTAATGAATCGTATTGGGCTTTAATTGACCGTATTGGCCTTTAATTGATCATTTGAGCTTCAATGGACCGTTATGGGCTTAACAGACCGTTATGGGCTTTAATGGGACGTATTGGGCTTTAATTGACCATTATGGGCTTATGGAACGGTTTTGGCTTTAATGGACCGTATTGGGCTGCCAAATGGATCTGACGGGGGTTTATTGGATCCAAATGGCCGTTAATGTATCCTATTGGGGTTTCAATGATCTACTAGGTGTTTAATCTTTAATAGATCGTATTGTGTTATAATGGATCATACTGTGCTATAATGGATCGTATTGTGCTTCAATGGACCGTTATGGGCTTAAAAGACCGGTATGGGCTTTAATGGGACGTATTGGGCTTTAATGAATCGTATTGGGCTTTAATTGACCGTATTGGCCTTTAATTGATCATTTGGGCTTCAATGGACCGTTATGGGCTTAATAGGCCGTTATGGGCTTTAATGGGACGTATTGGGCTTTAATGAATCGTATTGGGCTTTAATTGACCGTATTGGTCTTTAATTGATCATTTGGGCTTCAATGGACCGTTATGGGCTTAACAGACCGTTATGGGCTTTAATGGGACGTATTGGGCTTTAATGGGACGTATTGGGCTATATGAATCGTATTGCGCTTAACAGACCGTTATATGTGTGTATGTATATGTCGATGAAGGAGTACTTGGAGTCCATCAAGGCCCGATCAAGTTCATTAAGTGTCACTGAAGTCAATAAAGGTCTATACAGTGCATTAACAACCACTAAGCCAAATATGATTCGTCAAGGACCATTATAGTTCATAAAGAGTACTTGGAATCCATTAAGGCACGATCAAGTTCATTAAGGACCATTATGTATGAATGTTTGGTTTAAATATCATTGTTGAGTTCAAATCAAGTAACTAAGAAAGGTGTTTTCCTTTACTAATGGAAGACTCATCTCATAAGTCTGTTACACCTTGTTCCAGCTTGTTCCATACGGTAGGGGTGGAACAGGACTGTTCCAACTTGTTCCTGTTTGTTCCACATAAAATTCCTGCCAAACATGAGACAGTGATCTCTGTTCTGTTTAGTCCTGTCCTGTCCAGTGTAATCGATTTTATTGAGGTTTAATCGGTTTTATAGGCTTTAATATTTCTATAGGCATTAATAGATCTATTGAACTTTAATCAGTTTTATTGACTTTTAAAGGGTTTTAATAATAATAATAATAATAATAATATTATTATTAATAATAAAATCGATGAAATTATGATAAAATATACTATTATTTAAATATTTAAAATTATTTTTAAGTGACATCACAATTATTTTATTATTAAGTTAAAATAAAAATTTGTATTAAGTTAAAATAAGGCAAATTATATTTAATACATTGATTATGAATTTATTAAAAAAAAACATACAAGATAATTTTCGTTTCCCGCCCCCAATTCGTTTCCACCCTTCCTAAATCTCCCCCCCCCCTCTATTTTGACTAGGTCAAAATTCCATCTCTTCCCAAGCTGATACCATCGAGAAGAAGCAGTCGTCGTCGAGCCATCCATCTGCCGAGCGATCGGGAGCCACCACCAGCCGCCGTCGTCATCGCCACCAACATCCACCACCACCAGCCGAGCGTCGCCATCGAGAAGAAGCTACCGAGCGACCGAGAGCCACCAACAACCGTGGTCGCCATCGAGAGCCCTCCACCGTCGTCGCCATCTAGGGTTCATCCTGCTCTACGGTTTTCGGCGAGTTGGACAACGATTTGGAGGTAAGTTTCTACACCAAACTTGAGTTTATTGTTCATAGAGTAGAATGCGATATGGCCAAGAGGTTTATCATGGAAATGGAATCTAAATAGAGACCATAAGGCCACTGATTTCGATAAAAATATGCCTAATCTTCTTCTGAAATCTGTTTTAGGCATTGACTCACTCGCATTTTTGCAAATATGCTTGCTCTGAAGAAGTTCCTGAGCTTCATGATATGGGTGGTCCAGTCGAAGGTCATAACGTTACATATTAATTCATATCCAAAGGGTAAATGAATATATGTCATCCACCCAATATATCATCAATTATTAGATGGTAAATTTGATGGTATCACATATATTGAACCATATGTAAAACCTATGCTTCCTGGTTTAACTTGATGATTGAAAAGAAAATGAATGAACAGGTGGATTCAGTGTCGCTTTTGATCCCCTTGACGGGTCAAGCATTGTTGACACAAACTTCGCCGTGGGCACCATCTTTGGCGTGTGGCCCGGAGATAAGCTAACCGGGGTGACCGGAGCAGACCAAGTGGCTGCAGCCATGGGAATCTACGGACCTCGAACCACTTATGTTCTTGCTATCAAGGGATTCCCTGGAACCCATGAGTTTCTTCTTCTTGACGAAGGTGAAATTAAATGCTTCTAATTTCAAGGCATTGTTATAATTGTATTTTACCAACATTTAAAGTAGCCATTTAAAGACATTGTTATAATTGTATTTTACTGCTTCTAATGATTTAATCCGTTATCAATAATATATAATCCAAATTAACATATCAGTAATAAAATTTTAATATGGCTTCTTTTCATGGATTGTGCACAACAGTATATGAGGTGTTTTCTTGGATTGTGTTTCTGGATATATGGCCAGCCTTTCTTCAACAGTCCCATGGACTTTTACTTACTGTTTGATGTTTGTCAATGTGGGTTTGGGATGCAATTTGGCCTTTGGCCATTGCTGGCTTTTGGAATATTATTTATTGATCCTTTCTATCTCAGATTTTCTAAATTGAATGCCCTAAGATCTATACTGTAGAGTATGTCTGATCAGTTTCCAAGATTTGGTGTTCAGATTGGACCCTTTGCCTACAATGTTATCTATCTGTCATAATCACCAATGACGGAGATGGTCCATCAAAGTTTCTGAGGCATGCGTTAGTTGGAGGGTTTGTGTATGTTTATGTACAAACATCGGTAAGCAGCAAGATGCGCATAGTAGCAAGGAGGCACTAAAGAGACAGGCTTAGTACATCTCACAAAGGTCAAGCAAAGATTGTAAACATTCTTTACAATCTTAAATTTTATATTAGATTTATATAACCCATGTAAAATCCAAAGTTAAAAGTGTCCTTTTCTTGGAATACAAGGAGTATTACTTGGTCTCCATTCTCTTTGGATTGTTTGCATTTTTCCTCACATTACTGGTTGAACTTTGTAGATTCTTACAATCTTTGATGCAGTGGAGAGTGTTAGAGAGCAATTTTACAGTCCAATTGATAATTATTCTAGGTAAGATGTTGCACAATGGGAACATTTTTTCCATAGTTGTTATTTAAGCTTTCCATGTATTACCTTCTGATTATCAATGTATGACCAAGAAAGATGTTGAACCAGTTAACGAGTTATGTGACGCTATTGAAAATATCAAAAGTGGGTTTCAATCCCTAGCAAGACCAACTTTGAGAAGCCATAAAACAACCCAGATCTGTGAGCAAAGCTATGAGGTAAAAGGTTTTCAACACATTCTCACTTATTTTATACAACCCCTGTGGTTATGTATATATATGTTGTATATGAGTATATATGCATATGCATTCTTGTATGTGAATGTATAGCTAATTTTTGTGTTATATGTTGTATATACGCATGTAGTTTGGGTTGCCATTTGTTGGGCAAACATTAGGATTGTTTAACAGGAAAATGGAAACGTCCTATTTACAGCTGTTATGCTATCGAAATTGACTTGTATAATTTTGTAAAAACCACAGGGTGGGTATCGGGGAGGCGCCATAGAGAGATACGACGAGGACCTTGCCAATCATCCGCCACTTGATACCCAGTTATGGCATGACGTGACCGGGGGAAACGAAGAAAGGTCGTTCGTTTGGGTTTGAAAACCATCCAGATCCCACTGCGATCTTGGGTGGGTCATCATCGACAGGTGGTGCGTTGTCTTCCTCCTAGCAGGTGTGTACTAATTTTTTTCATTAAATGATGTTTATCAATTTGATTTTTAATTCATATTAAATATTCTAACGTCCTTTTTATTTTGTAGCACAATGTTGAGAACTTAATGAGCCAAGTGCAAGAGTTGAAGGCACGAGAGGAGGAACGTCAGGCAGAGGATGAGAGACGTTGGGAAGAGGAAGCGAGACGTGAATAGGCCCGTCGTTTGGAACAAGATAGATTACGAGCACAATATGAAGAGATGTGCGAGTTGGTCGGAAGTGATGTGAAACTTTTATAATTGTGTTTTGTGTTTTGTGTTATTTGAACGAATTTGGAACAATTTGGAACAACCATTTGGTCGTTTTGGCCCGAACAATGTATTGGGTGTTCTAATTTATGATATATAGCATTTTAGCAGATTATACAATTTTTAGCAGGTTTTTGAATAAAAAAAACAGGTTTAGTAAAAAAAATAAAAAATAAATACTAAATTAATAAATAAAAAAATAATTTAAAAATAATTAAAATTATTTTCGGCGGAATATTCTGCTTGAAATCCGCCGAAAATATTTTGCCGAAATTATATGTTTTGTATTAATTTATAAATAAATAAATATAAAAAAAATATTTCAGGCGGAAAAATCCGCCGAAAATATATTTTTTAATCATGTTGTTAATTAAAATTTTGTTAATTATTCATATTTTTTTCCGACGGATTTTCGGCGGCCAAATCCGCCGAAAACAGTATCCGCCGAAAATTCCGCCGAAAAAAGTCCATCTCGGCGCCCGTTTATCCGGCGACCGCATCCGCCGAAAAATCCGCCGAAAATAGTGTTTTCCGGCGGATTTTTCCGCCTGAAATCTGTCTTTGTTTTGTAGTGATTCACAACCGCTGCCCGAGGGTGTCCCAAAACATTGACTTGCAAACATTGCCTTTGGATTTCTCGCCATATAACCTTAACCTAAGCTTCCACTTTAATTGCACTGAAATCCCTGGTTTTGCAACTGAAATAGGGTGTTTGGATTTCGGACAAAGAAAGTCGTGCGTTAATGTTATGAGTTCCGAGCCAGAGGGTTTCGATTGGGGTAACTACTCATGCGGTGAGGAAGTATTAAAAACGGTGTCGAATGTTAACCTTCCGGATGATGATAGGCTTGGAATGGAATTTGGTAGAGCGTTGAGTAGAGGATTTGAGCTAAGATGGCGGAGCGAGGATGGTTGTGTTAAGTGCGAAGATTCGAAAGGGAGGTGTGGTTACAATAATATCATGACGGAGTTCATGTGTTTTTGCTCTGACGGTAGGATGGCGACGGTTGACTGCAACACCAACAAAGGTACGTTTCATGGGGATTCCCATGTACATTTCAGTTTTATCCCTCTGTTAGAAATTTCTATGGGCTGAATTAGTGCCAATCAACCAGACCAACTAAACTTGAAATAATCCAACTCGACCCAAACCGAAAGGACTCGGTACTTAATCGAGTTGTAAAATCTTTAAACCGTAGGTAAATAGGGTTGAAATATGGACTTAAGGGTCATTAGACTCCAACACAATCCGATCAAACAAATTGCCTATCTATACCTTGACTTAATATGATTGCTAAGCATTTAATTTATATCCGAACATTAGACAATAATAGACCGCCAAGGGGCTCTACCCCTTGGAACCCTGTTAGGGCCCTAAAACCCCGAAAGAGGGCTCGACCACCTTGATCCCCCACTTTATGGCAATCTACGGTGATAAGAGCAACATTTGTGAGTGTGCACTTCGCATATCCTAACTCACATATGTTTCCCTTATTATCACTTTAATCAATCTCAAATATATAAATCACAATTACACCAAATGGTTGATGACACTGAAATCACCAACATCTTTTCTATTCTGATCACTTGCGTATATACAAGCACACACAAACCATCGTAAAATAGGGGTTCGGTTAGGTTTGGTTAAAATATTGAAGAACAATGCTTGGATAAGAAAGAATTGAAGAGGATGGTTGTAGAAGTGGATAAGAAGGGAGGGGGAGGCCGAATTCTTCTAGGATGGTTGCAATGGTGGATTACGAAGTGAAGAGGGTGGTTGCAGAGGCATGAAATTTTTGCCAGAAGTGGTGTTCAAGGAATTTGGTAAGGCAAGGGCCTAGGTGGAGGGATAATGGGGGAGGGAGCGTTTTAGGTTTACTTTTTGTTTTAAAAATTCATCTACAACATGTACACAAGCCTTATATTTTTGTACGTGTTAATTTTTATTTGTAAGAAAATGTTCTAAAATGAACAAAGTGTCGCTTACCTTACTAGCACGTGAAGGTGGTGCGTTTGGTATGCAGACGGGACAGGAAATGACAGAACAACTGTTCAGCGTTTGGTAAGACAAAACTAGACAGAATAGAACAAATAACATTGACCAATTGACCATTGATAAGTTGTGTATATATTTTTTATATTTTGATTAATTATGTAATTTATTAAATTATTATGAAATAAATATTTTTTATAACAAAATAAATTATTAGAAAATTTTCTTCAAAACGATTAAAACTTAAATACTGAATAAAATATAAAATATAAGGCTTATTTGATGTTTTAGAAGAATATTGGATTTTATTTTGGAGTTATATTGATAAAACATAAGTCTGTTCCACCTTGTTCCGTGGGGTGAGAGTGGAACAGACTTGTTCTACTTTATTCCGCTTTGTTCCTGTCTGTTCCACATAAAAATCCTGCCAAACATGGGGAGTTATTACGTAATTTCTTTCTTAAACTCTAATAATAATATAAAGTTTAGAAAATGTAATTTATTATAAAAGAAATGCAGGAGTTAATGAGTTCCATGAATATGCCAAATATCAAGGATGAAAAATGTATGAAAATGACAAATATCAAGGATGAAAAATGTAATTTTCATATAACTTTTATGTTTAAACAAAAGAAAGCGTAAGATGCTTATTTACAAATTTTACTTCTAATTTGAGTTTTGGTTGTCATATAATTCTTTTAAATGAAACTAGTAGTGTGCACCGCGCGTTGCGCGGTGACGATAAACATAACTTACATATATGATGTTAACTTTAATAATAAGTTTCGAATTATAAGCATTGTTAGCCTAATAAGAAAAAAGACTTTGATTATTAAGCATTTTGTTAGATTTACAAAATATACACATTTTATTGATTTATAAGCATTGCTAGGTTAAACAAAAAAATAATAAAACAAGGTATACAAAATATACACATTTTATTGATTTATAATCATTGTTAGCTTAAACAAAAAAAATAATTAAACAAAGTATACCAATTTTTTTTTGGAAGGCATAGCGGCATCGACCCCTTTCGATCAACTACCACGAACACAACGCACACACGCACGCACGCCTCCCCGGCGGTATCGGACATCCTAGGGCAGTCCACTAATCCGCCGCTGTCCCGGCCCAGCTTACGCTGGACCTAAGGCCCAACCACAGGCGGGGGGGGGGGGGGGGGGGTAAGCCCAGTCAAAGACTGGACCACCCAAGGACTGGGTACTCCTCATGCCCTCAATTGCCTCCCCTTGGAATCGAACCCGGGTAGACTGGGATACCATCCACAACCCCCCCAGGATGTTACCGTCCTTAGGTAGACCAACTGAGCTAGACATGGTTTGTAAAGTATACCAAAATAATACACATTTTATTGATTTATAAGCATTGTTAGCTTAAACAAAAAAATAATAAAACAATTACCAAAATAATACAAAAAAAAGTATACAAAATAATACAAAAGATAATGAAAAGTTCTACTCAATTAATGCAACAATGTTTAAAAAAAAACCCAAAAATCTAAGAAAACTCTAAAGCCTCATTGGAGGCTTCTCCTTAATCCTCTCTTTTACATTTTGCTTTATATATATATATATATTGATTGATGATTGTTAGCTTAAACAAAAAAATAATAAAACAATGTATACCAAAATAATACAAAACCAAAGTATACAAAATAATACAAAAAATAATGAAAGGTTCTACTCGATTAATGCAACAATGTTTTTAAAAAAAACCAAAAATCTAAGAAAATTCTAAAGCCTCATTGGAGGCTTCTCCTTAATCCTCTCTTTTTTATTTTTCTTTATATACATATATTGATTAGCTTAAACAAAAAAATAATAAAACAAAGTATACCAAAATAATACAAAACCAAAGTATACAAAATAATACAAAAAATAATGAAAGTTTCTACTCGATTAATGCAACAATGTTTAAAAAAAAACCAAAAATCTAAGAAAATTCTAAAGCCCCATTGGAGGCTTCTCCTTAATCCTCTCTTTTACATTTTGCTTTATATATATATATATTGATGTTAGCTTAAACAAAAAAATAATAATACAATGTATACCAAAATAATACAAAACCAAAGTATACAAAATAATACAAAAAATAATGAAAGGTTCTACTCGATTAATGCAACAATGTTTTAAAAAAAAACCAAAAATCTAAGAAAATTCTAAAGCCTCATTGGAGGCTTCTCCTTAATCCTCTATTTTACATTTTGCTTTATATACATATATTGATTAGCTTAAAAAAAAATAATAAAACAAAGTATACCAAAATAATACAAAACCAAAGTATACAAAATAATACAAAAGATAATGAAAGTTTCTACTCGATTAATGCAACAATGTTTTAAAAAAAATCCAAAAATCTAAGAAAATTCTAAAGCCTCATTGGAGGCTTCTCCTTAATCCTCTATTTTACATTTTGCTATATATATATATATATATATATATATATATATATATATTGATGATTGTTAGCTTAAACAAAAAAATAATAAAACAAAGTATACCAAAATAATACAAAACCAAAGTATACAAAATAATACAAAAAATAATGAAAGGTTCTAGTAGATTAATGCAACAATGTTTTAAAAAAAACAAAAAATCTAAGAAAATTTTAAAGCCTCATTGGAGGCTTCTCCTTAATCCTCTCTTTTACATTTTGCTTTATATACATATATTGATTAGCTTAAACAAAAAAATAATAAAACAAAGTATACCAAAATAATACAAAACCAAAGTATACAAAATAATACAAAAAATAATGAGAAATTCTACTCAATTAATGCAACAATGTTTTAAAAAAAAACCAAAAATCTAAGAAAATTTTAAAGCCTCATTGGAGGCTTCTCCTTAATCCTCTCTTTTATATTTTGCTTTATATATATATATTGATTGATGATTTGAATAGACCATTTGCTAGTGCAAATAATTGAATAATTTAAATTGTAATAATATTGCAATTTTGAACATTGTTATGAAATTGATTTTAGAAATACATGGTTAACTATTTTAGGTTTCTGATAAGTTCCTATCATATATATTTTATAGCCCACCTTCTTTGACATAGTTTTGTTAGAGAAAACTAATACCGGGAAAAATATCTCCTGCAAAACCCATTTCTTTGACTTTAGTGAAAACCATCGCCTGCAAAACCCACTTCCTTTTCCCCTGTTCTTCCTGTTGTCCCTCTTGTTGTATGTGACTGCAAGAATGATTATTTCACTCGTCTTCTAGATCTTCGTCGTTCTCCACCACCATTATCATCCTCTTACTCTTTCTCACCATTTTCCCTTCTTCCACACTCCAACAACAATCCGATCAAGACTCCGATTGCACCCTCCCGACGGCCTCCCCCTTTTCCATCACCCATCTTCTTCATAAACGAAACATGATGCATAGGGATGAGAACCACGTCGTAAAAACCGTGAAATGGTGATGCACAATGACGAAACATGATGCACTGGGACGATATGAGAACCATGATGCATGATGCATAGGGATGAGAACCACGTCGTAAAAACCGTCAATGGCGTTGGTCTTTCAACGATGAAGCCCAGAAACGAAGAAATCGTGATGCACTGGGACGATATGATGTTATTTGTCCACTGTGATTTTTCATCTTCTTCATCTCGAACCAAACTCCTAACCCTAACCCTAACATCTCCACCCTTTTCATCATCTAAACATACAAAGATTGTTATCAAATGTGATGTACCACGATATGTTGTTTGGTTGATGCTAGATAGAACCATCACGAAGTGAAACCCATTTTTATAGGGTTTTGGTTGTTCGAAATAGATTTAGGTTTGTATGATTTTGATTTAGGGTTTTGATCTAGCAGAAAATTCTGTTTTATTTCATGAGGTGAAATAACATATTGTGTTTGGTTTTATTTCGTGAAATAACATATAGTGTTTGGTCGCATGTGGTGAAATAACATATATTGTTTGGTTTCATGTGGTGAAATAACGTATAGTGTTTGGTTTCATATGGTGAAATAACATATATATGAACATTATGTTTGGATTCATGAAGTGAAATATCATATTTACGAAAAGTGTTTTTATTTCATGAGGTGAAATGCTATGTGTTTCATCTGGTGAATCTTTGTTACCAAAATGACAATTATGTCATTTTCATGTGGTGAAACAACTTTTAATTAAACCATAGGATCAAAACTAGATTACGGCTTAGATCAGTTCTCACGGTTCTCAATCTTTTTTTGGTTCTCACATGATTTAACCCCTAAGATGATATTAACATAATTAGATAGTAGAAATAATATATTTCAGCAAAATGTTGATTATCGGCAAACTTGACTGGTCTTATACGGAAGTCGCCCTTTATGAATCACATGTGAAGATGTATTTCGGAGCTAACTTAGCGGCCGAGGCTAGCGGAAAATTAATCCCGTCTCCTACAGGATTCAACTTAGGGGGTGAGATCGGTCCAGCACCGGTACAAATCCGTATGGTACCGGATTTTTGTGGGACTCAAAACTAGGATCGAAAATCGAACCGTATGTACAAGTTCGGTACCTGTTCGGTTTCTGTTTCGGGACAGGAAACTTTGGGTCTAGGACTACTTAGGACCGAAATATGAAAGTGAGTTAAGAGACAATCAAAAGTTCATAATGTTTCAAATGTGTATCAAAAGTAATCGCAATAGTTCAACAATCAAAAGGTCCTAATGTTTTAAAATCTTTCAAATGTGTATCAAAAGTAATCGCAAACCACTTAATCTTCCGTATTCTTTTTCCCTTTTTCTTTTCCATTTTGTTCATTTATCGCCTCTGCAATCTCTCTCTGTCTGTGTGTGTGTATATATATATATATATATATATATACATACACACACACACACACACACACATATATATATATATATATACATATATATATATATAGATAGATAACAAGAAACAAAGATAGTTAATATTAGCAACAATCAAGAAACAAATAAAGTTAATATTAACATAAGCAATGTCGTTGTCCTTTAATATATCATCTACAATCGATTTCCTCGATTCTCACACCCAATCTTGGGTGCAAACCAAAGCCTCAACTATGGAAGTTGACTCGTTTGTTCTGTATGGGTCTAGTACACGACCACTCGTGCTAAAAGCCGACTCGGTTGCCACGGTGGAAATTTATATTTCCAAAATATCTAACAAAAATACTAAGTTCATAAACAATAATAATGTAAAACATAACGTTACAAAATCTTGAAAAGAATAATAATTCAGGTTTGGCCATCCAAGATACAATTGGAAACCTAATGGCGTTTGTTTTCCACCACCTAAGTATGTCAAATCCGGTAGTAAACGAAATTCTTGGCTCTGGGAGCTTATTTAAGGCCATATAGAGATTTGTCTAGTAAGTAAACATGGTTTGGAAACTATGACATCTCAAACCCAGGTGGTTGTTGGATATATACTTCTTCATGCATTTTTCCATTCAGAAAGGCAGATTTGACATCCATCTGATATACTTTGAACCCTTTGTGAGCTGCGTAGGCTAGAAATATTCTGATTGCTTCTAGCCTAGCAACTGGAGCAAAGGTTTCATCATAATCAATGCCTTCTTCTTGGCAGTATCCTTTGGCAAGCAGCCTAGCTTTATTTCTGATGATGATTCCATCTTCATCTTTCTTGTTTCTGAATACCCACTTGGTTCCAATAACAGATTTGTCTTTGGGTAGAGGAACCAAGGACCAAACTTTGTTTCTTTCAAATTCCAGAAGCTCTTCTTGCATTGCTTCTATCCAGTTTGGATCATCAAGGGCTTCAGAGACCTTCTTTGGTTCTATGACACTTAGAAAATTTACAAAGAAAGCCTCATTTATTGTTGCAGATATTGTCTTGACACCATCTTTAGGAGCACCTACGATTTGATCATGAGGGTGATCCTTTGTCCATCTTGTCATTGGAGCATGGACTTGAGGTGGAGTCTGTGCTTCTAAAAGATTTTAGGGTAAGACAACTTTCATGTCTCTGATGTATTATTTCAGGGCTCTGAAGCACACTGCTCTGGAGTGTAGCTTCATTGCTCTGAAGGGTACCATCAGTGCTTTATAAAGGTGAACTGTTGTATATGGAGTTTCTTCCAATGTTTGTCATCAATGGTGATGATGGTTCAGGTTCCTCTTCTTCTGGCTGTTGGTTTGAGGTATCTTGATTTGGACCTGTAGTTAGAGAAGTAGAAGGTGAAATATTTAAAGGACCAGATAGAGTTGTACCTGTTTGTTGTGATCCTTCAGAACCTTGAACTTGATTGCCCGTGTTGATATGGTCTAAGGATTCTTCATCATCAAAAAAGTCATTAAATATCAGATTGAGTTATGATTCTTTTGATTTAGAGGAACTGGGCTCCTCTCTGATGTGTATCCTCTCTGTTGTTGGAATGTCAGAGATATTTGATGCTCTGTCATCAAAAGACACATTGATGCTCTCCATAATGACCTTTGTTCAAAGATTATAGACTCTGTAGGCTTTTGAAGTAAGAGAATATCCAATGAATTTTTCTTCATCAGCCTTTTTGTCAAACTTTCCAAGTTGATCTCTGTCATTCAGAATGAAGCATCTGCAGCCAAAAACATGAAAGTATTTCATATTTGGCTTTCTACCGTTGATAAGTTTATAAGCAGTCTTCTTGAATCTTTTCACTATTATAGCTCTGTTTTGGGTAAAACGGGCTGTTGAGACTGCCTCTGCCCAAAAATTTGTTGGAAGATCAGATTCTGCTAATATTGTTCTGGCAGCTTCTACCAGAGTTCTGTTTCTTCTCTCAACAACTCCATTCTATTGAGGGGTTCTTGCAGCAGAGAAGTTGTGAGAAATACCTTCTTCTGTAAGGTATGATTCAAGTTTAGCATTCTTGAATTCTGTTCCATTGTCAGTTCTCAGCTTCTGTACTTTCAAACTTAGCAGCACCTAAATTCTTTTCAAAAGATTTATTGGTACCTCTGGGACATCAGACTTTGCTCTGATGAACTCAACCCAGGTATATCTTGAATATTCATCAATTAAAACAAGAATATATTTCTTGCCAGATAGACTTTGCACTGAAATGGGACCACAAAGATCCACATGTAACATATGCAAGGGTCTAGGGCAGTTGTGATCACTCTTTGTTATGTGTGAAGCTCTCTTGAGCTTACCTATTTCACATGCAGAACAGAGATGGTCGCTGTCAAATTTCAAAGGTGGTAAACCTTTTACTAAGTTTAGTTTCACAAGCTTGTCAAGAGTTGATTAATTTAGGTGTGAAAATCTTTTATGCCAGAGCCATGCATCTTCTTTGTTTAAAGATACTAAACATAGTTTCTCTGTATTAGAACTTTTGTTTGGATTGAAATTCATGCGATAGAGGTTACCCTTTCTATCATCTCTGAGCAATTCTTGAGCAGAATCTGAAACTAACAGTGAACAATATTTCTTCTTAAATTTGACATCAAAACCATGATCACAGAGTTGACTTATGCTAAGAAAATTATGATTTAACCCTTCTACATAAGCAACCTTTGAAACTGAAACAACTCCATTTGTCAATCAGGACAGATTGGAACTTTGGGTTTGTTCTTTGCAACATAAATAGTATTGTTTAAAATCCCATATCCAACTGTGGTTGATTTTAATATATGCACAACTCTCTCTGGTGCACAAAAGATTTGCTCATCAACCTTTGAGTCAGAATAAGAGTCTAGAAAGTATCTCTTGACTCTGTTAGAGATGACAACCTCTGAGGATTGGTGACAAAAGCTAGTATTCTTGGGATTTGGAAAGTTTAAATCCTTGATGGTGCATGTTCTAAATCTTTTATTTTTGTTTTTAGAGCATCAGAAGCAATGTTTCCTTCAAGAACTCTTCTCAAATCTTCCTCAAAAGTTGTTCTAACTTTATCCTCAGAAGTAGGGGAGAAGTATGGTGCCTCTGGATTAAGCGCATTCTGAGTTTTGATTTCAGAGGGACCACTCATAGAGGTAACAGACTTCTGTACCTTAAAGGAGTCAAATCTGAAGATTTCTCTTGGATCAAGACTTTTAACAATTTTGGAAATAACAATTTCAGATTTCCCTTGATCATTGATCAACTTAAATGATGGTTCTGAAACTTTCTCAAGATCAGGGGTTTCATAAGAGACATTTCTGAAATTTAGCTTCTTAGTCCTTGACCCTTCTGAAGTTTTTATCTTCTTAAAAACATTTGAAGTACCAACAGATGAACAATCTGGCATTTGGACTTTCCCTACACAGAAATTTGAAGACAGAGAGGTCTTCTTCTTTCCAGTGAAAGGATCAAGGTCACTGAAACCAAGACATTGAGTATCTATTTGAGAGTTTATTTTGATGTGCACATCTTGTGCATCTTGGTACTTCATTATCATAAGCTCTTTTCTTTGCAGAGATTGGAGTAAAACTTCTCTTTCCTTTTGAAAATAGTTTTTCAAAGCCACAGAGTTGAGCCTTTCATACTCAGATCTCTTTACCTCTTCATCCCTTTGTTTTAAAACTTCCTCAAATTCCTTACACTTAATAGAGAATGATAGTTCTTTTTGTTTCTGAAGAGCTTCTAGCTCAAAATTTTCTTTAGAGATTTCTTCTTTTTACATTTCCAAGAGATCTTTCTCTCTTGTAAAAGGTTAAGTCCTTCTAAGCTAGCCTTCTAATTTCCTTCTCCTCAGAAAGCTTTTGTTTTAAATTTTGAAATTCTACTGTAAGCTTAGACTCATTCATCCCTAGTTCAGAATCAGATTTAGAGTCAGAAGTGGAACGTACATTTGCACTAGGTTGTGAGATCTCTAGTGTTCCATCAACAGAGCTTGTCTCTGACAGGTCTTCTTCCATTGTCATTCCATAGAAATTGGCATGCTCTGACTCCTCATCAGAGGATGAGTCAGAGCTCCATCTCCGCCACTAAACTTCTTTCTTTGAAGTTGTACTTGTTCTTGTAGTAGTCCTGGTCTTTCACCAGTCTACCCTTACAGTTGGCTGAGAAATGGCCTGGTTTGCCACATCTGAAGCATATTCCATCATTCTAATTGATAGGTTGTGCAATATCATTGGGCTTCTGTGGGGCTTGCTGAACATATCTCTGTTGAAATTTAGCTGGTCTCTGATCTTGAAACTGCACAACTCTGTGGTTCTGGAATGGTACTGGTCTCTGTTCCTTCTGGTATTCTTGTCTCTGATATCCTCTCACCTCTTCTCTGTCATCTCTCTCATTTCTTCCTCTTCTCTTAAATACAATTTTACCAAACCTCTTATTAAACTGTTGAGTAATAAGAGCAAGAGATTGGGCAATGGCATTGATGTCTTCATCCTCATCAACATCAGACATGCTTCTTTCTTCTTCACTTTCTGCCATCAGACTCTTCTTCCCTTTCTTCTTCTGAACCCTTTCTCTGACCTTCTTGTCTCTGATGGGTTTTCCTCCAGAAGGTGTTTTTGCATCAGAGATCAGTGCCAGAGGTCCACCCACTATTATTTTGCCCTTTTATTTGACAACTTCTTTCTCTTAAGCAGCAAGAGTTCAATAAACATCAGTGAGTGACCAAGTATCAAGGTTCTGATTTGCTTGAAGAGACATTGATAGATGTAGTCATTCATCATTTAAACTTTTTAAGAAAAGAACATTGTTATCTTCCCTAGATCTGACAACCCCACATTTTCTGCATTTGTTGATTAAGACATTAAACCTATTGTAGGTTTGTTGCAGGGTTTCTTCTGGAAGAGCAGAGAAATCATTGTATTCATTGATACATTGGGTCCTTCTATTTTTCTGGGTTTTAAGCCTCTTTCAAGTTGATTTAAAAGTTGATCCCAAATTTCTTTTGCTGTAACACATGAATCTAATTCTTGAAAAATGTCATTGGGAATGGCCATAATCAAGAGTCTAAATGCTTTGGAATCATTTTCTATTTTTGCTTTTTCTTCTTCAGTAAAACCAGAGGTTTTAAGTTCAAGATGAGCTGGGATTTCAGCAGTAGCATCTATAGCAGGAACACGAGGAACCATAACCATTGGTTGGAAAGGTCCATTTGTGACTGGTCTCATAAGATATTTATCCATGCCTTCGAAGAAGTTAACCATCTTAATCTTCCATTGAGGATGTTCATCTCTCAGAAGAGTAGGAGGTTTGGTTAAAGAACCTGTAGTGTAAATGGCATTTTTATTGTTATTTGCCATTTTGAAGAAAAACATGGTACTAAAAGTGTTTGACTAGAAAAGGGGTTAAAAATTGAGATGAGAGAAACTGAGATGAAAATAATATCACAACTGCATTGTGAACAAGTTCTAAACTAAGATTTGATGTTTGGAAATCGATTTAGAGCTTGAAATCAAAAGATACGTGTATTAAACTAAACCGAGGTAAAACATGGTAATACGCAGTAAGCTTCTAAACTGAAGAACAGTAAACAATCAACAAGAGTGAATCAACCTGGATAGATTGGATCGATTTGATTTAAGTAAATCATTCTGCTCTGATACCAATTGTTGGTTCCCAAGTTCACCTTGTTTCACTTATCAAACAAAATATATTGAGCGGAAGCATAAGATAATAGTTTGCAAGTGAGTGATTGTTAATAAGAACAATAAACAAAGATATTATACTGAACAATAAAATGATGAATAACTTGCTCATATATTACTGAAGAACACCAAGAACACCGAAGTGTGTGTGTTTTCTTCTGAAATCTCTCAGGCTACAATTCGTACACAAGATAGTGGAAAGGAATTACAGTGCAGCATGTTCTTACAAATTCTTACAATTGTGTGATCCATTACTCCTGATAAAGTGAAAAACAGTGTACTATCAAACCCTGGAATGACACGCGTCAAGTGTATAGTTGTCCTTTAGGGCTGACGTGAAAATGCAGAAACTGCTCCAACACTTGTGAGATTTCTACGAGCCTTGCGCTCAACAGAGGGATTGGTCATCAGAGGGCATTCTTCAGAGCTCTGATGATCTTCTAATGTGTTGTTCTCTGAAGAGTGATTTTTGACGCTCCTCTGCTTGGTCTTCAGTGTTATCTCTGAAGTCTTCTGACTTGGAGTATTTTCAGTACTTTTACATTACAGATACTTGGGGCTAACAAAAAAGTTCAATCTTTTTCTCAACCTCTTGCACCATAGCCACTATCTTCATCTCAAACACTAATTTTGACATGGGATTTTCTTTTGTATCTTCATCTCAAACACTAATTTTGACATGGGATTTTCTTTTGTTATGTTATACATAATCATGTTTCTAAATGCATGTCCGATAAAAGACGCTTTCATTGTAGGATCCAACATAACGGAAATATACATAGTCAATCAGTTCGTCAAACTTCCCCCAATGCTTATTGTATTTTTGTCACATTCACTGAACCATTAAAAAAATTGGGGGTTTCCTCCACACACGTAGACGTTTGCCTACATCTAAGTTTCTCTAAAAAAATATGAGCTAAGGGATTTGAGGTGGCTGATACAATTTCCATTTTAATCTCGAATTTCTCTAGAAATTTGACCACTAGTTTGCACATAACAAAATCCGAATGTTTGGGCACTCTATCAAGATCACGAAAATAACTACCATCTTCAAGTTCAAACATGAAAAATACTCCCTTAACTTCACTTCACTCTTCAACATCTAAAAGGTGGAATCCACCTAGTAAGGCAATCACCACACAAAAACCTTTTTTGATTCAATGTTACCTTCTTTCATGCACTTTTTAAATTTGGTTATTCTGTGTGTCAATTGTCTAATATAGATAAATCTGCCTTTTGCACACACTCAATATGATAATTCTTCTTCTTTAAACCAGCTTTCATATTTAAGTATAGAATATGCGCCATGCATCTAACTTGAAAATGTTTCCCACCATCATACATATTACGCAAAATTCACCAAATATTCTAGAGCCTTATCATTATAGCAAATGATATTTTCCTCTTAGGAGTTCGATTCCGCCAAATGGTGACCCGTTTTGCCGGAGTATTCTGCTGTGGTGCCCTAGCGGCTTTCTATTTGATTATATCTAAAGGCCCAATGAATTGGGCTAGATGCATTATCAATTGTCGTAGTCATAACATTAAAATCTTACGGCTAAATGTTACTTCATTCATCTTCTCTCTTTTCTCAATGGAAAATTTAAAGTTACCTCATTTGATTGACCAATCATTTATTATCACCGGAACAATTTTTGCTAATAACTTTCCATCAAAATGGAAATTTTGGCTTGTTTCTATACTATATACGTCAAAACCTTTGAGGTTACACTTCATGGATAACTGGTTACTTGTAGTAATAAAGAAGATGAGTTTATATGATGTTGTATACAAGAATGCAATGATAAAGCAAGAACCTAGAGAAGTCAACAAACGCATTTCAAATGAACTTAATTGTCTCTCTTCAATACACAATTAAATAAACCGATTACTTAAGAAATTTTGAGTTTTATACATGATAAAAAGATAATAGGGGTAATTAAGGCTTGATGCACGTTAGATGTGTGAGAAGTCTGATAGATAATCCGTCCATTGTAATTGGTACGAATAGAGCCATGATTTCAACGTTTCTTTTGTCCAAAACCTCTTCAGGTGCATTTGTTGATTTGTACTTTTCATATTTAACATCTTTAATGCAATTGTTTTGTTCATATTGCAGGGAGAAACTGGAGATTACACCTAGGTAAGTTATACTTCGATTAACTTATACGATTATATTAGGAAAAATGGTGGTGATGGGCATGTTTGAACAAAGAAGATCATGCCCTTTATGTTATATATTACAGAATTAATGAATGTTTTGAAAGTGTTTTAGTTGAAGTAGTAATATTTACCTTGTCACATCTATTGGATTTGGATCAGGAGCTGCTTTACTATCATTGATGTTGATGTTCATAATATATTGCATTATGAAGTCGTCAACGAGCAACTACATATCCATATTTAAACATAAAACTGAGGATGACAAAAGTGTTGAGGCCTTTATCATGCAGTATGGGTCCTTAGGTACCAAAAGGTATAATTATGTTGATATCAAGAAAATGACAAACTCATTCGAAGTTGAATTTGGACATGGAGGTTTTGGAACTGTTTTTAAAGGAAAGCTATTAGATGGTCGTCTTGTGGCAGTCAAAGTTTTGAACTCATCGAAAGCAAGTGGACAAGAATTCATAAACGAAGTTGCAAGCATTGGTAGGACTTCCCATGTTAACATTGTTGCTCTCTTGGGATTTTGTTTTGAATATCAAAATAGAGCTTTGGTATACGAGTACATGCCAAATGGATCATTAGATAAGTTTATAATTCGTCCCATTCCTCTTGAGATAAGTGAACACATAGGAGTAGATAAGTTCTATGAGGTAGCACTTGGAATAGCACGAGGTCTTGACTACTTGCATCGTGGGTGCAACACTCGTATATTGCATCTTGACATAAAACCACATAACATCCTTCTCGATGAAGACTTTCGCCCCAAGATAGCAGATTTTGGGCTTGCTAAATTGTACTCCAAGAAAGAGAGTACGGTTTCTATTTTAGAGGCTAGAGGCACAATTGGGTATATTACCCCTGAAGTTTTTAACAGAAAGTTCGGACGAGTCTCCCATAAATCTGATGTTTATAGTTATGGGATGTTGATACTAGAAATGGTTGGAGGAAGGAATAATAGTGACATTGGGGTTGGTTCTGAGCATACAACTGAGATATATTTTCCTGACTGTATATACAACCGTCTAGAAAGCAACAAATTCCTATTAGATGATGTAACAGATACAGAGGAAAATGAGTATGCTAGAAAGATGATAACAGTTGGCTTATGGTGTATACAAACTAATCCAATCCAAAGGCCGTTAATTAATGAAGTGATTGAAATGTTAGAGGGAAGCATGGAAGCATTGAAAAGTCCACCAAAACCACATCTTTTTTCTCCTCTGCGAACCCCAATTACCACGTTTAACACATTACAATAAGTAAGCCAGGATGACTGTATTTCAACGATGACATGAAACGTTAAGTCCCTCAAACTGTAAATATTGTTGCAAATTTTATAGAGTTGAAAAACTTGTTGTATATTTTCTCGACTTGGGTTTTAAGTTTGTGGGGTCATTATCCCATTATTTTTCAGTTCTGATTGAATTTCTCATTTTGCTATAATATAGTTATTAGGATATCTTTTTCATGGAAATGGATGCCAATGACCTGAAAATCAGTTGTCCTTAATTCTAAAATATGTGCATTTTTACGAACAAATAAAATGATGTTTTATTTCTGACAATCATTTATCACATTAAATGATTTCCATACTAGTGTTTTATTTCTTACAAACAAAAGATCAATGATGTTGTTGGATATCGCGTTTCATGATGATATTTGTTCGATCCAACTATTTGGATCTGATCATATATTTAGAATGTTTTAGGATTGTATTTTATGCCTTTATCCAAACTTCAAATTAAGTGGATCTGATAGACAAGGACCCGAAAGTATAAAAAGGTCCAATTTTAGCGTACTCGAAATACACTTTGTATAACAGATACCCATCTAAATAAGATTTCCATTGTATTATATTTAAGTCCTATTTTGTAATATATCATTTGATGAAGAAAAATGCATTCAACAAAATCAAATACTAGTTGAAGTGAAGTTAGATCAATGACAAATACTATCACGAAAGCCGATTTAAAGTGAAGACTTAGGGACCATGTTTACTCACTAATTCTACTTTTAGTGTGAGAACGTGTCCAACATGCCCAGCATGTCAGCATAAAAGTTTTATAGGACACCTAAAATGTACCTATGCATTCTAATAAAATGTTTTATATGACTTTAGTTTATAGAATCGAACTAAAACATGTCCTATATAAAAGTGTTATGATAGATTTATAGGACATTTTTGGGTGTTTTAACAAGGTTTTGAGGCGTAAGGCTTGTGTCTCACGCCACGCTATGTCTGTGGCACGCATGGCCTAATGTGCGGTCTTTTGTGACGTGATATTTGATTTTTCTTTACGTTTTTAATGTCTTATTTCCTAGTTTTTATTATAACCTAATTTAACTTGTTTATTATCATTGACTCGTCGAGTAATAGTACAAAACATATGTTTTTATACATAATATTATATATGATATAGAGATTTGTCGCCATAAGTCATGCCTTGATAAACGCCATGGTCTCGCCATGGCTCGTAAAGCTTGGCCTCGCCGTCATGCCACGTCTCGTGCTATTTAGAACCTTGCATGTATGTGAGCTAAAATTCCAAGCAATGCATCCTGAAGACTCCTTGCTATCTCCTCGACTAGTTCTACTCTTGTGATAGGTTACACATTTTGGCCTTGGCCCCTACCTCCTCCCCCCCGGTTGCCGAACTTGCTTGCACTACTGGCACGATCATTTCAACTCTCGTCCTTCTACCTTGGCCCCTACCACGACTTCAGTTAGCCGCTGCGACGGATTGTCCCACAGGGTTCGGTTGAGCATTAGGGTTTGGCTTTGCTTCTAAGGAAGCCATCACAAGAGTGCGTCTACTAAAATAATAACAATACTTTATTACACATTGATTCACCCAAATCCGACTTATAATTCATAATAATAATAGAATCGATCATATTTACCCAATAACTTTCATATCATGCTAAGTTCATCAGGCAACACACATCTCAACTTAGAAGAAAACCCAAAATCCTTATGTGAAATAAAAAGATTTTTATCCATGCACAAGAAATCACTCAACTATTGTCCACAAATCATATCAAATGTATCCCACGCCTCTTAAGTACAATAAATGACATTTAATCTATATAATCCATGCTACCATTGCACCCTCTATCTCATGTAACTATGAAACTTATTACTAAAATCAACATTAGATCTCCTCTCTATGAGAACCATACATCTTGCCTTTTTGGTTTAAGTTTAGACTACTAGACACATGATTCACTTAAACCTAGGCTTTCGTCTATAAAAGTAACACTTAATAATATATCTTTTGATCCATTAATCTTACACTTAGTTTAAGTCTAGGCTAAAGATAACATAATTCGCTTAAACTATTGCTCTTATACCAACTTGTCACACCGTAAAATCCAGGACTGCGATGGCTTAACAATCAGAATATACCTGGATCTAAAAGTAACTTAACATAAAAAATCCAGCAGCGGAAGTTTTTACGTCAATACCAAAAGTACTAAAATATATAACATCGTTTAAAGAAACTTAAGATGAAAAGAATAAAACAAAACACCAACTAAATCTTCTCTTTTCCCTTCAAGCTCTCAACCTTATCAAACCCTGAGATACATGATTGAGTCAGCTTTACGCTTAGTGAGTTCATGGTTTACATAAACTAAACTTTTCATAAAAAAACATTTTAGATATATAAAGCATGTCGTTAAGGAAATATAATCGTCAAAATCATGCATGCATATAATCATATTGCATATCAAACGTCGAGTGATACGTGGGTCAACAACTCAACATCGCCGTAAACATCACTTCTCTACGTACAGAGGTACACCTCGCGATACATGAACTATTTCTATACAATCGACTCCTGTATAGAGGTTGTTGGTGCAAGTGTGCTACATCTCTATAATTATTTTGATGATTACAAACAAACCGTATTATATTGTTTATCTAACATTTTACTTGATGTGCATATATATAATTTACGGAAATACAAGTTGTCGTCTCGGGAATCATGCCAACCTCAAACTAATGATCAAATCCGAGAAGACGCAACAGAACGAGAATAGTCAAGCGGCATGTGGGAATACGATTGTTTCATGCTTGGTATTCCAACTCCGATCGGTTTACCGATTATTTTTATAAAACTTTTTTATAAAAATTGAGAGTGATTTTTTTATAAAATGTTTTTCACAAATTTATTTTTTATAAAATGATAAAGCTTGTAAAAATTGTTTTTAATGAATTTTTTAATTTAACCAAAATTATTTGATTTGTTTTTAGTTGATGTTTTATAACCTTTTACAAAAGGAAATAAAAAGTTTTTTTGTACTTGTAGTATAAAAGTATTTCTACTCTTTGCTTTATGTAATACAAATCTAATATTTGAAATTTTATTTTATAACATCTTTGTATAAAATCTTTTAAAAGACTTTTAAATTGTAGTACATGCATGGGAAGATGAACATCCCACTTTTGTCTAAAAGTTCAAACATTTAAGGCATGAAACATTAATATTTCCTTTGGTTTACAAGATGTTTTTTCTATGGAGTGTAAATCTTGACTTGATAAAAATCAAATCAAGACATTTTAAGTAAGTATACAAAATCTCTTGAAGGACAAAAGATGTTTAACTCAAAATGGAAATTGATTTAAATATTTCATTTAAAAAAATAAAACAAAATTGTTTTGTTTTTCAAAAACTTCAACGGCTTCATGGTGAAGCTTTTCATTTAGTTTTTTTTTTATTTTATAAAAATTGATTTGAATTGTATATATAACAATAAAGAGTATCATTCAAATATATCTCTTACACTTAACATTCTTATCATCCAACAAAGTGTTAAGTACTCTCATTTTCTCAAATAGTCTTTTAACACTTACTCTCAACTCACAACTTTCTAATACTTCATCTCTTTTCTTGTTTTCAAGATCAAAGAAAGTTTGTGATACCAATCATAAAACACAAGTATTCTCCACACTCTAGTAAGCGTGTGAGATAGATCCAACTAGCATCCACATTGTGGTGTGGAAAATAGCTAGAACTTGAGTTCATTTTTCAAGTATTCAAATCTTGTGTAATCTAGTGTTCATACGGTGTGTTTCTACCTTAAAAGAACAATATAGTGGATCGTCTCGTTGAGTTCACTCAATAAAAAGGATTAGCCTGGTTTTGGGTGAACCTCTCTAAATTTGTTTGTATCTCTCTTCCCTATCTCTTTATATTTTGTTTGGTTGTTTGTTGTGTTAAACCTTAACAAAAAGAATTCATCTTGTGTATTGATATATATTTTCTTAAAAATATTTTAAGAACGATTTTTAGACTAAAACAACCTCCCCCCAAGGTTGTCCTAACAAGTGGTATCAGAACGGGTTGCAAGTATTTTTTAAAACGTTTGTGTTTTCAAAACTTGTACTGGATTTTAAAAAAAATGACAAATTTTGAGGGAAATGTTTACTCAAAACCTCCGCAAATCGACACCGTAAATTTTGGCTTTTGGGCTAATTTATTTGAGTGCTACGTTCGTGGCAAAAGTCGAAAAATTTGGGATATTATTACTAATGGGCATTTTAAGCCCACTAAAACTCAAGATGGAAAAGTTATTGAAAAACTGTTAGGACACTGAAGTTGTCCTTTATAATAGAAAGTTTTGTAAAGCAATAGCTGTGTTAAAGGGCTTAGGCTTAATTGTTGTAGCAAGTGATGAAGACTATAAATAGGTCTTTACTTGTAGTTTGTAAGAAGCGAATTCATTAATACAAGATGTAGATCTCTAATCACTTTGTGTTCTCTCTAGGTTAGATTTCTTTTTCAATAATGTTCTTCATCATCTTGTTACACAATACTTGGATTGTATGAAGATCATGGACCTAACAAGTGGTATCAGAGCCAAATCGAAGAATTTTTCATCGATACAATCATTGGATCTTCACAATTCAAGCGTTTTTAGCCCTATTTTGCTCAGATTTCGGATTCTTATGGTGTTTGTTCAAGAAAAAGTCGAACTCACTTTTTGGATCAAAAGTATGCCAAATCGATCAAATTACAAGTTTTGATCAACTAGAAATCTGTTCATCTTCATTTTTCGAATAAGTCTGCGAAAGAATCACTGAAATTGGTCAAGAATTGAAGAAGTTATGATGATTTTAGTGATTTTCGGATGCTGTTACTTGAATTCGGATTATTCTTGATGAATTCGGATTATTCTTGATGAATTCGGATCCTTCATCGTTTACTCTTCATTGATGAATTCGGATCCTTCATCATTTACTGTTCATTGATGAATTCGGATCCTTCATCGTTTACTGTTCATTGATGATTTCGGATCCTTCATGCTTTACTGTTCATGGTTTCGGATGCTACTATTGTTTGGATGGCTTAGATGGTTTTGAACTGTTCAGAGTTGTTGGTTTCGGATCTTGTGAAGTCCAAAATATTGCTGAATTTGGTCATCTTAGTTCTGAATTTCGGAATGTGCTTACACCTAAAGCTTCAAAGGTATGGATGGCTTCGCATCTTTCTAATCCTCATTCTAATGGTTTCGAATTCCATTTATTCAAGATAGGCATGGTTTCGCATCCAACATGACACGAAATTGCCATGATTTCGAACCCTTCATGATCCGAATTGTCTTGAATTCACACCCAGCATGATCCGAATTGAGTGAATTCGCACCCAGCATGATCCGAATTGAGTGAATTCGCACCCAGCATGATCCGAATTGAGTGAATTCGCACTCAACATGATCCGAATTGAGTGAATTCGCACCCTACTTAATCCGGATTCATTGGTTTCGGATGCTTCATGGTCCGAATTCTGATGGTTTCGGATCCAAGAAATTTATTGAAAAATATTTCCAAGAATTTTAGCGGAACCCCCGTGCTAAGTCTCAGGAGGGGGACATTGTTCATGGAATTTAGCATAAGGCGTGTGTGACATCATTCTTATATTCAGTGTGCCACATACATTTAGCAACTGTCAAAGTTTAAAAGAGCTCAAGTCTTTCAAGATATTCAGAAGTTGATTGTTGGAGTTCAGTCTTTGATTGGATTGGAAGAGACGCTTGAATATTTGCAATCATTATTCTGAAGTTTTGTTGACGATGCTAGACCTTTGAGTGCTCTTTATCATTCTTCTGACTTGATCAACCAGAATTGTGAGAGCTTGCAATCATTGTTCTGGTGCTTTGGTTGTGATTCAGACTTTTGAGTGCTTATAATCATCCAGCTATTTCTTGAAGATTGAAGTTCTGGATTCTCTTCATTCAGTGGCTTGAAGTATTTTGAAGACGAGCATTTCTCTACAGTTGCTGAACAATGTTATTTGCTTGGGTCGTCTCATCCCTACCTAGTAGTGCGTGCTTATTACCGTTCCTCCTTCAAGCAAGACGGATTCTTTGTTTTTCACTAAATGCATACACTTTGAAGATGATTTTAGTGCATTTAGTCGAGGCTAAGAGCAACTTTCAAGGGGGAGCCAAGCCTACATTTGAAGAATGCACCGCTAAAGTTTTTACAAGGAAATCAAGGGGGAGAGGAGCTAATGATTTGAAGATGGTTTGATAGAGTGTCTGTTTGAGAAGATTGACTTTACAAAGACCTGAAGACTACTGTCATTTTTTTAAATCTTGAATCCAAAGGGGGAGATTGTTAGAGCATTATTGTATTCAAGATTTACTGTAAAGTCAATGTACTGTATGAGTCTATACAGTATTGTGAATGCCTTTATACCTTGTATGTTATGGGTATAAATAGGCTTGTCTAGATCATTTGTTTGTAACCTTTTGTGAACAACTTGATCATTTTGTCATTTACACTTTGAAGATCAATATATGGATGACTTGTGTACTCTAGATTTTCTCTCTACATCATTCTTGATTTCTTGCTAGATTTGGGATTTCACATTTGGTATCAGAGCTAAACAGAAAATTCAAGCAGATCAAAGAGCAAATTGAAGATTTTTTACACTGTTCTTGAAGATTTCGGATCCTTCACTCATCACTGTTCATGATGATTTCTTACCCTTCTTCATTTACTGTTCATCTAGAATCATCATTTTTTTTTCATTTTTTGATCTTTTGGATTGATTCTTGACATCATTGCACTCGATTTTCATCCCTGAACATCTTTAATTCAAGGATATATACCAAAATCTGCACATAATTTGCAGATCTGATCATTTTATATCTGTTTTTGTTCGAAAACATTTTCTTACTATTTTGGATCATAATTCGATTAAATTGATCGAATTAGGATTTGTGATTAACTAAGAAAGTGTGTGGAATCAAATTTCGAACAAATCTGTCCAAATTTCATAACAATTGATCAAGAATTGAAAAAGTTATGGCTGAATTAGTGATTTTCGTGTTCGAAGTGCAGAATTCGGATTATTCTTGGTGAATTCGGATCATTCATACACAATTCGGATCATTCAAAGGGAATTCGGAGTGTTCTTGGCATCACAAGTATAGAATTCGACTCAAGAAGCATTCGAATTGAGTTGAATTCGAACCCTTATGGATTCAAATTGAGTTGAATTCGAACCCTTATGGATTCGAATTGAGTTGAATTCGAACCCTGTTAGATTCGAATTGAGAAGTTGAGGATTCATCTGAGTTGGTTTAATTTTTCAAGTAAAGAATTCGAACCAAGTTAAGTCCGAATTGAGTGAATTCGAACCAAGTTAAGTCCGAATTGGGTGAATTCGAATCCTTCTTCATCCGAATTCATTGAATTCGAATCCTTCAGCATCCGAATTCATTGAATTCGAATCCTTCAGCATCCGAATTCATTCAATTCGAACCATTCAGCATCCGAATTCATTGAATTCGAACCCTTATTCATTCGAATTCATTGATTTCGAATCCTTATTCATCCGAATTCTTGTGAATTAAAAAAAAAAGTTTTTTTGAGAAAATTTTTCATTCCGAAATTTTTTCTATAGTGTATTTCATACACTTTAAGAGCTTTTCAAGAAAAATTTTTATATAAAATTTTTTCTGCTTGATCTTCTGAACGATCAATCTTTTAGCATTCTTCAAAATGTATCATATAGAGAAAGAGAGAAAATGGACTCTTCTTGAAGCTAAGGATGAGATCAAGCGCCTTGATTGTTTGGTTTCTAAATACATGAGATATTCTGATGAGGAGGGAATGAAAAACATAAAGCTCAAGTCTGAAAAAGCTTCATTAGAAGACAAAGTCTCTTCTCTTGAATCCGAGCTGAAATATTTGATTCGCAAGATTGTAGTTCTTGAAGAGAAGAACAAGACACTTGATATCTCAACTCATCAAGAAAATATGAAAGAGCTTCAAGGGAGTAAAAAGGCATTGGAAGAAGAAAATGCTGATCTGAAGAGACAAATTTTTGACATTTCTTCTTCAAATGAAAATTCTATTTTGAAAGAACAAAATGCTGAACTTACTAAAAGAATTACTGATCTTGAAGTATATATTGCAGGTCTTGAAACAAAGAAAGACAAAGACAACTCAAGTCTGCACGATCAAATCGAGAAACTTCAAGAGAAAGTAACAACTCTTCAAAGAGAAAATGCTGATACGAAGAATGAGAAAGACAAGAGTGAAAAGGGGAACTCATATTTACGAAATCAAATAAAAGGAGTTCAAGAAAAGACAACAACGTTGGAAAGTGAAAACGTTGAATTGAAGAAGAAGCTTTCTGAACATGAAGGAGTGTCACCTTCTTCAAAGAAAGTTCTTAAAGAAAAGGAAATAATTGAACTAAAATATATAAAACTTTTGAAACAAATCTCCGATTTTGAGAAAGTTTTATATCTTGAAAAAGAGAAGCAAGAGAAGGAAAGAAATGAATTTGAAACAGAACGCAAATCTTTTGAGATTAAAAGTTCTGAACTTTACGTGAAAATCACTGAATTAGAAAATCTTTTGAAAATGGAAAGAAAAGATTTCACGGAAAAGAAAAATCTCTTTGAAAAAGAAAGTAAAACCCTTAAAAAGAAAAATATGGAAATTTTCAAAGAGATTACTAATAAAAGAAATTTTTTGGAAAAAGATTTTGAATCGGAACGCATATATTTTGAAGATGTGATTCTTAATCTTACCAAAAGATTATCTGGTTTATCAGCGGATATTATGAAGGATCAATTGTTAAAATCTGATCTCCAAAAGAAATTTGATCTAATTTCTAAAGAGAAAAATGTTTTGATAAACAAAGTTAAGAAACTTGAAGACATCATTTTTAAATTTGATGTCTCAAAGCAGGTAAGTCCTGAAAGTATCTTTCAGACTCCATTTGTTAATTCAAATGATTCTGAATGCTCTTTTAAAACTGCATCAAGTTCGAGTTTTAAAAACATTCCTTCTAAACATATTAATAGATCAACTCGTTTCTCAAAAGATCAGATTCTTTCAACAAATCTCTTCTATGATCCTCTACTTGATAAATCAGATAACAAAACAAATGTGCCTAAAGCTAATACTTCCAAATCTGAAGAAGTTCCAATCTTCAAGAGGGTGAAGATGGAATGGAGAGTCAAAGGCACAACAATTCCGAAGAAAGAAGTGCCAAAATCATCTGCTTCCACATCAAATGCCAAGAAGAGCAATACATTTTAAGGTAAATCTTTTGTCAAACCTGATTTGGTTTATTCTGTAAATCAATTAATCAGGTTAGCTCAAAAGAAAATTTGTTGTTCTTACTGTGGAACAAATGATTTTGTGCATAAAAATTATACTTCTTTTTGGTACGGTACTTATAGTATTCCTTCAAAGAGATCTACACCTAACCCACTAGGACCCAAGTGCCATTGGGTACCAAAATCTACTTAATCTGTTTTTGCAGATTTAGAAGCAAAGCGTTGAACTCTCGGAAGAATATTACTTGTACCATTAAGGGGGAGTAAAGAGACAATGGTTTCTAAACACATCAGTTTAGAACCCGGATTTCAACGTCTATGGTTTCTAAACATATCAGTTTAGGACCCGCACTTAAAAGTGACTTTGGTTTCTGAATACATCAATTCAGGACCCGTGCTTCAATGTTTTTGGCTTTTGAACATATCAGTTCAAAACCCGTACTTCAAAGACTAAGACTTCTAAACAAATCAGTTTAGAACTCACACTTCTCAGGTAATATCCTTAACTGTTATATCTTTTTACTTCAAGAAACGTGTTAAAAGGTAACTTTGGATTATATTTTGCTTCTACTGATTTGAAAACTTGAATCTTTACAAATTTAATTCAATGAGATGAAATTTTCAATTTTCATTCAATGAATTAAATGTGTGCTAAAAGATGATTTTTCAAGAAACTTTGTATTATCTGAGTTGGATTTGCTTCAATTTTCACCTCTGAAATAATCGAAAGGTCAGCAAAACATGAATGAAATTATGCTGAATGCTCAGAGTTATGTGAATCTGGATATATATAGAATATAATGCTCAAAAAGCCTATATGTCAGAATGAAGGATGGTAATGAAAATATGGGAGAAGCACTATGTTTTAGAACCAAGTGATTGAGATATCATTCATATTTTGTGATGGAAATCCAAGCTTATATAGAATATCATTTAGTTTGAAAGTTTGTATCTGTGGCCTTTCTGGTTTGGGAGAGTAAGTCCTAAGGGGTGCTCGACACCTAGTCCCTAAGATCAACTGGTCTGGGATCGGCTGACCCAAATCCTGCTATAGAACCAGATAGAAAGCCATGTTCTACTGGTACAAATGGGTTTAAGATATATCGATGTGGCCTTTCTGGTTTGGGAAATTAAGTTCTAAGGGGTGCTCGGCACCTAGCACCTAAGGCCAACTGGTCTGGGATCTGCTAACCCAAATCCTGCTATAGAACCAGATAGAAAGTCATGTTTAACGGTGTATCTTATTCTTACTAAACTTTTTGATCAAAAGATGCCAATGGGCACAAAATCAAAAGATGCCAATGGGCACAAAATCAAAAGATGCCAATGAGCACAAAAGAAAAGATGCCAATGACCACACATATTTTGATACTTGGGAAAATACAAAGTTGCGATAAACCCGTAAATTTGTGAAATTCTGATTTTGGACAAATAGTGTGACTTGAGCAAAGTATTCTTACATGTTTTAGAATTGCATATGCTTGAAGCTAATCATATTTCCCATGCTAGCACACCAAATAGATTTAATAAAGGGGTTGAAACTGAACATTTTTAACTTGATATACAATGATGACTTGTTCTTGAATCCAAACACATGCATTTGACTTCATTTGATTGAAAAATCTGTTAAATTTCATTAAGTTGAATTTCTTTTGTAAAGTTTTTTCAAATGATCAAATGTTTGTAGTTATAAAATGAAATTCAATGAATTTTATTTTCCTTGTGTAAATTTGTTTTAAAATTTGTGCTACAATTTCAAATACTGTACGTTATTGAAATATATGCATACTTTCAGGGGGAGAAAATAAATTGCTCCAGAATTCTTATTTTGAGGGGGAGCAAGGTTATTCTGTAAGGAGGAGATTGTTAGCAATACTCAAAAACACGACTGAAATTGAAAATGGTTTTCGTTGATTATGATGCTCACCATCATCGAAAAAGGGGGAGAAAAGTTTAATTTCAATTTCATGTCAAAGAGCTTTCAAATCAAAGATATTTCAAGTCCAAGATTCGTGAACAAAGACTGAAGATTAGGGGGAGAAGGATCATGTGAAGTCCAAATGTTGCTGAATTTGGTTATCTTAGTTCTGAGTGATTCTCGGAATGCGCTTACACCTAAAAGTTCAACAATGTGGATGGTTTCACATCTTTCTGATCCAAACTCTAATCGTTTCTGATTCATCTTGTTCCGAATTGATGGTTCTATATAAAGCTCTGATACAAAAAGGAGACTATCGACGTGGTAGTGAAAACTGAAGCCGAAAGTTCCATAAAAGGGAAGACAAAATAAAGAAAAATGACGAGTCAAGTGATGAAGAAGAAGCCAAGCAAAATAAAGGATATTGTTACTCATGTGGAGATAAGGATCACTATGCAAATGAGTGTCCTAAAAAGAACAAGTCCAAAAAGAAGAAGGAGAAAGCCTTCATTGGTGGCACTTGGAGTGCAAGTGAAGATGAAGAAGACGATGAAGCCATTTGTCTCATGGCCGGAAGCGATAATGAGGTAGACTCTTATGATTCCAACTATTCTAGTGACAATAATAGTGATGATGATGATCTTAACATGTTAAATGATTTTTTCCATAAAATGGTCGTTCTTGCAAAAAATTATAAAGATGAGTGTGACAAACTTAATGAGACTTTATTATTATGTAAAAAGGAATTTCATGATTGTAAACAAAAATTTGCATGTGATTTTAAAACCAAAGTGGATTTAAATGACAAAGTCACCATTTTGGAAAAGAATCTTTGTGAAAAAGATGTATGTGCTTCTTGTATTGTTTTAAATAAAAAGATTGCATGTTTTGAAAAAAGAGTGATAGAAAATTATTTATGTGCTAAATGCGATATTCTTAAAGATGAAATTGCATGTTTAAAACATCCTCTTGTGGTGCTTTTCCTATCCATTCTGCAACCTGCAAAATAACTATCTGAATAGGCGATTAAATCGAATCCTGAGTCTTTGGGATAACAAAGACCTAGATTCGCTGTACCCTTAAGATATCGAAAAATACGCTTTACAGCTTTCATATGAGATATCTTAGGTTTAGCTTGATATCGTGCACATAAGCATGTTGCAAACATAATATCGGGCCGGCTAGCTGTAAGATACAGTAGTGAGCCGATCATCCCACGGTACAGCGTGACATTGACAGGAACATCCTTAGTGTCCTTATCAAGTGTCAGCGGTGGTGCCATAGGGGTTTTCATAGCTGAACTTTCAGTTAAGTCGAATTTCTTCAGCATATCTTTAACATACTTTCCCTGATTAATGAAAGTTCCTTTTTCATTTTGTTTTATCTGTAGACTAAGAAAATATGTTAGTTCACCCATCATGCTCATTTTATACTCATCTTTCATTCAATCAGCGAAACGAGTACAGAGATCAGGGTTAGTCGAGCCAAATATAATATCATCAACATATATTTGAACAAGAATGATATGACCTTTTACTTTCCTGAAAAATAGAGTTTTGTCTATTTTGACTCGCTCAAATTTTTCAATATGGAGATAAGTAGAAAGAGTGTCATACCATGCACGTGGAGCTTGCTTTAAGCCATAAAGTGCCTTATCCAGTTTATAAACATAACCTGGATGCTTAGGATCTGAGAATCCTGGAGGTTGTTCCACATAGACTCCTTCATTCAGCTTTCCATTTAGAAACGCTGACTTAACATCCATCTGATATACTTTGAAGTCTTTGTGTACAGCGTATGCTAAGAATAGACGAATAGATTCTAATCTTGCTACTGGAGCAAATGTTTCGTCATAATCTATGCCTTCCTCTTGTCTGTATCCCTGAGCAACAAGACGAGCCTTGTTGCGGGTTACAGTTCCATGTTCGTCCAACTTGTTTCGATAGACCCATTTAGTGCCTATCAATGTTTTGTCAGTTGGTCTTCGAACAAGTTTCCAAACTTTGTTTCTTTCGAATTCTGTCAGCTCTTCTTGCATGGCGCTGACCCAGTTTGGATCTTTGAGGGCATCATCTACTTTCTTTGGTTCAGTTAGTGAAATAAAATTTACAAATAAACAAATATTACCTGCACTTCGTCGAGTCTGAATACCAGCGTTTGGATCACCAAGAATTTGATCAATTGGGTGATTTATAGTCCATCGCTGAGCCGGAGCGTGAGACGCTGACTCAACCTGAACTGGAGGAGCTGAAGATGAAGCTTCAGCGACGTCTGGAGTATCAGCCAAGAGAGGAATGGATGCAGTTGTCATTATATTCACTGATTGCTGAGAAGTGGATGGAATATCTGAGATATTGGTTTCAGAAGCAGGTATAGTGTTTATAGGAACAGCTGAGACCCATGATGTTTCAGCTTCACTATTCTGCATATTTGGAATGATAGTTGGACCATCATCTTCAACTGTGTGAGCACGAGGAGTGGGAATATCTTCTGAATCACCAAGATGAGAAAACATCCATTGATTCAATTCTTCAGTATCAGCGGACGGTTTAGAGTTCGCTGAACGGGACTCGTCAAACGTGACGTGAATTGTTTCTTCAACAGTTTGTCGTCTTCGATTAAAGACTCTGAATGCTTTGGAAACTGAGGAGTATCCAAGAAAGATTCCATCATCAGCCTTAGGATCAAACTTTCCAAGGGCATCTCTGTTGTTCAGTATAAAACACTGACATCCAAAGATGTGAAGAAAGCTGATTGAAGGCTTTCTCCCATGAAATAGTTCATAGGCTGTTTTATTGAATCTTTTGACTATCAGCGACCTGTTTTGCGTAAAACAAGCAATGTTGACAGCTTCTGCCCAAAACTGAGTAGGCAGGTGAGAATCGTTGAGCATTGAACGTGCAGCTTCAATAATTGTTCTATTTCTTCTTTCAACGACTCCATTTTGTTGTGGTGTTCTCACTGAAGAAAGGTTGTGAGAAATACCCTTGCTCTCAAAGAAGGAATCAAGAGAACTGTTTTTGAATTCAGTCCCATGATCACTCCTTATTGAGCGAACGGTCAAATTGTTCAGGGTTTCCATCTTCCGAACAAAGGTGGTGAGTTCTTCAGGGGTGTCACTCTTGGAACGGAGAATCATAACCCATGTATAACGAGAGAATTCATCAACTATGACCAGTGTATATTTCTTTCCAGCGATGGATTGTTTGTTAACAGGGCCAAACAAATCCATATGGAGTAGTTGTAGAGGAGATGACACTGAGGAGACTTGCTTTGATTTAAAGCTTGCTTTGGTCTACTTCCCTTTCTCACATGCTGAACATAAAGACTCTTTGGCATATGAGTGTTGAGGTAGACCAGTAACTAACTCTTTTGAAGAAAGAGATTTCAGTGTCTTGAAATTCAGATGAGAGAGCCTCTTATGCCATAGCCAGTTGACATAAGATAAGGATTTTGAGAAGAAACAAGAGTTCTCAGTGGTTGTTGAGTCCATGTTTATTACATAAACATTTTCCAAACGATAACCGCTGAGAGCTATTTTCTCCTTTTTGTCAGTGACAAAGCAGGATTCTTTGGTAAAGATTACCTTATTATCCTTGTCGCAAAGCTGACTGATGCTTAACAGATTATGCTTCAGCCCTTCAACATATGCGACTCTTCTGAAGGTGGTTGTACCATTAGAGAGTACACCAAACCCTCGGGTATGTCCTTTTCCATTTCCACCGAAAGTCACAGAGGGACCCTTCTCTTCCTTGTATTCAGCGAGCAGGCTTTTCTTTCCAGTCATGTGTCTAGAGCATCCGCTATCGAGATACCAGATACCCTTCTGAACCTGCATCACAAAGAAAGATTAGTTTTTCTTGGGTACCCACTTAACCATGTGTACACGTTTTTCAGTGGAAGCAGTTGGAATGGAAGGTTCAGCAATCTTCGCAGCATTTGAAGATTCAGCTTTGTCAGTCTTCACTTTGGTTAATTTCTTAACCTCAGTGGTCTTCTTTGCCTTGGGGGCAATCTTCACCTTAGCTATCTTATCAGCTTTGGTGGCTGTGGGGCACTTACTAGCAATATGATCAGTGAGTCCACAGTGATAACATTTCCTATAACTAAAAATATTTCTAGGACTATTTGAATGCTGAGTTTTAGATTTTGAATTAGAAGGACCAACACCAAATAAGCTTTTGGCTTTAGAAATGGGAGGAACACTTGGTTCTTCAGATTTCTTACCGAGGATATCCACTATGAGTCTAGGAGTAGATCGCTGAATAGACCCACGCTGAGTAGATCCAGAGATCTGATTTCTTGATCCAGAGGAATAAATCACTAAAGCTTTAGAAGCATTCAGCTTTGGTGCTAAAGTACCCTTCTGAGGATTTTGGTTCAACGCAATTCATTTACCTTTATCTTTAAAGATAGAGGTAGGTTTTAGATAAACCATTTTCTCTTTACCTTTTGAAGAGGCAGAGATTTCCTCAGGGATAGGCGGTCTGGAGGAAGAACACTGAGAGGATGAAGTGTCAGCGACT
Organism: Saussurea involucrata; assembly: GCA_033807775.1. Taxonomy (NCBI): domain Eukaryota; kingdom Viridiplantae; phylum Streptophyta; class Magnoliopsida; order Asterales; family Asteraceae; genus Saussurea; species Saussurea involucrata. The sequence continues at coordinate 113,099,789 of CM066315.1, forward strand.
GAGGATACGAAAGTTCCAAATAAGAGCATGGAACGATCAGTGGTTGGTTCTTGAGTTTCATATTTGTAACCAAGACCACGTTTATCACTCAGGGGTATCTGAGACTTAATTATCTCAGTGATCTTTGTTGAAGAGTTACACCATCCTTCAACAGTAGCCTTTTCAGCTTTCAAAGCAGCGATAGCTTCTGCTCGTTCGATTTTGACTAGCTGATTTAAATGCACTTGATCTTTAAAATCTTTTTCAATTTTAGAAAGCTTTTCTATTTGAAGGTGACAGTTTTTAAGTTGTTCAGCGAGATCAAGGTTTTGGTTTTCAACTATAGTTTTGCCATTCATGGCTTCATATAAGCTTCTAGTCAAGAGATCGATTTTGCGGAGACTATCAGCTTCATCAATATTTGCAATATTTGTAAAGAAGGAAGGTGATACCTGAACATCAGAGGTTGAAGTAGAGGGAATGTCTGAACTTTCTTCCTCATCCTCAATCTTTGCCATAAGACAGAGATTGGCTTCATCATCTTCAGAGTCAGATGATGATTCTTCTTCTTCTGAAGCAGCCCAATCATAAACCATCAGGCCTTTGCCTTTCTTCTTGAAGCTTTTCAGCTTTGCATATTTTACTTTCAGCTTAGAATATTTGTCATCTTTATTCCTGGGAATAAAATATTTCTTGGGAAACGCTGAGTTTCTCGATACTTTCTTAGACCTGCACTCGTTAGCGAATTGTCCAATCTTTTCGCAGTTAAAACAAGTAGCAGTAGCCTTATCAACAGTAGCTGATGATCTTGGCTTATAAGTTATAGAAAGAGGTTTGTTCTTTCTGAACATTTTCTTTTTGGCGAATCTCCTGAACTTTTTAGTTAGGAGAGCCAAAGATTCATCATCATCTGAAGAGTCAGAATCTGATGACCTTTCAGAGTTACTCTCTAACTCAGTGATAGTGATCGAGGGTCGCTGAGTAGAAGGTTCCTCTGAGATTAAAGCAACAGGGGTGCTTTTGGAATCTTTTACAAAATTCTTCTTAAGATGGCTTGATTGCTCATGATTCAGCATTGTGCCATATAAGGTAGCAAGAGTCATTGATCTTAGATCTTTTGACAGCTTGAGACACATAGAATAACTGTCCCAGCTTTCAGGTAAACATTCTAGAAACTTTGTCAGCACTTCAAAGTTAGAATATTCCTTACCAACAGTTTCCAGATCTATTATTAAGCAATTAAAACGTTGGTGAACTTCAGAGAGAGTCTCATTCTTACCACAAATGAAACTTTCATACTGTCTTACCAGGTTGATCTTTCGAGAGTCCTGGACTTCAGCAGTACCTTCATACTGAACACATATTGTGTCCCACATGGCTTTTGAGGATTTCAGGTTCATGACGGAATGGTAGACTTCGTCAGGAAGAGCCATGGATAGTATGGATCTGGCTTTTGTGTCGATAGCCACTTTATTCTTATCTTCGTCAGTCCACGTATGAACATCTTTGGGTACCAGCCTTTCTGGAATAGCAAGTCTATTCTCAGCGGCAGGTACTGCGGCATCAATTCTTACAGGAATAAATGGGCCGTTTTCAAGATAATAAGGCATAGTAGGGTCTACACCTTCTAGGAAGAGAGTCATCCTATTTTTCCATAGATTAAAATTATCTTTGGAGAATCTAGGAAGAGAAATCTTAGTATAGATTAGATCTTGTTTATGAGTTTAAACAAATCCGCTCTGATACCACTTGTTGGTCCCGAAGGGTTATACAAGTTTGTAGAAGGGGGGGGGGGGGAGGTTGAATACAAACACACTGATTTTACTTTTCTAAATTGTTTATTGATAAATCATTACCAATTTACAGCTTGTTGCGGAAACAAGATTAAGGATAAATCCTAAATCTAAACAAGTTGGAACACTAAGTTTCTTGCACTAAGAAGGAGAAGGAAATTACTAATAATAACCTATCTCAAGATAAGAAGGATGAACTTGTCCAGAGTTAGCAAGTTACTTCAGAATGAAGTGAGTTCTTCTTCTTATATACTGCATGCATTTAATGCATTGCAGTTTACACTTTACACGTGGCAGCAGCTGATTGGTTGCATGTCATTGACCTTTGTTGACAACCTTAGTAGCCGCATGTTTGAACAGTGTAGAATCAGAGTGGTTGTACGATTTCAGACAATAAGGAGGTTCTATTCTGACATATCGTACGGAGTCGTGCAAGGGTGGATGAGACAAAACGTACTTTGTACGGAAGACTTCATGATCAGCTTTTCGATGATTCAGCGATCTATCATTCTTCATCAGCGAATGATAGAGTTCAGCGATAGCTGAAGTCTTGTACTTGATATTTAACGTTGAGTGGACAAATCTGAGTCTTCGCTGATCCGCATCAGTTCATTAGGAGACTTGTCGCTGGTTCTTGAGCTTGATCTTCGACTTCAACGTAGAACCTATGTTGACGTGAAACTTGTCTTCAGGGATCATAAGTAAACAACTCACTTATCAACGATCACCATAAGTACTGAACAGACTCAGAGTATTATGGTGAACAGTTTCGCTGAATGTTTAATCTAAAGAGCGAGAGTTCCTATCAGCGGTACTGGAAGATCTTAGTACTTATCAGCGATAGTGAAACTCTGATACATATTGTTTACTTACAATTTTCACTAAGTATATAAGAGAGGGTCATTATCAAATCACTGAGGGTTTGGATCAACACTGGTTTACCCTTTTCTTACCACATGCGTATACATCTTTCGATGACGGGGTTATACCCGACTCCATGATTATGATTGACACCAAGTCAGTCATTGTATCATATTTCTGAGCCCACACTACGAATCTCCACGGATTCTAGATTAATGCTCAACTCTAAGAAATCGCAATTACACATGCCCATTTCTTGGAAAGGAAGTAGAGATTACAATTACACATGCCAATCTCTCCTCTTCCTTAGAAATCAGGAATTACGATTAATCCACACGCCACTTCCACGATTTCTCACACACATTGGAATTACGATTAATCCACACGCCAATTCTATGTGTTCATAACGACTAGTGCCTATGGATCCATTACACTTATTTATACTCGTGCAGGCTATTGCTTAATCTAATTCATTTTCAAATAACATTAATGAATTTAAGCAAAACCATCAATTTAAAGTAATCAATCTTTTCTTCATAAAATCATTCTTCCAAAATCCATCTAAACAGTTCATTATAAAATGCACCTTACCATAATTTAAAAACGTTATAAAAGCGTAAGGTAAGAATGAACTCACCTGATAGCAGTAATGTCACTATTGCTTTACTTTCTCAAAGTTGTAAGAATTTCTATCTCCAATTTCACAAATATCTGAAATACCCAAATACATATTGTACTGGTATTAATCTACTGTACAGAACCGTTAAGACTACTATTAGAACACAATTATAAACCCAGATTTCTCATATCCTTCCAAAATTATCAAGACCCATTTCTAAACTCATAGCATGCTTAAAACACATAAAGAGAGCAATTTAAATAGAAACATTCCTTTGATTCTTACAGGTTTCTCCTAAAATTTCCAGCTGAATGTTTCTGTTTTCTCCTTCTTCCTTGTCTTTCTTTCTTGGCTCTCTCTCTTTCTCTTGCCATACACCACACACACACACACTTAGAATACTAACAAATGAGGAAATGAAGACACCTCATCTCCTTTTAGACAAAATGGGGTGGTGATGGTGTTATTTTAATCACAATAACCAAACAGCCCCTCACACTTTCATCCGTTGACAAGTTTAACCCTTCCACTTATAAATTAAAATTAAAGTTGTTGGTTCCTGTTTTCTTAACAATGATCTTAACTTTCAGTTAGTTCAGATTTAGATATGGTGCAGAAGCGTATTTAAGAACTGAAAGATAATGTAAAGGTAGAAGAACACACAATATCAAATAAACAGTATGTAAAGAACATATGAGTATCTCCAAGATTATTGTTTTATATTTATCAAGAACACCAAGAACATAACAAGAATTCTACTGGTGTGTGTGTTTTTGCGTAGCTTAATTGTCTGATTCTTGTTAATAGAAGAACTCAACATGAGTCTTCTATTTATACTAATTCTTAAGGGGACATACTTTAGACAAAGAGGACCGATCTACAGTAGACAAGATCGTATGAACAGTAGCAGATACGATGTTCATTTAATGCGCATGTTCCAATTCTGACAGAGCCCTATCAGAGTTTGACACGTGTAGTTGATGTCAGGGCACGCCTAGAACAAGTGGATGAACGGATCTTGAAACAGTACAAAGATATTTGTTAATCTTCCAAGTCTTCAGTATAAACCGCAGAGGCTCTGTCAAAGGTGACAGAGGTTCTGCGGCTCGGTCCTCTGTGAGGAGCACTTCTGTCGCTTCTTGCCTTCTGTCTTCTTGGGTTCTTCTGCAGAGCCTCTGTGGGTGACTTCTGTACTTAGACTATTTTCACTACTTCTACAAATAGAAAGATTGGATCTAACAATCTCCCCCTAAGTAGTGAAAATTAAATATTTGAAAGTGCAAAGATTTTCTAAGTACAAGAACATTTTTCTTTTCACATTAGATTATGCCAGAGGCATTTACATTTTAACCTTGTATATATTGTATGAGACCTTGGGCCAGGTTCTGGTTTTGGAGAACTTACAATAGATGACTCTGATGATCTTGGATGTTGAGAAGACTTTGTATTTAGGCTTGAGTTTTGTTCTGGTGAAGAGGTTTTCAAGGTCAGCACGGAAGTCAGGGTCTTGAATGGTTGGTTCTGATTGATCCATTATGCCCATTCTGCTATATAAGTACCCGTATACCACTTCTTCCATTTGTGGTGGTGGTGGTTGAGGTAAGGTTCTGCGCAGAGCATCTAACTGGTTCTTGACTTCTGCTACTCGATCCTCTGAAGGTTTTGCCTTTGGATCCAGAACAGGAATATTTGACAGAGGAGTTGTACCAAAAGCCCAGTCTTCTTCTTTTGGCTTTGGTGTCATAATAGCATCGAAAGAGCTCTTCATCAGTTTTTCTGTTTGAGGTTGATGCTTGGGCTTCTTCTTTTGTGGTTCCTCAGTCATTATTCCTTTGCCCTTGTCTTTTGCCTTCGGCTGATCTTCTTGTAGAGATGGAGTTGCCTCTGCAGGTTTTGACACTTGAGTTTCAGAAGGCTTGATTGGGGTTGCTTCTGTTGGAGAGGCTTCTGGTGTCTTGCTCAGATATTTCCTCTATTTTTGAGCAATGGTTTTGATTCTTGGGTTGGTTTTGGGTGTTGGGGAAGGTAGTTCGTCTTCGGAGGATGTCAGGAGTTGGAGCTCTTCTTGGATTTGGACATCTTCTCCAAATACAGAAGAAAATTCCACAGAGGTTGGTATTGCCTCTGTGGTCTGGTTTCTGCTTTGGGTTTCTATCACTTGGTTGATTACCCCTTGTCCAAGCTCTGTCAGCTGAGCTCTGGTCATGTAGTCAGAAGGCTGCATCGCCTGAGTGTTTCTGATTGTTTGCTCTTTGACCTCTTCTAAGGCCTTTTTTAGTTCTTCAGGTGTAAGTACCTTAGAAGCAGAGGATTGTTGTTTTAGTTGTTGAAGGAAGTGCTTGACAGATTCTTTGAAGTCAGAAGTTGCGGCTTTCCCGAATTCTTGAGCTGCAGAGGTAGCAGTGTGTGTTGCAGTGGACTTCATCTGGGTTATGGCGTTTTGCACCTCTGTGGACAAGGTGTCCATTTTGGTGTTCAGATCAAGGATTACCCTGGATGTAGTATCTGCAAAAGAATCAAAGGAGATTTTCAACCCCTTTAATGTATTGTCCACATAGGTGACAAGGGTTTGGAACTCATCCCTTGATACATGTGAACTAGTTGTAACCACTGGAGGAACACATTCGTCCCCAGAGTGAGTCTCTGTTCCTGAGACACCTTCTATCGCCCTTGTTTTGATGTTGGGGGCGGAAGGATTTCCTTCTGATCCTTGAGCAGAAGCAGCTAGTGCTTCAGACTCTACAGAAGTTCTGAGAATGACATTGTCTAGATCCACTCCAGAGATGGGTACTAGATTATCTTTCTGTTGACTCGGAGACTTGTCTAGAGTCTCTTTGTCTTTGTGCACTATAATCTCCTCTGAAGAGATGTTTGGACCTATTTGTGTGCGTGTGGCAGAGGAAAAAAATTTCTCTGTTGGGATTTCTGTTGTGATCTGGGGCGACTGATCACGAACTAAGGGTAAATCCTTTTGAGAGGATTCCCCTGGAATGGTTTCCTCGGGTATGATTGGTACAGAGGTAGAAAGAATTACTTCTACCCGGTCGGTTTGGGGTGGGGTCGAGCTGTGCTGCTCTTTTTCAATATTACCCTCTGCCACTAGACTGGCGGTAATAAAAGTGTGGGTTGCACTGAGAGTTGGTTGTTGTTGAGAGCCTCTATTATTCCAAGGTTCTGTTCTTGTTTCTCCCTCTGTTAGGCATCCAAACACTACTTCACCATCTATAGTTTCAATCTCTGTCGCTACCCTATGGCTTGGTGCTTCTTCCCTAACTTCTGTTGCAGCTTCTGTCCATACATCTAACCTAATCACTTTCTTTGTCTCCTCTTCTTCTGTTACCTCTTTTTCCCTTGGACCTAGGGAGTCGTACATAGGATGAGTACCAAAAAGTTGTTGTACATGGGGGTGCATAACCTGTGTACCGTCAGAGGCAGAGATTACTTGCTCTGGGCTTCTTCTGTGCACATCATAGCCAGGGTGAAGGAAAGGGTTCTGCAGTACTGCTGGGGTCTCAGCCGGATTATCCCTTAGAGTTTGATCATCATCATCAAGATCAGAATCAATTCCAGAGATTGTGAAATCTGGATCTTCTGTGGCTTCTTTGGTTTCATGTGACAGAGCTTCTGCAGTCCATCCTGCAGTGTCAAGGGTGTTGGCAAATTCAGGGCGTTGGAGGAAGGAAGAGAAATCTCCATGATGAGCATAGTTGAGAGGAGTTGGGGAATGCACAGGTGATTTTTGGGTTTCTTCTTCTGCGACTTCTTCTGTCACCTTTTCTGTCACTTCTTCTGCCACTTCTTCCTCTGCTATTGGTTGCATAGGAGACAGATGTTTCCCTGTTTTCTTGCTCTTCCTTCTCTTTGGTTTGGGTGCCACCTCCTCTGTGGACTTATGTTTTCTTTTCTTTTTGTGCTTTGGAGGAGAGGGAGGTGCAGATGATCCAACTTCTGTTGCATGAGGTGGAGATTGTTGAGCTTCGACAGCAGAAGTTGAAGTACCCTCTGTGGTTTTCCTCTTCTTTGTTTTCTTTTTAGGAGTTGAGGCAGAGAGTTTTTGTTTCTTTGAGGCAGAGAAGATGGATTCTCTCTGAGCACGGAATCTGGCTTGAACCTCTTCATGCTTCTGAAAAGCCTCTGACCATTCTTCATCTGTCAACCTATCTAATACTTCTGTGCCTATGGGGGTTCCTAAACGCGGGGGTGTCGCAGGACTTGGGTCTGGAGTCCTGTGATCGCGTATGTATTCTAGTTCTAGTTCTTTATCCTTGACATATCCCATAAGTTTCTTTGGCAGAGGTCTGCAGTGTGGGTATCCATCAGCGTGTTCTGTTGGGGAGTTCTTGTTCATGGCATACATTTTGGTTGTTGGCCCCTCCATTGGCCATTTTTCGAGTAGGAGTAGAGGCTCTAACAAAACTCCTAGAATTCTTTGAAACTGCGAGGAGGTAGAGCTCCTGTCGTTTGTGACTTTTTCTGCTGGAAGGTGATCTTCCTGTCAGTGGTGTTAACCATTTCTTGCATCATGAGTGTGGCGAAGTCCAGAGGTAGGTCATAGTAGACTCCGTACATGATGGCTAGGATTTGGTGAGAGGATTGATCTGGACTTCCCACTTTCCCTGTTAGAAACCTGTTTAGTATGGAAAAGAGTGTATTCCACAGAGGTGGTAATCTGCCTCTGCGGAAGTCATTTCTCTTTCTTAGGGTGGTATTGTACCCTAACATTTCGACAAATCTGCAGAGTTCTTCATCTGTGGGTTCCTCTGCGTATCTCCTTAAGCCAAGAAGACCTCTGGTGGGTAGACTGAACTCAAGAGAGAACATAGTTCTGTTGAACTTGAGTTCAAGATGTGCGGATTTATCGGGTTTGGAGATGTACCCTTTGATCTGTCAGTCTTCTGGATCAAATCTGCAACTTTGCCAGAATTGATTTATATATCTGGCAGGGATTTTGTCCACGGTTTTGGTCAGAAGAGGGTAGAGAATATGTTGTTTCAAAATATGGAGAAGTATAGCATGTGCTTTCCCAAAAGCGGTTCTTGAAGGAACAAGGTAGTGATTATTGGGTTTTAAAGGTAGAACATTTGCAAAATGTTCATGTGCTAAGATGTTTTGAAGGTGGGTAGTCGGAGCAAAATCTGCTTCATCGCCGGAGTTGTCCTGTTCAAGGTTTCTGGCAATTTCTAGGTTTTCAGAGTGTTCAGAGTGCTCAGGGGAGTTTGTCGGAGAGTGAGCAGGGGAGTTAGCTTGAGCTTGAGAAGAAGAACCCATTTCTTTGGATTTTAAAGATGAAGATAAGAAATTTGCAGCTTTTTGCAATGGTTCGTCGGAGAAGAAAGTGAAGGTTCGTAACGTTTTTGAGGATTGGTAACTTGGGTTTTATACTGAAAGGTAACGGTTAGAATTCTGAAAAGGTAAATATATGGAAGTGAATAATATTTGGGGTCCGTACTTGAGTGTGAACGACGGGTTCAACTTTCCAGAAGAACGTGTGTCGTGTACGTCCAATATAAATGAGACACGTCAGCAGTGTCAGAGTACGACTTGACGTCGTGCGCGGCCCATTAATGCTTGGCGCGTGGGTTTCTTTTCCTCCATATAATTTTCACTCGCAGTAAAATAGCCGTTACTGTTACAGAATTTCCCTAAGTTGAAAAAATGACAGAAGCTCTGCAATGATAGAAGCTCTGCAATGATAGAAGCTCTGTGGTTTGAAATCTTCCTTTTATTTTCCTCTGATGCTTGCACCTTTACCAAAAACGTTTGAAAATACATTGGAGAGGATCGACAGATTTATAGAGTAGAAATTTCTTTCACAGAGGTTTTGAAGCTCTGTCAGAGCCAGCAGAGGCTCTATGAGATGAAATTTCTCATATCTAAAAATCTATTAAACTTTTTGATCATCCAAGTTTTTAATTGTTTTTGACAATGTTTTTAGGACCTATTTGGAAGTTGGTGTCCTAGAAAATTGTTTGTTAAAAGGTTTTGTGCGAGAAATTCTTTTAAAAGCCTATATTGGTCAACAGAGTTTCTTTGGTGGAATGAGCTCTGTGACCAACAACCTTTTAGAATCTCAAAGTGTGCATTTGTGCGAAAGAGGTCTTTTGAGATGACATTCAAACCGATCGAAAGAGTTTAAATTTACAATCATAGAGATTTTCTCTGGCAGAGCCTCTGTTGAGCTCAGCAGAGGCTCTATGACCTCAAATTTCTCATAACTCAAAATTTATGCATCTTTTTAATCATTTGAAGTTTGAAATGTTTTTAACATTGTTTTTAGGACAAATTTGGAAATTTGTGTCCTAGAAAACTGTTTTCAAAAACTGTTTGTATGAGATACTTACATTTTGACTCTTCTGACCTCGGCTTAGTACCTGACTTCTGTGGATAATGTCGATCGCAATTCTTCTTTGGCTCCCCCTTGAACTGTCAACTTCTGTAGATCAGTTCAAAGTCCCCTTCTGCTCCCCCTTGACCTATGCTTGGATCAAATAAGATAAGTTGTGTATAGAACATAGGTCAAGATCACTAGAGGTTCTGTGAAGTCCGTCAGAGGTTCTGAGCAGACCCCCAGAAGCTCTGTGATTTAAAGAACTTTTAAAGATTGAGAATTTACAGACAAAAATAAAATAAACAAAACAATTAAATATATATGTATATACATATTTACAGAGGTTTAAGTTATACTTACAGAGGTTTCAACACATGTTAATCATTCCCAACTTACCCACCAAGAAAAGGAATATTTTCTCATCTAGTGCCTTGGTGAATAAGTCTGCAAGCTGGTATTCTGTAGATACGAAGTGCATTTCGATTGTCCCATATTCAACATGATGCTTCAGAAAGTGGTAACGGATGTCGATATGCTTTGTTTTTTAGTGTTGTACTGGATTGGCAGAGATAGCTATGGCGCTCTTTGAGTCACAGAAGATGGGTATCTTAAATAAGATGTGACCATAGTCTTTTAGTTGAGTTTTCATCCACAGAACCTGGGAGCAACAGCTAGCAGCAACAACGTATTCAGCTTCTGCCATAGATGTCGACACACAGTTTTGCTTCTTTGAAGTCCAACTAACTAATTTCCCACCTAGGAATTGACAACTCCCAGAGGTACTCTTTCTGTCGAGTTTGCAGCCTCCATAGTCTGAATCTGTATAAGCTTTAAGACCAAAACCAGAGTTATGCGGATACCAGAGGCCAAGATTTTTGGTCCCTTTTAGGTATCTGAAGATTCTCTTTACAGCATTGTAATGGGATTTCTTCGGGTTAGCTTGATATCTTGAACAGAGGCATGTGGCATGCATTATGTCAGGTCTACTAGCAGTTAAATATAACAGAGACCCAATCATGCCTCTGTAGAGTGTGCACTCTACAGAGATACCACCTGGATCTGAGAATAATTTATTTCCAGTGGCCATTGGGGTTTTCATTACAGAGGCATCAGAGAGAATATTTTTTGAAAGTATGTCAGAGACATATTTAGCTTGATTTATGAAAATTCCCTCTGATGATTGTTTTACTTGGAGTCTGAGGAAGAAAGTTAATTCTCCTATCATACTCATTTCAAACTCACTCTGCATGAGTTTTTCAAACTTTTTGCACTCTTCTGTATTTGTAGACACAAAAATTATGTCGTCCACATATATTTGTACAAGCATAATTTCATCACTTTTTCGTTTATAAAACAAAGTTGTATCCGGTGTACCTCTGTCGTAACCATTATCGAGAAGGAAGGTAGAAAGTCTTTCGTACCATGCTCTTGGAGCCTGTTTCAGTCCATACAGAGCTTTGTCGAGGTAGTACACGTATTTTGGGTATTTAGAGCTTTCAAACCCTGGTGGTTGTTGGACGTATACTTCTTCTAGGATTTCACCGTTTAGAAAAGCGTATTTTACGTCCATTTGAAATACTTTAAAACCTCTGTGGGCTGCGAGGGCTAAGAAGATTATTATGGCTTCGAACCGTGCGACAGGGGCAAAAGTTTCATCGTAATCTATGCCTTCTTCTTGTCGATATCCCTTGGCCACCAATCTTGCTTTGTTTCTTATGACCACCCCATCTTCATCCTTCTTATTTCTGAAGACCCATTTAGTTCCTATGGCTTGTTTTCCTCGTGGCAGAGGAACTAAAGTCCAGACTTTGTTTCGTTCAAACTGTAGAAGCTCTTCTTGCATAGCGTCTACCCAGTTTGGGTCGTCAAGGGCTTCAGAGATCCTTTTTGGCTCGATCACACTAATAAAGTTTGTAAAGAAACAAAAGTTAGCAGTGGCAGATCTTGTTTTTACCTTTTCAGAAGGTTCGCCGATTATAAGACTTGGAGGATGGCTTTTTGTCCATTTTGTTGTTCTTGGGAGATGGTCATCGATTTCATTAAGTTGATCTTCAGAGGTTTCTAACTGTGGTTCTTGTGCATCCTCTGTCGTAGATTTTGCTTTCGTGCATGATTCTACAGAATGTGATATGATAGGAATGAGTGTTGGTGTTTGTTCCTCTAAGGAAGTAGAAACTGAGTCTTCTTGTTCCTCTGGGATTGTTGGTTCCTCTGTTGTTGCTGGAGATGGTATTTCAGTAGCTTCTGTGGTTGTATTCCTTGTCGTATCTTCTTCTGTTGGCTCCCCCTCGGCATTTGCATATGTATGATTAACAGAGGAAGATGAATTATTTAAGGGACCAGTTAGAGATATACCTATCGCGTTCTGGCTGGCAGAAGATGATTCTCCAGAGGCTCTGACGGCTCCAGCATAGGGATCAATGTCGTCATGGTACATCTCTTGAAATAGAAGATTTAAGTCTTCTTCTCTTGTTTTTGAGATGCCAGAGGATTCCCCCTTTAGACCGAGTTCTGAACTGATTTGTTCAGAAGTCTTCTGGAAGGTATCGTCAAAAGAAATGTTTATGCTTTCTATAATCGTTCGTGACTGCAGAAGATAAACTCTGTAAGCTTTGGAAGTTGCAGAGTATCCTATGAACTTGCCTTCATCTGCTTTTACTTCAAACTTTCCTCTTGCTTCTCTATCATTTAAGACGAAGCACTTGCATCCAAATACATGGAAGAACTTGATGTTTGGTCGTCTTTTGTTGATCAAATGATATGGAGTTTTGATGTGTCTCTTTACAATGGTTGATCGATTTTGGGTATAGCAAGCGGTCGATACTGCTTCTGCCCAAAATGTCATTGGTAATCCACATGCGGTCAGCATAGTTCTGGCGGCCTCCACAGGCGTGCGGTTCTTTCGTTCAACCACGCCATTTTGTTGTAGGGTGCGTGCAGCAGAGAAGTTCTGTGATATTCCTTCTTCTGTAAGATAGGCTTCAATGACAGAGTTTTTGAATTCTGTGCCATTGTCACTTCTTAGTTTCTGAATCCTGCACTCATACAGAACTTGGATTTTCTTCATTAAATTTATCAGAATGTTTGGAACATCTGATTTCTTTCTGACAAATTCAACCCATGTAAATCTAGAGAATTCATCGATCAAAACAAGCAGATATTTCTTGCCACCTAGGCTCTGTGTAGATATTGGACCGCAGAGGTCAACATCTATAGCAGGATTTGGGTCAGCGGATCCCATACCAGTTGGCCTTAGGTGCTAGGTGACGAGCACCCCTTAGAACTTACTTTCCCAAACCAGAAAGGCCACATCGATATATCTTAAACCTATTTGTACCAGTAGAAGATGGCTTTCTATCTGGTTCTATAGCAGGATTTGGGTCAGCCGATCCCAGACCAGTTGGTCTTAGGGACTAGGTGTCGAGCACCCCTTAAGACTTAATCTCCAAAACCAGAAAGGCCACAGGCACAAACTTTCAAACTAAATGATTAGATTTAAAACTTAGAGCATCTCAATCACTTGGTTCTAAAACATAGTGCTTTCCCCATATTTTCGTTTTCATCCATCATTCTAACAAAAAGGCTTTTTGAGCATTATATTCTATATAAATCTAGAATCACATAATTTTGAGCATTCAGCATAATTTCATTCATGTTTTGCTGACCTTTCGATTTATTTCAGAAGTGAAAGATGAAACAGATGTAACTCAGATAATACAAAAACGCTTGTAAAATCACCCTTGACACACATTTCATACATTGAATGAAAGTTGAAAAAATTTCACTTCATTGAATTAAATTTGTAAAAATTCAAACATTCAAAGCAGTAGAAATAAAACATAATGCAATGGTACCTTTTACCACTTGTTCCTTGAATTGAAAGATGTGACAGTTAAGGATATCACCTGATAAGTATGAGTTCTAAACTGATTTGTTTAGAAGTCTTAGTCTTTGAAGTACGGGTCCTGAACTGAATTGTTCGGAAGCCATTAACTGTTGTTGGTCCCGAAAGGCTTAAACAAGTTTGTAGAAGGGGGGGGGGGGGGGGGGGTTGAATACAAACACACTATTTTACTTTTCTAAATTGTTTATTGATAAATCATTAACAATTTACAGCTTGTTGCGGAAACAAGATTAAGGATAAACCTAAATCTAAACAAGTTGGAACACTAAGGTTTTCTTGCACTAAGAAAGATAAGGAGATTACTAATAAAATCCTATCTTGAGAGATTTGAACTTGTCCAGAGTTAGCAAGTTACTTCAAATGAAGTGAGTTCATCTCTTTATATACTGCATGCATTTAATGCAATCCAGTATATACTTTACACATGTCATCAGCGGATTGGTTGCATGTCATTGACCTTTGATGACAACCTTAGTAGCCGCATGAATGAACAGTGTAGTATCAGAGTGGTTGTACGATTTCAGATTTTCGGAGGTTCTTTTCTGACATTTCGTACGGTGGCGTGCAAGGGAGGTTAAGACAAAAGTACTTTGTACGGAGGACTTCATGATCAGCTTTCGTTGATTCAGCGATTATCATTTACTATTCAGCAGATGATAAAGTTCAGCGATAGCTGAAGTCTTGTACTTGATACTTCACGTTGAGTGGACAAATCTGAGTCTTCGCTGATCCGCATCAGTTCATTAGGAGACTTGTCGCTGGTTCTTGAGCTTGATCTTCGACTTCAGCGTAGAACCTTTGTTGACGTGAATCTTGTCTTCAGGGATCATAAGTAAACAACTAACTTATCAGCGATCACCATAAGGACTGAACAGACTCATCGATATGGTGAACAGTGTTCGCTGAATGTTTAATCTAAAAGTGCGAGAGTTCCTATCAGCAGTACTGTAAGATCTTAGTACTTATCAGCGATAGTGAAACTCTGATACATATTGTTTACTTACAATTTTCACTAAGTATTTAAGATAGGGTCATTATCAAATCACTGAGGGTTTGGATCAACAATCTCCCCCTATTTGATTATGACATAGCAACAGAGAAAATTGCTATTTAATGAAAACATAAGGATAAAAAGAACTCATAAAATATTTGTCCCTTTTACTGTTTTCTGGGATCTTTTCAGTACTGATGGAGTAAAGTACATTCGCTGAAATCTTTCTTTAAATCTTTGAATCAGGTTACAATATGAATAAGAAAGATTACAAGTACAAGCGAAATAAATTACAAGTACTGAAGGATGACTGATACAATAGAGAAAAATGGTGATTGTTGTCAGCCTTTAAAGGGTTCTTCCTTAATGAGAAGTTCATCAAGGGTTGTCTTTTCAGTTGGAATCATCCAGTCAGGAACCTTTTCTCCTTTATTCTTTAGCTTCAGAGCAGCTTCAAAAATCAAGGGTTTTAGGTGTCGTGCCTGAATATCTTTTCTGAAGTCGCACCAGTAGATGAGATCTTTGAGCTGTTCGATTGGAGTGATTGGAAGCTCAGCGATCCGTTGAAAGCATTTACGTCCGTCGTAGTCAAGAAAGAATATTCCATAAGGATTACTGATGACTTTACCAGGGACGAAAAGTTCACATGGTGGCAAAGAGATGTCAAGGGCAGATAGATCAGGATCAGGACCAAGTACTTCAGCGCGAGAGAAACCAATTCCAGTTTCATTTCGTATGACAGGACCTGAGTTTGAATCTTGACGTTTCTTCCTTGGAGAGCCCTTTTTTCTTTTCGGCTTTAAATCAGGAACAGGAGGAATATCCACACAAGAAGATATCAAATCGATCTGTCTGTTTATCAGCTTTTCGAAATGATCCTTGTACTTAGATTTTGATGGTTGGATAGCTAACCTCATCTCCAGCCATTCAGAGAGACCATACCTTTTTACAGTGTCAGCACGAAAGGTTTCGGATGAGTCATCTTCTCTGAACAGTTTGATGTCAACAATAGGTACTCCGATGGAGGTTCTTCCAGAGATGAATACCTTGTTGATCTTCGCTGGACGATATCTGAAGTGGATTTTCTCTTTACACCAGATCAGGGTGGTCTGAGAAACTTCAGCTTTCTTTTCCACGATCTTCTGGGCTTGTTCCCAAAGCTTTCGTTGGATTTGAATGGGAATACGCTTCAGCTTGGGGTGTTTGACAGATTCTTGAGTGAGCTTGATGGCGTATTCTCTGTCTTTATCTTCAGCTTCCTTCCTTTCAGCGATGAGGCGTTCAGCTCTGAGATGATCTTGGTATTCAGCTTTTGAAATTCTGAACTTAGGAGGAACTGAAGGTAGTTGATCGCGCCTTAGGATGATTCGCTGATCCTCGAATCGCTTTATCATTTCTTCTCTCCTCTTTTGAGGAACTGAGGAGGGTCTGTTTTTGTGCGAGAGAGGTTGCTCTTCTGATTCATCAGTCTCAGAGATTAAATCTAAGACTGGGATTATGTCTTCAGCGGTAGCTGGAATTATTGGTGAAGTCGCAATAGAAGATCTTTCAGCGATATCCTCAAACAGGGGAGAGGACTAGCTGAAACGCAGCGATCTTACAAATAAGAACTGGGTAGAAGAACTTGGGTAGAAAAGATAGAAAAAAAATGTGGATGTGTAGGTGTTTGTGGAATGGATAACTGATTTTTCAGAGATGATCAGGGAAGGAAAAATAAGTTTAGTGTACCTGACAAATCGGCTTTGCAAGTAGGAGCGCCAGAGGCTGAGTGCTTTGTCTTTGTCTTC
The DNA here is from genome assembly GCA_033807775.1 of Saussurea involucrata. Taxonomy (NCBI): domain Eukaryota; kingdom Viridiplantae; phylum Streptophyta; class Magnoliopsida; order Asterales; family Asteraceae; genus Saussurea; species Saussurea involucrata. Next base: position 113,116,051 of record CM066315.1, read on the forward strand.
TCCCCTGAAGGTTCTTTTATTGAAATACCTTTAAGAGCTTTGGTTCGAGGAGCAGGTTTGACAACAAAGAAATCATCGTCATCTTCATCATCATCATCATCGTTCCTTGGAGAGGAGGATGGTTCAGCTTCAGGGATGTCGAAGTCTTCGTCTTCTTCTGCTTCAGATTCCTCAGCATCTTCTTCGAGTTTCTCCCCCTCAGATACAGAGGCGAGGTTCTCGGTTCCCTCAGGGTTTTCATCTCCCTGAGGTCCAGTAATCCGATCTTCATTACCCTCTCCCCTGATAGATTCATCATGGGAAAGGTCTTCAGCGCTCTTCTCCTGTTCAGCGCTCTTCTCCCCCTCTTTCTCATGATGGGCGGGGGAGGAATGGGTAGATTCAGCATTGGTGTTGTCTCTGTCTTCTGGGCCAGAGACTTTCACACAATCTTCAAGCTTAGCTATTCTGTCTTATAGGCCAGAAATAGCAGGCGTGATTTTCTTCAGCTCTTGGCGATCCTCTGCGGTGAATGAGTCCAAAACAGGTGCAGGGGCCGGAGCAGGAGCTGGATTATTTGCCTTGTTCACCAGCGTCTCGATCATTGTCTTGACAGAACTAAGATCGGTCTTCACTGAGCCCAAGTCGGTCTTGACCACTGACATATCACCTTCGAGTGTACCAACCGATTTCTTCAGCGTTGTAACCTCGCTGGAAATGGTGGAAACTGATGATTTGAGGTTGGTGTAGTCAGTGTAGATGTCGGAGAGCACTTTGGCAAAGTCGGCGAGAGTTTTATCAAGGTCTTTGATGTCATCAGAGGAGGCCTTCTTGTCCACCACAGTAGTCAGCTTCGTCAGATTCTCTCCAGCGTTTGTTACAGCTGTAGAGTTATTTGATAGACCGGTGGTGAGATCCGTAAGTTTCATCTCCATAGACTTCAGAGACTGGTTGATGTCTCCCAAAAAAGGACCTGTAACATATAAGTACTTGTGAACAAAGGAAAGCTCAGAAGTTTCAGGTTTAGTTACAGTGTTTAAGGTGGGATCTGTACCTGCAGGAGCGTTGACGAACTCATCAAAGTTTCGAGTCCCTCCATAGTGTTCCATATCTCCCTCAAAAGTTCCGTGAGGGATGGAGATCTCTGCAGGTCCTTTCTTCGTCATTCGCTGAGAAGCTTCAACGGCTTCTTGAATGATGGCATCTCCAGTTTTGACTGGAGGAGTGTCCAAAGAAGTAGAGGGAGGAGCGAAGGATAAGAATTGGGGTTGGGTTTCAAGTTCAGCGTTGGATTCGCTGAGAAGTACTTCATCAGTCTTTTGAGAGACTGACGAACGTTGGGTAGATTCCAAAGTTCTAACCTCAGCGTTTAAGGACGCTGAAGTAGGTTTAGAAGGGATGGCTTGAATTGGTGTGGCAGAGCGTACCACGGAACTTTCCTTCAGCTCTTCAGAATGAGCTGAGGAGTCTTCAGCATGCAATTGCTGGGGTTGCTCCTTGGTTTTCTTGATCCTTTTGGAATCAAGAGGGGTAAGAGATTGTTTCCTTTTCTTAGAAGGGATGGATTTTGTGGCCTGGGAATCAGCGAGGGGTATAGTCGCTGAAGGAGCCACAGAAAGCGGAGAATTAAGTAGAGTGAGAAGGGTAGAGAGACGTACCTCGTTGGCGACAGGCTTGAAGTCGAGAACTTTAGGGCCAATCTGAGAGAGTTTCAGATCACCCTCTTCAGGATAGCTGTCCTTCAGGCCATATTGAAAGATGGCGCTGATGAATCGCGGGTAAGGAACCCATGCTGGTCGGTCAGCGGCAGAATCAACACGTTGAATGAGGTCTTCATAGATGATGGAGGCCCAGTCAATGTTGAGACCTTTCAGCAGTGCGTAACCCATGGCCTGCTGAGGTTGAGCGACTTGATCAGAAGATCCGGATTTCGCTGTCATGCAGCTGATCAGGTGAGCGAAGATGAAGTTCATCTCGCTGGGCATCTTGGATTTCTTTATCAGCGTCAGCTTCTTCTCAGGTAGCTTGTCTCTTCCAGTCTCCCAGATGTAACCCATCGCATCAAGGAAAGCAATGATTTCTTCCCTGTCAGCGTGCTTCTTGTGGTCAGGAAATGGAATGAAAGGATTTTCTGAGGTAGCGTTAGGGGATTTCAGAGCTTTGCGGATTATTGCGGGGGTTATCTTGATGGTGCCATACTCAGTATCGCTGAGTATGCAGTCGATGGTTTTAGATGGATCTTTGGCTGAGGGTAGGTTGGTGTGTCTGGCAGAGTACCAGAATTGGGATAATAGACGCTGACTGGCAGGAGGTGCGATTGTCAGTGCTGTGTAGATGGGGCTATTCTTCAAAAAATTTACAGCGTCGTCTAGATGGGATACCTGCTTCCGAGGAGGAAACTCGAGAAGCGCTGAAAGGTTGTTTGCCTTTGTCCAGTCTAGTTGATCCAGCTCAAACTTAACCTGAGGAGCTTTGGTGATTTCCAGTTCCTCAGAATCAGTGGAGATGGACTCAGCGGTAACATTCAGCTTTGAAGTTGCCATTTCACTGTATTATCAGTTCAACCAAAGATGTTAACAAATAAGAAATATCTTAATGTGGAAAGAAAATTTCCATTAAGATTTTTCGAATTTTGTCCATTTCATTCAGACAAAAAAAGTCTTAATGAAGATTAGGGTTTTTCTTGTTTTTTTTTTTAAAAAAAAAAACGAATATAACACCTATAAGCCTTGTATTCCAGTTTAAAAAAATGGATACGAAAGAAGAACAAGTTTAAGATTTTAGATTTAAGACTTGAAAAACAACCATGAAATGGTTGTGTTTATAAAACCATGAAAGAAAATGATTTTATTTTGAGTTCTTTTGTTTGATCTTGTGAAAAACAATGATAAGATCGAAAACAAGTTATTTGCATTTGATAATAGATAAGAACATATTAACCTTGAGTTTGATGAAGAAGATGATGAACAGTTCTTGAAGATTGAGAGCACAAAATGCAACAGTGTTCTTTTCTTGCGGAGAAAGATTGACTCGCATAAAAGACAAATATAAACTTTGAGAGTGTTTATATAGGAAGAGAGTAGAGAGAGAAAAACTTGAGCGGGAAAGTTTTTCATAATGACACGGACACGTGTTTGCATTTGATTGGACAGACAACGAAACGTGCAAACGTGTGTCAGAAAAAGAGCGTGCCTGGTGTTATCCGTTGCAATGACGTCACAACTGTCCTTTCACATTCTTTCGTTGTCTCTGAGGTTTTGAAAGAAAAAACTCAGGGACTCTTTGGAAAATATGAAGCACTGAATAGAAATATCAGTGAGGGTTTTAAGAAATTTCAAAATATTATTCAGCGATGAAAGAATTTGAAATCTTGCATTTTCATGCGTTTTGTCAGAGAAAACATACCTTGATATCAGTTTAACCCAATTTATTCAGAGAGAAGATGATGAAATGGATTGTACAAGTTTATTTTATCCAGAGCCTATACAAGAATGTATAAACGTATCGCTGATTAAATGTGAACCGCTGAAGATTTATCCTTCAAAGTTCAGCATTCCAAGCTCGCTGATGAGAAAGTTGAATCTTGTCTCATCAAGAGGTTTGGTAAACAAATCAGCTAACTGATAATCAGTTGGGATAAAATGAAGTTCTATATCACCATTCATCACATGATCTCTGATAAAATGATATCTGATTTCTATGTGTTTTGTCTTTGAGTGTAGCACTGGATTGTTCGCTATAGCGATGGCACTTGTGCTGTCGCAATAGATTGGAATTTTGGAGAGCTGAAGATCATAGTCTAGTAGTTGATTTCTCATCCACAAGACTTGAGAACAGCAGCTTCCAGCGGCTACATACTCAGCTTCAGCTGTGGAAGTGGACACCGAGTTTTGCTTCTTACTTGTCCAACTTACCAGCTTTCCACCCAAGAGCTGACATCCTCCTGTGGTGCTTTTCCTATCCATTTTGCAACCTGCAAAATCACTGTCTAAATAGGCGGTTAGATCGAATCCTGAATCTTTGGGATACCAAAGACCTAGATTCGTTGTACCCTTAAGATATCGAAAGATTCGCTTTACAGCTTTCATATGAGATATCTTAGGTTCAGCTTGATATCGTGCGCACAGACATGTTGCAAACATAATATCGGGTCGGCTAGCTGTAAGATACAGTAGTGAGCCGATCATCCCACGGTACAGCGTGACATTGACAGGAACACCCTTTGTGTCCTTATCAAGTATCAGCGGTGGTGCCATAGGGGTTTTCATAGCTGAACTTTCAGTTAAGTCGAATTTTTTCAGCATATCTTTAACATACTTTCCCTGATTTATGAAAGTTCCTTTTTCAGTTTGCTTAATCTGAAGACCAAGGAAATATGTTAGTTCACCCATCATACTCATTTTATACTCATCTTTCATTCTATCAGCGAAACGAGTACAAAGCTCAGGGTTAGTAGAACCAAATATAATGTCATCAACATATATTTGAACTAAAATGATATGACCTTTTATTTTTCTAAAAAACAAAGTTTTGTCAATCTTACCTCTCTCAAATTTTTCAAGGTGGAGATAAGTAGAAAGAGTGTCATACCATGCACGAGGAGCTTGCTTCAAGCCATAAAGTGCCTTATCCAGCTTATAAACATAACCTGGACGCTTAGGATCTGAGAATCCTGGAGGTTGTTCCACATAAACTTCTTCATTCAGCTTTCCATTTAGAAACGCTGACTTAACATCCATTTGATGTACAGTGAAGTTTTTGTGTACATCATATGCTAAGAAAAGACGAATAGATTCAAGTCTTGCTACAGGAGCAAAGGTTTCGTCATAATCTATACCTTCCTCTTGTCTGTATCCCTGAGCAACAAGACGAGCTTTGTTGCGAGTTACAGTACCATGTTCGTCCAACTTGTTTCGATAGACCCACTTAGTGCCTATCACTGTTTTGTCAGTTGGTCTCCGAACAAGTTTCCAAACTTTGTTTCTTTCGAATTCAGTCAGCTCTTCTTGCATAGCGCTGACCCAGTTTGGATCTCTGAGGGCATCATCTATTTTCTTTGGTTCAGTTAGAGAAATAAAGTTAACAAATAAACAAATATTACCTGCACTTCTACGAGTCTGAATACCAGCGTTGGGATCACCAAGAATTTGATCGATTGGGTGATTTACAGTCCATCGTTGAGCCGGAGCATGCGTCGCTGACTCAGTCTGAACTGGAGAAACTGAAGATGAGGCTTCAGCTACTTCTGGATAATCAGCTAAGAGAGGAATGCTTGCATTTGTCACTTCATTCACTGATTGCTGAGAAATAGATGGAATTTCTGAGACATTTGGATCAACTACGGGTATAGTATTTATAGGAACAGCTGAGACCCAAGATGTTTCAGCTTCACTATTCTGCATATTGGGAATGATAGTAGGACCATCATTTTCAGTTGTATGAGTATGAGTAGTGGGAACATCTTCTGAATCACCAAGATGAGAAAACATCCATTGATTCAGTTCTTCTGTATCAGCGTTCGGTTTAGAGTTCGCTGAACGGGATTCGTCAAACGTGACGTGAATAGTTTCTTCTACAGTTTGTCTTCTTCGGTTGAAGACTCTGAAGGCTTTGGAAACTGAGGAGTATCCAAGAAAGATTCCATCATCAGCCTTAGGATCAAACTTTCCAAGGGCATCTCTGTTGTTCAGTATGAAACACTGACAACCAAAGATGTGAAGAAAGCTGATTGAAGGCTTTCTCCCATGAAAAAGTTCATAGGCTGTCTTTTTGAATCTTTTGACTATCAGCGACCTGTTTTGCGTAAAACAAGCCGTGTTGACAGCTTCTGCCCAAAACTGAGTAGGCAGGTGAGAATCGCTGAGCATTGAACGTGCAGCTTCAATAATTGTTCTATTTCTTCTTTCAGCGACTCCGTTTTGTTGTGGTGTTCTCACTGACGAAAAGTTGTGAGAAATACCCTTGCTCTCAAGGAAGGAATCAAGAGAACTGTTTTTGAATTCAGTTCCATGATCACTCCTTATTGAGCGAACAGTCATATTGTTCAGAGTTTCCATCTTCCGAACAAAGGTGATGAGTTCTTCAGGGGTGTCACTCTTAGAACGGAGAAACATTACCCATGTATAACGAGAGAATTCATCAACTATGACCAGCGTATATTTCTTTCCAGCGATGGATTGTTTGTTAACGGGGCCAAACAAATCCATATGGAGTAGTTGAAGAGGAGATGACACTGAGGAAACTTGCTTGGACTTAAAGCTTGCCTTGGTCTGCTTCCCTTTTTCACACGCTGAACATAAGGATTCTTTGGCGTATGAATGTTGAGGTAGACCAGTGACTAACTCTTTGGATGAAAGAGTATTCAGTGTCTTGAAGTTGAGATGTGAAAGCCTCTTGTGCCATAGCCAGTTGACATCAGAAGATGCCTTTGAGAAGAAACAGGAGTTCTCAGTGGTTGTTGAGTCCATGTTTATAACGTAAACATTTTCCAAACGATAACCGCTGAGAGCTATCTTCTCCTTTTTGTCAGAGACAAAGCAGGATTCCTTGGTGAAAATCACTTTATTATCCATGTCGCAAAGCTGACTGATGCTCAGAAGATTATGCTTCAGCCCTTCAACATATGCGACTCTTCTGAAGGATGTTGTACCATTTGAAAGTACACCATACCCTCGGGTGTGTCCTTTTCCATTTCCACCGAAAGTCACAGAGGGACCCTTCTCTTCCTTGTATTCAGCGAGCAGGCTTTTCTTTCCAGTCATGTGTCTAGAGCATCCGCTATCGAGATACCAGATACCCTTCTTAACCTGCAATACAAAGGAAGATTAGTTTTGCTTGGGTACCCACTTCACCATGTATACGCGTTTGTCAGTGGAAGTGGTTGGAATGGGTTCAGCAGTCTTCGCAGCATTTGAAGATTCAGCTTTGTCTTTCTTCACTTTGGTCAATTTCTTGACCTCAGCGGTAGGAGTCACCTTGACCTGACTTGCAACTGGTTTGGTCTTCTTTGGTGCTATCTTCACCTTAGCTATCTTATCAGCTTTGGTGGCTGTGGGACACTTACTTGCAATATGATCAGTAAGTCCACATTGATAACATTTCCTATAACTAAAATTAGTTCTAGGACCACTTGTGTGCTGAGCTTTTAATTTGGAATTAGAAGTGCCAGCACCAAGTACACTATTGGTTTTTGAAATAGGACGAACATTCAGTTCTTCAGATTTCTTACCAAGGATATCTACTCTGAGTCTAGGAGTAGGTCGCAGAACTGATCCAGAGGTCTGATTTCTAGAACCAGACGAGTGAATCACTAAGGCTTTGGAAGCATTCAGCTTAGGTACTAAAGTACCCTTCTGAGGATTTTGATAAATTACAATTCCTTTACCTTTATCTTTAGAGACAGAGGTAGGTTTTGAATAAACCATTTTCTCCTTACCTTTTGAGGAGGTAGGAGTTTCCTCAGGGATTGGTGTAATCGACGAGGAGTACTGAGATGAAGAAGTGTCAGCTACTGAGGATACGAACGATCCAAATTTAAGCATTGAACGTTCAGTGGTTGGTATTGGAGTATCATATTTATAACCCAGACCACGTTTATCACTCAGAGGAATCTGAGCCTTAATTATCTCAGTGATCTTTGTTGAAGAATTACACCATCCTTCAACAGTAGCTTGTTCAGCTTTTAAAGCAGCGATAGCTTCCGCTCGTTCAATTTTGACTAGCTGATTTAAATGGACTTGATCTTTAAAATCTTCTTCAAATTTAGAAAGCTTTTCTATTTGAAGGTGGCAATTTTTAAGCTTTTCAGCGAGATCAAGATTTTGGTTTTCAACCACAGCTTTGCCGTTCATGGCTTCGTATAAGCTTCTAGTCAGTAGTTCGATTTTACGGAGACTATCAGCTTCATCAATATTTACAATATTGGTAAAGAAGGAGGGTGATACCTGAATGGCAGATGTTGAAGTGGAGGGAATGTCTGAACTTTCTTCCTCTTCTTCAATCTTGGCCATGAGACATTGATTTGCTTCATCATCTTCAGAATCAGATGATGAGGCTTCTTCATCAGAAGCAGCCCAATCATAGTCAGCCATTAGGCCTTTTCCCTTCTTCTTAAAGCTTTTCAGCTTTGCATACTTCTCCTTCAGCTTTAAGTATTTGTCGTCTTTATTCCTTGGAACAAAGGATTTCTTTGTAAAGGCTGAAGGTCTCATGATTTTCTTTGACCTGCACTCGTTAGCGAAATGACCTGTCTTTTCGCAGTTAAAACAAGTAGCAGTAGCCTTATCAACAAAAGCTGATGACTTAGTCTTGTCAACTATAGAAAGAGTTTTGTTCTTTCTAAACATTTTCTTCTTGGCGAATCTCCTGAACTTTTTAGTTAGGAGAGCCAAGGATTCATCATCTGAAGAATCAGAATCTGATGATCTTTCAGAGTTACTTTCTAACTCAGTGATAGTGACCACGGGTCGCTGAGTAGAAGGTTCCTCTGAGATTAAATCAACAGGGGTGCTTTTGGAATCTTTTACAAGATTCTTCTTAAGATGGCTAGATTGCTCATGATTCAGCAATGTGCCATATAAGGTAGCCAGTGTCATTGATCTTAGATCTTTTGACAGCTTGAGACACATGGAATAATTGTCCCAGCTTTCAGGTAAACATTCTAAAAACTTTGTCAGAACTTCAAAGTTAGAATATTCCTTACCAACCGTTTTAAGATCTATAATTAAGCAATTAAAACGTTGATGTACTTCAGAGAGAGTTTCATTCTTACCAGAGATGAAACTTTCGTATTGTCTTACCAGGTTGATCTTTCTTGAATCCTGGACTTCAGACGTTCCTTCATACTGAACACATATTGTGTCCCACATGGCTTTTGAGGATTTCAGGTTCATGACGGAATGGTAGACTTCGTCAGGAAGGGCCATGGATAGTATGGATCTGGCTTTTGTATCTATAGCCACTTTCTTCTTGTCTTCATTGGTCCAATGATGGATTTCCTTTGGAATCAGCCTTTCTGGAATAGCAGCTCTAGTTGCAGTGGCTGGAACGGCAGGATCAATCGTTACAGGGATGTGTGGACCGTTTTCAAGATAGTAAGGTATAGTAGGGTCTACACCTTCTAAGAAGAGTGTCATCCTATTTTTCCATAAGTTGAAGTTGTCTCTGGAAAATCTAGGGGGTTTTGCAAGAGAACCATTGTCGATATAGTGAGTGTTTGTGTTTGAGTTGGCCATTTTCAGATAATAGCAAGGAAGAGAAATATCTTAGATTAGATCTTGTTTATGAGATTAAACAAATCTGCTCTGATACCACTTGTTGGTCCCGAAAGGCTTAAACAAGTTTGTAGAAGGGGGGGGGGGGGGGGTTGAATACAAACACACTATTTTACTTTTCTAAATTGTTTATTGATAAATCATTAACAATTTACAGCTTGTTGCGGAAACAAGATTAAGGATAAACCTAAATCTAAACAAGTTGGAACACTAAGGTTTTCTTGCACTAAGAAAGATAAGGAGATTACTAATAAAATCCTATCTTGAGAGATTTGAACTTGTCCAGAGTTAGCAAGTTACTTCAAATGAAGTGAGTTCATCTCTTTATATACTGCATGCATTTAATGCAATCCAGTATATACTTTACACGTGTCATCAGCGGATTGGTTGCATGTCATTGACCTTTGATGACAACCTTAGTAGCCGCATGAATGAACAGTGTAGTATCAGAGTGGTTGTACGATTTCAGATTTTCGGAGGTTCTTTTCTGACATTTCGTACGGTGGCGTGCAAGGGAGGTTAAGACAAAAGTACTTTGTACGGAGGACTTCATGATCAGCTTTCGTTGATTCAGCGATTATCATTTACTATTCAGCAGATGATAAAGTTCAGCGATAGCTGAAGTCTTGTACTTGATACTTCACGTTGAGTGGACAAATCTGAGTCTTCGCTGATCCGCATCAGTTCATTAGGAGACTTGTCGCTGGTTCTTGAGCTTGATCTTCGACTTCAGCGTAGAACCTTTGTTGACGTGAATCTTGTCTTCAGGGATCATAAGTAAACAACTAACTTATCAGCGATCACCATAAGGACTGAACAGACTCAGCGATATGGTGAACAGTGTTCGCTGAATGTTTAATCTAAAAGTGCGAGAGTTCCTATCAGCAGTACTGTAAGATCTTAGTACTTATCAGCGATAGTGAAACTCTGATACATATTGTTTACTTACAATTTTCACTAAGTATTTAAGATAGGGTCATTATCAAATCACTGAGGGTTTGGATCAACAACTGTGAAATCCGGGTTCTAAACTGATGTGTTTAGAAACCAACTATGAAGCACATATACATCTTCTTTCAAGAGTTCAACGCTTTGCTTCTAAATCTGCAAAAACAGATTAAGTAGATTTTGGTACCCAACTCGTCTTGGGTCCTGACTTGTTAAGCGGAGCTCTATAAGAAGGAAAATGATAAGTGCCATACCAATATTGAACATTATTATTTATAACAAAATCGTTAGTTCCACAATAAGAACAACAAATTTTCTTTTGTGCAAACCTGATTAAATTGTTTGCGGAATATATTGAATCAGATTTAACAAAAGATTTAGCTTTCAGTTTAGTGTTCTTGTTGGAAACAGATGGTTTTGGTACATCTTTTTCAGGAATTGTACCTTTGACTCTCCATTGCATGTTGACTTTCTTGTATGAAGGAAGATCAGCATATTGATACTTGGAAGAATTATCCACTGAATGATCATAGAAAAGATTAGACGGTCGAATCGGACTTTCTGAATAGCTTTTGGATTTGATGAGTGACTTCACTTTGTTTGATAAGTCATTCCGTTCCTTGGTTACGGAATCAAGCTTCTTCTGAAAGTCAGACTTAACCCTCTTCTCTATCATGATATCAGTTGATAACACGGCCAAGTTCTTTGTTAGCTTTCGTATCTCTTGCTGAAATATCTTTCTTTCAACAGAAAATTCATCTTTGACGCTTCTGGCCTGAAAGTCAGCTTTCTTTCTCTTTTCTAGCTCATTTCTTTCTATATCCAATTCCTTTTGAAGCTCAGATATCTTCTCTGACAGTCTCACATTCTTTGCTTCAAACTCTTTCCTTTTATCTGCAAATTCAACCCTTTCCTTCTCCAATTTTTCTTTTTCAAGAAATAAAACTTTCTCAAAATCTAAATTTTGCGTGGAAAGTTTTCTGCATCTGAGTTCAAGAGCTTTCTTTTCTTCATTCACTTTCTTCTCTGTCTTTGAAGCTTGTTCAAGTTCAGAAACTTTCTGTGAAAGAGATAAAATTTGCTTTGCATAGCACTTTTTGTCATTTGTACGATTCGCTCTTTCCTCTTTTAGCAACTTTTCCGTGTCAGAAAGTCTCTTTGTAAGCTCTATAACCTTTTCCTTGAGTTCTTCATTTTCAGCATCTAATGATTTCTGTTCCACATCCTCCTTTTCAGCTTTCTTTTCTTCCTCCTTTCTCTTAAAAGAAACTTCAGATCCAAGCATTTGCTTTGATAACTCGTTCCACATCTGCTTTGGGTTGTTTTTGAAACATTCAACGCGTTTAAAGATGTGTTGTGGAAGTTTGTAAAGTGCGAAGATCAAGTTGGATGAAGCTTCTTTGTCGGCTTTCATTCTTTTAATCTCTTCTCCTGTATAATCTTTGTCAGTTCTGATCATTGGGCCTTCAGTGAAAGATTTTATCATATTTTCACCATTTTCTCTACTTGCAATAAAATCGATGAACGAAACTCTCCATAGTTCAAAATCAGATTCTTTGAACAACACTGGAAGCCGCTTCATGTTTGAAAAATTAATCTGAAAAATTCAAACAATTAACAACTAGTAAAAACTCAAAAAAAAAATTCTAAGTCAGAAATGCGCAAGCCAAAGAGGCGCAATGTGAGAATTTCGCAAGTAACAGTAGCGCAAAGTAGACTTAGAAAATTATGAGAATCTGGGAAACTTCAGTGGGTGGCGAGAAGTTCAAAAATCATAAAAGAACGTAGTGAAAAGTTTCAAATCTCGCGACAGTGGGTTGCGAAATACTTCACAACTCGCGACAGTTGGTTGCGAAAAGTTTCAAATCTCGCGACAGTTGGTTGCGAAAAGCTTGGCGCAAAGTTCACTTGGAAAAAAATGAAACTCTGAAACTTTTTCTGAAAATAATGCAATTCGGTAGGAAGCAAGCAAGCAAGTACCTTAAACTAATTCGAAGCAAGCAAGCAAGCAAGCTAGTAGCTGAAATTAATTCGAAGCAAGCAAGCTAGTAGCTGAAATTAATTCGAAGCAAGCAAGCTGGTAGCTGAAAATTTATTAAGTAAGAATCTCGCAAGAGGCAATTGCGCAATGTGATAAGCTGGTGGCGAGAAGCTGGTTTGATAGTTGCGCAAAGCTAAAATATGATGAACAATATGATCAAACTCAAAAATCTCTTCAAATCTTCATCAATTCTTCAAATTAACCAACCAAAATTTGCAGAATTGTTAGAAAAACAGTTTCTAACACGATGATCTGAACCAATTTCGCTTAAAAACACTGATTTAAAAACTGAATGATCAACCAGATGATATGATCGAACCGAACAAAAACTCCAAGATCTTCAAATTGACCCTCAAAATCTTGAAATTAATCAACCAAAATTTGAAGATATGTTAGAAAACAAGTTTCTAACACAATGATGTAATCCAATTTTGCTGAAATCGCTGATTCAAAATCTGAATGGTTGATCAGATGATACGAACGAACCGAACAGAAAACTCAAATTTCTTCAAAATTGACCTCCAAATCTTTGAAATTAGCTTTTGATTCTTGAATAAGAATTGTTCTCCACACAAAAACGAATCCAAAGAACCAATTCACGAACAAATTCGATAAAAAATCACCAAAATTTGATAAAATCTCAAGAAAACGAGATTTTCTTGAAAAATTCAAGAAAATCAATCAAATTTGCTTGTGAAATCACCAAATTCGTATGTTTGATCAGTAGAATTCCATCTCTCAATCTTGTTCCTGCTCTGATACCAATTGTTATTCCTAGATCTATCAAGATTAGAGAGAGAATCTAGAGAGAGAGAGTAGAGAGAGAAAGTAGATCTATTAGGGTTTGCTCTCAATATTACAAGATGTGAGTTATGCGTATTCCTCTCTGTAATAGTTGTGTCATCCCTCTATTAAACAAAGCTATATATACCTCAATACAAACAAAGGTAATAAGCTAACTTTGACTTTCTATTACATTGACTTTGACTTTATTAATCAAGATTAAATCTTGAAGACATATTTGTCCTAACAAAGTGTGTGCTCAATCATCCGGAGTGTGAACAACGGATGATAAGTAGACAGTTGCTCATAGATGTATGGAACTTGTATCGGGCACACAATAAGATCAAGTCTTCAGATTTAGCATACCTAACCTGGACACTAGATAATTAAAGCGTTTTTCGTCCAGGGGTTTTGTAAACAGGTCTGCTAACTGATTTTCTGTATTTACAAAGTAGAGTTCGACGGTACCTCTTTCAACGTGATCCTTGATAAAATGGTACCGAACGTCTATGTGCTTCGTCTTCGTATGCTGGACCGGATTGCTGGATATTGCAATAGCGCTCTTCGTGTCGCAGTAGATGGGCACCTTTGTGTACGTGAAGCCATAGTCTTTGAGTTGTGTGCACATCTAAATCACTTGTGAACAGCAACTTGTGGCGGCCACGTATTCCGCTTCGACAGTCGACGTAGAGACACACTGCTGCTTCTTGGATGCCCAACTCACCAAGCTATCGCCCAAGAACTGCACATGGCCCGATGTGCTCTTCCGATCCATCATGCTGCCTGTGTGGTCCACATCAGAGTATGCAGACAGCTCAAAACCTGTCTCTTTCGGGTACCACAAGCCAAGATCAGCAGTACCACGTAAATAACGAAAAATTCGTTTGACAACTATTAAATGAGACTCTTTCGGTTTTGATTGAAACCGGGCGCAAAGAAATGTTGATAACATGATGTCCGGTCTACTAGCAGTTAAGTACATTAAAGAACCAATCATTCCCCGGTACGTTTTAGTGTCCACATCCTTTCCGTTAGGATCGGCGTGTAAATTTATACCGGGTGCCATGGGTGTTTTCAATGGTGAGGACTGTTCCATCTGGAATTTCTTAAGAATATCCCGGATGTACTTAGCCTGATTTATGAATATCTCGGTCGACAGTTGTTTAACTTGAAGACCAAGGTAGAAATTTATCTCACATAGCATACTCATTTTAAAAAATTTCCCCATTAACTTGGCAAAGTTCTTAGCAAATTGAGGATTAGTAGAGCCGAAAATGATGTCATCTACATACACCTGAACTAACACTATATGACCTTTTTCCTTTTTGATAAAAAGAGTTGAATCGATTTTACCTCATGAAAATTCCAATTTTTTCAAAAACTGGGTTAACGTATCATACCAGACCCGTGGAGCTTGTTTCAATCCGTAGAGTGCCTTGTCTAGGATGTAGACATGGTCAGGCTTCTTCTCGTCCACGAACCCGTCCGGTTGTAAAACGTACACTTCTTCCTTGAGCTCGCCGTTAAGGAATGCGGTCTTCACATCCATTTGAAAGACCGTGAAATTCTTGTGCACGGCGTATGCAAGGAACATACGTATTGCCTCGATTCTCGCCACCGGAGCGTATGTCTCGTCATAATCTATCCCTTCTTGTTAACGGTATCCCTTGGCCACGAGACGCGCCTTGTTGCGTACTATGATGCCGTCCTCGTCCTTCTTATTCTTGAAGATCCACTTAGTGCCTATCACCGTCTTGTGAGATGGACGTGGGACAAGTCGCCATACCTTGAGAGCCTAGAATTGGTTGAGCTCCTCTTGCATAGCCATGACCCAGTCCAGATCTTCGAGTGCTTCGCGAACGGTTGTAGGCTCGATCTTACTCAAGAAACCGGAGAAGAGGCAGAAATTTTCCGATGCGCCTCGAGTTTGTACTGGAGTAAAGGGATCACCGATAATCTGGTGTAGGGGATGAGCTCTCGTCCATTTGGTGGTGTGTGGAAGCGGCTGCTGAGTGGAGTGTGAGTTTTCCTGATCCACGTAATCACTAGATGGAAGGTCTTGAACAGCTTCAAGTGTAGCAGGTTGGTTTCTTGGAGGAGACGGGGGAGGATTCGTCGAAGGTTGAGCAATTTTTGGTTCCGAGGAATGCAAAGGCTGATCATTGATTGTAGCAAATGACGAATCTTGAGGAGCGATCTCCGAGTTTCGTACTGGTTCCTCCAGGGGGATGGTAGTATCAGTTGATGTTGAGGATGATGTCTGAGGTGTCTCCACAGTAATGGATGGAGTGCTGGTCGAGGGCGGCGGACCGGAGAGATTCGCCGAATCCTCGATATGAGCATCTTCAAGTCTTGGTTGCGCTGAGACACGAGGGGTAGAAATGTTCAGCATATCATCATAAAAATATTGGAACAGTAAATCTAAATCTGAAAGATCAGCATTCAACGTAGATGCATGATTCGGATTTACTGTCGTTTGTGCAGATCCCGAACGTGGAAGTTCAGAAGCTAGCACGCCAGTTAAACCGGGTTCTGAACTGATGTGTCGAATGTCACGTTTACACTCTCAGTAACGGTTTTAGTCCGTTTGTTGTAAACGCGATACGCCTTAGCCTGCATGGAGTATCCTATGAAAACTCCTTCGTCCGCCTTCGGGCTGAATTTTCCGAGATCATCTTTGTCGTTGAGGGCGTAGCACGTGCATCCGAACGCGTGGAAGTACTTGATGTTCGGAACGCGGTTGTTCATGATCTCGTACGGCGTCTTGTTAAACCGCTTGTTGGTAATGGAGCGGTTTTGCGTGTAACATGCAGTAGACACCGAAAAATAACGGCAGTTTAGATTGAGAAAGCATCGTGCAAGCAGCTTCGACGAGGGTACGGTTGCGTCGTTCCACCACTCCGTTTTGTTGATAAGTTCGTGCGGCCGAGAAGGTTTGTGAGATACCGACTGAAGTTAGGTATTCGTTCACCGATTGATTATTGAACTCCGTCCCATTGTCGGTCCTGATTGACTGAACTTGCTGTTGTTTGTTCAGTTGGATGGTCTTCTGATGATTGATGATCAGCTCTAGAGTTTCGTCCTTCGAGCGTAGAAACTTGACCCATGTGTAGCGTGAGAAATCGTCCACCATCACCAGGACGTAGTTGCGCTTGTTGATGCTCTGAACACGCATCGGTCCATACAAATCCATATGGATAAGTTTGAGGGACCGGGACGTGCTCGGAGTAGCCTTTGGCTTATGCGCCTCTCGCTTCATCTTTCCCATTTCACATGCCCCGCAGAGACGATCCTTCACGAATTGAAGATCGGGCATGCCTTTCACGTGTCCGCCCAGCACCAGTTTGTTGATACTTTTGAAGTTCAGGTGCGAGAGACGTCGATGCCAAATCCACGCTTGTTGAGAATTGGCCTTTGACATCAGGTAGATAGAGTTATCGGTCTTCAGGGCTGCGAGGTCGATGGTGTAGAGGTTGGTCTTTCGCTTTCCAACCAATAGCTCCGTTCCGTCGTCGGTGAGAATGCTACACCTTTTAGCTTTGAATCTGACCTCGAGATCTTTGTCGCAGAATTGGCCGATACTGAACAGGTTGTGTCCCAATCCCGCGACGTATGATACCTTTTTTATGGTGATCTTGTCTTGGACAATGTCGTCGTAGCCTAAAATCGGCGCTTTGTCGTCGTTTCCAAATCTCACGTCTCCGCCATATAGTTCCTCGTAGTTCGTGAGAAGCTCCCTCTTTCCGGTCATGTGCTTGGAGCATCTAGAATCTAAGTACCACACATGACCGTCCTGCAAAATGAGATTAGCGGATTTTAGGTACCCATATTCGAATGGGTCCTGGAGGATTAGGTTTTACACCTTTTGGAGGAACCTGTTTTGAAGCAGGTTGCCTCTTGGGTGTAGGTTTAACCTCAGTAGGAGGAACCCGTTTTGAAATGGGTTTCCTTTCTTGCTGTGGTTTAACCTTTGATTGGGAACCCCGTGTAGAATTAGATTTCTTTTTCTTTTAACGGGGTTTGCGTTTGGGTGATGAATTATACATATGATATGACCCAAACCAATCATTATTATTGATGTCATCAAAGTCATTCCAACCACAACTAGAACAACACAAACAATCATGCGATAATTGAATCAATTGTTGAATGGAATAAAGTTTAATCGGAAAATTAACATCTTGTTTAACAAAATCGTTCCTATGATTCCAAGCACAATCATTTTTGTTCATTCTAGGGTAGAAAACAGTATTAAATGACTTTGAAGCCTCTTTCTCGATAGATTCCTTAGCTAGCCACTTTTGTTTACCATTTTAGCTTAACCGGTTTTATCTGAAACAACATTGACAGCATGGTCAGTGGCTTTTGAGGAAAGAGGATTCTTGGCAGTCGATTGATTGGTCTTTTGCCTCGGCTGTGATTGTTTTTGAGAATCTGACTTAGTTTTAGAAATCATAATCACAGTCGGGGTCTTTGTTGTGGAACAATCACCTTTTAGAAAATTGACCGATCGATTAACCACTGGTGAAAGGAAGTCAGTATGACTTGGAAGAGGTTTATCGAAAGGTAACGATTCAAACTCTTCATCAGAATTACCCTCGGAATTCATAAATTCTGAAAAATCAATATCCGGGATAGTGGGACTTGGATCGGTCGAGGAAGGCGAGGAACACTTTGTGTCTGTGTGCTTTTGGGAATTCGGTGCGGAAGCTATTGAAAAATCAGAGTTTAAATTCCTTATAGCACACTCATCTTGAGACTCTTTAATGTCTTGTGTAGAAATTATTTTACCAGTGAAAGCTTTACACGAAGACGTATCAGATGAGTTGGAGGAAGGTTCGGGTGAAATCTGCTTTTTAGTTTGGAGTAGGTCAATCTGCTCTTGGAGTTGACCATTTCTCGTATGCTCCTGCATCGCTTCTGTTGCCAAGGCAGACAGTTGTGATGTGAGCTTATTGATTTCTCCACGAAGGATTTCCTGTCCTTCATTCGATACCGCTTCGGTTTTTAAGGATTTAAAATACTCAAGTTCTGTGATAAGCGCTTGCCTTTTCTTTTGAAAACTTGTCCTTTCCTTCTCGAGTGACTCTTCTAACTCGACTATTTTTGCTTCCAAGATGAGAGGGGGAACATAGAGTTTAAACTCATCTGTCTCAGTCTTGGGTTCGGTTGCTTGGACCTCATCCCTTTTGGAGGAATCCTTGGGCGTCACAACCTTATAACAGTCGAAATAGTCATTCGAGAGGTATTTCTTTTGATTTTTCTCATAGTAATAATTCAAAGGCTCATAATAAAAAGGAAGTTGCATTTTAGACGTGTGTGCGCGCTTGTATTCCTCTGTTTCCTCTTCCTTTTCAGGTTCAAGAGGACCAGTCCATTTTATCGCATATTCCGGATACTTTTTGTCTATTCCAAAACAGCCAAAATCATACAGAGTAGGTGTTTTGTAAATACCCTTTTTCAAATAATGAGGGTTATCGTATCCGATTCCCCATTCCTTGTTAAAGTAAGTGAACTCCTTGGGTTTATTCATGTGGATGGTCTGATCAGTTTGACCTCTTTTGTGGAGTTTTGTTTCAAGATCAAGTATTTTAGCGACAAACTCCTTGTGTTGAATTTCAAGAGCAGAGCATTGATAAATAATTTCTTCTTTCTCATTCTCACACTGATCTAGCTGTGACTGAAGTTCAGATATTTTGGCTCTTAAGTCCTTAGGTGCTATTGAAAGATTTTTGCATTTTTCTTTTAAACTAGCATTTTCGGACTTGTATTTCTTAGTTATTCGCTTTTGAACATCTAGCTTTTCAGATAGTGATCTAATCTCAAGCAGTTGTTCATCAGCGGTGGCCTTGTAGGAATCTATCCTTTCAGCAAGAGATTGCATTTGATTAATAAAATCCTGATGGATAGGTTCACATACGTGACTCAGCTTTGCCTTTTCTTCATCAGCAGGAGAGTGGTAGCCTATAAAAGCATCAGCACCTTCAGAGTCGCTTTAACTATCAGATCGACCCAACCAATAGTCATCTTCAACAAATAGAGCTTCTCCTGCTTCCTTTTGTTCAGCCAACGCGAGCTTCGCCTTGTAATAATGAGCATTCTTCACAACAGGCTTCCTACAATCTTTCACAAAGTGACCAGGCTTCCCACAGTTATAACAAGTTACAGGTTCGTCTTTCTTCTTGTGGTCATCTTTCTCTGTCTTCTCCTTCTTATCAGACTGGTCGGGCTCATCGGCTTTCTTCTTTCCTTCGTATTTGTCCTGATAATCATGGCGCTTGTTGGAGGAGGTGGAGTAGCGCTGATTATTGGACGTCGGCTTCTTGTAGAACTTCTGTTGTTGGAAGGACTTGGAGAGCAGGGCCATTGCTTTCTTAATGGCTGTTAATTCAGGATCAGAATCACTGTATTCCTTTTCCTCAGGTTCTGACTCATATTCGCTTGGCTTTTGGGCACGTTTGGAATGACGGCCAGAAGATTTGCCTCGTTTGGAAGACATAAGTGCTAGTGGATCAGCAGCTGGCTTGGATGTAATCTTCTTCTCGTTCAGAGTTTCCATTACTTCATCTTCATCCTGAAGAAGCATCTCATAGAGTTCGTGGATGCCAACTTTCTCCATCAAGTGGTTGTGATTGACGTGATATGCAAATACTTTTCATTCAGGCAAGAGGTTGTTGAGAAACTTGAGCGCGTTCTCCGTGTTAGAACGAGTGATTTGGTTCTTGTGAAGCTCATTGAGAAGGAGACAGAAGCGTTCATAGGTCTGAGAGAGGGATTCGCCGGTGCGCTGCTTAAACCCATCGAACATGGTTATGGAGCTGTTGATTTTCAGTTGATTCCCGACTTCGCTCCCGCGCATCATTTTCTCCACTTGATCCCACATGCCCTTAGCTGTCTTTTTGTAGCTGTCGATGGCAGTGTAGATCGTTTTGGGTAGAGCTTGAATAAGGTACCTTTTAGCATGCTTTTCTCCCTCAATCATGCCTCTTTCGTCTTCAGTCATATCGGAGAGCGTCCTTTTTTCGACACGAGCTTGACCTCCTGCTTCAGTAGCTGGTATAGTCTTCATGGGTTCAGGCCGTCTTCTAGAGCTCGCCAGATAAACTCGAAGTTATCCTTTGACTCAATGAAGATTAGAAATCTGTCCCGCCACTGGCTGTACTCACCTTGGTAGAGGCAAGGTGGTTTGGAATCGGTGCCGATAGCAAGAGCGTCGCACGAAGACATCTTCAGTTGCACTAGAGTGATCGTCAGACGATTTGTTCGATTCAAAGTGATAACCTAACACAAGGTACTAAGAGTGAAATCCTAACGCAGGTTCTAAGAGTGGATTATGCTAAATCAGGTAAGAAATCAACTAAGCAGAACTTACCGGATAGGAATCCGGATGAAAAATATATGATCTGGAGGTGTCCAGATCAGATTGTGAAAAGCAGGTAAATTTGCAAAGGTTACTGGATGAGCTTGAGTTACCGGGTAACAGAGGGTTACCGGGTGAAACAAGTTACCGGATGAATTACAAATGCGGAAAACTGAAACTTACCTGGTGGAAGAGCTTACCGGAAGAAAGAGCTTACCGGATGATGAGCTTACCGATAACAAAATTAAGAATTTACCAGGTGGAATGACTTACCGGATTAAGGGTTTACCGGATGTCTGGAAGTTACCGGATGACAAATCAAAAACACAAACTTACCGATAACAAAAATAAAGCCAAGCTTACCGGGTGAGGAAATTACCGGTTGAACAGCAATTACCGGGAACTTGTCCGGAAAGTGTAACTAGCCGGTAAGTGATTGCAATCCGGTAAGAGGATGTTACCCGGTAACTTTGAGTTACCCGGTAACAAGGGAAATATGATGACTTACCGAGTAACAAGATGATAGACCCGGTAACCACGGCTGTGGTATCTCGTAACTGCGGCTGTGGTTTCCAAAAACGCAGGAATTCGACTAGGGTTCTTCAAAAACATTCCTGAAAGGTTAGGAACTCGACCAAACACAATAATAACAATACCCACATCGATTTTGAAGCAAAAAAGCAAGTTTTTTATGGTAAAAATTGGATTTTTGCAAGAACAGAGACCAAAAACTTATAGAACTTGATTTTGCCAATAACACAATCAAACAGTCGAATTAAGATGTGTAAACTTGCAGATTTGCATATAATGATGATACTAATCAAGTAAGATATGCGAAATCAATCAATTTTAGCAAAATCAAGATATGAGATTTTTAATATCAAGAACACAGTCGACTTTTTGAATATAAATCTTACCAGAAATCAAGAATCACTTTGAACCGATTCGTCCGTTTGCTCTGATACCAATTTAGAGTTCCAGACCAGTGCAACATTCGATAGAAATCAATAGATGTAGAACAAGACACTATGATTTCCAATGGTCATCCAATTCACTTTCAATATGAGAGAGTTTACAATAAGCTTGTGAAAGTAAAAATGACAACTAGCTTGTTTTTCCAAGCTATTACACATTATATATGCTAGTCCCATGGCATGGAAGCCCATGGCCCGTTTACACAATAAAAGGCTCAAATTACACAAATAACAGTTTAGCCCTTGAACTTCTATTCAACTTAATTTGACCCTAACAAGAGTCCACAATTTATGGATATGAAGGTTGTTATAGATAAGTATTAATCAAGTAATTAATATTAAAAGCGGTACATAAAGCCTCATTAGTTGTTTTTAAGAGATTTTAAGTAATTAGCCTTAAATAGCGGTACATGAAGCTTTAGGGTTGTTTTTAAGAGTTTTTCATAAATACTTTATAATATAGTATAGATATGTTGAATGAAATTACATAAAAAAAGAGTAAATCAAGGATACCTTCAATATGGTATATTTCTAGGTGAGATAAGATTAAAATCAATGACGAGTGGGGAAAGATTCAACAAATATTCAGATGAAATGAGAATCTCGAGGGTTTAGCTGGATAAGAAAAGATGACAAAAAGGACTCCCTCTCTCTCACACAGACAACACTTATTGTGTGTGAAAATTGGGATTTCTAAGTTTTCTTCTTGAGGATTTGGGGCAATATATTTTGTATTTTACCCATATAACTTTAAATACAATATCAAATAATTAATTATTTAAATTATGGTAAAAAAAAGTAAGATGGTTTACTTGTCTACAACAATCACTACTAAAATTTTTAATCATACAACCTACAACCTACTATGTATAACAATGTATTTTTAGTATTTGTTTAAACTTATAATTTGTTTATGTAAATAATGTAGAGTTATTTGATAATTTGTTGCAAAATCTTTATAATTTGTCAATAAACCATATTTTATTTTTGTAATTATTTTGCAATTAAACCACACAAACCTATAAAAAATGAGAGGGAAGGACATGCTTAATGATTATATGAGTTTGGAAAATCGATGCTCTAAATTTTGTTTTTAAGATTTCTTGTCAATAAACTATATCTTGATTTTTTTTAATAATTGATTTGCCATTAAACCATATTTCCCTATAAAAAAAATCAAGAGGGATGAAAAATAAAATGAAACAACAAACATAATTGATGGTTGAGTTATTGGTCTCAAAATAGTGACTCACCCGCGCTGCATCGCACGGGTAGACAACTAGTATTATGATATGCATCGTGACAATACTTCTCAATCTTCGTTGTGCTTATAATCGTGTCAACGGTTTACCAAATTTTGTTGATCAGGGCCGGTCCTGAATGTGGAGTTTTTATAGAGATAGAGAAGCAGAACTATTCCATTTATCAGCACAAGTATATTCACCTGCACATACATGGTTTCGGGGTTAAGCACTAAAAATGCAACCGCAATAAAGTTTGTCAAAACAAATGTAGGTCACAATCCAACTTAACTACAACTTACTGAAATATAAACCCGAGTACTATCCTATAAACATGCACATAGGATTTTAGAAGAGGACAAACGCATGTACTAAGCCACAAAGAGCACAATAATATAAAGAGAGTATCAATAACATCGGTTGATATTCATAGATGGTTTGATTTGTAGTCTTTTGTGTTGACAGTCAAAATGTATGGATTTAAAGAGAGTATCCATAATAACATGAATAAAATTGAATTGGCACTCAAGTACTCACGTATCAACTGTGTACAAGACTATCGGTTTGAAACAAAAAATTCTTACCTTTTTTCACCATAAAAGAAATGGGAAAACAATACAAGATACATGAATATATAAAAATATGAAAATTATGTGTCTTTCTGATTATCACCATAAACAAAATTGTTTGTCTATGACTTTGCAGGCGACTTCCCTTTAGTTTGTTGTGATCCCAGAACAAGTAATCAATCCATGTATAGCAATAAGATGGCCACCAATATATTCAATGAAGATCAATCACAAAGTACAAAGATGAATTCTAGAGAGAAAGACTATGTGTGTGTACTTGTGTGAAATGGTGATTGATGACCTAATTAGAAATCTAGGCTAAGTACACATTATTAGTATGTAACATAAGCAATTACAATATTAGTCCCTCTACACAGTACAACTTAGAATATTAGGCACTAACATTCTCCCCCTTTGTACAATGTAGGGGAAAAGAGTTTAAGCGTCCACCGGAGCCACATACTTCTTCCGAATCCCGAAGATGATCTCAAACCTCCTCAGTGCATTCCTGTATTCCTTTCGGTGTGTTATAGCATCCAGTACTTGTTTTATCAGCTCCTTCTCCGTATCTTTCAGCTTTACCTCCCCGGTTGCATCCAGACGCAATCTACTTTCAAGGTGAACCTCAATAATCTTGAAAGTTCCGTCACTGAACTTGTTGGTTTCAAGAACTCTCATAAATCTCTTCTTTGAGTCTCTATCGAAGTAAACAACTCCAATTTCCGGTTTCTTCAATACAATGTAGGCTGGGACACCTTGAATATCTGAAAGACGCCGGTTCGGTGCTCCTAGGTTTAACGTGGCTTGGCGTGATTCCAGACCCATCTGAAAGTCTTTCAGATAAGAGAACTTCAGAAGGTTCCGCATGAATCTCTTTACACTTTGATACGCGGCAGACATTCAACATCCTTATCTGGAAGACAGGCTAGGGAATTGTAGAGGCTTAGGAGATCGTCTAGCTTTAAGCTTTTGAAATCTGCCTCGGAGAAGACACATTCAGTACCATTGGATCTTCTAACCGTAAACACTGGGTACCAGACTTTGAAGAGATTGTTTGACTCGACCTTCACCACTTTCACAATCACACTATCTGATTTTACGACATCTGATCCTAGGTTTTTGTTGCTCATTACATGTAAGAACTCGATCTTTTGAAGTGAAGGCCAATCTTCAACTCCGTATAGCTTCTCTAGGTCGATCCTTTGGACATCTTTAACAAACAGGTCTCTCCTTATACTTTCTTGAAAGGGAATCATAATCCGAATTCGTTCACCTGTAGCCACATACCTTGGCTCAGCGTCTATTACTTCCTGATAGATTTCCAATTCTACTTCGAGTATAGGATCCCTGATTCTGCCATCGGCTTGCACTTGAATAACTGGAGCATTTTCTTGTACCACTGGAGCCGGAGGCGCGGAAGTACTTGCACTTTGATCAATCGGTGTTTGTAGTTGAGTTGTATCATCTGGAGTTTCGTTGTCGGAATCGGAAGCAGCCATAATAACTCCGGTGATGTCGAATAAGTCTTCTATTTCCTCTTTGATCTGGACTGTTGTCTTCTCAGTTTCTTCCTCAGAATCAATGTCAATATAGTCAACAATCAAAGCATCCGCCATCCTTTCATCATCTGTTCTATTGTCAACAACCGAAGGCTTTTCAACCCCAGTTATGACATCAGCTAGAACGTCGGTATCATCCACTTGAACCATTCAGTGTCCGTTCCACCGGTTCCCGTTTCCCTTTCACTAGCTGGTTGACCTGATCCCCCAACATTTGCAGTAGCCGTAGCACTGGACTCAGCAACCCTTGCTCTCTTCTCCCCCTCATGTTGATCAGGATCATCCTGATCATCATGTCTTCGTTTCTGTGAGGTTTGAGCTTGTATCCCACACTTCTCTTCGACAGCCTTAAGCCTGTTAGTGATGGAGGTGAAACCGTTCATCATAGCATTCGTCATATCTTTCATAGACTCGGTTAGACGCTGGAAGTCGTTGTTCGAAGGTGGTTGGGTTGGGGTTTCTGTTTGAGGTGGGATATGTTGTCGGAGTAATCCAACAAGGTCAATTTCTTCAGCTGTACTAGAATCGCCTTTGGCTAAGAGTCGGGCTAACAACTTTGATTTGAGCTGGTCTTCAGGGATTTGGTGTAATGGAACTGGTGGTGGTTGTTGTGGGTCGGATTGTGTATTGGATGGTTGATTCTGAGGGGTTGACGACGATTCAGCAACTGCTTTGCCCTTGATGGCTCTGCTCACTTCACTTGCTAATTTGTCAACTGAACTCTGCATGGCCCGTCGGTGTTGCATATAGGCAGTTTCAATTGCGCCTAAAGCAGACGCCAATAATGGTAGCGTGATATAATATGGACGCGGTCCAAGCATTTGTATAACCCGTTGAGGAGGAAAATTGGGAAACATGTGTCTAACATCCGGACCACTTAGGTTACCGGTTAAAGTAGCGGTTGTAGCAACCGTACTGCCTGTGTTCATGGCTGGCATAGTGTTGACCATGACAGGACTTCCACCCAGTCCTCGTGGGGCACCATCAAATGGCGGTTGCACTTGGGGTATTCCGGTTGGAGCACGAAAGCTCACAACTTGTTGGGATGCCGACGCGCGTGACCTAGGAAAAGCTCCAAATGGCTCTAGACTCAACGTGCGTGGAATAAATGGCAGTGGCCGGGGCAGGAGCCTACCTGTTTCAATATCAGCAGAGACCGAGTGTGTCGCCGATAGCAGTTGTGCTTGATCCCCTGTGGAAAATGAAACGCCGGAAATTTGAGATGCCGACGAGTGGCTTAGAGGGGTTGTGCTTTGCATGGTTGGGTCCACCACGGCTTGTTCAATTCGCAACGGCGACGTACGCTCGTTGGTAGAAGATGTGGCTACCCGGCTTGGATCAGTTTGGGGAGAGTCAGTGGTTAAAACTTTATTTGACTCTATCTCTTTCTCTCCCATTTCTTTTCTCGCCACATCACTGTTCACATTAATATTTTCTACTATAGCTCCCTCATTCCACCTTATGTCACCAAATTCTCCGGAGGGTCCGACGTTCCAGGTGGAATCAGCATCGGAACCCTCATTATGTCGACTCCGACCAATGTGTCTTGGGATTAGATCCACATCAGGGTCATGGTCGGGATCGGAGTCAGAATCGTCATCAGCTCTTGGTTGGTCAGATACTTCATCGTCGGATGATGAAGCATCGGGGTTAAAATCAAAATCATCCTCAGATTCCATAGGAATGTCATCGACGATAGGAATATGAATAGCTCCGGTAAAAGATGCCAGACCATCAGTCCTCGCCACCCCACCCACTCTCTTTCTTAATGTTCTCCTCACCTCTCTCCGTTCAGGAACCCCAAGTTCCTGAACCTGTTCAACAAGTAAACCCTCACCGCCTAATGGGATAGCACCATGGGGAGGTCCGGCCGGTTCTGGCTGGACCACTAGCGCATTAGCTATTCTATACTGCCTAACTACCTCAGATTGCTGGTCGGCATAGGCAAGTATAGGCTCTGGAATCACGGCGATGTGGACGAAGTCATCATGTGTCGGCATGTTCAGATAATGCATGTATTGTATCGGACCTCGTACCGCATCTAGGCGTCTTGGGATTTCTCGGTTGCCCTCCATGATTTGATGGATAAGTATCTGGAAGAATCGTTGATATGGCACGAAGTTTCTTTTCTTTGTCGGGCGTGCATTGTCTTCGACCAGCTCTTGTAGCTCGTTCCAGAGTAGTATAGCATAGTCGATGTTACGGTTGAAGGCAAAGGCGTGAAACATTCGGAGAGTCGCAAGGTTGCATTTGTCAAGGCCAGTATGCTTTGATGTCATGCATCGGTTGAATATGGAGCATAGGGTGTACCAGACAGGTGGTAGGTGCTTCCTTAGGAATTTGGATGAGCCGGTAAGTACAGGGTTATTCGGATCTTGGTAGCCTAAGCTTTGGATATCTGTATATAGTTGGGCTTCGGGTACCATATCTTCAAAGTTTGGGTTAAATGGAAGGTCTAAGGCTAGACGGAGTCGTTTGAGTGTAATCCAAGCATCGAAATGATCGACTCGGGCAGTAAAATATGGACCCCGTCGGTGTGTAGGAGGATGGTATCGTAGTATGTGCCAAAACTGTTGTAAGTAAATGAGGGGCACAGTGACTACCTTCGTGAGCACTGTTCGGAGAGGATGGCCGCGGATGATCTCGATGATGATTTGATGGTCGAAGGCCACGTCGAGATCAAGGTTGTGGTTATTGTCGTGAAGGGCAAGATGGAGACATCTCGGTAGAAGCTCCTCATCTAGATCACGGGCGTTCACCGACGGATGTGACGACCGGTGTGATGGTATTACGGTGTTCTCGTCAGATGAATGGCCGTCATTATGAGCCATCTGAACAGTGATCAAGTTTAGAATAGTGCCAAAAACTGGTTTTCTTAAAAAAAATCAAATTTTTTTCTATGTATTGGAACTATCGCAACAGACTAAAATGTTGTCGCAACACGAGACCTTGTCGCAATGAAGGACTTGCGAGGAAAAGTTATCGCAACACACTAGTTGCGACAAGATGTTATCGCAACTAATGGGTTGCGATAGTTATGAATGAAAGTTGGTTGCGACAGTTGTGAATATGAAGAACATGTTGGTTGCGATAGTGATGAACTCATGAACACTTAAGGCTGCGACAGTTTTGAATATCGAATAAAACCTAAATGTTAAAGGCTCAGATTCGGATTTTCGCACTAAAGTGAGTCTAAACCTACACGATGACTTTCGCAAACAACACAGAACAAAACCCTATCAGTAATTCCATCTAAACAGATCCTATACATATCGATTTACACATGAATATGAAGGGTTTATCAAGTTCGAACTCTAAAAACCCTAAAACAAACTTTAAGCATAGATTCAATGGATGAAATCGATTGAGAAACAAGAATCCATACCTCGATAGTAAGACGAACACACTGAGATGATTTTGAACACAAACAGATACTTGGAGAATCCGAAAGCAGATAACAGTTCGAGAGAGAGAGTTGAGAGAGTTCAAAAATTTTGAAAGTTGAGACAATGACTCCCAACACTCGTATTTAAACGCTTGAGACAAGGTGATACGTGGCATGATACGATTGGTCCAAACGGTTTGACCCCACAGTGTCAGGTTATCGCAAGTAATAGGTTGCGATAACCCTCCTTGTTGTCGCAATTAACAGGTTGCGATAGTATATCAGACCTTATCGCAACAGATGGTTGCGATAAGTTACTGTTCATTGGGGCTTATCGCAATAGAGGGTTATGATAAGTTACTGTTCATCAGTGTATTTCAGTAACACTTGGACATTTTTCAGATAAAATTTGAAAGGATTTTATCACATTGGAAGATGTCCAACTTCCAATTGATTAAACACTCAAGGTTTTAAACACAGTTTTCACTCCCCCTTAAATGATGCATAGATTTGAAAATTTGTTTTCATCATTTAAGAGTTAGTGTTTAAAAACAAGCCATAACACTTACCTTGGCTTCTCGGAAGCAGCAGTCATAATGGATCTATACTTACATGATCTTGACAGTTATGCACACTCCCCCTAGATTTGTGCATATGATCTGTTCTATAACTCCCCCTGAAACCAAGAACGTACCTTTGTGTAGATACATGTATCATACCAAATCATAGATAAGACAATTAAAAGAAGAGAAAGAAAGAACAAGTTGAAGAAATACTTATATTACAACTAAGATATGAAAATTTAAATAACATGTATTGAGAATAGAATATGATGAAAATTTGAGTGTATCAATCTAGAGACAATGTCTAGATTGAGATACAAATATTTCCATCTATTATATGATCAATATATGGAAGTTAAACTTTAATATTCAGCATGCCGAGCTTGGATACTAGAAAATTGAAACGTTTTTCATCCAAGGCTTTGGTAAAGAGATCGGCAAGCTGATACTCAGTTGTAACAAAATACAATTCAACAGTTCCTTTCTCAACATGATCTTTTATGAAATGATACCTTATGTCAATGTGTTTGGTTTTGGTGTGCTGGACAGGATTAGCAGATATAGCAATAGCACTCTTACTGTCGCAGTAAATGGGGATCTTCTCATATTTGTACCCATAGTCCATGAGTTGGGTCTTCATCCAAAGGACTTGTGAACAACAACTCGTCGTGGCAACATATTCTGCTTCTGCGGTTGATGTTGAAACACAATTCTGCTTCTTTGACGACCAACTCACGAGCTTGTCCCCCAAAAACTGGACGTGCCCCGAGGTGCTCTTTCTATCCAGCATGCTTCCTCCGTGATCAGCATCTGAATATGAAGTGAGTTCGAAGCCCGGTTCCCTTGGGATACCACAGTCCAAGGTACGGAGTGCCTTCCAAGTACCGAAAGATTATTTTGACGGCGCCGAGGTGTGACTCTTTGGGTTTAGCCTGAAATCTAGCACAGAGACAAGTTGAAAACATTATATCTGGACGACTTGCGGTTATGTACATTAGAGACCCGATCATTCCTCTATAATTATTGACATCGACATCAATACCATCTGGATCTGGACCTATCTTAGATCCAGGAGCCATAGGCGTACCGATCGACGTACAGTTTTCCATTTTGAATTTCTTCAAGATGTCAAACACATACTTCGACTGGTTGATGAAGATACCCGTAGAGAATTGCTTTACTTGTAATCCGAGAAAAAAATTAATCTCCCCTATCATACTCATTTGAAACTGAGTCATCATAATGCCCGAAAACCAAGTACAAAGTCCAGGGTTAGTCGAACCAAAAATAATATCATCAACATAAATCTGACCTAAAAGAATATCACCTTCCTCGCGTAGAGTAAACAGAGTTGTGTCGACTTTACCTTTCACAAAGCCAGCTTTTAGTAGAAAGGTTGATAAGACTTCATACCAGACACGGGGGGTTTTCTTGAGACCGTAGAGGGCTTTGTCTAGAATGTATACGTGATTTGGATAGTCTTTATCCACAAAGCCTTCCGGTTGAGACACATACACTTCCTCTTTAAGGACACCGTTCAAGAAAGCGGTCTTCACGTCCATTTGATAAACGGTGAAAGAAACATCTGAATTGTCTCAAGACGAGCAACCGGCGCGTATATCTCATCATAATCTATCCCCTCCTGTTGCCTATACCCTTTCACTACCAATCTAGCCTTGTTTCGCACAATTATTCCATCTTCGTCTTTATTGTTCTTTAGGACCCACTTGGTACCGATAACTGTCTTACCTTTGGGTCGCGAAACTAGTCTCCACACCTTCAAAGCTTCAAACTGATTCAGCTCTTCTTGCATCGCAACCAATCAGTCAGGGTCTTCTAAGGCTTGTTGAACTGTTGAGGGCTCAACTTGACTTAAGAAGAGTGCATATAAAACTTCGTTCGCGGATGGAGATGCAAATCTTGTCTTCACTGATTCAGATACATCACCAATCACCTGATCAATTGGGTGACTGCGTGTCCACTTTGTGGAGTGTGGATGGAGAGATATAGTATCTTCATTGGGGTCTACAAGGGTAGGATCCTTATCGAAGTTTAACTTGATCGTCAGCGTCGGTTCCGGTTGTGAGGTGGGTTGCTTGTCAGAATTGACAATCGGCACTGCCTCGGGAACTGATTCAGTAGATTGTTCAGGAATGTTGCTATTACCCTGATTATTGACATTCGAAGATGTTCCAATGAAGAAGCACCACTTGTAGATGCATGTTGTCGTGCTTGTGCATATTGCATCGTTGGGTTCCTTGGATAAGTTGAAGGAGTAGTTGCACCAGTATTTGATGAAGTCAGTACCGGCGAAGGGCCTGACACAGTAGCTTGCACTGGTGGTGTTTCAACTTGTATCCTGTTAATGACAGATGCAGAACATTTATCATTACCAAAATAGTCATCATAAAAATGTTCAAACAAAACATCAAGTTCATTAGGAGTAGAGTTAGAAGTGGAAGCTTGATCCTTGTTTGAAGATCTAGTCATCATAGGACGGATTTGTCCAGATGCTAGAATTCCGGAGATCGCAGGTTCTGTACTGTGTTGCACAGAAGCCATGTCTTCAGATTCGTCGAACATGACATTTATGCTTTCCATCACAGTTATGGATGACTTGAGGTAGACTCTGTATGCTTTAGATGTAAGCGAGTATCCGATAAAGAAGCCCTCAATACCCTTAGGACTGAATTTGTTCAGGTTGTCCTTATCGTTCAGCACAATACACCTACAACCAAAAACACGAAAGTAGTGTATTACAGGTTTTCTATTGTTAATCAATTCATATGGAGTTTTGCCAAACCGTCGATGTATGATTGAACGGTTTTGTGTATAGCACGCCGTTGCAACAGCTTCAGTCCACAGAAACAGAGGTAAATCAGCATAAGACAGCATCGTTCTGACCGCTTCAACGAGTGTACGGTTTTGTCTTTCAACTACACCGTTCTGCTAAGGTGTTCTGGCCGCAGAATATTGATGAGTAATTCCTAATGACTTAAAGAAGTCATCAAGAGTTTTGTTTTTAAACTCTGTCCCGTTATCTGATCTGACAGTCTGAACTGTTTGTTGACGATTTACTTGAAGCTGTTTGATTAACGAGATGATCAAGTCAGGTGTTTCATCTTTTGAGCATAGAAACTTGACCCATGTGTATCTCGAATAATCATCGACAATGACTAACACGTAACGTTTGTAACTAATACTCTAAGTCTTCATCGGACCACATAGATCCATATGAAGGATTTCTAAAGCTTTGCTTGTGCTGGGATCGGGTTTCGGTGGATGAGGAGCATGCTTCATCTTCCCCTTCTCACAAGCGGTACATAAATTGTCTTTCTCAAACTTCAGAACTGGTAGACCTATGACTAAATCACCCAACGTCAACTTTTGAATATAACGGAAGTTGAGGTGAGATAGTCGTCTTGCCATAACCAACTTTTCTCCAAAGACGCTTTCGACATAAGACATACGTCATTCTTAGGCTTGAGTGTTGATAGGTCAATAGTGTACAAATTGGACTTCCTAGAACCAACAAGAAGCTCATCTCCTCCGTCTGTAAGAACTGCACAACGGGTCTTCTTGAAATGGACTTCTAGGTCTTTATCACAAAATTGACCTATACTAAACAAATTATGTCCTAAGCCCTCGACGTAATTGACTTTTGTAATCCTCACATTATCTTTGACAATATCTTCGTAACCCAAAATTGGAGAATATTGATCGTTGCCAAACTTAACTCTACCACAGTCCTTTTCAATAAAACCTTTCTTCCAGTCATGTGCTTTGAGCAGCCTGAATCTAAGTACCAGACATGGCTGCAAAATGGAAATTAAACGGTTTTAGGTACCCATTGCCAATTGGGTCCTTTCTGATTAGTATGTTTGGACTTGGCATGTTGTTTTCTATAACTGGTTTTAAAATAATCATTTGAATAAAACCAACGATTATAGTCAGATTTGCAGATAAAAGCATCCACACCACAAGAAGCACAACAAATTTGATCACGTGCCAAATTAATCAGTTGTCGCATTGAATAAACCTTGTAAGGAACTACAAGTTTTCGTCTATTGCCAACATCGTAATTATTAACATTTGAAACAAAATTGTCTTTCTTGGAATTTAAAACATTTAAAGTAACGTGGGATGATTTGATCTGGACCACATCCTGTGTGGACTCCTTTATTCTCCACTCAAGGCGCGTGTTGTTTCTCAAATTACGATCTGAAACACCAGACAAATAGGAGTCGTAAGCTTTTGAATTCTGAGCTTGAAAAGAATTAACATGCTTCTTTCTTTTTGTTTTTGTTTTCTTTTTCTGTAATGATTGTTTTGTTTTAGATTTAGATTTAGATTAACAGAAATTTTCTCAACTAAGTTTGAAGATTCCCCTTTCAAGATAATCTTTTAACGTTCCTCTTCTTTTATTAGAAAGTCAGTATGATCTGGAAGTTTGGCACTAAAATCAAATTGAACAGGCACTTCACATACAGCTTTACCTTTGCCCTCACAAACCTTCTCACTATCAAGATCAGACTCAGTATCATCGGATGTGTTAAAGATACCATAAGACTTAGAAAAAAGAAATTTATTATATTCTTTTCGAAAAGATTTATCTTCTTCCGTAGGAAAATATATCTTAGGATTAGTATTAACAGATTGACTTTCCAAATCACAAGGTTCAAAATCATCTTGGTCATCAACTGTCCAACCTCGCAAGATAGTATTTCCCATAAAAGCTTTGCATGAGGAAACATCTGAATCTGAAGAATGCTTTTCTTTTGTAACTTTTTCTTCAGATATTTCCTCAAGTTTTGTTTTCATTTCTTTTAAACTTTCTGAAAACACTGTGATCATAACTTTCTTTTCGATCTCGAAAGCAAGCTTCTCGTCATTTCTGACTTCTTCAATAGTACTTTTGATCTTGCTTTCGAGGTCCATGAGTTTTTGTTCAAGAACCATTGGTGGAAAATACCTTTTACCTTCAAAAATTAGTTTTTCAGTATTATCCTTTTGAGTATTTTACGTTTCCTCCGGTTCTTTAACAATATAACTCTCAAAGTAATAATTTGGTAAGGTTGTTTCATTATTTAATGCCTTTGCATTATCTGGACCATACCAAAAAGGAAGTTGCATTTTAACAGTGGTTTTTCTTTTTATTTCTTCCTCAGCCTCATAGTCTTCACCATCCATTTTAAGCCATTTAATCTGATAGTTAGGATGTATTGCAAGTTCAATCCATTCAAATTTATAAAGAGTGGGAGATTTTATTAAGGCATTCCCCAGGTATTGTGGATTGTCATACCCGATTCCCCACTTTGAATGGAAATATTTGAACTTACTTGGCTTATGCATGTGAATTGTTTGTTCAGTTTGACCTGCTTTGTACAGTTTATTTTCCAGATCTTTGACATTTTCACACAACTCATCATTCCTATCTTTATAAGCATGTAAAAGATTTTCAAACTCACAATTCTTGGTTTCCGAACTCATTAATTTATCTAACAGTTCAGTTATTTTATCTTGAAAATACGCATGACCAATATCGAACTCAGTCTTTTTCTTTTCTAATTCTTTAACTTGACTATCTTGTTCAATTAGTCTTTCCTTTTGAGTGGAAATTATTTCATCTGCTATGTTCTGGTCAGTTGTTAGTTCTTCTAACCTCTTTGTTAAATACGCTTGTTGAATAAAGAATTGATTACAGAGATCGGGATGTACCTCATTTGAAGTAGACTCTGACCCTTCATCATCGGTGTTTTTGGTCATGAAGCACATCTTGTTCTGAGGTGCTGTCTTATCATCTGCTTCATCATCCGTCTGATCAAGCCAGTATTCTTCTTCGACCAACAGCGTTATTCCCGATTCTTTCTGTTCAGCAAGCATCAACTTATTCTTGTAATAACTGGAATCCCTCACTTTCGGCTTCCAACATCCTTTTGAGAAATGACCAGTCTTCCCACAATTGTAGCACTTCGGTGCTTCATCCTTCTTTTCAAATACCTTCTTCTCTTCTGGCCTCTTATACTCTTCTTCCTTATACTCAGCCTTCTTGTCATCAAACCTCTTGCTCGATTCAACATGTGCTTTATGCTCGAAGTTCTTAGAGCCAAACGCATACCTTTGACTGTTAGAACTGGGGCTTTTCCCAAAGTGTCTTTGAAAATATCTGGTAAGGAGTATCAAAGAATTCTTCATACTTTCAACATCATCTATCCCATCTGCTTCATTCTTTTCCTCATCAGACTGATTACCCACATTCTTTGAGTATTTCCTGCTAGACATTAAAGCAAGTGGATCTAACTTTTCTTCCTTAACCTCTCTTTTCTCTTCCTTCTTCTCTTTCTTCTTTTTCTTAGCTCTCTGTGCATCAGCATCATCTTCATCCTACTTCAACGTTTCGTACATCTGTTGTAGAGGCAACTCATCTAACCTAGCATTCTGTTTCATTCGATGAGCATACTTCTTCCATTCGGGTTGAAGAACACTCAGGAATTTCACATTGTGCTCGATGATAGATTTGTTTATATTGTACCTATTCAGCTCATTCAAAATAGTAGTGAATCGGTCATAAGCAGAATCAAGTGCCTCTCCTTCCTTCTGTTTAAAGTTTCATACACATTGATGGCGTTGGAGATTCTCATCTGATTCTCTATTTCCGATCCTTGATACAGCTTTGTCAGTTCATCAAACATGGCCTTCCCTGAATAATTTTTGCTATCCACCTTTCGATAAATATCGTTGGTTAAGGCTTGAATAACTAGGGACTTTGCCATTTTGTCTCCATATGCTTTGCACTTTTGTTCAGGAGTATAATGTAATGGTAGAACCTCAACCCAGTCTGGAATTGGGTCACCATCAGTAATAATTCCTCTTCTCTGTTGTTTCCCCATAGGACCATTCTTAAGAGAATTAGAAATATATTCCCCGTTCTCTTGTCGCTCAACATAATCTATAAATCTGTCTTTCCAAATCTTAAACTCCTTGGGAAAAAGAACAGGTGGTTTGTCCTTCGACCCAATAGTTATGATGTCTCTCGCTGTCATAATGACTCCATGACTTTGCAGGTGACTTCCCTTTATTAAACTCAACAACAAAATCCATATGAGTTTGAATTTTTCACAGGGCAGAGTGAAATAAATCTATAAGCAATTTAAAACATAATATAAATCATTGATTCACTACTTCTTGAGAAAGATCAGGAGTATATCAAAATTTTGCTAAAAGCTGAAAAAGTTGTCCTATATTTTATGAGCAACATATGCATTCAATGGATAAAATCAAATAGCATCTTAAAGTTTTTTAAACCATCATAAGAATTACTAATTCACTATTTCTTTATGTTTGTTGTTGTTCGTCTTATGTTCACAAAATTTGCTACAAAATTTGCTACAATAACAAACAAAATAAAGCATCTTTTATCTCTATGTCACATAAACATTCAAAGGGCAAAGTAAAATATAATCTTGAAGTAGTTTAAGCATCACAAAAATCAACAATTACAAAAACGTCTTCTAGTGTTTACAGAGATAGCTAAAACATCATATATATATATATATATATCTAAGCAACATACACATTTAGTGAGTAAAATAAAATATGATCCTAAATTGATTTAGAGCATCATTGAATGTAGCAGTTCACTGCTTTAAGAGACTCACATGTTTGTTGTATTTCCATATAGATTGCTATATACCATATGAAACATTGTAGGACCTGAGGTTTCCATCCCATCTCATGAGGGGAGCAGAAAGTAGCTTCATTTACAGCTTGATTGTATTGTTGACGAAGGTATCCACCAAATAAGAGCAAAAAATCGATTTTAGGTCAAGTAATTTAAACAGAAAAGAAGAGGCGTCTTACCAAGATTCGGCAAAGGCCAGGAGCGAGGAGGACGATGGTGATGAACGGTGGACTGGTGGACGACGATGAGGCGTCGAGGAAGATGGTGGTGGATGGTCTTGGTCGTCGTTCTACAACGGTGTGTGAGACGGCAAGTGTGTGAGACGACTTTAAGGAGAGAATGAGAGGATTTAGGGGAGTTGTGAATTTAGGCCATCGGATCTTATTTCGGAGGGAAGGTATTAGAAGGAACCAAATTTTAAGGAGGAATTAAGAACTAATGGAGTTTTATAATTTTTTAAAATTATTATGTACAATATATTATAAAATATTTATGTTTTATTTTTTTAAAGCTCTTAAAAATATAATGTTAAATTATTATGTAGAAATTACTTATACATAAACTATTTGTCTTTAAAAAGTTTGAAACGTTTTAAATTTTACATTATTTTTTCAATTTTTTTACTATATACTTGTTTTATTCCTTTTTTAAATAGAAAATGTAATGGTTTAAGTTGAACTTAGTGAAACTGTATTGATATGTTTTTTAAGATAAAATAATAACCAACCCATCTGTAGCTTTCTCAAAACAGTAAAATAAAATCGAGAAAGACAATCAACAGAACAAAGAACCGATTAAAGTCTAATAGATCCAATAAAGCCCAATGAAACCTTTTGTTGGTCCCGATAAGGGTTCAACAAATGTTTAGTTGTAGAAGGGGGATGAATACAAACACACAGTTTTTAAGTTTTTAAATTCGTTTAATGATTATTGAGAAAATCAAAAACACAATTTACAGTTTGTTGCGAAAATAAATAAAGTAAACTTAATCTAAACAAACTAAGATAATCTTGCACTTAGAAAACAGAAAGAGAAGATCTTTGCATGTAGAAGAGAGATGCAAAGCTTTTTAGAAGATATAAGATATGGGGATTTTGAAAAATGAGGGCGTTCTCTTCTATTTATACCATATGCAATTAATGCATGTTAGAGGGTACAATCCACATGTCTATATGATATTGGCTTCATGATTTTAACTTTATCCTTATCAGAAGATTTGGTGGAGGATAAAGTCAAAAGTGAACCAACACTGGGATCTGATC
Organism: Saussurea involucrata; assembly: GCA_033807775.1. Taxonomy (NCBI): domain Eukaryota; kingdom Viridiplantae; phylum Streptophyta; class Magnoliopsida; order Asterales; family Asteraceae; genus Saussurea; species Saussurea involucrata. The sequence goes on from CM066315.1 coordinate 113,153,668, forward strand.
ATAGCTTTGCATGCTTTTGGGCGAATTTATGAATATTGGTAGCAGAGAGTTGGTGTACAATTATGGACAAAAGCAAACTTGCTTTTGTACCTTCGTATAGATTGTGCAGAGAATAAGACAAACAAATCTTGAACATCAAGCTTCATGATCAGTTATAGCTAATGACGATTTCTCAGTGATCATTGATAGTGGTTTGAGCTATCGCTGAAGCTTGATCTTCATTTGTCACTCATTTTTGACTTGTCTTGGTTTTACTGAATAACGTTTCAAATCATGAGTAGACTTGTTTCTTTTTATCAGTTTGATCTTCGACTTTAGCTAAGAGATTCTTTCAGCATGAGGCTTGTCTTCAGGTATTACAGTTAACTGTTTACAAAGGAAGCACTTAGCGATCACTGAACAGACTCAGTCTGATCGCTGATGATGAGACTATTAGTGTATACAACAATTGATGTAATTTACACTAAGTATAAGGATCATCATCAAATCACTTAGAGAGGTTGGATCAACAATCTCCTCCTATTTAATGATGACAAATCAACATAAGAAAATTGCTAAGTATTTAAAACATAAGGATAAAAAGGACTCATAACGTACATGTCCCATTTACTGTTTTAGGGATCTTTTTCAATACTGATGGAGTAAAGTACTCACTAAACAGATAGTCAGGTACTGGCTTGCCTTCTCTCTTTTGTCTTTTCAGCTCTTTGAAGATGATCGTCTTTATCACTAATCCAAATCTTGTAAGATCACACAAATAGAGAAGGTGTATTAAGTAAGGAACTAGGCAAATATGAAGTTCAGAAACTCGCTGATATTTGGTTGCGCCTTCATGATCCAAGAATACAATTCCGTAGGGTTAAGAGACCACATCACCAGGAATGAAGGTAGCATGTCCTAGTAATGTCAGGTTGAGTGCTGAAAAATCTGGTGGGGGGGGGGGGCAAGGACTGCTTCTCTTGAGAATTTGATACCTGTTTCATTTTGATGAGAATGTCCTTCTTCAAATGCTGGAAAAGACTTTCTTCTACGCTTTGGCTTTGGAGGTAGTGGTGGTGGGATTTCAACTATCTGAGATATTCTATCGAACAAATTGTTTAGACGAATTTCCACATATTCTTTGAACTTATAAATGGCATCTCTGATCTCCAACCATTCATAGAATCCATAATCACTAAAGTCAACCCTGAAGATGTCAGATTCACCACCACACCAGTCTTCGTATTTCTGCCAAGAATTGTTACTTGAGTTATCTTGCGAGAATTGCGACGTTTCTCAACTTTATCATTGCACCACTTCTAATAATGATCTTGTTGGGCTTGTACCTATTTGTTTTCTTGCTCATGTTTCTTTAGTAGATGGGCTTAAACACTGATTGGATTTTTTTTCTTTGATGTTTGCTTCAGAGAGAGTCTGGTGAGCGAGACTTATTGCCATTTTTACACTCTTCTTGTGGGCTTCTAAGGATTGCTCAACTCTAATGGATTCCTCTCTTTCAGCATCTGTTGGGAATCCATGTTCAGCATTTGTAGTAGTGACCGAGACTGGATCTTTATTCTTGACCTGTCTAGCTGAGAGATTAAGGAAACCATCCTCTTAGACTCTTGAATCTCAAATTTAGAGATGAGAACTGAAGGTATTCGAGGGTGATTAAGGTTGTCTTTTTCTTCTTCTATTTGGTCGGTGTTCCATCGGTAATTCAAAGGTGTTCCATCGCTAATTACCGACGACTGGTATCCATCCGTAATTTTCGTCGAAAATAATGAATTTTCTGGTAGTGCCATGTTTCCTCTTGTTTATAGGGTTATTTCTCAATGATCATTGATGGTGCTTTCAGCTATCGCTAAAGCTTGATCTTGATTTGTCATGGTTTCATTTAATACCGCTTCAAATCATGAGTAGACTTGTCTCTTTTTATCAGGTTGATCTTTGACTTCAGCTGAGAGATTCTTTTAGTGTGAGGCTTGTCTTCAGGTATGATAACTAACTGTTTACAAAGGAAGCACTCAGTCATCACTAAACAGAATCAGTCTGATCGGTGATGCTGAGACTATTAGAGTATACAACAGTTGATGTAATTTACACTAAGTATAAGGATCATCATCAAATCACTGAGAGAGTTTGGATCAACACCCTTTAAAGGCCAATAGAACATATTAAAGCCTAGTATAATTGATTAAAGCCCAATAGATCCATTAAAGCCCAATGAAACCCTTTAAACCCTTCTGCTGGCTTTAATGAATTGTATTGGGTCTTCATGGGTATTGATTGATACTTTATAAAACTTGATTGGCCTTTATTGGGCCTACACGGGCTATAGTTGCTCTAATAGGTCGTATTAGACTCGATAGTTGTTGTTGAGCTTTATTGAGCCTTCAGGAGCTTCATTAGCTATTAGTGAACTATATTGGACCTTGATCAACTTTGATGACTATTAATGAATCGTAATGACGAATCATATTTGACTCAGTGGTTGCCAACGGACTGTATGGGCCTTTATGGGCTAGAGTGACTCTTAATGATTGATCGGGTCTTGATGGATTCCAATTACTCTTATTGAACTATAATAGTCTTTGACGAATCATATTTGACATAGTGGTTGTTAATAGACTGTATGGCCTTTATGGGCTTGAGTGACTCTTAATGATTGATTGGGCTTTGATGGATTTCAAGTACTCTTAATGAACTATAATCGTCTTTGACGAGTCATATTGGACTCAATGGCTGTTAATTAATCTTATTGGGCTTTTATGGGCTTGAGTGACTCTCAATAAACTTGATCGAGCTTTGATTGATTCCAATTACTCTTAATAAACTATAATGGTCCTTGACAAATCATATAACTCATTGTTTGTTAATGAACCTTATTGGGCATTTGTGGGTTTGAACGACTCTTGATCGGGCCTTGATGGACATACACGGCTTTCATCGGCTATTAATGAACTGTCGTGTGTGGTAACAAACTAAACGACGGTAATCAAATGAGAATCATAAAAGGTTGTTATAAACTCGTTATAACTGAAACTATACACGTGCATCTTTTAACATATGTTTGTGTTTACATCGTGAAAAATTATATTTTAAGATATATTTAAAAATATATTTAATATACTTCTTCAATTTTTGAGTTATGATAAATAAAAATAAAATTTCGTCGGTAATTAACAACTGATTATCGACGGGTTATTTAATAACTATTTAAACTTATTTAAATATTAAGTTTTGAAAGTTGATCATTAAAGGAAATAATATAATAACTATTACAAATACAAAATGAATCCAAAGGAAAAGTTGGCCAAAATATAATAATAAATTCAAGTTTGATAAGTAAACATCACAACATTAATGGTCGAACAATCCTTCTAATAGTATAATAATTAATAAGGCTTTAATTTTATGACATTAAAAGTTTCAAGTCCTCTAATAAAAAGTTACGCACACTGTTTTAAAAAACTCGCCTCACAATCGTCATGGTGTGCCATTGGCACCAAGTCTTGTGTTTCACGTCATGTTAAGCATGTGGCATGTCATGGCCTAACGCACATTTTTCATAATATGATATTTGATTTTTCTTTACGTTTTTGATGTCTTATTTGTAAGTTTTTACCATATAACCTAATTTAACGTGCTTACTACTTTTAGCTCATTGAGTAACACTACAAAACATTAGAAATTTGACGCCATAAGTCGCTCCTTGAAAACGTCATGGCTTCGCCGTGGCTCAAGGCTTGGCCTCGCCGCCACGCCTCACGCCATTTAGAACCACTTACGCTTATAATTTAAAGATGTTAAAATAAGTTTATATAGTAAAGTTTAGTAATTTAACACTAGCTATATCCAAAACAATATATTGTTAAATTAAAAGGTATAACATGTATATAGCCTTTTTATAACTTTTTTCTTGAAGTATCATACGAAATGTTCTAAAAACCAAGTTTTCTTATAGTGTAATATGTTATTGAATTAAAACAACTCTAATTACTATATATGAATCAAGTTTTCTTAATGAATCCCCCTTCAACGATCCTACCTTCTTCGATCATATCCCAAATTCATCGTCAAGAACTTGTCTAATCCCGAATTAATTTGTTTATTATATGTGATCATTCCGTCAAGAACTTGTTTAAACAAGGAATAATTTGTTTATTATATCCCCAATTTATGGTCAAGAACTTATAATTTTAAATTAGTTTGTTTATGATATATGTTAGTTAACATCCCGAATTCACTGTCAAGAACTTTGTTTAATCTCAATTTAATTTCTTTGTTATATATTTTCAAGAAGGTGTTTAATCTCGAAGAAATTTGCTTATTATATATACATTAACAAGCTTAACATAGTATAAACCAACTATCAATATGCTAAGCAACTAGCAATTTAACCAATCGATTTCTTTAAAATCCATTTATTTGTGCAAAAAGATTGATCATCTTCTTTTCGATACTTAAAACTTCCCTCATCATGTTTCAAAATCCATCATCAACCACGGTTCTTCTACTCATCATCCTCATCATGTTTATCTTCTTGATCATGCATTATATCAAGAAAACTTCAATCAAGCGACAACAACTACCACCTGGTCCAACCCCTTTGCCGTTCTTTGGCTGCACCATCCAAATGCTTCTAAATCGGCCAACTTTCCGGTGGATCGACAAGCTCATGGACCAGTTCAACACCCCAATTATTTGCGTTCGGCTAGGACCATCGACCCATGTCATAGTAGTCACGTCCCCACCCATAGCATGTGAGTTCCTGAAAAAACAAGATGCGGTTTTTGCTTCTAGACCTGAAATCTTGTCAGCTTATTTGGCAAGTGATGGCTATCGTGCAGCCATCCTGTCTCTTTTGGGGAACCAATGGAGGAAGATGAGAAGAATTCTGAACCACCAGATCGTCTCATCGCCAGTACACAAATGGCTCCAACTTAAACGAGATGAAGAAGCCAATCACTTGCTGATGTACATATGCAATCAAATAAAGAAACAAGACATGGTAACTGAAGGTGGATTAGTGAATATTCGGATCACGAGCCAACACTTCTGTGGAAACTTAATCAGGAAGATGGTTTTCGGGAAAAGATTCTTTGGGGAAGGATTAGAAGATGGAGGGCCCGGTGAAGAAGAAAGACAACATGTTGCGGCACTTTTCACCATCCTCAGACATCTTTATGCATTTTGCATCACTGATTATTTCCCATGGTTGAGATTGAAGACTGATTTTGATGGACATGAAGAGATTGTAAGGACTGCCGTTGAAACTGTTCGAAAGTATCAGGATCCGTTAGTCGATGAACGGATTCAAATGTGGAACAACGGAGTTCGAACTGAAAAAGATGATCTACTGGATGTTCTTATCATTCATGAAAACCCTAAGCTTACACCAGAGGAGATCAAAGCCCAGATTGTTGTAAGACCAACATTCTCTCACTATTTTATTGTACACATGCATGCATGCAACTTTAATTTGGCTCTATATATATATATATATATATATAATGTTTTCGTTCCTACGAAATACTAAATACGTCACATCCCTATATACAATAAAATTGTTAGACGCATTTATGCAATCTATCATGTTTTATGGATGAAATTAGACAATCTAACAAGACATAACAAAAAAATAAATTGTGAGGATAGCTGTTTTATATAATGTTTTTAAAAGGTATCATATTATTCTTCCCTAGTTATGACACTTTAATTTTCAAAACTTATTTACTTTGTATCCTATTAATTAGGTTGCCAATTTTCATAGATAAAACTTGTTAGGACATCTAACTTCCTAGTAACTTCTTGTAATACTTTTAAACACCAAGTTTTGGTCCTATAAATCATCAATGCGTCCTAAAGACCCATTTTGTCATAGTAGTGCATGGTTGAAAAGTTAATTACATTTCTACCTGGTTATTACCATATAACGTTTCTAATATTGTGTCTTGCCTACTGTAGGAACTAATGCTTGCCGCAATTGATAATCCCTCCAACGCAATAGAATGGGCGATGGCAGAGATGATGAATGAACCTACAATCCTGAAAAGAGCGGTCGAGGAGCTGGACAATGTCGTAGGATGCAACCGGCTAGTTGAAGAACAAGACCTGCCACAACTCAATTACATAAAAGCATGCGTGAAGGAGGCCTTTAGGCTGCACCCTTTTGCAGCCTTCAATGCACCCCATCTTTCAGTGATGGACACTACTGTTGCTGGTTACTCTATACCCAAGGGTAGTCACGTGTTGCTTAGTCGACGTGGGTTGGGAAGGAACCCAAATGTTTGGACAGATCCATTGCGGTTCGAGCCAGATCGACATCTGAGTGTGGAAGGAAAGCAAGTGGTTCTTTCTGATGATGATCTGAGGATGCTTTCGTTTAGCAGTGGGAAACGTGGTTGTCCTGGAGTCGTGTTGGGTTCGACCATCACTACAATGTTGTTGGCTAGAATGGTTCAAGGTTTCACCTGGGAAGTGCCACATAATGATTTGGGAATTAATCTTGCTGAAAATCATGATGATCTTTGCTTGGCTAAGCCACTTGCAGCCATTGCTAAGACACGACTCCCTCCACATCTCTACCCTCGAATTTGAAGAAAACAAATATGGGATTTGGTAGTTTTACATTTTTATTTTATAAGACGATCTGTGGTGTTTATTGTTTGGAGAAGAAACTAAATAAAGTAATGTTTTTAAAATGCAATTTAAAGTACAACTTTTGGTGGTCAAAATCCCTAAATCGTGAAGTTAAAAGCTATAAAGATGGCATTAGTTGTGATGGGGATTTGTTTCAAAAAGATGTTACAAAAAAAGTCTTTGGGATCTAGGAAAAGAGTTTATTTAGTTTGGCGTAAAATAAACATGTGAACCACTTCTGTTATATTAGTTTGTTGGAACTAATGATATAAATCAGAATTGTATTTTAGTATTTAAGAAAATTAAGTGTATTTAAATTACACATTAGTTAATATAGGTAGTTATGGGCAGTTGAGGGCTGAAACATCACACCCTTTGATGGTGTCGTTTCATGCTCTATAAATATGTATGTTTATGTACTTTGTAAATCATCATCTTATCCAGTTAATAAAACATTGTTTGCTGTTAGTTTTTGTCTTTCAAATATACACACACTTTGTTCTTTTCTTGTACTATTCAATGGCAACTTGCAGTACCAATTCTTGTGTGAAGTCTGTTAAAAATCGAACATGGTATCAGAGCCCAAGGGCTGATGGATCGCTGGGAGAAAATGAAGGAATCGATCAAGGAAATGATCGATTAACAGCAAACACAAGAAACAATCAAACTGCAAGGTTTGATCGGAGAAACCGACAAATCAATCGAAAGGGACGAGTGACCAAACGAAGCCTATATAGGAGAAAATTTCAAAATTTTAAGAGAAGTGTAGATTTGGCAAGGTTGCTTCAGGGTTGGAATCTCGGTGAAGAAATCGGCACGAAGAGAAATAGAAAATCGACATGTTACCGTTGTCATGACAAGGGACATTTCGCATGGGAGTGCCCCTTGAAACTGGCAAGATCATTCGATTCCCACACTAGGCCGGAAAGAGTCTCGAACATACAACCCTTCACCCAAACTTACATCGATCGAATAATTATAAACGGTGATTATCTTGTTGATGGATCGGATCAAGGAACATGGGATTCAATTTGGTACGTTAATTCAACGATATCGAAGCACATGACTCCCAATTATAATCTGTTCACAAATTTCAAAGGCTGTTTGTAACACCCTCAAATTTGGAAAGAGCAACTAATTTAAAATTTTCGATATTACATCCGAAACAATAGGTAAAATACCTCCAATTACAAACAATGGTTATCTCCAAGTAATACATACTACACAAGTCTCATTACCAAGACTAAACCCACTTCGGACATCACCTAATCCAAATACAAGTGCTACTTCCCAAGGGTAAATGCGGAAAACATAACTTAAGCTATTCACCTCTCGTGCACATTACTAGCACTCGCCACTTCACAATGTAGCTAGAGCTACCCCAACCTGAGCCTGTTGCACATGCCGACAAATAAAAAGGGTTAGGCTTACGCCTAGTGAGTTCAAGCATTTTATCATGACTATATAAAATCATAAATCGGAAGTTAGTAGTTATAGTCATGATTTAAATAAATCTTTAAATGAAAGCTTGCGACAAAGATGATCATTTCCAAAAAGATTTCTCAAACGGCATAAACGACTCATTTTTCTAACCCACTCAAAATCCATGGAAAACCATTCCTGAAAAGTGTAAAGCATTTTCCAATATGAGTTACAAATCCTAATTCACCCAATTACGTGAATAATTCTAGTTTAGGCAAAACTTTCAAATACGGTTGACAAATCATACTCAACCCATAAAACATGGAAACCATCCATTCAAATATAACCTTTATTAAAACATAATACGAAGCTAAACTCACGCAAACGTAAAATGTATTAAAATCCCAATACCAGTTAAAACATTCAATAAGAATGTAACATAAATCCGTCCATCAATCCTGGAAAAACAATCCATATACAGGTAATATAACCTCAACAATGTGAATAGATAAAATACCCGAAATCAACACCCTTCGGTGACGGGGGGGACCCGATCTCATCGAATGTGGCAACCACATAAATTAAACCACAATTAAATAAATACAAGTAAGCTTCTTGGATGTGGAAAACGGATGACATCAACCATACTAGGTCTTTAGTCAATCCTCGGCATCAATCATACTAGATCTTTAGCCCATCTTAGACATCAACCATACTAGGTCTTTAGTCCGTCTTTGGCATCAACCATACTAGGTATTTAGCCCCTCTTAGACATCAACCATACTAGGTCTTTAGTCCATTTAAACCACCAAGTTCAACCATACTAGGTCTTTACCTTGGCAAACCCACCATCCAAAACAAGCTTACTTAACTTAAAAACTTATACATGACCTCAAAAGAATAACCAATGCATTCAAATCATGTAAACCTCAAATATGATGCAACTCATGCAATGCAAACCCCAAGCCCACGTCGAGCTTATTAAAACCGGGCGAATGCCCCCAAGACTCAATTGAGCCCAAAACCGAGCCCTCTGCTCAAAGATCTAATGATAATTTATTGACGTCAAATCATGCAAATAAAAAAGCAATTAAGCATATAACACATCCTAGACTCCACCCTGAGCATGTAAAATATCAACAACGTGCAATAATATGCAACACGGTGCAATAATAGCGACCCGTAAATAAGACTCCACATCGAGCCATTTAAACCGGACAAATGTCCCAAGACTAACTCAAAGTCAAACCGAGCAAAGTGCTCCAAGCTTGCTAGACCCATAATGTCGGTCAAAAACGCGTTTAAACACTGTTTAGGCAAGCTATACTACAAATTCATCATTAACCCCAAAACTCTTTACGGGTTAAACAAAAAGGGTTTTCCCAAAGGACTCACACCCTTATAATTCTCAAAACGACACATAACACTTAAAAGTGTATTTCCCAATTGGTTTTCAAAATCATTTACACATATATGATTAAACCTCATTTTGAGCAAATAATCTTTTAAAGACAATTTATGGTTTCTAACCATCCAAACATCCAAAAGCCCCAAATATGGGTGTTTTACACATTTATGAAGATAAACACTTCAAAAGAGTTAAATCAATCAAATAACTCAACCACATATATTTTCAATTAAAACACACACATATTTGTAAAATATTCATTTTGGCATGTACAACGTTTTCGCAAAGTAACTTGAACTCACCTTGCTAGATTTAGCTAAATCTAGGGTTTCTCCAAACGTAAGCTCCATTGATGAAGTTTGTATCCTCAAGCCAAAACTTCCAAGACCTAGATCCATAAGTTTCCAACCATGAATATTCTTATCTAACCATAAGAAATCATCCTCCAACATTTTATAACCCAAACCCAATTTATATCAAAACCCTAACTTCATAGGTGATGAGATTAGGAGATTTTCTTAACCAAATACCACCAATATCACCCAAAACGCTTCAAAAAGGAAGAGAAAGTAAAAGACAACAACAATCTAACTAGAAATTACCTCACTCACTTGATTCCTCCGAAAGAGAGCTCCTAGACTCCCAAAAAGCTTCAAACTCCCAAGTGTTCAACAATGGTGGAAATGGGTTATTTTGGGTAGAGGAGAGGGGAGGAGTTTTAGGGTTTCTAGACAGAGAGAGAGAGACGATTTTTTAGAGAGAGAATTGAGAGAGTTTGAAAGAGTTAAGAGAGATGAGTGAAATGGGGAAAAAGAAGAAGAAAAGGGTTTAAAACACCTTGGAACCCGTCGGCTATAGTGACATGGCTATTGTGACAATGTCACTATCGCCAGGGCACAATAGCTCAAACCCTTCCCACTCGCGGTACAACTTCGGCTATAGTGACACGACTATTGTGACAGTGTCATTATCGCCGGGGCACAATAGCTCAACCCCTTCCCTTCGGCTATAGTGACACGCCTATTGTGACAGTGTCACTATCGCCAGGTCACAATAGCTCAAGGTGTACCGAAACTCGTTTTGGCCATAACTTCCTCGTTTTAGCTCTGTTTTCGCTCCGAAAAGGACCGTTGGACTCGTATTGGAATTCCTCATCCAACAAGACCATAAAATCTAAGATTTGACCCCAAAATCTTATTTTTCATAATTTTCTTAAAGATCGGTTTCCACACTGGTTCGACATTGGACCTCTCCGAAAATTACGGGTGTTACAATCCTCCCAACCTTAAAAGGATTTCGTCCTTGAAATCTATATCCTTTACAACCCAAGGCAAACCGAGTCAACGTCGACTATAATTTATCAGTTCCTAACTGGAATCTAAATTCCCTCCACACAGTCTATAAAGACAAATACTCGAACATTTGCTTATCAACCAAAACCCCTTTCACGTACACTGCAGTTACGTTCGGAAGAACATTCTAATCACTGGAATAACTCCTAGTTGGACGACTCTGGTTGTCTCCCAACCTCAGAAGTTCCATACATCTTGATTTCAGTTTCAAACTCTAAATCACTCTAAGGTTTGTTCACTAATGAACCTAACTGAATCATCAATTTTGATCGTTCCTACCATTAACTGCCGATTAACTCCAACGAGTTCTAATAGACTCCAAAATTCATCTCACATGAATCATCAACCGATAGGTTCATCAACCACGCACGAAGGTTATTCCACCAAAACTGCTCGTCACAACTGAGCCTCTTAAGGTTACCACTACCATTACCAGTATTCTTTTAATATCGGCTACAAACCTCCGTTTACACTAGCGGTTCCCGATCTCAAGACCACAAAGGTTGACACCTAGTTTTACCACCAAACTCTGAACTCTAACAGAACTCCACACACGAGTTCCGTTTACCGAGTGTTTCCACAAAACTAAGGCTGTCAACAAAGCGGCTATACCAACCTCGAAATGTGTTACCGCAAGTCTAACTCTTTAATTACCACAAACACGTTTACTTTGCTACCGATATCATCCGGCCCATAATACCAGCACGTGTGGAATACTCAACCTTCCACCATCGAAGTGCTACACGCACTTACCCTTAATTGAGGTACATACCCTTTTTCAAGGTCCTAACGAGTTCAAGGTTTTCAAATGCGTTATTCAATAAATATGCCAATTAATCAAAACCATTCACAAAACATTTTCAACACCAAGATTTTCATCTCAAATAACTCATGCGAAATAAAACTACTACTATCAGCTCGGTAGTTACGCAAAACTGGACACGTTCGTCCCACATAGGAAAATCATGTTGAAAATCATTTCATTGCAGTTCAGTTTACCCACAAAACGCAAAAGCGTAGTAAACAATTTCTTTTAGATGAAACACCACAGTTCTAGTATGAATTGACTCATGACATGCATGTAAAGTGACTGCTCGACCTTAAACGGGGTGCGACACCAGGTGTGCACGTATTTCAAAAGAGGTCTAAACAACATTGACTCCAACATTTCCTCGTCAACCATAAAACGACATGAGGCAAGGTTTACCAACAAAATTTTGCGCGCGTCAGTTTATTACACAAAACGATGGAGCGGTTCACCAACATTCTTAGTCAAAACATAAAATGACTTGTGCAAATTCCCTAGTTAATACAAAAACCCATACGTCTCCATCACTTGAAAATATCGACTAAAACATCATACAACTTCACATTGGGGTAGGCATGCAAGCTTGTATCACTTCTAATAGAAATTTTCTTTTAACTAAATAACGTGCATCAAATGGTTCGTGACCAAATTTCGACAAATGAAACTCTTTAAATCAATTTCTCAAAATCTCTCATCCGGTCCTATAATGCCATTTGAGTAAAACGTTTCTGGTAAAACTTGCACACAACAATGCGTTATTCCAAAACATATGAGGAAATAGGTGTTAATAATTATTTGACATCGAAAGGGTTCAACTTATTTTCAAATCCCAAATTGTACTAACGGTGCGTATCAATGTCCCAAACATAAGAAATCCCGCGTACTATAATTTTATACAAAAATTTTCTAAAATCTTCCTCACGAAGCATTTTCTCAATGTTTCGTACTTGGGACACAAAACGTCAAAACGTAATTGCTAAAAATGTATTTGTCCAAATACTCCCAACACACATTTCTCCGGAAACCAAAAAGGTTTTCAATTCTTCCAAAATACTCGGCAATTCAAAGTTAACCAAATATCAACGACTAACACATTTTCATTTTCAAAATGCAAAACATTGCGAACTGTGCATGATTTCTACAACACCAAAACACCCTTTGACCGAATGGTCATCATTTAAACAAGAGTCTATAAAACATTTTCACTCACAATTCGTTCAACAAGTGACGAGAAACAATGGTTACCAAGCTATGCATACCCCTAAGTCGATATAATACGTTTCACATAAAACGGTAATAAACATTTAACTGACCAAAAGCGCACCAAGCAATTTATTATAAAATGTCACCAAAATGTTCTTTCATGTATTACTTAAGCCACGTATAAATCAATCCATACACCGAACTATTTGCAATGAAATACTTAGTAACACAAACTTTTTGAAAGAAAAGTTACGCGACACTAGAGTTCCAAACTCATCTTTTCTTAGTCGCCTTATGGCATAAAATTTACTTTTCTCAACAAAACTCGAGTGGGACCAAATGCCCAACCAAAACTCGTAAACGTTTCACATAAGCAATTAGAGTATGCACATTGTAAAATTGTACTCACACGACTCAACATGTCGTAAAACCAAAATCCATGAACCTCCATGGACTCAATGACTCCAAGTCAATAAAACGGCGCTAAACACCATGCTTCCAAAGCCAAATTTCTAAAAGCAAAAATCATAGATGAGACGCCAAAATCCCAAAAATCCTCTTCTAGGGTAATACCACATAAACGACATTGTTTAACAACTCTCATTAAACAAAATCCCCAAAATAATCTCACATAGACATAATGGAAAAATAACTTTCCGTCCAAACTCTAACATATGTGGAGGAGATCCAATGTTAAAGTCACAAGCCGTAGTTATTGCCCAACATCTCAAACATCATTTATATATGATTATCATTACGTCCAAAACAAATGTTGAACAACGATGAAATAAGGCAAAACAAATCCCGGCGGAGTTCGCAACTCCCGCGATAAAACGGTTTCATGCACTTTTAAAACCATAATTTGAAATCTTGTGTGTGTGCCAAACATTTCTCAAATTTTATAACACAGTCCACATAAGGATTGGAAACACAAGAAACAGTTGATGCAATTTATTTCCAAATAAATTTTGTGCATGATTTAGTCGGCATACAATGTCTCCACTCATACTCCTCCAAAATCCTCCGGTCTACTATTTTCATCCGGATATTCAAACCTCTTAAGGCAAGTTGGGAAATACATCAATTAACTTTACGGTTTTTCCTCAAATCAAAATCGGCTCAAAAGCCTATGGTTCTAGTCCGACCATCAATCTTGACCCGAAACGGCCTACATAAAGCAAACATCATGCTTATCGTCACTCCAAGTGACTAATACTAGAATCGTCCATCCATTCCAACAACTACTAGTTCAGAACCTTCTTCACTACCCCAACGATCACCACATGAAAGCAATTCGAGCATGCACATGTACTAGTAGGTTCACCATGACACTGGCCAGGTGTCACTATGAACGCACTGCATATGATTATCCTTGTTGCTCTCGACGTGATTCTCGTTTCTAAAAGCTCCATCAACTTCAAAACATCTTATCTTAAAGTGCCTGAAGGTGAATTTCACTCTCATTTACTTAAACAAACACTAGTTTGAGTCTAGGTATCCAAAATCAACACCTAATTCTCTCAAACTTATGCTCTGATACCAACTTGTAACACCCTCAAATTTGGAAAGAGCAACTAATTTAAAATTTTCGATATTACATCCGAAACAATAGGTAAAATACCTCCAATTACAAACAATGGTTATCTCCAAGTAATACATACTACACAAGTCTCATTACCAAGACTAAACCCACTTCGGACATCACCTAATCCAAATACAAGTGCTACTTCCCAAGGGTAAATGCGGAAGACATAACTTAAGCTATTCACCTCTCGTGCACATTACTAGCACTCGCCACTTCACAATGTAGCTAGAGCTACCCCAACCTGAGCCTGTTGCACATGCCGACAAATAAAAAGGGTTAGGCTTACGCCTAGTGAGTTCAAGCATTTTATCATGACTATATAAAATCATAAATCGGAAGTTAGTAGTTATAGTCATGATTTAAATAAATCTTTAAACGAAAGATTGCGACAAAGATGATCATTTCCAAAAAGATTTCTCAAACGACATAAACGACTCATTTTTCCAACCCACTCAAAATCCATGGAAAACCATTCCCGAAAAGTGTAAAGCATTATTCTTCCTCTCTATGTATGGCTAGGTTATCATATGGTGTGTGGATTGGATAATCATTTGATACTTGAGTTTTAATCCATAAGGTAGAAGGCAAATAATGTTGGGATTGATTCCCTATGAGTTTTGATCAATCAGTAAGATGCTTCATCTTGATTTCTTGGTAATCTCCATTTTTCCATAGATAGAGTTTTTGAGTTTTTGAGGATAAATGTGGTGAATCATTAGATGGATTTAATGGATTAGATGTTGTTTTAAATGTTGGATTTTGGTTCTTAATGTTTATTATATCTAAAATGTTGAGTTGGGAAGCTTAGAACCGATTTGGAGAATCTAGGGAATGAGAAACCTTTGAGTTTTGGGGGAGAAATTCGTGTAGAAAATCAGGACCAGAGGTCCGCGCCGATTGCGGCGCTGATGGACTAGCGCCACCATTGGCGCCAGAATCTGTCCCTTTTTCCTCCTTTGTCCGTTTCGTTGTTCGTTCGGGTCTAGGATCGAGGCGTCGTTCGGAGGGTTGTTTTGGGGGCTTGTTAAGGATGTTTTGGGATGTACTTAGATGGTTTAACACCACTCTTATGATGTTAAATTCAGGTGTTCGGTTTGAACTAAAGTGTGTCCCGAAGCGTGTGTCGAGGTGCTAAGGCTAAGGTGAGTTCCCTAAACCCTTTTTCGACGCAAAGTGATAAATGTTTTAACTGAATATGGTTTATCGAGCATGAAATGTTATGAACTGCTTTGCATGATTTTCACGAACGTATATGTTTTTATAAGAAGAAATGTTTGGCATGAGGAAATGAAAAACATGACTTATGAATGTTTTCACTGACATGTTTTTATGAAACGTATGTGCATGCTATGTGGAGTCGGTATGCACTGTGGGATCAGAGAGGAATCCTCGGGATCTGAGGATCCCTTGGATATGTATGACAGGCCGGTAGGTTGGAATTTGTTTCCCTCCTATCCGGTAGAGGGGAGTCCGTGTGGGCTCCAAGGAGAGCGAGAAGGGAGTCTGCTGGGGCCCTGATTGCAATATGTTATGTGATCCATTACACAGTGCAGTACCATGATTGATGAAATGTTATGATTTACTTATAGATCATTTTTAAATGTTTCCAACTGTTTACAAGTTGTTTTCGGAGGGAATTCACTAGACCTTTTGGTCTAACCCTCGCTTTCAAAACTAAACCATTTTCAGGTAAGCAAGTAGTAGAAGGCTCAGGTTAGTGAGCAAGAGTAAGATTGAGTACAGATGCAGCTAGAGGCAGTGCAAGTGCCACTTGTAGTAGTTAGATTATTCTCAGTTGTGTATAGGTTGTTTCCGCCAACCTTAGTTTTAAATGAATGTAATGATATATTGGGACCCAGAATTGTAAATGTTATGACTTAATGTTATGCTTGTTCTATTGTGTAAATGGGGTCGTTACATATGCAAATGGAATCACAAAGACTCGTGCATGTGTGAAAGAAAATGAATTCTATCTGTTTGGATCAAAATATTGATTTAACTCGGGACGCAAGTTAAAAATGAATTGACACAGTGAATAGAATATGAAGTTCGGAGACCGGAGCTGGTGTCTTCCTTTTTCAATATCTAAGACCTCCGAGTGAGGAATAGATAGATTATGTGCTAATTCTCCGTGAATATATGAAACAAGCATCTTTTGTGAGATACTTGAGTGGCTGGGTGGGGTGACACGAGTTATCGACACTGGGTCCATGTCTATTTCAATATTCATCTCCAAAGAACGAGAATGAATAGATTGTGTGGTTACCCGGATAACTGACTCGGTTTGGTAAGGACCAATTAATTCTTTTAAGTCCTGTCACATCCTCACCATATTCTTTTCACTCCAAACTCATCTATCAATCTGGACCCCTCACTATATTCTATAAGGGACGTGTTTCTTGGGTAGGTCATTCCGGTTCTGGATAGACCATAGAAACAATGTAATTCCTAACACTCCTTTCATGCAATGAGTTGAACAATTTAGTAAACAACGATGTACGAGTTCTAAACTAAGGTGTTTAGAAGTCAAACATTTAAGAACGAGTCCTGATCTGAGATGATCGGAAGTCATTGTTGAAATACCAGAATTTCAAGAAACAAAATCAAGCGCAAAACAGAATGACTCAATATGCACATTATGTTCAAAAAATGAAACAATGATTAGAAAGTTTAATTGTGAAAAACAAGTCACAATTATTTTATCAGATAAGAATGGAATCATTTGCAAGAAATAGCGAACTTTGAAAAACAACTATGAATTCAAACGAGTGTATTTCCATCGAAAAATCAACAAACATTTGAGACATGGAAATAACTAAGTCAAGAGAAAATTGACACGTGGCAATCATGGAATTTAAAATTGGAGAATAACAAACACAAGTAAGTTATCCAGAATGAAT
Organism: Saussurea involucrata; assembly: GCA_033807775.1. Taxonomy (NCBI): domain Eukaryota; kingdom Viridiplantae; phylum Streptophyta; class Magnoliopsida; order Asterales; family Asteraceae; genus Saussurea; species Saussurea involucrata. The sequence continues at coordinate 113,170,970 of CM066315.1, forward strand.
TACCACGGTCTTTGAATTCAGTTGAAGTTCACTTACCTTTCATAGTACTCCCCCTCAAATGTGGCATAACCTTTTAACGCAGTCATGTGGAAAGAATCTTCTAATTTAAATGCACATGACATTCCTGCAAAACAGATTTAGACAGATTTTGGTATCCATCTTTTGATGGATCCTTGTTGGTTAGATGCCCTATGAGGACCTGGGAAACTATAAGTACCATACCAATAGTTAGCACGATCTTTCTTTACAAACTCACTTGTTCCACAAAAAGAACAACACAACTTCTGTGTAGATAAGCTGATCAGTTTATTAACAGAGTAAACTCGATCAGTTTTCACAAAAGGTTTAGCGTGGAAAGCTTTGTTGTTCTTGTCACTATTAACAGAGACGAATGGCTTTGGAGCAGGAGCAGATCCTTTAACTCTCCAAACCATGTTTACTTTCTTGAAAGATTGATTATCTTTATTATCAACACGAGAATTATAGAAAAACTTGGAAGGTCGAATCTGATCTTTTGGAAAATCATTTGATTTGACGAAATTCTTTGAAGAACGAATTGTAGGAATTGAACTTGAAGCATAAGAAGGCTGAACACCTTTGAACTTGCTTTATTCAAGTTTCTTGACCTTAACAGATAAAGCATTTCGTTCTTTGAGAATTAAATCAAATTTCTTTTGTAAATCAGATTTAACCATTTGTTCTTTCAAGATCTCGGTTGCTAATCCAGATAATCTCTGTGTAAGTTTAGAAATCTCAGTCTGAAAGATCTTTTTCTCTTTTGCAAAATCATATTTCAATCATTTAGCCCTAAAACCTTCAACTTTCCCTTTCTCAAACTCTTTGATTAGAGTGTCTATTTCTTTCTCCAAATCAGTTATTTTCAAAGAAAGTTCTCCATTCTTTTGAGTAAAAGATTTGCGTTCAGTTTCAAACTTCTCTCTTTCTAAAAACAAAACTTTTTCAGAGTCGGAGATCTGTGTTGAAAGTTTTAGACATCTAAGTTCAAGACTCTTCTTCTCTTCAAGAGATTTGGTTGAAAAACCAGATTGCTTTTGTGTAAGCAATTGTCTTTCCTTTGCAAAACTTTCTTTCTCCTTTTCAAAAACATTTTCAAAAGTAGATAGTTTATTTTTAAGCTCAAGGTTTTCACAGTTCAGGAGTTTACCTCTCTCTTCTTCTTTCCCCAGCTTCTCAGAACTATTCCAGATTTGAGATTTTAGTTCCTTCAGTTCCTTGATGTATTTGTTGCACAAATCATCTGATCGCTTGATATTCTTTTCATGTGGTTTTGCTGGCTCTTTCTCAGTCTCCTTGATATCACCTCGTGATGATAAATCAGACAGCTTCTTTTTCAGCTCAGAGTTTTCAGACTCTAAGAACGTTGCCTTTTCTTCTGCTTTAGCCAGCTTCTCAGAACAATTCCAGATTTTAGATTTATGTTGCTTCAGTTCTTTGATGTACTTGTAGATCAAATCATCTTTCTTCTCGATATGTGTTTGATGTAGTCTTTGATTTGCTTGACACTCCACATTAAAGCAATACGACATTGTTACCTGAAAAATTATGATCGTTAATCGGTGTGATTTTGAAGAAAAATTTGCGGAAGAAAAATCAAAATTAAATTCGTTTCCAAAAATTAAGATCTGATTATTATCGAATTCGAACGAACGAAATCACTCTTCGAGAGTGAAATCTGCAAGATAAACAAACCAAGTTAGATCAAGAACGACAACTGAAATCACATAAAATGATAATAGTCGCTAATAATAGCAAATCGTTGCAAATAATCTCAAGCGTCACAAAAAAATTGCAAATCAATCGTTAAGAAAAATCGCAACTTTCGTTGAAAACTTTTAATCACGAGACGTGCGGAAACTCGGGTACCGACATGAACTAACCAACCAAACTTACCGACCAAAGGGTACTTACCGGGCGATGGAGTACTTACCGGGTGAGATGTACTTTCCGGACGAAATGAGTTTCCCACACAAAGTAAAAACTTACCGGATGAAGGTTGGTTACTGATCAAAAACTTACCGGATGAGGTTTTCGGACAAATGGAGTTTCCGGCAAAGGTAGTTACCGGATGACAAATTAATCTTACCAGATAACTATGGCTTACCGGATAAAATAAAAGCAAGTGAACTTACCGGCTAAAACAACTTACCGGGTGAGAAAGAACTTACCGGATGCGATGAGAACTTACCGGGTGATGATGTTCTCTCAATTCGCAAAAATAGCACTTACCAAAAACATTGAGTTTCTTACCAGGTGATTGCATAAGAGAGTAATATCAAAGAAAAAAAATTGGTCAAAATGACGTGGAAGGTATGAAACGTGGCAGCAATGTATGAATGTATGTAATGTGAATTACATAAGAAAGAAAGTCTCACTTGGAAATCATAGTAAAAAAAAGACGGCAGCTTGGGAGGTTACCGGAAAGAGTGTTTTACCGGAAAGTAAATGTTTTGTCCGGAAAGTGGTTGTTTTGTCCGGAAAGTGAAGGAATCATCCGGTAACCAAAAAATTCATCCGGACACTTGGTTTCTTCCGGTAAGTGACAAAAAAATATATCCGGACACTTTATTTTATCCGGGAAAAATTGTGCTATCCGGGTAAATTAAAGTTTTTGTCTGGAAAGAGACGAGAAATAGGAAACTTACCCGGACACTGCGGCTGTGGTTGCAATTCGGATCTGGGATCGATAGGGTTGCTTGATTTCACTCTTGTAGGGTTAGATTTTGTCCAAAAACACAGAAACAAACACACCCAAATCGATTTCTATGCAAAGTATGTCCTATTTTTCAATAATCACCACAAAAAGTTGAAGAACACCAACAACTCTAAATTTGATTTTTAACTTGAAAAATTAATACCGTTGAGTCCTTGTAAACGGATATAAAGACTAGATTAAAGCAATTAAACAATCGAGATATAACAGAAAAATATTTAATCGATGAAAGAACTTTGCAAACCCGATTGAAGAACGATTTAAACCAAGAAAAACTGCACTGTTTCGAAAATCAAACAGATGCCTTTTGGACGTCAAACGATTAATCCAACCGTTCAGAATGTAAAACGGAATGTCGTGGAGCTACTGTCCAAAAATCGTGACGATCCAACGGTTCAATCTCCGAGAATAGGAAAAACGGCTCGTTCCGTATTTCCAGAAAAATTAGCTACGAAAATTCTTTGTTTTCTTGATTTCGATTGGGTTTTTCAGTTTCTTCAAATCACCGATTCTGCTCTGATACCAAGTGTGAATCCCAGTTTGACAGGTAACAATATAATCAATGGATATGAACACGAGCAATTGATGATTTCAACTCGTCATCCCTCTCGTATTCATTCAATCAAAGTAAAGGAACGATTCTAACAATAAGCTCTATCTAATCTCTCTAATAAATCGCTAACCTAATTCTAAGGTTAACATAACCTTATATACCTAGGCCCAACCCCATTAAACACAAAGCTAAACCCAATTAACAATAATTAAGGCTTTTACAATAATTAATTAATCTAATTATGCTCTATATAATTATTTATATATCTTTCTAATATGTAGGACATTTATGGTCCTAACAACGAGTTTAAGAGATTAAGAGTTACGAAAATGAGTTTAAGAGATTAAGAGTTGTAAAAGCTAGTTTAAGAGTTTTAGAGAAAGAGTTTTTAACACTAAGATTAATGAACTTTAAGATGTTTGATTATGCAATTAGGATTAAGATTACAAACCAATTCGTTTTAAACCACAAAACTTCGAATCATGTAACGGGTGTTCGGCTTGGTGCATTAACAACGAACCATGGTGCCTAAGTAACCAAGAGATCAAGCACCAAGCACTCTTAAAACACTTACTAAACACTTCTATTTATAGTAATTGTAAGACTTGGTGGCTAAGTTTTGTAAAAATGGAGCATCCATGGGTCATAGATCTGACCCATGGATAACCAAACCTCCGGCCCATCCAATGGTTATCTTCGGCCCATAAGTAGAAACAAATATGCTCGGCCCATGTTGTAGTGTTCGGTCCGAGTGATTGTCTTCGGCCCATGTGGTTGTTCTTCGGCCCAAAAGACGATTACAAAATTGATCCATAATTGTTTGTTTATCGTCCCATTCATACAATTACATCGAGCCCAAAAAGATTTGATTCTCCAAATGCTTAAAAACGTGTTACCACCAACGGTCCAAAAATGTCGAAGTCTTCTTTACGCTCCATGATCCGTCCAACAAGATCCAAAATCGAGACTTCGAATGCGACCGTCTTTTCGTACCTACAAAATACATATAAAATATACTTATTTTTGTGTTTTTGTGATGCATTTTCGAAATTAAATACGAAGCTTATCTAATATTTATTTTTGTTGCATTTAACTAAGAATGACTATAAATAAAGCGATACATGCGGGATTTTAGCTCAAAATTAATGTGAAACATGGCTAAAATAGGGTTAATAAAATAACCCTATCAATTATGTTACCTCGTGTCAATCTCTATCAGCTATTTGTTCGTGTTCGATGGATTGGTTCGTGCTTTGGATTCGTCGGGTGATTTGCACATCATGGTGGAGTGTTGAAAAACTTTAATATGTTTTTCTTGTTATTGTGCAACTTACCTATTCTAAGAGTTGCATGAAAATAAATTAATATGAAAGAAAAAGAAAATAAAATGCACGTGGTCCACGTTTTAGGGAAAAGAAAAGAAAATGGGAATATGGATGACAGCTACATGAAATGTGTGGTTGGGATGAAATGCTTGATGACCAAGCATTTGGTTTATTTACCAAACTGCCACTCCACCAAGGCTATAAATAACATGCATTTGGTGGATGGTCAGTGTGCACAAAAAAAGGGCATCTCAAGAGCCTCTTCAGTAGAGCCTCTTTCATTTTTCCCCTTAGCCAACAGAAGCTCTGCCAACCAAATTGCTTCTTTGCTTCTTTCTTCATTTCCTTTGTCCATTTCCTTTGTCCATTTTATTATATATATATATATATATATATACATATACGTATATATATATATATATATATAGAGGGAAGTTCATTTGTTAACCTTTCATTTTGTATTAACTTTATTAACTTCATCTTAGCCATTCATTTTCTTGTTAATGGTTGAGATTAAAACCATTTATTAATTAATTAAGAAATTAAGTCGTGTAATTAATTCTCCCATTGAACACAAATGAAGAGGGTAATTTTGGAATTTGACGCAACCTACTTTTTTCCATTAATTAAGTCGTGTAATTAATGTTCCTATACTTGAACATATTGTTCTTATGTTCAATCCAATGTTCCTAATTGTTCAATTATATGTTCATATTTGTTCAATTATTTGTTCAATTATATGTTCATATTTGTTCAGTTATATGCAAACAACAGATTGTTCATATATGAGCAACTATATGTTCATTCATGTTCGATTACTCCGAAATTACATGGTGTTACTTACTAGTTAATTACTATTTCCATTTAGAGCATGTAATATTGATGTCACATCATGTATGATGTGCAAATATTAAGGCTATGCATGAACAAGGATGAAATATAAGTCTAAGTGAACCTATATGAACAATATATATTTGTTATATTTGTTCATGTTCAAATGAACATCTACGTCTACTCTCTCTTCACGTCGTTGAAAACCCCCTTGATCACTCATGTTCATGATCCAACAATAGGAATTCAAACACTAATTTGATAGAAAAGACTACAAAATATTTGAGAAATAAAAATATAGGTAGAATCAAGGAGATTTTGGTTTTTGTAACTCCCTTAATAAATCAATGTAATAAACAAAAACATGAAATTCCATCCATGCCCCTATTTAATAGTTATATATAAATTTGAAACCACCAACTAAAATGGATTGCTATTGGTTGAATGAAGTTAATAAAGTTAACACAAAATAGGAGGTTAACAAATGAACTCAACCCTATCTCTCTCTCTCTCTCTATATATATATATATATATATATATATATATAGGAAAGGGTTCAATTGAGAAGTCTAAATATTTTGAGAAATAGAGAAGTAAAAAAACACGGGAGTGTTCATATAGTCATATATGAACGTTCATATATGAACGTTCATTTATAAACGTTCATATATAAACAGTCATATATGAACGTTCATATAACAGTCATATATGAACGTTCATATATGAACGTTCATATATAAACAGTCATATATGAACATTCATATATGAACACTCCAACGTTCATATATGAACGTTCATATAACAGTCATATATGAACGTTCATATATGAACGTTCATATATAACAGTCATATATGAACATTCATATATGAACACTCCCGTGTTTTTTTACTTCTCCATTTCTCAAAATATTTAGACTTCTCAAATGAACCTAACACTATATATATATATATATATATATGTGTGTGTGTGTGTGTGTGTGTGTGTGTGTGTGTATGTATATTTCATTCTTGAGGAAATATTTGGGTAACTGATTTGTTGATCCAATGATCTCGTAAACACGTTGTAACTTTCTCCCAGTTGGTAATATATCGAACTCTTCTCTCCCTGTGGACGTACACTATCACACTGATAGTGGAACCACGTTAAATCTTGTTGTCTCGATTTATTTGCTGCTTTGTAATAATATTATCGTATATATTATAACTGCTAAAATTTACGTTTGTGGATCGGTATGAATCAATAGACCAAAATATACAATATTTAGATCTCGTTAACCCGCATTTGTTGTATTCAGTCGGTTGCAACGTGATTTATTGATATCACTTGGGACCGTAAATCACTCGAATACGATATTGTAACTGCTACCGACCTTACAGTTCTAACATTGTCACTTGTTCGTTTTCAACCCACTTTCCCGATGCATTTGAAACTGCTCAAAATAACCATCAGACTTTGAAACACCATGTTTCATTCTTTGCCAAAGATTTATAAGTGCTTGACGATTTCTCGACGATTGAGAAGTATTGTCACGATGCATATCATAATACTAGTTGTCTACCTGTGCGATGCAGCGCGGGTGAGTCACTATTCTGAAACCAATAACTCAACCATCAATTGTGTTTGTTGTTTCATTTCATTTTCCATCCCTGTTGAATTTTATTTTATAGGGAAATATGGTTTAATGGCGAATCGGTTATTTAAAAAATCAAGATATAGTTTATTGATTTTCCAAACTCATATAATCAGTAAGCATGTCTTTCCCTCTCATTCTTTAATAGGTTTGTGTGGTTTAATTGCAAAATAATTACAAAAATAAAATATGGTTTATCGACAAATTATAAAGATTTTGCAACAAATTATCAAATAACTCTACATTATTTACATAAACAAATTATAAATTTAAACAAATACTAAAAATACGTTGTTATACATAGTAGGTTGTAGGTTGCATGATTAAAAATTTACAAGTGATTGTTGTAGACAAGTAAACCATCTTACTTTTTTACCATGATTTAAATAATTAATTATTTGATATTGTATTTAAAGTTATATGGGTAAAATACAAAATATATTGCCCCAAATCCTCAAGAAAATAGCTTAGAAATCCCAATTTTCACACACAATAAGTGTTGTCTTATGTGAGAGAGGAAGTCCTTTTTGTTATCTTTTCTTATCCAGCTAAACCCTCGAGATTCTCATTTTATTTGAATATTTGTTGAATCTTTCTTGACTCGTCATTGATTTTAATCTTATATCACCTAGAAATATACTCTATTGAAGGTATCCTTGATTTACTCTTTGTTTATGTAATTTCATTCAATATAGTTATACTATATTATAAAGTATTTATGAAAAACTCTTAAAAACAACCCTAAAGCTTCATGTACCGTTATTTAATGTTTATTACTTAAAATCTCTTAAAACAACTAATGAGGCTTTATGTACCGCTTTTAATGCTAATTACTTGATTAATACTTATCTGTAACAACCTTCAAATCCTTAATTCGTGGACTCTTATTAATTAATCTTTATCTCTAACCACTTTCAAATCCTCAAATCATAAACTCCTCAAAAACGTCATTCTTTAAACAAATTTATAAAGAACTTTGACCGTTTTCTCAAAACCACACATTAAAATAAATTAGAACATTAAAATCGAGATATAATGTGTTGCATTGCGCGAGTAGACTTCTAGTACGTTTATAATATGTGTATGTATACGCCATTCTTGGTTTAGAGTGAATTCTCGCTTAAAACTTAAAATTGTAGTAAAGACTGAAATGGTTAACCGTTAACACTAAGTATCGACTTTAGTCAATGTCAGTTTCATGACGCTTTACAAAAATGTGATACATGCTAATAAAGTACAGTTTTATATATATATTCATGCAGCTTATTGCATGTGATTTACATTATATATCGATGACCAAGCACTCATCAAAATGAAAATCAAAATCAAGAGATTACCTCTTTGTAAACAAGCCCGTTCTTGATCTAGGTTTGTGGAGAATGAAGAAGACCGGCTCATGTGATTCAGAGTGAGAGAGTGGGGATCGAAGAAAGAAAATGGTTGTAACCTGCGATGAATACATCTTAAATAATGCAGAGACCCCTGAATGGAAGAAAAAGTTGAATTTTGTTTGCCGGTGAGAGCTGTAAAGTAATGCTGAGACCTCTAAATGGAAGAAAAAGCTGAAATAGTTTTGCAGGTGAAAGCTGTAAACAACAAGGAAGAAAACTGAAAAGAAGAAAGAATGGTTTGAACTTGCTAAATGGGGGGAAAAAGCAGTAATTTAGAAGGAAGAAAGCAGGAAAAAAGCTAGAAGGAAGAAACTGAAACTGAAAGTTTCAATTTGGGTGGTGGTGCATTAAGAATTTGTACACTATGCTTTGTTAGTTGTAATTCATAATTTTTTTAAAAAAATTATGCAGAAAGTGGTTGTACATTATGCTTTCTAACTTGTTTTTAAGAGTTTTGATGTATATGTATTATAAGGTAGTAATAGATAGATATTTATATTTGTTTTAAACAGTTATAACTTTTTCGTATTTATTATTGATACTTTATGTTTCAACGTTGATTTTTAGTACTAATAAAATCGTGTATTATTTTATTGGTGTTTGGATGTTTCATTGTTGATTTTTTTTACTATTACGATCGTGTTTTTTTTTATAAATGTTTAAAAAATGGCCGGAAAATACTTAAAAATGAACTTTATATATAGCGACGATAGACCGTCCTATTTATAGCGACGACATTTAGTTGCTAATAGTATTATCCAAGAAATTAATTAATTTACTTATAGCGACCACATGCCATTGATAATAGTAATTTTAAAAAAAGTACTTATAGCGACGATATGTGGCTGCTAATAGCCATATTAAGTTTTTTTTACTTATAGTGACGATAAGTGGTTGCCAAAGTAATTTTTAAATAATTAATTATTTTACTTATAGCAACGACATAAGGTCTCTACAACTTAATTACGTAATTTAATTAAAATCACTTGTAGCGACTAATTTACGTCGCAATAAAACTTCAAGTCGTCGCAATAAACCGTCGTGGCTATTCCCATCCCTTGTGGTTGCTATTGCATTTATAGTAACCAACTTCTAGCTACCAGACTTTTAGGAACGACCGTCGTCGCTATATGTTTTCAGCGACGACATTTCGACATGTAGCGATGACAAAAGTCGTCTCTATAACCGCTATTTCTTGTAGTAAATATACCATAAAAAATGAGAGACAAAAGTGGCTAGGGTTTTATCATCATAGAAATAGCATAATTACAAAAGAATAGAAAAGATAAATTAATAAAAATAAATTAATAAAAATATGGTAAGTACTCAATACAGCTGACCCTTCTGAAACCCCATAACTACTCAACTAATATAACAGAAGTGGTTCACATGTTTATTTTACGCCAAACTAAATAAACTCTTTTCCTAGATCCCAAAGACTTTTTTTGTAACATCTTTTTGAAACAAATCCCCATCACAACTAATGCCATCTTTATAGCTTTTAACTTCACGATTTAGGGATTTTGACCACCAAAAGTTGTACTTTAAATTGCATTTTAAAAACATTACTTTATTTAGTTTCTTCTCCAAACAATAAACACCACAGATCGTCTTATAAAATAAAAATGTAAAACTACCAAATCCCATATTTGTTTTCTTCAAATTCGAGGGTAGAGATGTGGAGGGAGTCGTGTCTTAGCAATGGCTGCAAGTGGCTTAGCCAAGCAAAGATCATCATGATTTTCAGCAAGATTAATTCCCAAATCATTATGTGGCACTTCCCAGGTGAAACCTTGAACCATTCTAGCCAACAACATTGTAGTGATGGTCGAACCCAACACGACTCCAGGACAACCACGTTTCCCACTGCTAAACGAAAGCATCCTCAGATCATCATCAGAAAGAACCACTTGCTTTCCTTCCACACTCAGATGTCGATCTGGCTCGAACCGCAATGGATCTGTCCAAACATTTGGGTTCCTTCCCAACCCACGTCGACTAAGCAACACGTGACTACCCTTGGGTATAGAGTAACCAGCAACAGTAGTGTCCATCACTGAAAGATGGGGTGCATTGAAGGCTGCAAAAGGGTGCAGCCTAAAGGCCTCCTTCACGCATGCTTTTATGTAATTGAGTTGTGGCAGGTCTTGTTCTTCAACTAGCCGGTTGCATCCTACGACATTGTCCAGCTCCTCGACCGCTCTTTTCAGGATTGTAGGTTCATTCATCATCTCTGCCATCGCCCATTCTATTGCGTTGGAGGGATTATCAATTGCGGCAAGCATTAGTTCCTACAGTAGGCAAGACACAATATTAGAAACGTTATATGGTAATAACCAGGTAGAAATGTAATTAACTTTTCAACCATGCACTACTATGACAAAATGGGTCTTTAGGACGCATTGATGATTTATAGGACCAAAACTTGGTGTTTAAAAGTATTACAAGAAGTTACTAGGAAGTTAGATGTCCTAACAAGTTTTATCTATGAAAATTGGCAACCTAATTAATAGGATACAAAGTAAATAAGTTTTGAAAATTAAAGTGTCATAACTAGGGAAGAATAATATGATACCTTTTAAAAACATTATATAAAACAGCTATCCTCACAATTTATTTTTTTGTTATGTCTTGTTAGATTGTCTAATTTCATCCATAAAACATGATAGATTGCATAAATGCGTCTAACAATTTTATTGTATATAGGGATGTGACGTATTTAGTATTTCGTAGGAACGAAAACATTATATATATGGGGAAAAGTACACTAAAACCCAACGGACTTTCACATTATGAATGATTAAGTCCTTGGACAATTTTTTGCAACAAAGAAACCATTGCACTTATTAAAACCTGTTAAATAAACCATTGAACTTTCATATTAGGAATGATTAAGTCCCTGGACAATTTTTTGGAACAAATAAACCATTGCACTTTTTAAAATCTGTTAAATAAACCATTGGACTTTCTAAAACCTGTTACATACATCCTTATGACTTATAAAATTGATAAAAATACTTCAAAAAATACGAATAAACCAAACCAAACCAAACCAAGTTACCAAAAGTTGCGCCAAATTTACCAAAGGTTGCACAAAAAAATGCAAAAAATTGCACCAAATTTACCAAAAGTTGCGCTAAAATATTAAAAAGTAATGTCTAATCTATGTTAAGGTCGTGGCAATGAACTATTCTTCATTTGGTGGAGATGCAACCACTTGACTTTCTTGTAACTCTTCTTGACGGTCTTCGTCATTTGAAATTGAATATGGTGGGATATCGTCGGGCTTTCTTCTTGCATCAACAATTATTGAATTAAATACCTCGCAAATCCCATTTTCTACAGCTTCACAGGCTCTTTCTTGTATACTCTGATCTCCAACATTGTCATCCTCTTCATCCACATCGAACTCAACAACATCAATTGTGTTTACACTACAAAGTTCATTTAAAAATTTGTCATCAACTGTTTTGTTTAAGTTGATTACATCATCCTCATCTTCAAGGTCTAAAGATAAACAATCGGACATATAGACTCAATTACTCATGTAATTGATGATACATATACACATTGTTTTTTAAGGCAGAAAAACATGTCATTGATGATACAGATACAATATACATATGCATAGAGAAAACATCCTACTCAATCTCCTAATCCTGCTTAACCTCATAAAATATTCACCAAAATTGAACAAATTCACACAATATTTACAAATAATGACCAAGCCTCTTTAAGGTCGTGAGTACTAACAAAGCACATCAACCAAAAACCTTTTGACAACACTGAAATCAGGCAATAATAGCATTGCAAAGTCATAAAATCCAAGCTAAACTTCAAAATCCATCAACTAATTTCTGAATACTAGAGATAGAGCTACAAGAAAAAGAAACCCATACTTGAGAGAAGCAACCGGCGAGAAACCCTGGCGAGAGGCAGGCGACGACAAAAACTCACTGTCTCATGTTGCGCCAAATGTAGGACAATGAGTTTTTGTCGTCTCATGTTGCGCCAAAATTTAAAAGCTCCCCCACATGTTGCTCTTTCTTTCTTTCTTTTGATTTCTTCTCCACAATTACAGAATTTTCAATGTTAACCTCTGCTCTTCCCTCACCCACCCCGGCTCAATGTACATTAGAAAAATTTGAGGTGGGCTTCCTTCAATTAATTACCTGTTATCTAGAAGGTTAGCATGACAAAAAGGAGCAGCAGGCCTTTCTCACTCAAAATCCTTGGTGGAACCTGAAGATGAGTCCCCATTTGAAGACACCTCACCATTTCCCACATCTTGTGAGCTTTCCTCATTTGTGCTGTTTCGATTTTTGCTCACTCTTGATCGAACATTAACACCCATTGGAAAAGGCACCTGCACATGAGTTCAAACCAATATGAACGAAAGCCCAAATTATTATTATACACTTGTCAAAACCAAAACACTCATAATTTGAACTAAACCAAGATGATCATTAATTCTAGAAAAAATCAATAATGTATACTTGATCACTAGAGATAGAGCTACAAGAAAAAGAAACCCATACTTGAGAGAAGCAACCGGCGAGAGGCAGCCGGCGAGAGGCAGGCAACGAGAGTCAGGCAACGAGAGGCAGCCGGCGAGAGTCAGGCGACGAGAGGCAGCCGGCGAGAGGCAGCGGGTTCGGAGCAGCCGGCGAGATGCAGTCGGTGGGATGATGTGCAGCGGGATTGGAAACGAGATGGATTAGGAAGTAATTACCAGCTATTTAGGGTTTCTTTTTTAAATAAATTTCTAATTACCTGCTATTCAAGTTGTAGGTTACCATTAGGAAGTAACTGATATGTTTTTAAAAGTGTAAGGATTTATTTAGTACTTTTTAATAAGTGCAATGGTTTCTTTGTTTCAAAAAATTGTCCAAGGACTTAATCATTCCTAATGTGAAAGTCCGTTGGGTTTTAGTGTACTTTTCCCTATATATATGTATATGGTGTGTTTCATTTGCAAACCAAATAATTCGTACAAACTATACAAACCACTATATTAGGAAACAACATATATATATTTATGGTAATTATTATGATTCATTAATAATGATTGTGATATATATGGAAGATGATAAAGTTCATTAATTATGATAATGACTTTAGATTAGAAAACATAGTAAAATCAGACTTGATGAACGATTAAGATTGGTTTTTATAGTTTGTACGAATTATTTGGTTTGCAAATGAAACGTGTATATATATATATATATATATATATATATATATATGGAGCCAAATTAAAGTTGCATGCATGCATGTGTACAATAAAATAGTGAGAGAATGTTGGTCTTACAACAATCTGGGCTTTGATCTCCTCTGGTGTAAGCTTAGGGTTTTCATGAATGATAAGAACATCCAACAGATCATCTTTTTCAGTTCGAACTCCGTTGTTCCACATTTGAATCCGTTTATCGACTAACGGATCCTGATACTTTCGAACAGTTTCAACGACACTCCTTACAATCTCTTCATGTCTATCAAAATCAGTCTTCAATCTCAACCATGGGAAATAATAAGTGATGCAAAATGCATATAGATGTCTGAGGGTGGTGAAAAGTGCCGCAACATGTTGTCTTTCTTCTTCACCGGGCCCTCCATCTTCTAATCCTTCCCCAAAGAATTTTTTCCTGAAAAACAACTTCCTGATTAAGTTTCTACAGAAGTGTTGGCTCGTGATCCGAATATTCACTAATCCACCTTCAGTTATCGTGTCTTGTTTCTTTATTTGATTGCATATGTACATCAGCAAGTGATTGGCTTCTTCATCTCGTTTAAGTTGGAGCCATTTGTGTACTAGCGATGAGACGATCTGGTGGTTCAGAATGCTTCTCATCTTCCTCCATTGGTTCCCCAACGGAGAGAAGGTGGTTGCATGATAGCCGTTACTTGTCAAATAAGCTGACTAGATTTCAGGTCTAGAAGCAAAAACCGCATCTTGTTTTTCAGGAACTCACATGCTATGGTTGGGGACATGACTACTATTACATGGGTCGATGGTCCTAGCCGAACACAAAGAATTGGGGTGTTGAACTGGTCCATAAGCTTGTCGATCCACCGAAAAGTTGGCCAATTTAGAAGCATTTGGATGGTGCAGCCAAAGAACGGCAAAGGGGTTGGACCAGGTGGTAGTTGTTGTCACTTGATTGAAGTTTTCTTGATATAATGCATGATCAAGAAGATAAACATGATGAGGATGATGAGTAGAGGGAACCGTGGTTGATGATGGATTTTGAAACACGATGAGGGAAGTTTTAAGTATTGTGTTAGTCCCATTAGAACAAGCAACAATTCAAGTAATTGATAGATAGATTAACTAGATGAGGTAATAGGATAAATGGTGTATTATTGATGAAGAGACTACCTTAGAGAGAGAATGGATCTCTCTCTAGATTACACACACTACACCTTAAATCACATTGCAATAATGATTCACTTATTCCTAATTACACACACACATTCTATATATACCCACCTATTACACCTTTAAGCCCAAGCCCATAATTCATATACCCAAGCCCATATTACAATTATTAACCTTTACAAAACTATCATATAATTAGGACATTTTGTGTTCTAACATTCCCCCCCTATAGTTTTGTAAAGGAATCACCCTTCTCGAAAGATTTTTAGTTCTTCTCCCCCTTGATTTCTTTAGAAAACCATAGCGATGCAATTCTTCAAATGTAGTCTAGGCTCCCCTTTGAAATAAGCTCTTACTCTTTATATTTCAACCTTGAAAAACCGGATTCGATGTGCACCATAACCTCGACTAAGTGCACGAAAAACATCTTTAAGAATGTTGAAACTCTAGCTCGTACCGATAATCCCACAAGAAAGATAACGAGCGAGTTGTTGCGTGACAAACGAAAGTGCAATCTTAGTTTATAACACCAAATCTGTCGATAAACCGCGAGTTGAATAAGAATTCGGCTTAAGAGCTTGGTTCGGATTTGCTCGAAGGAGGAAATATAATGAAGCACACACTACAAGGTAGGGATTAGAAGAACCAAACAATTAACATTGTTCACCAGCCGTAAAAAAATGCTCATCTCCAAATACTTCAGAACACTGAATGATGAGAATCCAGAACTTCAATCTTCAAGAAATAGTTGAATGATTATGAGCACTCAAGAGTAACAAACTAATGATGAGAATGATGTCACACATGCTCGTACGTCTAATCCAATCCAATCAAAGATTGAATTCCAACACCCACCTTCTGAAAATCTTGGCAAACTTGAGCTCCTCTAAAACATTGACAGTTGCTAGAAGTATGTGACAAACTAAATATAAGAGTGATGTCACACACGCTTTATGCTAAAAACCATGAACAATGCCCCTCCTGAGACTAAGCACGGGGGTTCCGCTACCCGGTTAGCGGATGGGGTAAAGGGGAAGCGCCCCTAAAGAAAATTTTGTCCACTATTGAATGGGCGATTACTGGGCGAGGATACCATTTTTATCGCATGAAACAGACGCGATAACACTTTTTGTCGCAGCCTTGCGATAATCCCTTTTTATCGCAAGCTATATGTACGATAAAACCCTTTTTATCGCATACCACTGTTGCGATAACCAATTAAGCCTTTTTATCGCATGATACACGCACGATAAACACTATTCACACTGTTTTATCGCACCCCAGATACGCGATAAAATTACTGTTCACTCATTTTTATCACATGTCACATCTGCGATAAAACTCCTCGATGTTTTTTTTGTCGCAAACCATAGGCGCGATAAAATTTCTGCGATTAAAAACTGATCTCTTCTATGTGCGAGGAAGATGAACTTTATCTGGTGCGATAAGTATGAACATGGCTAGGTGCGATAACATTGAACATATAAACTCAGATCGAACAGAAAGCTCAAAAATGTCCAAATCGATCAAAATATGATGGACTGAAGATCGTATGATGTTCAGAAACACTATTCAATCAATCCTAAGCAATCAACACTGATCTAAATGCAATTATACGCAAAAGGCATCGAAAAAGTTACTGTTTCATCGAGAAAATCTTATTGTTTCATCGAATATGGGCTGTAGAAATCGAATTGTTGCAGAATGATCGTATCGATGATTGATTTCTTCGATTTTGGCTCTGAAACCACTTGTTAGTCCCATTAGAACAAGCAACAATTCAAGTAATTGATAGATAGAGTAACAAGATGAGATAATAGGATAAATGGTGTATTATTGATGAAGAGACTACCCTAGAGAGAGAATGGATCTCTCTCTAGATTACACACACTACACCTTAGATCACATTGCAATAATGATTCAGTTATCCCTAATTACACACACACATTCTATATATACCCACCTATTACACCTTTAAGCCCAAGCCCATAATTCATATACTCAAGCCCATATTACAATTATTAATCTTTACAAAACTATCATATAATTAGAACATTTTGTGTCCTAACATATCGAAAAGAAGATGATCAATCTTTTTGCACAAATAAATGGATTTTAAAGAAATCGATTGGTTTAAATTGCTAGTTGCTTAGCATATTGATAGTTGGTTTATACTGTGTTAAGCTTGTTAATGTATATATAATAAGCAAATTTCTTCGATATTAAACACCTTCTTGACAATATATAACTAAGAAATTAAATTGAGATTAAACAAAGTTCTTGACGGTGAATTCGGGATGTTAACTAACATATATCATAAACAAACTAATTTAAAATTATAAGTTCTTGACCATAAATTGGGGATATAATAAACAAATTATTCCTTGTTTAAACAAGTTCTTGACGGAATGATCACATATAATAAACAAATTAATTCGGGATTAGACAAGTTCTTGACGATGAATTTGGGATATGATCGAAGAAGGTAGGATCGTTGAAGGGGGATTCATTAAGAAAACTTGATTCATATATAGTAATTAGAGTTGTTTTAATTCAATAACATATTACACTATAAGAAAACTTGGTTTTTAGAACATTTCGTATGATACTTCAAGAAAAAAGTTATAAAAAGGCTATATACATGTTATACCTTTTAATTTAACAATATATTGTTTTGGATATAGCTAGTGTTAAATTACTAAACTTTACTATATAAACTTATTTTAACATCTTTAAATTATAAGCGTAAGTGGTTCTAAATGGCGTGAGGCGTGGCGTGGCGTGGCGGCGAGGCCAAGCCTTGAGCCACGGCGAAGCCATGACGTTTTCAAGGAGCGACTTATGGCGTCAAATTTCTAATGTTTTGTAGTGTTACTCAATGAGCTAAAAGTAGTAAGCACGTTAAATTAGGTTATATGGTAAAAACTTACAAATAAGAAATCAAAAACGTAAAGAAAAATCAAATATCATATTATGAAAAATGTGCGTTAGGCCATGACATGCCACAGGCTTAACATGACGTGAAACACAAGACTTGGTGCCAATGGCACACCATGACGATTGTGAGGCGAGTTTTTTAAAACAGTGTGCGTAACTTTTTATTAGAGGACTTGAAACTTTTAATGTCATAAAATTAAAGCCTTATTAATTATTATACTATTAGAAGGATTGTTCGACCATTAATGTTGTGATGTTTACTTATCAAACTTGAATTTATTATTATATTTTGGCCAACTTTTCCTTTGGATTCATTTTGTATTTGTAATAGTTATTATATTATTTCCTTTAATGATCAACTTTCAAAACTTAATATTTAAATAAGTTTAAATAGTAATTAAATAACCCGTCGATAATCAGTCGTTAATTACCGACGAAATTTTATTTTTATTTATCATAACTCAAAAATTGAGGAAGTATATTAAATTATCAAAACCAATTTCTAATTTAGCAATCATACTCACAACCACTACAATTTTTAAAATAGAAATATTTGATACTTGTGCAATCCAAATAATATCCAAATGAAATCTTTGTGACATATTCGTTTTAAAGATTCCAACGTTGTAGTTGTTTTAGTTTTGTATAAATAATAAATATATTGTTGACTTGTAAAGCCACTAGATGTCCAAAAAATAAAAGGATTTTAAACTTTTTATGACATTTTGATACTAATTAATTAAAGATGCACAAGAACTTGTTAAGATTATATTTAATGTTGATCCAACAAAGCTAGTAGGGCTCATCAAAGTCGGAACAATACGGTCTTTTAAAATAAGCAATCCTATTCTATTTTGTATTTTTAAATGTTTTGAAAATGTATATCCATATAATTATAAATTTGAATTCTGAAGAGATGAATATGATATGTTAAGAAAACTTGATTTATTATTTTCTTTTTTCTATTGTTTTTTTTAATAAAAACTAGTGTGCACTAACCATGCGTTGCACGATCAAAAATCAATTTAAGAAAAATTGTAAAATTTATTTTGTATAAAATCATGTCAATAACTAAACTTTTCTATTTTGTATAAAATCATGTCAATAATAGATATTTAAACTATGTTTTTATTAATAGTTTTGGTAATTATAATTAATAGTATGTGGGTTAGAACACTCTCGCGCCAGGTGTCCCAGTTTTCCACACTTATAACAACCATTAGGTTCAAAGAAACACTCTCCATGGTGCACCTTGTTACACTTCCCACATGGTCTATCACTAAACCTCGGTCCCACCCGTAGCTCGGGTTTAGAGACCTTAGACTCTTCACGTCCCGAACGGGTCCATCCCACTTTCTCTTATCCACACTCCTTTCCGACATCTGCCGATTTTTTTCTTTCTCAGTTAGCTCTGCCACGTCGACCGCCTCCTGAAATGTTGCGGGGCCACGATTCTGCACCAGCTCCCTTATACTGCTCTTCAGCCCCCAAACATACCTTTCATCACATCTTTCCTCAGTAGGCACATATACTTCAGCAAATCGTGCCTTCTCAATTAACTTGGAGGTGTATTCCTGCATGGTCATCGACCCCTGCTCAAGCCCCAGAAACTCTTCTTCCAATTTCTTTATTGCCGCCAACGGGCAAAACTGTGCCTTAAACCTTCTAGTGAACGTTTCCCATGACGTTGTCTTTGCCACTTCCGAACCCTTGCCTCCTGTCTCAACATCCCACCAAAAGATTGCGTCTGCCTTCAGCATTGACATGGCAAACAACACTTTATCTCCTTCAACACACTTGCTTATGTCGAACACCAACTCCATCTCCCGAACCCATCTGTTAGCCCCAAGTATCTGTTATGTAAAAGTATTGAAAATAGTTCAAGTCAGAAGACCAACAGAGATCAGACAGAAGACTTGAAAGGAGTTCATCAAGAAGACCAACAGAGCTCAACAGAGCTCTGTCGGATCCAACAGAGCTCAACAGAGCTCTGTCGAAGACTTCCAACAGAACAAGTATTTAAAAGAAGACCAACAGAGCTCTGGTGAAGTGAAGACCTCTGTCAGCCTAAGTCTCGTAGGAAATCCCAAGTGTTAGACAAGTGTCCATACTTTCCACGTATGCCCTAAAAATAGGAGACACACTTTCCACGTGTCATCCTAGGGTACGATAGTACACTGCCTTCACTTTTTCAGGGCTATATATAGAGAGGTAGTGGAACAAACAATTGTAAGCTTTGGGAAGAGTAGTGTTTCCACAATTGTTTAAGCACACACTGCAGCAATCCCGAGCACTACCTCCGTACGATATTGTTGTCCTATGAGATTTCCGAACACACTCGAACATGTTCTTGGTGTGATTCATTATCAATATATGAGCAGCTTTTATATTTGATCCTGTTATCATTTTACTGTTCAATATTTGATTCTCATAGTTCATTTATCGTTTACACAATCACTCATTTTAATGGTTTTATTTAATATGCTTCCGCTGTCTATTTCACTACCATTAATATGATACAATGTGAATCTGGGAACCTACAATTGGTATCAGAGCTTCTTTGGTTTTCTTAAACCAAACGATCCAATCTACCAAGGTTGACTCACTGTTGTTGATTGTGTTTGTAAAATCTTCATTATATACTCTGTTTTTACTGCTTCCTAGTCTAAACAAGCTTTCATAGCTCATATAACTGTGTTTAAAGCTTTCTAGTGTAGTTTAAATGTTTCTCTCAAAAGTTACTGTTCCATTGGTTACTGTTTAAACTCATCTTCTTGTTGAAACTCTTTTTGCAACAACTGTACTCTGTTTTTTTTCAAAATGGCGAACAACGGTATAAATGCTATCTATACTGCTGGTTCTTTAACAAAACCTCCTACTCTTCTGAGAGATGAATATGCTCAGTGGAAGATCAGGATGGTTAACTTTTTCGATGGCATGGATAAAGACTTAATGCGATCTGTCACGGCCGGACCATTCCAACCCATGGTTTTTGTTCCTCGTGTACCCGCAACAGGAACTACTGCTGAGATTCCAGCTCATTATGAGATTAAAACCATAGGTTTTACTGATGAGGAAAATCTAAAAATGGAAAATGATCTTAAAGCAGTTAGACTACTGATAATGGCCATTCCAAACGAAATATTTCAAGAACTAGATTCATGTGTTACTGCTAAGGAAATCTGGGATCAACTTCTTAATCAACTTGAGGGTGGTATCAAGACCCAAAAGAACAGAAGGACCCAATGTATAAATGAATACAACGATTTCAAAGCACTTCCTGAGGAAACCTTACAACAAACCTACAACAGATTTAATGTGTTGATCAACAAATGCAAAAAATGTGGAGTTGTTAGGTCGAAGGAAGATAACAATGTTCTGTTTTTGAAAAGTTTGAATGATGAGTGGTTAAATCTATCCATGTCTTTACAAGCTAACCAGGACTTAGATGCATGGTCTCTAACAGATGTGTATGGCACTTTGGCCGCACAAGAGAAGGATGTTGTCAAGCAAAAAGGCAAATCCACCATTGCAGGCCCAATCGCTTTAGTTTCTGATTCTAAGAAAACCACATCAGAAAAGTCAAACAGAGAGAGTTCAAACAGAGAGAAAAAGAAAGATAAGTCAGTTAAAAAGAAAGGAAAGAAAAGTTTAGTTGCAGAAAGTGATACAGAGGAAAGCTCATCAGAGGATGATGACATTCAAGCTTTTGCTCAATCTCTTGCTCTAATAACTCAGCAATTTAACAAGAGATTTGGCAATAAGTTTGACAGAAGAGGTAGATATGAGAGAAAAGAAGACAAAAGAGAATACGCTGCACCGGAACAAAGTAACAACAGAGTTACCACAGAACAAAGACAACCTCCACTAAACAGAAGAGAAAATCCACCAGCACAACAGAAGGCCGATGCTGCTCAACCCATCAATCAGAATGATGGACGTTGCTTCAGATGTGGCAAACCTGGGCACTTCTCTGTTAATTGTAGAGGCAAACTGGTAAAAGACCAGGACTACTACAAGAACAAATACAAGTACAACTATAGAGAAAGAAGCTACGTGGCTGAAATGGAGAACTGGGTTTCTGATTCATCCTCTGATGATGAACCAGAACAAGCCAACTTCTGTGGAGTTGCTGTGGATGCTGAAAGTTTAGAAGAAGTTGTTGACTGGATGACTGGAGAACCAGAAATAACGAAGGGAACAACAGAAGAAGAAGATCTAGATCATGCATTTGCTCTTACCACGACAGAGTCTGACGACAGAGCGCTGGAGACCACCAGACCCAGTGCCAAGGTATGTTCATCTGAATCTAAGTCCGACTCAGAGTTAGAAATGCATGTTTCTATGCTGAATGAGGAATTTCAACTTTTGAAACAAAAACTTTCTGAAGAAAAGGAACTTAGAAAGCTAGCTCAGAAGGATCTGTCCTTTTACAAGAGAGAGAAAACTCTCTTAGAACAAGAAAAGGAAGAAATCTTCAAAGAAAAATCTGAGCTAGAAATCTTTCAAAAGAAGAAAGAGAGCCTGTTTTCTGACAGAATTAACGAATATGAAAACGTTTTGAAACAGAAGTCTGAAAATTTGAAAAAGTCTGAAACAGAGAGACTTAACTCTGTTGCTCTAACTGATTATTTTCAAAGAGAAAGGGAAATTCTGCATCAATCTCTACAGAGAAAAGAAATTCAGATTAAAAAATACCAGGACGCACAAGATGTGCACATCAAGATAAATTCACAGATGGACACGCAAGGTCTTGGTTTCTCTGACCTTTCTCCCTATGACGAAAGGAAGAAGACATCTCTGTCCTCTGCCTTTTGTGTTGGGAAAATCCAAGAGGACGTGATATCTGGTAATGCTGTTTTCAAAAGAACCAAAACTTCAGATGCTTTCTCAAAACAAAGAAATCTTGACTTTAGGAACGTCAGCTATGACTCCTCTGATCATAAGAAGATTTTAAAACCATCCTCAGAGTTTATTCTTGATCAAGGAAGAGCTAAAATCATACTTCCTAACTCTGTCAAGAACTTGGATACAAAAGAGATTTTTAACTTCAACTCATTCTTAGGACAGAAGTCTGTTACTTCTATGACAGAGCCCTCTGTTGAAATACCACAGAGCAAGCTAAATCCAGAAGCCCCAGCCTTCTCTCCTACCTCTGAATCTATAAGAACATCTTTCGAGGAGGATTTGTTGAAAGTTATCGAAGAAAATGCTGTTTTAGATTCCTTAAAACCCAAGTTGAGAAGGTTCAGAACTGTTAAGCCAAACATCTCTGTTATACCAATCAAGCCTAATACCTCCAACAGAGCCACCAGAGACTTTCTAGCCTCTGACTGTGACTCTGACTCCGAGGTAGATGAACAGATCTTTTGTGGTCAAAAGAAAATCTTACACAAGTTAAAGCAGATACCGATAGAATCTACGGATCTAAAAGATGATGTTTCTTTCTTCAAGAAACAATCAAGGTTTATAACGGTAACTGAGTTTAACAACAAAGGTTTTAAGATTCTTGCTTCTAATGCAGTAGAAGTGGAGAAGTGAGAGAAAAACAAAAGTGTTTTTGTAAACCAAAATGTTCCTCTTGCTTTCAAACTAGTAAAGTTCACACCAGAACAGAAGGAAAAATGGATAGCAAACAACAGATCTATTCCAAATTCTGGTGTAAATCAAAGAGGAAATTTTGTCTGGTCAAAAGAGTCTAATCCAAAGAACTTCATGTCAACACAGTCTGTTTCAAAGAAACAAAATCAGGACAGATTGTATGCAAAGACATCTGGTCCTAAAACCTTTCAAAATCAAGCACCATTCAAACAGTTTTTGAATAAAAACAATGTGCAACAGTCATGCTCCATAAACTGCAATTGTATTCAACTGTTACTAAAATTGCAAAATCATCTGAATGGTCCCCACTGTGTTCTGAATAAGTCGGTTCAAAAGAAAAATCTTAAGACTATTCAGAATACACAGAGGAAAACCTGTGGCACACCATCTCAGAATGAAAAATCCCAAGGAAAGTCTGTTAATCCACCAAAGCCTAACAAGAAAGGACCCATTATGCAGTGGGTACCTAAAAGGAATTAATCTGTCTTGCAGAAACCTCATGTGCAGATCTGGTATTTGGATTCTGGATGCTCCAAGCACATGACGGGGAATAAGGAGCTGTTAACTTCTTTTAAAAACAAGATGGGAAGTGCAGTAACCTTCGGAGGAGACAATGGCAGACAGATTAAGGGTTATGGTACTTTAGTAAATGGTGGTGTTTCAGTCTCTGAAGTTGCTTATGTTGAAGGATTAAATCATAATTTTCTCAGTATAAGTCAACTCTGTGATCACGGGTTCGACGTCAATTTCAGGAAGAAATATTGTTCCTTGCTACTTTCAGAGTCTGGTCAAGAACTTTTAAGAGCCGACAGAAAAGGCAATCTTTATAAGATGAATTTTAAACCAAACCAAAACTCTACAACAGAGAAACTCTGTTTAGTGTCTTTGAAAAATGAAGATGCCTGGCTCTGGCATAAAAGATTTGCCCATTTGAACTTTCAAAATCTTGATAAGCTCGTTAAACTAAAGTTAGTAAAAGGACTTCCTTCTCTGAAGTTTGACAAAGACCATCTCTGTTCTGCTTGTGAGCTAGGTAAGATGAAAATATCTTCACACAGAACAAAGAGTGATCATAGTTGTCCCAGACCTTTGCATATGCTTCATGTGGAGATCTGTGGTCCAATCTCTGTGCAAAGTCTGCCGGGTAAGAAGTATATTCTTGTTTTAATTGATGAATATTCTCGATATACCTGGATTGAGTTCATCAGAGTAAAATCTGATGTCCCAGAGATTCTGACAAGTTTGTTGAAAAGGATACAGGTTCTGTTAGATCTGAAGGTACAGAAGTTGAGAAGTGATAATGGGACAGAATTCAAGAATGCCAAAATTGATGCCTACCTAACAGAGGAAGGTATTTCCCAAAACTTCTCAGCAGCAAGAACTCCACAACAAAATGGAGTTGTGGAGAGAAAGAACTGAACTCTGATAGAAGCCGGCAGAACCATGTTGGCTGGCTCTGTCCTTCCAATGAACTTCTGGGCAGAAGCAGTCTCAACAGCCTGTTTTACCCAAAACAGAGCTGTAATAGTGAAAAGATTTAAGAAGACTCCTTATGAACTCATCAGCAATAGAAGACCAAACATGAAATTCTTTCATGTTTTCGGTTGCAATTGCTACATATTGAATGACAGAGATCAACTGGGAAAGTTTGATAAGAAAGCAGACGAAGGAATCTTTATTGGTTATTCCTTAACCTCTAAAGCCTACAGAGTCTACAACTCCAGATGTCGGGTCATTTAAGAAAGTATAAATGTGTCCTTTGATGAAAGTACTTCAAGATTCTCTGATCGAAAATCAACAGAGGGGACACATACAGAGCAGAAGGAGACAAGTTCTTCAAAGACAAGGGAAGAAGATATCAATCTCATGTTCAACGATTTCTTCAATGATGATGACTCCTCTGATAATATTCAACAGAGGAGATCAAACTCAGAACTCAACAGAACAGAATCTGACAGGTACATCTCTCACTGGTCCCTCTAATATTTCACCATCTACTTCTCTGTCTATAGGAGTAATTCAGAGAAATGAGGAACCACATCAGAGCGAGAGAGAACCTGAACAAGAGCCATCATCACCTTTGCTAACTAATATTGGCAAAGACTCCTTGTTTGAAAGCTCACCTTCACAGAGCCCTGTTAATGACTCTCAGAGCAATGAGGCCACTCTTCAGAGCTGTGTGCCACATAGCCCTGGCCCCAACCTACAGAGCTCTGACGCTGAAGTTCGTCTTTTCCCATCAGAAGCACAAACCCCGCCTATTGTCCATGCTCCCATGACACGATGGACAAAGGATCATCCTCATCATCTTATCATTGGTGCTGCTGAAGATGGTGTGAAGACAAGATCGGCCACAATCAATGAAGCCTTCTTTGTAAATTTTTTAAGCATGATTGAGCCGAAAAAGATTTCTGAAGCTCTAGAGGACCCAAATTGGATTGAAGCTATGCAAGAAGAGCTTCTGGAATTCGAAAGAAATAAAGTCTGGTCCTTGGTTCCACTCCCAAAAGGCAAAACGGCCATTGGAACCAAGTGGGTGTTTAGAAACAAAAAGGATGAAGATGGGATTATCATCAGAAACAAAGCCCGTCTGGTTGCAAAGGGATACAGACAGGAAGAAGGAATTGACTATGACGAAACCTTTGCACCTGTGGCTAGGCTAGAAGATATCAGAATCTTCCTAGCCTATGCTGCTCATAAGGGTTTCAAGGTTTACCAAATGGATGTCAAGTCTGCCTTTCTGAATGGCAAACTGCAAGAAGAAGTTTATGTCCAGCAACCACCTGGTTTTGAATGTTCAGAGTTTCCAGACCACGTTTACAAGTTAGACAAAGCTCTGTACGACCTTAAGCAAGCTCCCAGAGCCTGGTATGAAACTCTGTCCAAATTTCTGTTGATCAATCACTTCGAGAAAGGTACCGTCGATAAAACTCTATTCTTTAGGAGGTATAAGAATGATATACTTCTGGTACAAATATATGTTGATGATATTATCTTTGGGTCTACAAGGCAGGAGTACTGTGATAAGTTTGAAAGTTTAATGAAAAGCGAATTCAAAATGAGCATGATGGGAGAACTTTCTTTCTTCCTTGGTTTACAAGTTAAACAATCAGACAGAGGGACTTTCATAAGTCAGTCTAAATACATCTCTGATATGTTGAAAAAGTATAAGCTCAATGATTCAAAACCAATGAAAACTCCTATTGCCACTGGAGTTAAACTTGACTTAGATCTTAAGGGTGAACCAACAGATGTCAAGCACTACAGAGGCATGATAGGGTCACTTCTGTACTTAACTGCCAGCAGACCTGATATAATGTTTGCAACCTGTCTCTGTGCCAGATTTCAAGCAAATCCTACAGAAACTCACTTAACAGCTGTCAAGCGTATCTTTAAATATCTGAAAGGGACTCAATTTTTGGGTCTCTGGTATCCTCTTAACTCTGGTTTCGAGCTTGTAGCATATACAGATTCAGACTATGGAGGATGCAAGAATGACAGAAAGAGTACTTCTGGTAGCTGCCAACTGCTTGGAGAAAAGTTGGTGAGTTGGACATCCAAGAAACAGAACTGTGTTTCAACCTCTACAGCAGAAGCAGAATATGTTGCCGCTGCTAGTTGTTGCTCTCAAGTGATATGGATGAAAACAAAACTCAAAGATTATGGTTTGGAGTATGGTAAAATTCCAATTCTGTGTGACTCCAAGAGTGCCATTGCCATAACAGCCAATCCAGTTCAGCACTCGAAGACTAAGCACAACGACATAAGGTACCACTTCATAAAGGATCATGTTGAAAAAGGGACTATTGAAATGTACTTTGTTTCAACAGACTTCCAGCTTGCTGACTTGTTTACAAAAGCCCTTGATGAAAGGAGATTTAACTTCTTAATCAGCAAACTGGGTATACAACGATTTCAAAGCACTTCCTGAGGAAACCTTACAACAAACCTACAACAGATTTAATGTGTTGATCAACAAATGCAAAAAATGTGGAGTTGTTAGGTCGAAGGAAGATAACAATGTTCTGTTTTTGAAAAGTTTGAATGATGAGTGGTTAAATCTATCCATGTCTTTACAAGCTAACCAGGACTTAGATGCATGGTCTCTAACAGATGTGTATGGCACTTTGGCCGCACAAGAGAAGGATGTTGTCAAGCAAAAAGGCAAATCCACCATTGCAGGCCCAATCGCTTTAGTTTCTGATTCTAAGAAAACCACATCAGAAAAGTCAAACAGAGAGAGTTCAAACAGAGAGAAAAAGAAAGATAAGTCAGTTAAAAAGAAAGGAAAGAAAAGTTTAGTTGCAGAAAGTGATACAGAGGAAAGCTCATCAGAGGATGATGACATTCAAACTTTTGCTCAATCTCTTGCTCTAATAACTCAGCAATTTAACAAGAGATTTGGCAATAAGTTTGACAGAAGAGGTAGATATGAGAGAAAAGAAGACAAAAGAGAATACGCTGCACCGGAACAAAGTAACAACAGAGTTACCACAGAACAAAGACAACCTCCACTAAACAGAAGAGAAAATCCACCAGCACAACAGAAGGCCGATGCTGCTCAACCCATCAATCAGAATGATGGACGTTGCTTCAGATGTGGCAAACCTGGGCACTTCTCTGTTAATTGTAGAGGCAAACTGGTAAAAGACCAGGACTACTACAAGAACAAATACAAGTACAACTATAGAGAAAGAAGCTACGTGGCTGAAATGGAGAACTGGGTTTCTGATTCATCCTCTGATGATGAACCAGAACAAGCCAACTTCTGTGGAGTTGCTGTGGATGCTGAAAGTTTAGAAGAAGTTGTTGACTGGATGACTGGAGAACCAGAAATAACGAAGGGAACAACAGAAGAAGAAGATCTAGATCATGCATTTGCTCTTACCACGACAGAGTCTGACGACAGAGCGCTGGAGACCACCAGACCCAGTGCCAAGGTATGTTCATCTGAATCTAAGTCCGACTCAGAGTTAGAAATGCATGTTTCTATGCTGAATAAGGAATTTCAACTTTTGAAACAAAAACTTTCTGAAGAAAAGGAACTTAGAAAGCTAGCTCAGAAGGATCTGTCCTTTTACAAGAGAGAGAAAACTCTCTTAGAACAAGAAAAGGAAGAAATCTTCAAAGAAAAATCTGAGCTAGAAATCTTTCAAAAGAAGAAAGAGAGCCTGTTTTCTGACAGAATTAACGAATATGAAAACGTTTTGAAACAGAAGTCTGAAAATTTGAAAAAGTCTGAAACAGAGAGACTTAACTCTGTTGCTCTAACTGATTATTTTCAAAGAGAAAGGGAAATTCTGCATCAATCTCTACAGAGAAAAGAAATTCAGATTAAAAAATACCAGGACGCACAAGATGTGCACATCAAGATAAATTCACAGATGGACACGCAAGGTCTTGGTTTCTCTGACCTTTCTCCCTATGACGAAAGGAAGAAGACATCTCTGTCCTCTGCCTTTTGTGTTGGGAAAATCCAAGAGGACGTGATATCTGGTAATGCTGTTTTCAAAAGAACCAAAACTTCAGATGCTTTCTCAAAACAAAGAAATCTTGACTTTAGGAACGTCAGCTATGACTCCTCTGATCATAAGAAGATTTTAAAACCATCCTCAGAGTTTATTCTTGATCAAGGAAGAGCTAAAATCATACTTCCTAACTCTGTCAAGAACTTGGATACAAAAGAGATTTTTAACTTCAACTCATTCTTAGGACAGAAGTCTGTTACTTCTATGACAGAGCCCTCTGTTGAAATACCACAGAGCAAGCTAAATCCAGAAGCCCCAGCCTTCTCTCCTACCTCTGAATCTATAAGAACATCTTTCGAGGAGGATTTGTTGAAAGTTATCGAAGAAAATGCTGTTTTAGATTCCTTAAAACCCAAGTTGAGAAGGTTCAGAACTGTTAAGCCAAACATCTCTGTTATACCAATCAAGCCTAATACCTCCAACAGAGCCACCAGAGACTTTCTAGCCTCTGACTGTGACTCTGACTCCGAGGTAGATGAACAGATCTTTTGTGGTCAAAAGAAAATCTTACACAAGTTAAAGCAGATACCGATAGAATCTACGGATCTAAAAGATGATGTTTCTTTCTTCAAGAAACAATCAAGGTTTATAACGGTAACTGAGTTTAACAACAAAGGTTTTAAGATTCTTGCTTCTAATGCAGTAGAAGTGGAGAAGTGAGAGAAAAACAAAAGTGTTTTTGTAAACCAAAATGTTCCTCTTGCTTTCAAACTAGTAAAGTTCACACCAGAACAGAAGGAAAAATGGATAGCAAACAACAGATCTATTCCAAATTCTGGTGTAAATCAAAGAGGAAATTTTGTCTGGTCAAAAGAGTCTAATCCAAAGAACTTCATGTCAACACAGTCTGTTTCAAAGAAACAAAATCAGGACAGATTGTATGCAAAGACATCTGGTCCTAAAACCTTTCAAAATCAAGCACCATTCAAACAGTTTTTGAATAAAAACAATGTGCAACAGTCATGCTCCATAAACTGCAATTGTATTCAACTGTTACTAAAATTGCAAAATCATCTGAATGGTCCCCACTGTGTTCTGAATAAGTCGGTTCAAAAGAAAAATCTTAAGACTATTCAGAATACACAGAGGAAAACCTGTGGCACACCATCTCAGAATGAAAAATCCCAAGGAAAGTCTGTTAATCCACCAAAGCCTAACAAGAAAGGACCCATTATGCAGTGGGTACCTAAAAGGAATTAATCTGTCTTGCAGAAACCTCATGTGCAGATCTGGTATTTGGATTCTAGATGCTCCAGGCACATGACGGTGAATAAGGAGCTGTTAACTTCTTTTAAAAACAAGATGGGAAGTGCAGTAACCTTCGGAGGAGACAATGGCAGACAGATTAAGGGTTATGGTACTTTAGTAAATGGTGGTGTTTCAGTCTCTGAAGTTGCTTATGTTGAAGGATTAAATCATAATTTTCTCAGTATAAGTCAACTCTGTGATCACGGGTTCGACGTCAATTTCAGGAAGAAATATTGTTCCTTGCTACTTTCAGAGTCTGGTCAAGAACTTTTAAGAGCCGACAGAAAAGGCAATCTTTATAAGATGAATTTTAAACCAAACCAAAACTCTACAACAGAGAAACTCTGTTTAGTGTCTTTGAAAAATGAAGATGCCTGGCTCTGGCATAAAAGATTTGCCCATTTGAACTTTCAAAATCTTGATAAGCTCGTTAAACTAAAGTTAGTAAAAGGACTTCCTTCTCTGAAGTTTGACAAAGACCATCTCTGTTCTGCTTGTGAGCTAGGTAAGATGAAAATATCTTCACACAGAACAAAGAGTGATCATAGTTGTCCCAGACCTTTGCATATGCTTCATGTGGAGATCTGTGGTCCAATCTCTGTGCAAAGTCTGCCGGGTAAGAAGTATATTCTTGTTTTAATTGATGAATATTCTCGATATACCTGGATTGAGTTCATCAGAGTAAAATCTGATGTCCCAGAGATTCTGACAAGTTTGTTGAAAAGGATACAGGTTCTGTTAGATCTGAAGGTACAGAAGTTGAGAAGTGATAATGGGACAGAATTCAAGAATGCCAAAATTGATGCCTACCTAACAGAGGAAGGTATTTCCCAAAACTTCTCAGCAGCAAGAACTCCACAACAAAATGGAGTTGTGGAGAGAAAGAACTGAACTCTGATAGAAGCCGGCAGAACCATGTTGGCTGGCTCTGTCCTTCCAATGAACTTCTGGGCAGAAGCAGTCTCAACAGCCTGTTTTACCCAAAACAGAGCTGTAATAGTGAAAAGATTTAAGAAGACTCCTTATGAACTCATCAGCAATAGAAGACCAAACATGAAATTCTTTCATGTTTTCGGTTGCAATTGCTACATATTGAATGACAGAGATCAACTGGGAAAGTTTGATAAGAAAGCAGACGAAGGAATCTTTATTGGTTATTCCTTAACCTCTAAAGCCTACAGAGTCTACAACTCCAGATGTCGGGTCATTTAAGAAAGTGTAAATGTGTCCTTTGATGAAAGTACTTCAAGATTCTCTGATCGAAAATCAACAGAGGGGACACATACAGAGCAGAAGGAGACAAGTTCTTCAAAGACAAGGGAAGAAGATATCAATCTCATGTTCAACGATTTCTTCAATGATGATGACTCCTCTGATAATATTCAACAGAGGAGATCAAACTCAGAACTCAACAGAACAGAATCTGACAGGTACATCTCTCACTGGTCCCTCTAATATTTCACCATCTACTTCTCTGTCTATAGGAGTAATTCAGAGAAATGAGGAACCACATCAGAGCGAGAGAGAACCTGAACAAGAGCCATCATCACCTTTGCTAACTAATATTGGCAAAGACTCCTTGTTTGAAAGCTCACCTTCACAGAGCCCTGTTAATGACTCTCAGAGCAATGAGGCCACTCTTCAGAGCTGTGTGCCACATAGCCCTGGCCCCAACCTACAGAGCTCTGACGCTGAAGTTCGTCTTTTCCCATCAGAAGCACAAACCCCGCCTATTGTCCATGCTCCCATGACACGATGGACAAAGGATCATCCTCATCATCTTATCATTGGTGCTGCTGAAGATGGTGTGAAGACAAGATCGGCCACAATCAATGAAGCCTTCTTTGTAAATTTTTTAAGCATGATTGAGCCGAAAAAGATTTCTGAAGCTCTAGAGGACCCA
The DNA here is from genome assembly GCA_033807775.1 of Saussurea involucrata. Taxonomy (NCBI): domain Eukaryota; kingdom Viridiplantae; phylum Streptophyta; class Magnoliopsida; order Asterales; family Asteraceae; genus Saussurea; species Saussurea involucrata. Next base: position 113,203,028 of record CM066315.1, read on the forward strand.
AATTGGATTGAAGCTATGCAAGAAGAGCTTCTGGAATTCGAAAGAAATAAAGTCTGGTCCTTGGTTCCACTCCCAAAAGGCAAAACGGCCATTGGAACCAAGTGGGTGTTTAGAAACAAAAAGGATGAAGATGGGATTATCATCAGAAACAAAGCCCGTCTGGTTGCAAAGGGATACAGACAGGAAGAAGGAATTGACTATGACGAAACCTTTGCACCTGTGGCTAGGCTAGAAGATATCAGAATCTTCCTAGCCTATGCTGCTCATAAGGGTTTCAAGGTTTACCAAATGGATGTCAAGTCTGCCTTTCTGAATGGCAAACTGCAAGAAGAAGTTTATGTCCAGCAACCACCTGGTTTTGAATGTTCAGAGTTTCCAGACCACGTTTACAAGTTAGACAAAGCTCTGTACGACCTTAAGCAAGCTCCCAGAGCCTGGTATGAAACTCTGTCCAAATTTCTGTTGATCAATCACTTCGAGAAAGGTACCGTCGATAAAACTCTATTCTTTAGGAGGTATAAGAATGATATACTTCTGGTACAAATATATGTTGATGATATTATCTTTGGGTCTACAAGGCAGGAGTACTGTGATAAGTTTGAAAGTTTAATGAAAAGCGAATTCAAAATGAGCATGATGGGAGAACTTTCTTTCTTCCTTGGTTTACAAGTTAAACAATCAGACAGAGGGACTTTCATAAGTCAGTCTAAATACATCTCTGATATGTTGAAAAAGTATAAGCTCAATGATTCAAAACCAATGAAAACTCCTATTGCCACTGGAGTTAAACTTGACTTAGATCTTAAGGGTGAACCAACAGATGTCAAGCACTACAGAGGCATGATAGGGTCACTTCTGTACTTAACTGCCAGCAGACCTGATATAATGTTTGCAACCTGTCTCTGTGCCAGATTTCAAGCAAATCCTACAGAAACTCACTTAACAGCTGTCAAGCGTATCTTTAAATATCTGAAAGGGACTCAATTTTTGGGTCTCTGGTATCCTCTTAACTCTGGTTTCGAGCTTGTAGCATATACAGATTCAGACTATGGAGGATGCAAGAATGACAGAAAGAGTACTTCTGGTAGCTGCCAACTGCTTGGAGAAAAGTTGGTGAGTTGGACATCCAAGAAACAGAACTGTGTTTCAACCTCTACAGCAGAAGCAGAATATGTTGCCGCTGCTAGTTGTTGCTCTCAAGTGATATGGATGAAAACAAAACTCAAAGATTATGGTTTGGAGTATGGTAAAATTCCAATTCTGTGTGACTCCAAGAGTGCCATTGCCATAACAGCCAATCCAGTTCAGCACTCGAAGACTAAGCACAACGACATAAGGTACCACTTCATAAAGGATCATGTTGAAAAAGGGACTATTGAAATGTACTTTGTTTCAACAGACTTCCAGCTTGCTGACTTGTTTACAAAAGCCCTTGATGAAAGGAGATTTAACTTCTTAATCAGCAAACTGGGTATGCTGAACCTGTCCTAACTCTGTTCAAAATTCAACAGAGCCTCTGATGATCCTACCAGAGCTCTGTCAAATAGTTGGGTAGGATAGTTCAACAAAGCTTCTGTTGTTCACCAGAACTCTGTTAAGCATATTTTTTTTAACACTCAGTGAACATTCTGTGTATCTAAAAAAAAGGGAGCTCAATTTTCTAGGGGGAGCTTAAAAGAAAAATAATGCATGGTTTTAGGGGGAGCAAGTCAGTACTCAAACGTCCAAATCCAAATTGACTCTGCTTTTTGATCTTCATTGACAAATCTTTTTGAAGAAAGGAGGAAAATATGTTCTGATGATAACCTTTGTGATAATGTTAAGAATCTGCCAGAACTCTGACTTCTCTCCAGAGCCTCTGATGTTTCTCACCAGAGCTCTGTTGTCTGTCTAAGTTTTGTCTGTTCTTTTCCTTCCACATCAGAACAAAATTTTTTAAATGTTTTTAAGGTAAAGGTACACCATCTTTAGTTACTTAATACGATGTGAAGAGATCACTCAACAGAAGCAACTTAACAAAGCTCCACCAGAGCTCTGTTAGTTTGTTCTGCCACATCATCAGAAACACGTTATCAGAGATGCGGGTCATTCTTTAAACGTCAACCGCTTGTCACTCACACATCTCTAACCGTGACGGTTTACTTGCCCAAATGATGTCATAATTAAATCCACGTGGCAATCTCTGATTGAGAAACCAACCGTTAGCTGTTCCCACGTTCATACTGTAGCAAACGTTCCACTAGCCAAAACTCGAGTGCCTACAGCACCTATGATCGTGATCCAGCCACACATTCCTCGTATAAATACCCATTTCCATCAAACCATTTCATTTCTTACGCTTTCAGAATATTCAAACCTTTACTCATTTCCCTCCCTGTTCAAAACCTTCAAGAACCCCAAACCTGCAACAATGGCGGAACCCCAAAACTCTGCTGACTCTAGCCGAATAGAACCCACTGATGATATCGTTGTTCTTCCATATGAGTTTGCTGACAACAACTACAGATTCGATCCCACTCCAGGACTCTATTTACCCCTGTATCATGTCTTTATTGAGTTCTTCATAAACTCTGACATCTTTAGAGCCCTCACAGAGTTCGACGACCATCTTCCTACAATCTATGTCCAACAATGGTGGACCACATGCCAATACATCGAAGAACAAGACGGGATAGTTGGGAGCGTCAACGCAAGTAATGGAGGAGCGGGAACGATCCGCATAAGAGCAAGCACCTTAAGAAGAATCTTCAGAATGAAAACCAAGAGACAGCTAGGAATAGACGCCTATGAGAAACCACCAAAAACAGCCGTTCTTCTTGCTTTCATGAAGTTTCTGGGTTACAACAAGGATCTGAATAGGATGGGAGAGTTCAAGCGACAGAATCTACCCACTATGTGGAATTTTATGTTCTCCACCTTAAACAGAACCCTTACCAGCAAATCTGGTAGTCAAGACCAAGCAACAACAGAAATCCTACAAATCATGTATGGATTGTTCTTCAACAGAAACTTTGACTACGCCAGCATTCTCTACAACGATCTTCTTTCAGCTGTCAACACAAAAACCTCTTCCATCGCAAAAGGAGGAGTCGTTGGATCCCACAAATTCTTGAAGATGATCAAGTTTCCACGCTTTATCAGTCTGGTGATCAGAAGAGCCTTCGACAGACTGGAACTAACTCATCAGGGTCGCTCAACACCCGTCTGGACGATGTCCAAATTCCTCCCCACTACATCAGGCGAATACCCTTTCATAAGAAGAATTCCAGGTACAATGCTTGCCCTTATCACCCCTGACCATATTTCTATCCAGAACTATCAGAGTGCTGATCAACCTCAAGAACCTGAGGTGAGAACCCCACCATACTTAGGATCTGAGCCTTCTTTTGAGAGCTTGAGTGAGGAAATAGGTGAGGAAGTTATCAGACCAGAGGCAAGAGTACCCGAAGTGGGGTCTTCCTCTAGAAGAGAGGAAGTAGAGGACAGAGCATCTCCTAGAGAGGCTGTCCATGAGGAAGTACAAGAAACACCAGAGGTAGAAACCATCTCCTCTGATAGTGGTGAGCAAGAGAGAAACATCAGAGAGAATCCAGAGAGTTCTACAGCCATAGGAGCCGAGGATATTACGAGAATAGAAAAAGATGCTCAACAGAGCACATCTGAGGGTAACCTTAACCAAAATCCCAGTGCTTCCACACAATCTAATCCTGGTGATCAAGACCAAAGGATTATTGAAACAGAGGTGCACACCTCGAACCCCAACCAGCCTATACCATCAGAGGCACCTCTTCATGCCTCTGGTACGCACGAAGTCGGGGAAACTATCTTTGGTAGTGATGTTCATTCGCCCCAGAACATCAATAGGTCACCTCCACACGATGATGCCTCTGTGGCTTATTTAGAGTCCACACAAAATAGACCAAAGATCTTTGTAATCTCACGTAGTATCTGTCCGACTCAGGGACAATGGGAGACCATAGTAGAACAAGGGAAGACATTGCTTGATCCAAATGCTTCCCATCACACCAGATTTCCTTCTTCAGAACCTGAGCTGGAAGAGGAAACTTTGGTCAGAACACCTGTAGCTGTTTCCCCTCAAAGGGAACATCAAGGATCGAGTGGAAGTCCTCCAAGAGCCAACATTAACTCAACTCTTGACGGAGGCGCCTCTGAACTCGAGGCAGAATTGGATCCATATGTTGGAACCAAGGAGACCCCCGTTGACACTGTCACAAGAGCAGAGTTCGAAAGCTTCTGTGACAGTATCAACAACTCTTTGAACGAGTATAAACTTATCAATGAACAAAAGGAGGAGCTGATCCGCAAGGAAAATGCTTCTCTTAGGGAAGAACTGCTGAACATCTCAATCCAGCATGTTGAATTAACTCGAAAATATGCCGAAGCTGAAGCACTCAGAACAGAGTCTGAACGGGTCAGAGGAGAAGAGATTGGAAAGATGACAACAGAAATAGCCGACCTAAGATCAGTCAGATCAGAGGAAGTTCAAAAGACTTCGACAAATCTTGCAGACCTAAATCGACTCATAACAGAGAACCATAGAGCGCAGATGAACAGAACCCTTCCCATCCCCACGGTTATTCTTTCAGAATCTAATATCAGAACCTTGACAGAGATAATTACCAACTCTGTTAAGGAATCCATAAAAGAAGCAACCACCTCATCTGCTACTCCACTGAACATCTCCAGCCCTAACCCAAATGACCTACCCATGACAGTTGGACAAATGGGAGACTTCAGAAAATCAATTCTTAGCTGAATGATGACGATCTCATCAAAATTTGTAATGAAAGCTAAGGCAACAGAACAACATGTGAAAGCGTTTCTTGATACTCACAAGGTCAACTTCGAGGCTCAAGTAGAAGAGATCAGAGGTGCTGCAACAAAGGTAGAAGATGTGATGACAAAGGCAGCCTCAACATTTACTGATATTATTTTACAGGCCACCTCTACATCAAAAAGACCTGAAGAAGAAGGACCCACAGATGAACCATCAAGCAAGAGACACAAAGCTGGTCTGAAGTTTGTTGTTCAGTCCTCACCAAAAGCTCGAATTGACTCCTCTGGCGATGATGATGATTTTGAGGATGCTCAAGAAGGTCAATCAGACGATCAATTGGGTGAGTCCTCAGAACAACAAAAGGGGGAGAAGGAGAAGGAGAAGGAGAAGAAGGAAAAGGAGAAGGAGAAGGAGAAAGAGAGAGAGAGAAGAAGAAAGAGGCAGAGAAGGAGAAAGAGGTTGAAAAAGAAAGAGAAGCCAATGGTAAAGGGAAAATCACAGAAGCAACTGAGGAAGAGACTACAGAAGGAGAAAAAGGGATAACAGAGGAAATCATGACAGATATGACTGAAGTGGCATTTGACTACATGTTCAAAAAACAGAGTCATCAAACCGACAGAAGAGTCAACACAAGAACCACCAGAGATCATCTGCCTAGATACCCCTCCTACTTCTCCAACAAAAGAACTAGAGAGGACAGACCCATCCTCTGCTGAAGGACAAATAAGTCAAGCCCAACCTCAAGCTACTCAGAAATCTGCTCACATCGTCATTCTTATGGCAGAAACCCATGATGACCCAAACCCAACGGTAACAGAACAGAACCCAGAAACCTCTACCTTTCATACCGAAAAACCTGCCTTAGAAACGGTATTTGCATTTCTATATGTTGATAGAGACATCATCCCTGTAAATGCCGTACCCATTAACCCATACCTCAACCCAATCAGAATAAACACCATTTCTGATGCAAGGCTAAAGTTCATCCAAACCAAGTCAAATCAGAACAGAGCCATCAATATAAACTTCGGTATCCGCAGAATTCTGGACATCAAGCACAAGAAGTTTCAACACGACAGGGTCACATACCATGAGTATACTGTGGAATCAACAGAAGGCAGAAATGAAATCTTCAATGACAATGATCTCGTCCTTGTGAACCCATATGACCTGATCTTACTCCACGCATATTGCTTGAACTTCTCAGAAAGATACACACTGGCCAGAACTGCACTACCAGAAGTCAGATTCGCTATGCAAGAGCACATCAATCTCAGAATACAGATTGATTATCAGCTAGGCATAGAGTTTGAAGTAGAGAAACTAGCGATTGCACCACCAAATGAAAACCTTGAGGGTTATGGCCATCACAGAACTGGAACCGTAGTAGAAGATCCTCCAGTCTTTGTCTGCCGACAGAAGGGCATAAAGAAGGCCATCAGAGCAGCTGAAGCTCACAAGTACTCAAGTGAGTCGCTAGTATACCTCAAGAACATAATCCAAGATCTCCCAAGAAATAAGGGTCCAGAAGAACAGCAGAAACTCTTCATCGACCAGATTGATCTGATGCTGGACTTCCGTACTCTAATCAGAAGATTCGACAGAATTCTTAGGGGAGATAATTATGCTTAAATGTACTGATCTTTTAATCTTTTTGTAATATTCCAAAAGATTAGTGCAAGGCTTCGGCAGAGGTAAAAGTTCTCTGTTCTTTTGTTTAATCTCTTGTCAATTGTAAATTTTTATTTTGAATACTTAGGGGGAGATTGTTAGCCCTAAGTATCTGTTATGTAAAAGTATTGAAAATAGTTCAAGTCAGAAGACCAACAGAGATCAGACAGAAGACTTGGAAGGAGTTCATCAAGAAGACCAACAGAGCTCAACAGAGCTCTGTCGGATCCAACAGAGCTCAACAGAGCTCTGTCGAAGACTTCCAACAGAACAAGTATTTAATAGAAGACCAACAGAGCTCTTTCAACAGAGCACTGGTGAAGTGAAGACCTCTGTCATCCTAAGTCTCGTAGGAAATCCCAAGTGTTAGACAAGTGTCCATACTTTCCACGTATGCCCTAAAAATAGGAGACACACTTTCCACGTGTCATCCTAGGGTACGATAGTACACTGCCTTCACTTTTTCAGGGCTATATATAGAGAGGTAGTGGAACAAACAATTGTAAGCTTTGGGAAGAGTAGTTTTTCCACAATTGTTTAAGCACACACTGCAGCAATCCCGAGCACTACCTCCGTACGATATTGTTGTCCTATGAGATTTCCGAACACACTCGAACATGTTCTTGGTGTGATTCATTATCAATATATGAGCAACTTTTATATCTGATCCTGTTATCATTTTACTGTTCAATATTTGATTCTCATAGTTCATTTATCGTTTACACAATCACTCATTTTAATGGTTTTATTTAATATGCTTCCGCTGTCTATTTCACTACCATTAATATGATACAACGTGAATCTGGGAACCTACACCATCTCATCGCCAGTACCGGATTACGTTCCCCACTAAAAGATGGAGGCTTGCAGGACACAAAGGTTTTGAAGGTACACCCCTTTACTGACTTTGACTCTCCTGCCACAAACGGGGTCACTTGGGAGTGATCTCCCATTTCAGTTGTAGGTAATCTAGACGCTTCCGTCTCAGTCGCATTCCCACTATTAGTCCGCCCCTCCGATGTAGACCCAGTTCGATGCTTCAACAATGCTTGCAAGGTTTCTTGCAGTTTGACCATCTAAGTAGTGAATTTCTCTTCAGTCACAAAAGCCTGGTCGTGGTTTCGACTCGGGCTCTTTGACTGACTCCCCTTCTCCGAATCGGTGCTCTCGGTTTGGGTCAGATCGCGCACCTCCGGTGCTCCTGCACTCTTAGCCCGACGGACGGTCGGCGCTTTCTTCCCACCTCGTCGGGGTGGCTACTCGTCGGGGTGCCCTTCCTCGACCCCTTCCACGGCCTCCGCCTCTTCCGTGGGTAGCCGACTGCCTCGGAGGATTCACTGGTACATCCTCTAGAATCTCCTCCATGCGGATTTCCCCCGCAACTGGTACAGTACCTACAACTGGCACATATCTACTTCTCAAACTTTGCTCTGACATTTTCGAATACTGAAACATCACTCAAAAATATAGCTTAACAACAATCCCAAAATAACAAGGCAAGAATAAGCACCATCATGCACCTGTAAATTCACAATTACACTAGCCAGGTGTAATCCCGAACTTACCTTACATGATAGTTCTCATCACCCTATTATTCGCGTTTCCCGGTGAGGTCTTCCTAGGCCTTCCTACGTTCGCAGTTGTACTCCCTAGTCCTACAGTTTAAGTTTAGGCCCATCCGGTCACCTAAATCTCTTAAACTAGCGCTCTGATACCAACTGTAACAACCCACTCCAAAATTTAGTCCAAACAAGACATCAAAATTTAAATAAACTGCCATACATGGCCCACAACTCACAGAGTCAAAATTCAAAACTTGGGTTCGCGGAATAATTCCTAATTACAACTGAGAACATTTAACTATTACTGCAAAAGGAAAAAGTCCTCTAGTGCCACTAGCATATGCCCACACTCATATCTTTTCCTTCCCACTAGCTGAGCTCACTCTAACCTGCTTACCTGAAAAGGATTTCAGTTTTGAAAATGCGAGGGTTAGACCACAAGGTCTAGTGAGATCCTTCAATTAACTTTCACACCACAAATAATATTTGAAAGAGTTTGCGAAAACATTAAACAATAGTTAGTTTTGCAAATCAACATCCAGACGCATATAACTGGAATTCACACACCTGTGACCTAATCTAGGGCACACACCCGCCCTTAAGAACAGACCAAGTCTGTTCAAATAATCCATATGGGACACACACCCCCATGTACATCACACCATGCATAAATAAATCATATGCAACCACATAATAACATGTATCCATGTACGAGTAAACAAACAAGTACCATCAAACTTTGGTTTAGAAAAACTCACCTGAAGTCCTCGTTAGACTTTCTTACTCGCAACTGATCGTCTCTACTGCACCTACAATTTAAACCCAACACACAATACCAGATAAGACACACTGGATTCTACTGATACAAGAGTCCCGGTCGAAATACCCGGGTTCCGGATCCTACTTTCGGATCTAATCACACTTTGGTTCCATCCGGGTTCCGGTATACTTCCGGATCTAACCGCATTCCAGATCTAATGTATTCCGGATCCCATATCGTTCACTCGAATTCCGGATCCGATTGGATTCTGGATCCCCTATCGTTTTACTCACATTCCGGATCCGTTTGGATTCCGGATTCATTTTGGTCCAAAGCACACTCCGGATCCCATGCGGCCCACACCCAATTCCGGATCCTTTGGATTCCGGATCCACGTGACCCAACACCATATTCTGGATCCACTTCCGGATCTAACGCATTCCGGATCCCTAAGTTCCGGTTCCAAGGTTCCGGTTCCTAAGTGTTTCAGACTCTATCAACTCCGGGCTTCTGGGCTTTCCTGATCGAGCTACGAAAACCCACACACCTTAATCGGCCATTCACACAGTCCCAATTGATGTCAAACTAATAGTGTAAGTTCAGGATCTTATCTTACAATCAATGTAGAAACCAGTAATTGAGAATTTGTATGATCAAGCCCAATTGTATTCAATGATGAACAGAATTACAGATCTAAGAGAGAGAGAATCTCAAAAATTACAAAGAATGAATACAAAGTTATACGGGAAAAATCAATCAGTTAGCAACGTAGAGCTAACTACTATTTATACTGCAACGGACATCTTAAAGCTACAGTACAAACAAGAAAGACTAATAAGAACATAACACGTGTCCTAATTAGTTTATAAAATACTAAGTAAAGTATCTCGTCATAAGTTCTGAACAGGTAGTTCAGAACTTCTGAACATTCTTCTGATAACGCTTCTCAGAACTTTTGACTCCTTAACTCAGACATCTGACTTCTCTTCCCAGACTTCCGATTTCTCTTATCAATACTTCTGAGCTTTCACAGTCAGACCTATGACTTCTCTACTCAGAACATCTGAGTCTTCTTATCAGATCTTCAACACTTGGTTTATTGACAAAACTTCAGATCTAACAATCTCCCCCTTTTTGTCAAATAAACTTAAACTTTGCATCATCCAGTTCTTTCAGAGCAGGAACAATTTTCTGAAGTAGCACATTTCTCAGATTAAGCCTCTTATCAATTTTGTCAATGATTTCTTGAATAATTTCAACTTGCTGATTGATTACTTCTTGAGTCATGTTTGCTTCCTTCACTTTCAGCATCTTTTTCTCCAAATTATGCTTTATGATTCTTAAAGTTCCAGAACAGTATTTTGCAGTTTCCTTTGCTCTGAAGAAGATCTTTCCACTTTTGTTTTTCAAAAATACTCCCAAATCTGGATATTTGTGAACACTTCATGTCTTTAACTTCTTTTTCTGTTCATGATCTGTGTTGGGATTTGCCAGATAAACACATGACTTTTGTAAGTACAAAGCTATTTGAAAATCTGTATAACAGTGCCACCTTAAGATGTAGAACATGGCCTCAATTACCACACTTCTTGCCTTCCTTTCATTTCTGTCTTTGCTCGACTCTTTGAAGCATAGAAAGCTGTGCAATCTGTAGAAGTCAACCACTGATAGTTTCTCAAAATCTGCATCAGTAAAGTAATAAACCTTGCCATCTTCTCTCAGAACTTCAAAAGATAAGTACTCCATCTTTCTGAATTTCTTAACCCTCAATTCTCTGATTCCAGTAATTAAAAAATCTGAGTAAACGGCTTGCTTTGTTTTGCCAAGACATCTTGATTTTTGTAAAGCCCGTATCCCGGTATGTAATTTATTGGTATTAATCCTTTTCTTTTAAGTTTGAGTTTTTGAGGTTTCCGTTAACGGGGTTAGTCGAGTTGGGTCAAATCGTTAAAAATGTCAGAATTTTGGGTTAGTTGCGAGAAGGTTTAAGTGGAGGGACTAGAAGTGACAAGGGCCAAAACACCTCAAGGGTTCGGCCCATGCAAGTTGTAACCGAAACCCTTTGTTTTTCTTATTGTGTTTTGTTGTGTGTGTCCATGGCGTGAGTAGCAAGCTAGAAGAGAAATAGAAAACAAAACCCTAAGCTATCTTCCCTTCTCGTTTCTCTCACGTAAACCTCACAACCATAGCACCTTCTTTCCTAGTTGCTGCCGTGAACCACCATGACCACCGCCGTTTGCCGCCCTAAACCACCAGCACCGCCGCTGGTCTCGCCGGCGAAGAGAGAGAGAGGAGCAGCGAAGAGAGAGAGAGCAGCGAGGAGCGAGAGAAAGGACGCGAGTGATCGTTTTCTTCGTCGTAGGTAAGTGTTTTCCCCCTTGTTTGTTTCTTTCGTGTCGCCGTGAAACCACCACCGGCGGTGGCTGCCGCCGCCGCCGACCACCACTGCCGGAGGTGGCAGTGGGTGGTGCGTGGGTTGTCCAGCCCTAGTTGCAACCCGAACCGTTAAGCCGAACGCGAATCGTTTTATAAAATCGTCATTTTATGTGAAAACGTTTTCTGCCACTGTTTTGCGTCAACCACAACTTTTCCGTCGTAACTCCGATTGAGCCGAAACGGGTGCCCACGGTTCACGTTCTGGGTCGGACACGTTTTCCGTGTTTTAGCAGAAAACTGATTCGACCTCTAGCTAGATGAAAAAGTGGTCGTAAGTTCAGTGTTTCGTCATTTCGTGTGAAAAATTCTGGAATCTGCCATTGCCTTGTGAAAGCCATAACTTTTTGCTCGTAACTCGTATCTGGGTGAGACCAGCGCCAAAAGTTCCCTTTTTGAGTCTATAAACTTTTCCGTGTTTTGTACGAAACCCAGTTCGGGACGTAGCAGTGGTCAATCTGTTGCTTTGCGCTGTTAAGTGCTGTTTTTCGCTGTTCTGCGAACTGTTTTTATAAAATCCGTAATAAATTGTAGAAAAATCGTTAGGAGGTGTATAATATGTCCTTGGAACCCTAACTCAGAGTACTTTCTGGTAATGTAATTTAATTGATGTTTTTCTGGGTTTAAAGAGGTCGAAACAGGTCCCGAACAGACCTGTTTGGCGAGATCGGAAAATAGTTTTAGTGACGGATTAAGCGTGTGTCGTGTCGTAGGATCCGGGTCTCGTATTGACACGTTTTAACATGCGTTTAGGTGCTGGGAAGTGACCGTAATTGTGAAGCTTGAATTGTATTGTTAAGCTAGGCGCGCATTCGAGGTGAGTTCTCTCACTATAACTAATGTCGGTTATTTTTACATTACATTGTGTGTATGTGTGGTAGTTCTATTTGCTTGTGGTGTGGGGTTAAATCGTGGGGTGTCTAGTCGGATGTAATAACGGTTGTTTTATCATTGCTATAGTACGTGTGTGGTAGCTTGATGTGATTGTGTTGTGGAACCAGATAGTGGGGTGTCTAGTTGATACTATGTTGTTACGTTAACTTGGTGGGACCGAGGATCCGGCGGGGCCGGAGATTTTATACGCGGGTGGCGTAGTGACTTGGTGGGGCCAAAGGTTGTATACGCGGGTGGCGTATGAACCCGGGGGTGCCGGGTTGCGAAGGTTGTATACGCGGGCGGCGTATGAACCCGGGGGTGCCGGGTTGCGTTTGCACGGTTGTCGTGTGGTCGGTGGGACCGACGTTTGCCTATTAGGTGGGTTGGTGTGAATATGCACGTCTAGGATTTGTTCGTAGACTTGTATGCTGTTTATGTGCAATTATCTGTTTATGGTGGTGTGGAAATAACTGTGTTATTTATGGTGTTTGAATTCACTAAGCTTCGTGCTTACCCTTTCCCAATAAATTGTGGTTTCAGGTGCGAGTGGCTCTAAGGCGTGACGGGTACACACTGGCGTGCGAGGAGAGCTGGTTGCTTTATGGTTTTTAATAATTAAACGTTTATTTCGCTGGTTTTTATTATAAAGATATTAATTATGAGTTTGAAAACGAAACGTTGGGATCATTTAATGAGTTGTTATAAATGAAATGTTTATTTAAAAATTTAAATTTGCTTGTAATTTTCGGGACGTTACAATTTTTCAGCCAACCAGATCTGAGTCTCCTTAGGTCTATCATAATACACATCCAAGAATTGTACTTCTTTTGGTTTGAAGAACTCAGGCAAATCAAATTCAAGAAAGTATCCATTTAGATCAATGGATATTTCATCTTCTTTGGGTTCAGACTGTTCAGCTTGATCAAAACTAGTTATCTGCACATTTTGAGATGTTGTGTTCTGCACTTCTTCAACTTCATCTGACAGAATTTCATTCACTTCATACTCAGCAGGAAACACAAAATCATTATGTAGAATCTTTTTGGGATTCACCTCAGATAGCAACCATTCACTACTGTTTCTGATTTTTCTTCTAAGATCCAACCTCCTCTTTACACAGTTTATACATCTCTTCTTTAAACTCTCTCTTTCAGTTTCCACACTTACTTCCATTTTAATCAATAACCAATTCAGAGTTGCATCACTGTACTTCACCAACTCTTTTAATCTGAACAATTCAAGCCTTTCGTGAACTATATATGTGAACCCTTCTGTCTCCATTCCTTCATTCACAAATCCCTTCAAATGCAAACCAATTTCTGCTTTCTTTGTGGGAGAACTCAGATTACACTTCTCTTTTCTTTCTTCAATAGCTAATTGGAAGTCATACAAGTATATATTTCTGACATAGATACCCAGAAGTCTTCTGCATTCAATTTCTATCAAGGCTTCTTCAGTGCTGGCAAAGAACTTGACTAGAAAGATCTGATCATCAAGAATCAATCTGTGAAAATCAAAAGTAGACATGGAAACCTTTGTATTTCTTTCTTTCAGTACTTCCATTCTAACAAACATTAAACCATTGAATTCATGTTGTTGAAACATCAGAACTTTCTCAATTCTTTTCTGAATATGCAGTTTTGAGTCAGGAACTCTGAACCTGTTAGAAGCTTCTGAGTAGACCATCTGAGCTTTGTCATCCATAAAACCATCAACGTTACTTTCCAAAAGCTCATACTCTCCTTCTGTATAGTAGAGATTATCATATATTTCCTCAGGAAAAATATCATCATGAAATTGTCTGGCTAATGGCACATCACTTAACTCTAGAATGAAATCACATACAGGTTCTTCTAGTCTTTGCAAGTTAATCTTTGAGATCTCAATTGGTTTTCTGAATACATACTCAGAAGGCATAAAGAAGTCTTTCACTTTCACATACTCTTCTTCTGTATTTAACTCATCACAAAAGTTAAATATAAAATCATCTTCAAAATCCTGAGTGTAATTCACTGTTCTGTCTTCTTCTCCCATTAGATCAATAGGTCTTACCATTTTTATTCCTTGCTGAACTTTTTGAACATTCAAAGCTCTGACTAAATTATTATGCATTCTTCTGATTAACTCTTCACTTAACCTCCTTTCTTCTAATTCAGAATCCGTCATATTTTCTTTGTTATACACCACAATATCTGTACACATGTTGACCACTTCACTTTCCACTGTCTTTTCTGATCTCAATACAGATTCCTCAATAGCTTCAGTTTCATCTGAGTTTCCTTCCATTTCTATGTCTAAGTTCAATTCCTCTGTTTTATCTGAATCACCACCATCTGTACTTTCCAACTCCATTTCCTCTGTATCTGAGCTATCAATCTGAACTATCTGAGTTATTGCCTTTAAATTTTCCTGTGTCTGATCTTCTGAACTTTTTGTACTAGCTAATTGCATATCTGCCATCTCAAAATCTTCTATGCCAATATCATCATCAGAACTTAACCTTTGTCTTTTCTCCCCCTTTTGATGATCATGAGGCTCATTATCATCAAACTTTCTTTTCAAGTTCTGATTAAAAGTAACTTCAGGTTCAGCTTCTGCAATAGGAACAGGATCAAGAGGCTTTGAAGTAGAAGCCAATGATACACTCAGTGCTTTCAGTATAGATTCCTGCATACCTTGCATTTGTTTTAACAAATCTTTTTGAAAACCAGACATTATATCCATGATCTCCTTTTTGTGAGAATCCAAGGATTTCTTTACATCATCTACTTTGGTTTCAACAGAAATCAACTTTTTCTCCAACACAACTTTCAAATCTGACATCTCATCATTCAAATCCTCCACCTTCTTCTCCAAATTTTCTACTTTTTCCCCCATCTCCTTGTTTTGTTTCTGAATCTTTTCAAATTCAGAAGTTTCTAACAGTGAACCTGAACCAACAAATGGTCCAGTTTTCATGTGCCCAGAGGGCTCATGGCCTGTAGATAACACACAGTCATCTTGTACAACAGATGCACGTTTGAATGAGGCTTTTGTAATGTTCACCTCACCAGGACTTCCATCCAATCCTCGACACCCAACATTAGGTATGTCTATGAATGTTGTTTCAGGAATACGAAATTCCTGATTTGTGCAAGTGTCAGAAGGAATTTCAGGCTCAATATGAATAGGACTATGATATTCAGACTCAATGTGTTGAAAAATAGATTGGGATTTATCACCTCCCTCCAAATGAGTTTGGGATGGTTCCCCGGATTTGTGTGAAACAGTAGCATGTTGAAATGCTTCTGAGTGGATATGGATGGGTTGTTCAAGATCCACCACTAGGTCCATGGTGTTTGTTTCAATATTGGACACCAAGAGATGTGAACCAATAGCATTTGTGGTTACCTGGTCAAGATTAGCTGGTTCAGAGACATCTCTTTCTGTTTGAACCTCTGTTGACAATCTCTCATCCTCATCACTCTCATTCTGTTTTTCCTCACCAAATCTAACCAAGCTCTCAGAATTTTCCCTCTCAAGTCTCTCAGAATGTTCACCCATCTGAACATCCTCCCCCTCTCTAATTCGACTAGACCCCTCACCTCTCTTCTCAGGTTGGTCCTCTTGGGTAGGGATTTGAGGTAATTCAATTCCCATAGAGGTGCAATAAGCTTTTAAAATCTCACTCTCCCTTGGAATATAATTCCTAAGTGATTTTGGCAATAGTTTATGATTAGGATAGTTTTCAAGTCTTGTTACCGAGGTCATCTTACCCAAATAAAATGTAGGACCATGCTCTTCATTTGTTCTTCTTGAGATTGTTCTGTTTTCCTGCATGGCATACCAAATAACAATTTGCCAGTACCTTATATAAGGAATGTATGTCAGTGGAGCATCCTTTGTTTTCTTCTGAATTGCTTTCTGATTCTTCTCAAATGTATTCTTCATGTCTTCCCAAAGTATTAAAGTATAGTCATAATGCCTATTCTTCACTAAACCCTGAAAGATCTGAAGAATTTGTTTAGAACCTTGATCAGCAGAACTATTCTTCCCTGACACACATTTATTTACCACATGAAAGAAGCAAGCCCAAATAGGTGGTAATTTGTTTCTTCTGAACAAACTGAGAGTCCTCAATCCTTCATTGTATCCCAACTTCATAAACTCTGCTATTAATTCCTCTGTTAAGGGTGAGTCCTCAAAATCTGTCCTTCTTTGTACATCATCTTTCTCTGGTAAATTCAGCATTTCTCTTAGTGCAGAGATAGATAAGGCAAATGTCACTCCTCCAATTTCAGACACAAACTTATTATCTTCTAACCTAAGATGTTTCCACCATTGTTGTATGTACTGAACAGGCACATTTTTACTTCGTGTAAACCATTTTCTGTACGGATGGTGTTTGAATAACTCCATGATAATTATGTGTTCAGGTTTAAACCGACTTTCCTCAAATAATATAACACAGTTATTTTCAGATAATTTCAGCCATTCACTCTCAGGAACAATTCTTTCCACTAAAATAGGTCTATCTGACATAATAGAACCTGCAGCACTCTGTTCATGTTCAATATTAACGTTTACCTCATCCGCATTTCCTTCAGATTCATCCATTTGTTCATCTTCTCCATCATTTCTTATTGCTTCTTCCTCTACAGCTCTATTCTGTACTTCATCATTATCCGAATCAGATGAATCCATTATCGATTTTGTAGAGTGTAGCGAAATTTGACCACTCCTTCGAATTCTAGACATGATTTAAGAAGAAAACAAATTCAAAGAACTCTGGATTTGATTCGTATCTCACTTTTCGCTCTGGAATTTGAAAAGATTTGAAATAGGGATTTTAAGACCTATTTAAAATCCGCGAAGTTGAAAGGTTTAACGGAAAAGCGAAATCAATGTTATAACGGAGTCAACACATTTGAAATGCCACAGAGGATTTAAATGAAATGCGTGGCATAATCAAACAAATATGAAGCTGACACGTGTTAGTGGATAGAAATTTGACTCAAATCAAAGATCTGAATAACACGCTCAGATGTTTTGACTTTTCTTTACCAGATATCTGATTGTTCTTCTCAGAAGAATTTTACCTTGTAACCAAAATGTCATTTAAAATCAACTTCTGACAAATATAAAACATTTTGATTATTCAGAAGAGGTTTGAACAGATAGAAACACTTTTGATCATCAAAATTCTGTTCATATTATGATGAATTAAAAAACCATTTAAAATCTTATATCTGAATATGAAAAAAATTTTAATTCAGATATAGTTTGAATAACAACAAAATTTATCATGAAAAGCTTGTTCTTTTTAGAATAATCAGAGATGGAAAATGAAAGCAAATCTTTTAAGCATCACAAAATGATTTCCAAAAGAATTTTGATGCTCCCCCTTGACTTGAGCATGCATTTGACTATTAATGATACATAAAGATGAGATGAAAAGATAATAGAAGAAGCATAATCCACACAGTTGAAGTATTTTTATTTCTCAAAAATAAATTTTTGAAAACTAGATTGCTAATGTATTGACTCAGAATCTCTGACCTCAAGACTCAGAAGTTCTGACCGTAGTACTCAGAAATTCTGATTCTTAAGACTCAGAGTTCTGAGTACACTACTCAGACAATTTTACTTAGAAAAATTTAGCATTTTTAAGAAAAAAATATTTTCAATTAGGCAGATTAAGCATTCCTATTTTACATATGAGAAAAGAAAACCTTTTGTGATCAAGAGGCTTTGTGAACAAGTCAGCCAATTGATACTTTGTATGCACAAAGTGCATCTCTATAGTTCCTTTTTCCACATAGTCCTTTATAAAATGATACCTCACATCTATATGTTTAGTCTTCGAATGTTGAACAGGGTTCTGAGTAATGGCAATTGCACTTTCTGAGTCACAATAGATGGGAATCTTGTTAAGCTGATATCCATAGTCCATGAGTTGTGTTCTCATCCACAATGTTTGAGAGCATGAAGCAGCAGCAGCAACATACTCTGCTTCAGCAGTTGAAGTGGACACACAATTCTGCTTCTTTGATGCCCAACTCACTATTTTAGTTCCCAAAAAGTGACAAGCACCAGATGTACTCTTTCTGTCCAACCTACTTCCTGCATGATCAGCATCAGTGAAAGCAGTCAATTTGAAATCAGTTTCTTTTGGATACCATAAACCTAGATCAGGTGTTCCTTTGAGATATCTTAAAATCCTTTTGACAGCCAACATATGTGATTCTTTCGGGTTAGATTGAAATCTAGCACAGAAACAGGTAGAAAACATGATATCTGGTCTACTTGCAGTCAAATAAAGTAATGACCCAATCATGCCTCTATAGAGTTTGATATCTGCTGAAACACCTTTGAGATCAGCATCTAACTTTATGTTACTTGCCATAGGTGTTCTCATAGAAGCACAATCAGACATTTTGAACTTTTTCAGAATATCTCTGACATATTTTCCTTGATTTATAAAAATATCTTTTGGTAATTGTTTGACTTGAAGACCAAGGAAAAAATTCATCTCACCCATCATGCTCATTTCAAATTCAGATGACATGATTTTTGAAAAATTATCACATAATTCTGGACTGGTAGAACCAAATATTATGTCATCAACATAAATCTGAATCAGAATCAAATCATCACCCTGTTTCTTTAAAAACAAAGTTGTGTCAATCTTACCTTTCTTGAATCCTGACCCTAACAAGTGTTTAGTAAGAGTGTCATACCAGGCTCGTGGTGCTTGTTTTAGACCATATAAAGCTTTGTCTAAAATATAAACATGATCAGGGAATTCTGGATCAACAAAACCTTCAGGTTGATGGACATACACCTCTTCATTAAGTTTGCCATTTAGAAAGGCTGATTTGACATCCATTTGATACACCTTGAAGTTTTTATGTGCAGCATAGGCCAAAAATATTCTGATTGCCTCTATTCTTGCCACTGGTGCAAATGTCTCATCATAATCAATTCCCTCTTGTTGACAGTATCCCTTAGCAACCAATCTTGCCTTGTTTCTGATGACAACACCTGATTTATCCTTTTTGTTTCTGAACACCCATTTAGTTCCAATAATAGATTTACCTTCAGGCTTTGGAATGAGTCTCCAAACTTTATTTCTTTCAAATTGAAGCAATTCCTCTTGCATTGTTGAAATCCAGTCTGGATCCTCTAGGGCTTCATTAGCTTTCTTTGGTTCAATTACACTCAAGAAACCAGCAAACATTGCTTCATTTGCTGTAGCTGATCTGGTTTTTACTCCTGCTGAAGGATCACCTATTACTTGATGAATAGGATGATTTTTAGTCCATTTATTTGCACTAGGGAGTACATCAATCTCTGAATAATTGTTGTTTGCATCATTCTCATCAATGATTGCTTGTAATTCTGAACTGTCCCCTTGTTCTGATGTATGAATAGGAGTCATATCCAAGTTTGGGTTCTGATTAATGAAGTCAGAATTCTGAGTGACTTGTTCAGAGTTCTGAGTACAAGAATCAGAATTCTGATTACAAGGTTCAAAATTTTCACCACTTGTATTTATTAGATTTGGACATTCCTCTGATGGACCTTTGTCAGAAATTACAGTTGATTGAACTATTTCTAGAGTCTTATTTTTCATCTCTTTGACCATCTTTGGGTTTTCATATTCTGCATAAGAATCAGGAATTAGTTCACTAAAAGCATCCTTAAACAGTAAATTGAGTTCTGAACAAATAGGATTAGAATTTGTATCAGAAGTCATTTTTGTCTTGTTCATCATGAGTTCTGAACTGTCTTGTTCAGAAGTCCGCATTCTGGCTTCATCAAAAGTTACATTTATGCTCTCCATCATCCTCTTGGTTCTTCTATTGTAGATTCTGAATGCTTTGGAAGTTAAAGAATAACCCACAAAGTATCCTTCATCTGCCTTTTTATCGAATTTGGCAAGATTTTCTCTGTCTCTAAGAACATAGCACCTGCAACCAAAAACATGAAAGAATTTGATTAATGGTTTTCTTTTATTTATCAGTTCATAAGCAGTTTTATTTAATCTCTTATTGATTAAAGTTCTATTTTGTGTAAAACAAGCAGTTGCAATTGCTTCAGCCCATAGGAAAGTAGGAAGATTTGCATAAGCCAGCATTGTTCTCGCAGCTTCAACTAGAGTTCTTTTCTTTCTTTCAACAACACCATTTTGTTGAGGAGTTCTGACAGCAGAAAAATTGTGAGAAATCCCAGAACTTTCTAAAAAATTTTGAAGAGTCTCATTTCTGAACTTTGTTCCATTATCACTTCTGATTTTCTGAACTGGAAGTTGTAAGAGAACTTGAATCCTTTTGATAAAATTTATCAATGTAGTAGCAGCTTCTGACTTAGCTCTTAGGAACTCAACCCATGTGTATCTGGAGAATTCATCAACAATCACAAGCATATATTTCTTTCCTCCCATAGATTGAACTGAAATTGGACCACAAAGATCAGTATGAATCATTTCTAATGGTGCTTTGCAAGATGAGTCCATTTTTAATTTGTGAGAACTCTTTTTCATCTTGCCCATTTCACAAGCTGAACATAATGATTCTTTTTCAAATTTAAGCTTTGGTAAGCCTTTAACCAGATGTTTTGCAACGAGATTATTAAGATCTTTGAAATTCAGATGAGAACATCTTCTGTGCCAAAGCCAGCATTCATTTGCAGTTGATTTTGATAAAAGACAAACTGTATTTAATGTTTTCAATTTTGAAAAATTAACTACAAATAAGTCCATATGTCTTTTGGCCCAGAAGACTTTAACATCATTTTCAGTTAAAATCATGCAACCTGTTATTTGAAACTTAATTTGACAAAGACTGTCTAAAAACTGACTTATGCTGAAAAGATTATGCTGTAATCCTTCAACATAGAAAACCTTTTGGATAGTCAGATCCCCTTTAGTTAAATCCCCATAACCTTTGACTTGTCCTTTGCTGTTATTTCCAAAGTTTACTGCTCCTCCAGCCTTTTCTGTGAAGTTTGATAGAAAAGACTTCTGACCTGTCATGTGTCTTGAAGCTCCTGAATCTAAAAACCACACATGACAGCCCTGCAAAAGGATCAGTTAGGTTTAGGTACCCATTTTGGAATGGGTCCATCTTTGTTAGCTTTGTCATTGGATTTAACATTAGTACCTTTTACTCTCCACTCAAAATCTTTCTTCAAACACCATTTTCCTTGAACTTTTATGAAGTCAGAACATTTTCTGCTTACAAGCTTGTTCAAATTCTTTTTGAGAGTTGTAACTTTTGGTTTTGCTATATTTTCAACTTTCTTTTCTTTTATCTTTTCTTTCTTCTGAGTCTGAGGAACAGAAATTTTCTTCTTTTCTGTATTTTGAGGAACTGAAACTTTCTGAATATCTTTTCTTATGTATGAAACAGAAGTTATTTTGACTTGACATTTATGAGAATATTGGAATGAATCATTTTTACATCTAACACAAACAAGATTTTTCTTTGCAAGTGACAATAAATCTGAAACATAGGTCATTTCATTTTTATTGATACTGTTCAGAGTACAATTGCCCTTATTACAAGAATTTCTAGCTTTGAGTTCAGAAGTAGATTTCATTCTAAGCTTCTCAAGATCCCTTTTCAGATCATTCAACTTTGCAAGATCATCTTTCCTTTTGCTTTCTTCTTTTTCTGAAAAAGTCAAGTTCTTTTTGTTAGAAGAATTAGATGATTCACCTTTTTCATATGTACTTGATTCATTAAAGAATTTATCATTTTCTCTTGAAGCATTAATTTTAAAAAGATCAGTTTTTCAGTTTTTCAAGCTCTATTATTTTCTGAATAAAAATATTATTTTCTTTCAAAGCTTCTTCAAGTTTAATATCAACCTCACAGAAATCATTTTCAAGTTCATCATAAGCTTTCCTTAAGTCCCCAAGTTCTTGACTCACAAGATTAAATCTCTTTTCAAGTTGCAAAAATTCATCTGATTTTGTTTCAGAATTTTTACTTGTGTCAAATATGCTCTCAATGTCATGATATGAAAAACTTGGTTGTTTATTTTTGTAGCTGACATTTAAAGAATCATACTTGAATTTAGTATCATTGTATCTTGGCTTCTCATCTGTTTGTTTAGAAACTTCTTTCTTAACCTTTTCTTCTGAACCAACTGACTTTTCTGTTTTAGACTCAGAAATTTTCTCATCTGACTTTTTAGAGTTTGGTCTTTGCAAATTGTCAGAACTTGTTATAGAACTGGCATGTCTTATGAAAAATTCAACAATTTCTGGGATTTTTGGCTTAGAAACTTGAAGTTTTTCATACAAGTTGATTGGAGCTCTTTTTAAAGTGACATTTTCTTCCAATCCCAATCCCTTCGTTGGGTTGTAAAATCTTGTATCTTTAACATTGCTTAATAAAAGATTTAGTGTTTGCTGAGTCTGACCCCTTTTCAAATTCAGATCTTCTAATTCTTTAATTTTGGTGTATAAATTCTTTCTTTCTTCAAATAACATATCAAATTTTATTTGTAAATCACCTTTTTCATCCTTTATTTTTGAAAACTCAACTTTTAGTTCAGAAAGCCTTTTCATCAATTCAGAATTTTCATCTTTAACTTTCTGTTTCTCAGCCTCAGATTCTTCATATTGTTCTTTTATTACTTCTTTTTCAATTCTGAATTTGTTAACCAAATTTCTTTCTCCTTTTATCTGTTTTCTTAGATTAGCAAATTCAGTTTTCATTTCACCAATCTGTGTCATTAACTCTAATTCAAGTGAAGAATGTACCTCATCAGATTTTCCACAATTTGAAACACAGATTCTTTTCTTTTCTCTCATCCTTCTCTTCTTTGTTTTCTTCACTTCTCTCTACTCTCTTTTCAAACTTATTTTCTTCTCTGTCTTCTTTCTTCTTATAATCTGAACTTCCAACTCTCTTATAATTTCCTTGAAATCTACCCTTCCCATACCTTTTGTTGAAAGTATTTGTCAACAAAGCTAATTTCTCAGCCATTATCTTGATATCTTCATCATCTTCTGATCCTTCTTCCTTGTCAGATTCTTCCAGATTAGGTATCTCTGATAGATAAGCAATCTTTTTGGGTGCTTTGATTGCTTTGGACTTTGATAAGAATGCTAACTGATCAGCAACATTTTTCTTCTCTTCCACAACTAACTTGACAGAATCTTCATGTTGATTAAGAACACAGAACATATCATTTAAGTCTTCTTCACACATATCCTTGTTCATTTGCAGACTTATGGCAAATGATGACCATTCTGAATTTAGACTGTTCAGAAATTTGTAATTTATTTCTGACTTCGTTTTCTTCAGTCCATTTCTTCTCAAGTCATTTAGAATAGTGCAAAATTTACTGTATGTCTGTGTCAAACTTTCTGACTCTTTTGCTTTGAACCTTTCATAAGCATTTATGCTTTGATTTAACTTTGCCTGAATAGATCTCACAGTTCCTAGCATCTGCCTTTCCAATTCGTCCCACATTTCTTTAGCTGATGATCCACTGTCAATCCTGTTAAGAACCTCATTTGGGACAGCCAAAGTCATCAAAGTAATTGCTCTTTTGTCAATAGCATGCCTATTCTTCTGTTCAGCTGTGTATTGGGAATAACTCTTTTTCACCCTGGTCGCTGGAATTTCTGGAGTTGTCTCTGTAGCAGGAGTTGCAGCAACATCGATGTACACTTCAATTGGACCTTCTCGAATAGAGATCATAAGATTTTCATCAATGTTGTCTAGGAATTGGATCATACGGATTTTCCATTGCTGATACTCTTCTGGTATAAGAACAGGTGGTTTGGTTTCAGATCCCATGGCTAGATATTCTTTAGAAGACATGATTGTAAGAAAATTCAACAGAAAGACAAATTCGAGTTTCTTGATCGAAATGTAACAGGTAATTCAAGAATTGCCAAGAATTCAAGAACTAGCCCTAGCAGCGGAATAGAATTTTGAATGAATCAAGAAATCTTCAAGAAATTGATCAATCGATCTTCGCGATAACAATCTTGAACGAATTTGTTTGTTGATTAGCTCTGATACCAATTGTAAGTTCAGGATCTTATCTTACAATCAATGTAGAAACCAGTAATTGAGAATTTGTATGATCAAGCCCAATTGTATTCAATGATGAACAGAATTACAGATCTAAGAGAGAGAGAATCTCAAAAATTACAAAGAATGAATACAAAGTTATACGGGAAAAATCAATCAGTTAGCAACGTAGAGCTAACTACTATTTATACTGCAACGGACATCTTAAAGCTACAGTACAAACAAGAAAGACTAATAAGAACATAACACGTGTCCTAATTAGTTTATAAAATACTAAGTAAAGTATCTCGTCATAAGTTCTGAACAGGTAGTTCAGAACTTCTGAACATTCTTCTGATAACGCTTCTCAGAACTTCTGACTCCTTAACTCAGACATCTGACTTCTCTTCCCAGACTTCTGATTTCTCTTATCAATACTTCTGAGCTTTCACAGTCAGACCTCTGACTTCTCTACTCAGAACATCTGAGTCTTCTTATCAGATCTTCAACACTTGGTTTATTGACAAAACTTCAGATCTAACAAATAGGATTAAGGAGACACCAATACTAGATAATTTAGTAAGCTAAATCACCCAATCTCTTATATTAATTCCAATTGGAAAAAAAAACACACAGAGACTCCATTTCTATTCTTTACTAGGAGATAGCAAAACTCCAACCCCAACATTCTAGACTCTTGATTACACTAAAAAAAAAGCAAGAGATGGAGATTACCTTGCAAGAAATCTCCACACACACCCAATTTGAAGAGCTCTGAATTGCTTGCCTTCTTGATTCTGCACCCCCAATCGCACCTCAACTGCACCCAGTAATTTTGAGAAATTGAGAATCCTAGGGTTTTACACCCATTTATACTCTCCCACAAGCACACCCTATTTTCCCCTTTTCATACTTTTCACCCCAAAACTAGAATTTATTCTCGAAAGAACACGGTTATTACATTTGTCCTCGACTCAGGGGTTCAAACCTCACCAAAGGTGAGGAGGGTGTGTGAGTTTAATTGTTGCATTTGCCGTATATGAATATCATATACTTCAAAAAAAGCATCTCCAATTAAAGGTTTTTATAAGCAAACAGTGATGTGCCTTATTGGAACTACCATTGTAGAGAGTTATTATAAAAGCATCTCCAACATCTTCCCAAAATGGGGAAAATGGAGAAAATAGTGATTTTAGGCTAATATTTTGCTTTAACAGCTTCTCTAAACTATCCCTAAAATTGAGAAAGTTAGATAGAAGGTTTTTCTCCAAATATGGAGATCACTCTAAAAATGATTACCAAGTAAGAGGACCAATAGGAAACTTTGAAAATAAATATGTAGAGAGATAAATAATATTTTAATACATGAATAGAATATTTTAATATTTTAATTAATGTTGGATTTTCCAAAATGGGGAAATTCTTGGAGATGAATGTATTTTTTCTAGGGATTTTGGATTCCCCATCCCTTTTGGGTTTTTATTTAAGAACTTTGTTTCTTACCATGAAGTTTGGGTAAAATGTCTATGTCCTCATTTCTATTGGTACTTAAATTTTACATTTGATATTTATTTATAAATATCAAATAATTATTGATGTAGACAAATACATGGACCCACAAAATATGAGGTTCTTATAAGAACTACCACTACACCAAATGTTGCCTTAGATAACATAGGCTAATTGCCTATGTTGCTTAAGATAAGCTTAGGCAACAAAGGCTAATATATGTTGCCTAAGTTTCCTCTTAGGCAAAGTATAGTTATATGTTGCCTAAGTGAGACCTTATGCAACATATGAATAATTATATGTTGCCTCAACTATCTTAAGCAACATCTTCCCTCATGTTGCCTTAGTTGTGTAATGTTTTTTTTAATTCAATGAAAGTTATCTTAGGCAACATATTTTCTTGTTTTTATGTTGCCTAAGGTAAAAAATTATAAATAAATATAGGTAGTTGAAAATCTAATAAGTTGTGTACGGATGATTTAAGGTTGATATCTACTTTTACTTAGGCAACATATAATCTATTGTATTTGTTGCGTAAGAGTTGGCTTAGGCAAAATATATTCTTGTTTCTATGTTGCCTAAGGTCAAAAATATAGATAAATATAGGTAGTTGAAAATGTAATAACTCGTGTACGGACGATTTAAGGTTAACACCTACTTTTACCTAGGCAACATATCATTTAAAGACATTTAAAGATTCTTAGGTAATTGTTATTTTATTTTGTCTAATTTTGTAGTTATTTCACGTTTATATCATTTAAATTTGGAACGTGATTTGGAGCGATTTTGGCTTCCAACAAACGTTTTCATTATCAAAAGACATTTAGATTTTCTTAGATAATTATAATCATATTTTGTATGTATAATTGTAACGTACCAAAAACATAACATGCATTAATATAGGAATAGCATTCAGATTACATAAATAACTTGTTCATAAACATTCTTTTCACTAAGCTAAGCAAAATTGACAGCGGAAGTCTCTATTCCACAGCCGAGAGCTCTATCTAGGTAACAGTCAAAATTCTGGAGTCGCTCTAATCTCCAAAGCCTTCTTGTCCACTCCTAGTTCCTACTAGAAGAACCGACAGCTCGCTTACCTGAAAATGGTTTAGTTTTGAAAAGCGAGGGTTGGACCAAAAGGTCTAGTGAATTTCCTCCGAAAACAACATGTAAAACCATTGGAAACATTCATAAATGATTTATAAATAAACCAAAACATGTCATCAAGCCTGGTACTGCACTGCGTGTTGGATCACATAAACGTTCCGCGATCAGGGCCCCAGCAGGCTCCCCTCTCGCCTCTTCGGAGCCTCCACAGACTCCCCTCTACCGAATAGGAGGGAAACGAATTCCGACCTACCGGTCTGTCATACATATCCAAGGGATCCTCAGATCCCGAGGATCTCTCTCTGATCCCACAGTACAGGCCGACTCCACATTGCATACACATACGTTTCATAAAACATGTAAGTTAGAATCTTTATAAATCATGCCTTTCATTTCATCATGCCAAACACTTCTTTAAATAAAAACAAGTACGTTCGTGAGAAACATGTAAATCAGTTCGTAAACATTTCATGCTCGATAAGAACTATAATCAGTTAAAACGTTTATTACTTTGCGTCGTAAAAGGGTTTAGGGAACTTACTTTGACGATACTGAATGCACCCTTGTTCTACTCTCGAGTTAACCCAACTTGACACCTAAAAGATCCACGATTCCTTAATCAGAAAAGTAATAATTCATAACTTTTCGGACACTCACACAATCCGGACAACTACCACTTTCCGGGTACTGCCACTTCCCGGATACTACCACTTCCCGGATACTACCACTTCCCGGATACTAACACTTCCCGGATATCTCTAACACCCGGATACTAAGAAAAACACTCGGACAACCCCCACTGTCCGGACACTACCGTCCGGACGGGGTGACGTCCAGAAACATCGGGCTGTGCGAAAAACCAAACTCTAAAAGTTATTAATAGCTCACTTTCTGCCATTAGATCGATTACATAACCATAAGGGTTCGTCCACCAAACCTAAACACCCACTTAATCCAATTTCTTACCATTAAATTGATACATTAACAGCAAAACCCAAAATTCCTTTTTGAACAAAAGAGTGGAGAACACAGTGAGTTTTTAAGGTTTTCCATCCAGAATCTTATACAACAAAGAAAGGATGGACACAAGAAACAAGGAGAAGATTTAGATGGGTTTACCTTCAATGCTTCCTTTCCCAATTCCGATTTCTCCCAAGTTTCTTCCTCTCTTCTCCTTTTTCTTCTTCTAGCCGCCAACCCTCAAGAACAAAACACTGATTTCTAAAATAAAACCCTAGGGAATTGTGCCTTTAAATACCTTCTCACAATTTCCATTTTGGCCCTCTAATGATACTTTCATTCCTTACACAAGAGACACTAGACTTTTGTTTTTGTCAAGGAAACCCGGTTGTTACAACACTCCCCCCTTAAAAGAATTCCGTCCCCGGAATTCCTTATTGGAAAAGATGCGGGTATCTAGCTTTCATCTCCGACTCCAACTCCCAAGTCGACTCTGGACCTTTGTGATGTCGCCACTGTACCTTTACCAGTTTAGTCTCCTTGTTCCGTGACTTCCTCACCCTAGAATCCGTGACGGCTTCAGGTTCCTCTACGAAATTCAATTTCTCATCCACTTTAATGTCATTTAAGGGCACTGCTTTGGTCACGTCGGCTAGACATTTCCTTAGATTAGACACATGAAACGCATTGTGAATGCCGTGCAATTCCTCCGGCAGGTCCAACCTATACGCCACTTCTCCAATTCGTTCAGTAATCTCGAATGGCCCGATGTAACGTGGGCTTAGCTTCCCACGTTTTCCAAATCGTACCACTCCCTTCCATGGAGACACCTTTAGCAAAACATGGTTTCCGACTTGAAATTCTATATCCTTTCGTCTCTTATCTGCATAGCTCTTTTGTCGGCCACGAGCGACCTTCAATCTCTCGCGCACTTGGACTATCTTGTCCGAAGTCAGTTGCACTAACTCTGGTCCGGCTAACTATCTTTCTCCGACATCGTTCCAACACAAAGGAGTCCGACATTTCCTACCATAGAGTGCCTCAAACGGCGCTGCCTTGATGCTCGAGTGATAGCTGTTATTGTAAGCGAACTCGATCAATGATAGATGCTTTTCCCAAGAGCCTTGGAAATCTAAAGCACACGCCCTTAACATATCTTCCAACGTCTGGATCGTTCGCTCACTCTGATCGTCGGTCTGAGGATGATAAGAGGTACTCATCTTAATCTGTGATCCCATTTCCCTTTGGAAGCTCCTCCAAAACGTGGAGGTAAATCTGCTATCTCGGTCGGACACTATCGACGATGGCACACCATGGCGGGTTACGATCTCGTCGATATACAACTCTGCCAACCGCTCCAACGAGTAAGACTCTCGTATAGGCATAAAATGTACCGACTTCGTGAGACGATCCACAATCACCCATATAGCGTCATAACCCTTTGGAGTCTTAGGCAAGTGGGTTACGAAGTCCATCGTAATTTAGTCCCACTTCCACATAGGGATCTCCAGTGACTGGATCTTCCCGTACGGCCTTTGATGTTCAATCTTAACGCGCGAACACGTCATACAGGTCTCCATAAAATGGGCTATATCCTTCTTCATTCCAGGCCACCAATAGTCCCGTCGTGAATCAAGTACTTTGATTTATGAGCCTCTTCTAAAATCACTTTCCTGAGTTCACCAAGTTTCGGAACCCAGATTCTCCCCTTGAGACACTTCACCCCACGACTATCTTCCACCAATGAGGACGTTTGTCCTACCATTATTTCCTTCTTGAGATTCCCAGTTTCGAGCGCTTCAGCCTGACATTTCTTTATCTCGGCTAACAAATTAAACGTCACCTCGGCTCTCATAGCCACAATGCTGGGGGTCTCACTTCTTTCTTTACGGCTCAAGGCGTCCGCCACTACGTTTGCCTTCCCTGGATGATATTCGATCTTACAGTCGTAGTCGGTCAACAACTCAATCCATCTTCTTTGGCGCATATTCAACTCTTTTTGGTCAAAGAGATGGCATAAACTTTTGTGGTCCGTGAAGATCTGGCACTTCGTCCCATACAAGTAATGTCGCCAAATCTTCAGAGCAAAAACCACGGCCGCCAATTCTAAATCATGAGTGGGATATCGAATCTCGTGATCCTTTAACTGTCGGGAGGCATAAGCGATCACCTTACCTCGCTGCAGGAGTACACAACCCAAACCGAGCTTTGATGCATCGCTGAAAACCACAAAATCATCTGAACCGTCCGGTAATGACAACACCGGAGCGCTGCTCAACATATTCTTCAACCTTTGAAATGCTTCCTCTTGCTTCTCCGACCAGGCGAACTTGACGTTCTTCTTGGTTAAAGATGTCAATGGCGTGGCAATACGCGAAAAGTCCTTTATGAACTTTCGGTAATAACCTGCTAGTCCGAGGAAACTTTGAACTTCTGATGGATTCTTAGGTTGTTCCCAATCTCGGATGGGTTCAATCTTAGCCGGATCAACCATGATTCCCTTCTCAGACACCACGTGTCCGAGAAATTGCACCTCTCTCAACCAAAATTCGCATTTTGAAAACTTCGAATACAATTTCTCTTGCTTTAACAGCTCGAGAATCGTCCGAAGGTGGCTTTCATGCTTCGTTTCCGATCTTGAAAATATCAGAATATCGTCTATGAACACTATCACGAACTGGTCTAAATAAGGTTGGCATACCCTATTCATTAAGTCCATGAATGCTGTCGGGGCGTTGGTTAGCCCGAATGGCATCACCAAAAATTCGTAGTGTCCATAACTAGTTCTGAAGGCAGTCTTTGGCACATCCTCCTCCCTCACCTTGAGTTGATGATAACCTGACCGCAAGTCTATCTTTGAGAAATAACTGGCTCCTTGTAACTGATCGAACAGGTCGTCGATTCTCGGTATAGGGTATTTGTTCTTGATCGTGACCTTGTTGAGTTATCGGTAGTCAATGCACATTCGCATAGTACCGTCCTTCTTCTTCTTCACGAAGAGCACAGGTGCTCCCCACGGAGAAGTACTTGGTCTAACGAATCCCTTGTCTAGCAACTCCTGCAACTGAGTCATCATTTCCTTCATTTCGGACGGCGCCAATCTATAAGGTGCGCGGGAAATTGGTGCAGCTCCAGGCATCAAATCAATTCTGAACTCGATCTGACGATCCAGAGGTAGACTTGTCAAGTCATCCGGAAATACTTCCGGGTACTCATTTACTACCCGCACATCACCCACCCCACGCTTCTCTTTCTTAGCATCCAACACGTACGCCAAGAATCCATGACACCCCTTCCTCAAACACTTAGTAGCCCTAATCATGGAGATAAGGCTAGTCTTTCTATCACGGCGATTCCCGTAGATTACTACTGAATCCCCATAAGGTAACCGAATCCTGACCAGCTTTTTGTTGCAAACGATATTCGCATCATTCACGGCTAACCAGTCCATACCCAACACCACATCAAATTCTCCCATTGCCATGGGATATAATTTCATAGACACCAACCTCCCTTCTATATCTATGACACACCCTTCTACCACCTCCTTAACGTACACCAGGCTATCATTGGCAGTTTCCACCTCTATTGCACTCCCCAAACGTCTAGGCCTCACCCCCAAACATTTCATAAAAGCATGCGATACAAAAGAGCGATTTGCTCCTGAATCAAATAACACCTTGGCACACAGAGAGTTCACTAGAAACGTACCTGCCACAACATCTGGAACTTCCTCTGCCTCTTCCGCAGTCATGCGGAACGCACATCCCTTCGGATGCACCGGTTCTGCTCTCTTATCACTGCCCTTTCCTACCTGACGTCCTTCATACTGAGCCGTTCCACCCTTATTCAACTGTGGCCAGTCATACCGCATGTGACCCTTAGCTCCACACTGGTAACATGATCATCCCTTGGGACAATCCTTTGACACATGACCGGGCAACCCACACCAGTAGCACAAATTGGAACCGGCCATACATTCCCCTCGGTGTGTCTTATTACACTTACTGCACGGTTTGCCAGTTGAATCCTTGCTAGCACGAGTTTCTGATCGGAACACCTTCCCTTTCCTTGAGTCATTACCCGGCCCATCCCATTTACGTTTCTCACCACCCTTCAGAGTCGTCTGACGGTTCTTTTCTTTCTCAATCAGCTCGGCCGTATTGATGGCCGCCTGAAAGGTAGTGGGGTTTCTTGTCAGAACCAGTTCCCTGATGCTGCCCTTCAGCCCATAAATGAAACGTTCCACCCGACGTTCCTCAGTTGACACATACAAATCAGCGAAACGAGACTTCTCAATAAACTTAGAAGTATATTCCCGTACCGTCATTCCTCCCTGATCCAAACTTAAAAACTCTTCTTCCAACTTTTTCACTGCCGCGAGTGGACAGAACTGAGGTTTAAACCTGTCTACAAACGTTTCCCACATCATTCCCTTAGCCATCGCCGAACCCTTTCCCCCAGTCTCGGCATCCCACCAGAAAACTGCATCAGACTTCAGCATGGATAAGGCAAACATCACCCTATCCCCATCAGCAAACTTGCACGTATCGAAAACCAGTTCCATCTCCTTCACCCATTTCATTTCCATGACAGGGTCACACTCGCCCTTGAAAGTAGGGGGCTTGCATGAGGCAAAGGCCTTGTAACTACACCCTTTAGCTGCTGACTCATTCACCACCAACGAGATTGATTTCGAGTGATTCTCGGTACCAGTCTATAGTGGGCTTGAGAACTCCACACTTTCTTTGTTCTCGCTAGCCTATTTGCTTCCCGAGGCTGACTCATTCTGCTTAGTGAGGAGAGCTTGCAAAACCTCTTGAATCTTACCCAATTCAGCAGCTAGGTTCTCTCGGGTGACAAAAGCAGATCCACGGCATCGACCACGTCCCCTTGTCGGAATTCCTTTTCTTACAGAAGCTGAACTCTCCTGATGAGAGTTTTCTTGATGGACGGGGATTTCTACGCTCCTCGCCCTTCTAGTCACACGAGTCGTTCTACGGGTTAGATGTCCCCCATCCCCGGCCACCTTAGTGGCGGCATGGCGGGGCGTTCTTCCCCGACCCCTTCCACGACCCCTACCCCTTCCCCTTCTGCGGGTAACAGTCGCCCTTGCAGGTTCCACCGGTACATTCTCTAGGACCTCATCCTCCTGGTTCCTTGGTGCAACAGGTACTGACCTACTCCTCAAAGTTCTGCCAACCATAACGCTAATTCTGAAAGAAAACAACAATTAACCTTTGCTAGATATGACACAACAAATTTGCTATAAAAGGTAATTTAAGCACGCACATGTACCTGTAAGTTCTTAATTACACTGGCCAGGTGTAATTCCAAACTTACCTTACACGTTTGTCCTTGGCACCTTATTCCTAAGCGCATTTATAGTGATCGTTCCTAGAGGCAATCCTATGTCTCGGCTGTGTTCCTCATCTTACAGTTTAAGTTTAGGCCCGACTAGTCACCTAAATCCCTTAAACTATGGCTCTGATACCATTTGTAACGTCCCAAAAACATAACATGCATTAATATAGGAATAACATTTAGATTACATAAATAATTTGTTCATAAACATTCTTTTCACTAAGCTAAGCAAAATTGACAATAGAAGTCTCTATTCCACAGCCGAGAGCTCTATCTAGGTAACAGTCAAAATTCTGGAGTCGCTCTAATCTCCAAAGCCTTCTTGTCCACTCCTAGTTCCTACTAGAAGAACCGGTAGCTCGCTTACCTGAAAATGGTTTAGTTTTGAAAGGCGAGGGTTAGACCAAAAGGTCTAGTGAATTCCCTCCAAAAACAACATGTAAAACCATTGGAAACATTCATAAATGATTTACAAATAAACCAAAACACGTCATCAAGCATGGTACTGCACTGCGTGTTGGATCACATAAACGTTCCGCGATCCGGGCCCCAGCAGGCTCCCCTCTCGCCTCTTCAGAGCCTCCACAGACTCCCCTCTACCGAATAGGAGGGAAACGAATTCCAACCTACCGGTCTGTCATACATATCCAAGGGATCCTCAGATCCCGAGAATCTCTCTCTGATCCCACAGTACAGACCGACTCCACATAGCATACACAAATGTTTCATAAAACATGTAAGTTAGAATCTTTTTAAATCATGCCTTTCATTTCATCATGCCAAACACTTCTTTAAATAAAAACAAATACGTTCGTGAGAAACATGTAAATCAGTTCGTAAACATTTCATGCTCGATAAGAACCATAATCAGTTAAAACGTTTATTACTTTGCGTCGTAAAAGGGTTTTGGGAACTCTCCTTGACGATACTGAACGCATCCTTGTTCTACTCTCGAGTTAACCCAACTTGACACCTAAAAGATCCACGATTCCTTAATCAGAAAAGTAATAATTCATAACTTTCCGGACACTCACACAATCCGGACAACTACCACTTTCCGGGTACTGCCACTTCCCGGATACTACCACTTCCCGGATACTAACACTTCCCGGATATCTCTAACACCCGGATACTAAGAAAAACACCCGGACAACCCTCACTGTCCGGACACTACTGTCTGGACGGGGCGACGTCCGGAAACATCGGGCTGTGCGAAAAACCAAACTCTAAAAGTGATTAATAGCTCGCTTTCTGCCATTAGATCGATTAGATAACCATAAGGGTTCGTCCACCAAACCTAAACACCCACTTAATCCAATTTCTTACCATTAAATCGATACATTAACAGCAAAACCCAAAATTCCTTTTTGAACAAAAGAGTGGAGAACACAGTGAGTTTTTAAGGTTTTCCATCCAGAATCTTATACAACAAAGAAGGGATGGACACAAGAAACAAGGAGAAGATTTAGATCGGTTTACCTTCAATGTTTCCTTTCCCAATTCCAATTTCTCCCAAGTTTCTTCCTCTCTTCTCCTTTTTTTTCTGTTGGTCCCGAAGGCATATACAAGTTTGTAGAAGGGGAGGTTGAATACAAACAAACAGATTTTACTTTTCTAAATTGTTTATTGATAAATCATTAACAATTTACAGCTTGTTGCGGAAACAAGATTAAGGATAAACCTAAATCTAAACAAGTTGGAACACTAAGATTTCTTGCACTAAGAGAGATAAGGAAATTACTAATAATAACCTATCTTGAGATAAGAGATTGAACTTGTCCAGAGTTAGCAAGTTACTTCAAATGAAGTGGGTTCATCTCTTTATATACTGCATGCATTTAATGCAAGCCAGTATACACTTTACACGTGTCATCAGCTGGTTGGTTGCATGTCATTGACCTTGGTTGACAACCTTAGTAGCCGCATGGATGAACAGTATAGTATCAGAGTGGTTGTACGATTTCAGACAGTCGGAGGTTCTTTTCTGACATTTCGTACGGAGTCGTGCAAGGGAGGTTAAGACAAAAGTACTTTGTACGGAGGACTTCATGATCAGCTTTCGTTGATTCAGCGATCTATCATTTCATATCAGCGAATGATAGAGTTCAGCGATAGCTGAAGTCTTGTACTTGATACTTCACGTTGAGTGGACAAATCTGAGTCTTCGCTGATCCGCATCAGTTCATTAGGAGACTTGTCGCTGGTTCTTGAGCTTGATCTTCGACTTCAGAGTAGAACCTTTGTTGACGTGAAACTTGTCTTCAGGGATCATAAGTAAACAACTAACTTATCAGCAATCATCATAATGACTGAACATACTCAGAGCATTTATGACGATCAGTTTCGCTGAATGTTTAATTTAAAGAGCGAGAGTTCCTATCAGCGGTACTGTAAGATCTTAGTACTTATCAGCGATAGTGAAACTCTGATACATATTGTTTACTTACAATTTTCACTAAGTATACAAGAGAGGGTCATTATCAAATCACTGAGGGTTTGGATCAACAATCTCCCCCTATTTGATTATGACATAGCAACAAAGAAAATTGCTATTTAATGAAAACATAAGGATAAAAAGAACTCATAAAATATTTGTCCCTTTTACTGTTTTCGGGGATCTTTTCAGTACTTATGGAGTAAAGTACATTCGCTGAAATCCTTCTTTAAAACTTTGAATCAGGATACAAAGAGAAATGAAAAGATTACAAGTACAAGCGAAATAAATTACAAGTACAAAAGAATAACTGATACAATAGAGAAAAGGCGATCATATCAGCTTATAAAGGTTCTTCCTTAATGAGAAGTTCATCAAGGGTCTTTGATGTGGGGATCATCCAGTCAGGGACATCTTCTCCTTGATTCTTTTTCTTCAGAGCTGCTTCAAAAATCAAGGGCTTCGGGTGTCTAGCTTTGATGTTGCGTCTGACTTCACACCAGTATACGAGATCTCTGAGTTGTTCGATGGGAGCGATGTCTAGCTCAGAGATACGTTGAAAGTGATGATTTCCATAGTAGTCTAAAAAGAATATACCATAGGGATCACTTACAACTGTGCCAGAAATGAATGTTTCTCCAGGAGGTAGAGAGGTGTCAAGCATTGAGAGATCGGCATCAGGGCCAACAATTTCAGCACGAGAGAAACCAATGCCCGTTTCATTCAGAATATGAGGACCTGAATCAGAGGCTTTCTTTTTCTTATCAGGGACTTTTCTTGGTTGATGAAGAGTAGGAGGAATATCCACAGCAGATGAAAGCAGGTCGATCTGTTTGTTTAAGATCTTCTCGACATGGCTTTTGAACTTTGAGCGCGATCCCTGAATGGATAATTTTGTTTCTAACCATTCAGAGAGACCAAACGTTTCTAAGGTAGTAGCATAGAAAGTTTGCTTGGTTTCGTCATCTCTGTAGACGTCCACTTCAACAACAGGAACTTCAGCGTACAGTCTTCCTCTGATGTTTGCCTTGACGATTTTGGATGGTCTAGATCGATAGGTCAGCATTTGTTTAGCCCATTCCAAAGTCGTATCAGAGACCTTGGTATTTTCTTTAACGATCTCTTGAGCATCATCCCATAGCTGACGTTGAACATCAATGGGAACTCTTTTCAGCTTGGGGTCTTTTATTGATCGTTGAGTAAGTTTGATGGCGTATTCTCTGTCTTTTTCTTCAGCTTCCTTTCTTTCAGCGAGTAGGCGTTCAGCTCTGAGGTGTTCTTGGTATTCAGCTTTGGAAATTCTGAACTTTGGAGGAACTGAAGGAAGTTGATCACGCCTCAGAATGATTCGCTGATCCTCGAAGCGTTTTATTATCTCCTCTCTTCTTTTCTGATCCTCTTCACTTAGCTTTTGAGGAGCTAAGGAAGGTCTGCCTCTGTGCGAGAGTAGCTGTTCTTCTGGTTCATCAGTCTTAGAGATTAAATCTAAGACTGGGATTATTTCTTCAGCAGCAGCTGGTATTATTGAAGTCGCAGTTGTGGAGCCTTCAGCGATATCCTCAAACAGGGGAGAGGACTAGCTGAAACACAGCGATCTTACGAGTAAGAACTTGGGTAGAATCAGATAGAGAGATTTGGTTCAAGTGTATAGGCTTGGGTAGTAGAACTGATAGGTATGATAGAGGGATAGAGTGAGATGTTTAGCATACCTGACAAACCGGCTTTTCAAGCAAGATCATCAGATTGTCATCTTCAGCGACGCTTTTGCCTTTGCCTTTGTCAGCTCCAGAGGCTGAGGGCTTTGTCTTTGTCCGCTCCCCTGAAGGTTCATTTATCGAGATTCCCTTAAGAGCTTTGATCTTTTGAGCAGGTTTGACGATAAAGAAGTCATCGTCATCTTCGTCATCATCATCATCATTCTTTGGAGAAGAAGATGGTTCATCATCAGGGATGTCGACGGCTTCATCATCTTCCGCTTCAGATTCAGTTTTCTCAGCTTCTTCTTCGAGTTGCTCCCCCTCAGATACAGAGGCGAGCTTCTCGGTTTCCTCAGGGTTTTCATCTCCCTGAGGTCCAGCGGTGGTTTCTTCAGTATTCGTCTTCTCTCCCCTGATAGATTCATCATGGGAAAGGTCAGCGCTCTTGGCTAGATCTTCAGCGCTCTTCTCCCCCTCTTTTTTATGTTGACTGGGGGAGGAATGGCTAGATTCAGCAGCGTTGGTAGGTTCTCTGTCTTCTTGGCCAGAGAGACCTACACAAACTTCAATCTTTGCTAATCTGTCTTCAAGGCCAGAAATAGCAGGATTGATCTTCCCGAGCTCAATGCGATCTGCCGCTGTAAAATGTTCAGATTCAGGGACAGGGGCAGGAGCAGGAGTATTCGCCTTGTGCAGCAGCTGT
This sequence comes from Saussurea involucrata, assembly GCA_033807775.1. NCBI lineage: Eukaryota > Viridiplantae > Streptophyta > Magnoliopsida > Asterales > Asteraceae > Saussurea > Saussurea involucrata. The sequence goes on from CM066315.1 coordinate 113,240,922, forward strand.
TCGATCATAGTCTTCATCGAACCAACGTCAGTCTTTATAGAGCTTAAGTCAGTCGTCAGAGTGTTGACATTTGTCTTCACAGCAGACATATCTCCCTCTAGTGTTCCAACCGATGTCTTCAGCGTTGTTACCTCGCTGGACATGGATGAAACTGAGTTTTTGAGAGAGGTGTAGTCTGTGTAGATATCAGCGAGCAGCTTGGCGAAGTCGCTGAGAGTTTTATCAACTTGCTTCATGTCATATGTGGAAGCCTTCTTCTCTACCACTGTTGTCAGCTTGTTCAGATTCTCTCCAGCGTTTGTTACAACTGTAGAGTTATTGGAGAGAGTAGCGGTGAGACCTGTCAGCTTTGTCTCCACGGACTTCAGAGAGGCGTTGATATCTCCCAAATTAGGACCTGTAACATATAAAAACTTGTGAACAGAGGAAAGCTCAGAAGTTTGGGGTTTAGTCACAGTGTTTATGGGTTGTTGTTTACCTGCAGGAGGATTGGTGAATTCATTGAAATCACGGGTTCCTGAGTAAAGTTCCATGTCATCTTCAAAAGTGCCCATGGATTTTTCTGCAGGTCCTGTCTTCATCATTCCTGGAGAATCAGCTTTATGTTCCGAGGAAATGATGGCAGCTCCAGCTAGATCTGGAGTAGAGACCAAATGAGTGGAGGGAGGAGCGAAGGATAAGAATGGGGGTTGGGTTATGAGTTCAGCGTTGGATTCGCTGACAATCACTTCATCAGTCTTTTGAGAGACTGAAGGAGGTTGGGTCGGTTCCAAGTTTGTAACCTCAGCGTTTAGAGACGCTGAAGTTTGGATAAAAGGGATGGCTTGTTCAGGTGTGACAGAGCGTACCACTGAACGTTCCTTCAGCTCTACAGAAAGAGCTGAGGAGTCTTCAGCATGAGATTGCTGGGGTTGCTCCTTTGTTTTCTTGATCCTTTTAGAATCAAGTGGGGTAGATGAATGTTTCCTTTTCTTAGAAGGAGAGGATTTTGTGGCCAGGGTATCAGCGATGGGTATTGTCGCTGAAGGAGCCACAAAAGTAGAAGAAGAAGGGTTGAGAAGAGTTAAGAGGGTAGAAAGACGTACCTCATTTTCAACAGGTTTGAAGTCGAGTACCTTAGGGCCAATCTGAGAGAGTTTCAGATCGCCCTCTTGCGGGTAGCTGTCCTTCAGGCCATATTGAAAGATATCGCTGATGAATCGGGGGTAGGGAACCCAAGCAGGCCTGTCAGCGACAGAGTCTACTCTTTGCAGCAAGTCATCATAGATGAGAGATGCCCAGTCAATGTGTAGACCTTTTAGCAGAGCGTATCCCATAGCTTGCTGAGGTTGAGCGGCTTGATCAGAAGAGCCGGTCTTGGCAGTCATGCAGCTGATAAGGTGAGCGAAGATGAAGTTCATCTCGCTGGGCATTTTCGATTTCTTCAGCAGTGTTAGCTTCTTCTCAGGCTTCTTGTCTCTGCCCATTTCCCATACATAGCCCATTGCATCAAAAAATGCAATAAGAGCTTCTTTGTCAGCGATCTTCTTATGGTCAGGGAAAGGAACAAAAGGTTTTTCCTTTGTAGCGATGGGAAAGTTCAGAGCTTTGCGAATGATGGCGGGTGTGATCTTTATCGTGCCATATTCAGTATCGCAGAGGATACAATCAACTGTTTTGGAGGGATGTTTGGCGGATGGTAGCTGAGAGTGTCTGGCAGAGTACCAGAACTGAGATAGTAGCAGCTGACTTGCAGGGGGTGAAATGGTCAGGGCTGTTGAAATGCAGCAATTCTTTAGGAAATTCACAGCATCAGTCAGATGTGTGACTTGCTTTTGAGGAGGAAACTCGAGAAGCGCAGAAAGGTTGTTTATCTTAGTCCAGTCTAGTTGATCAAGTTTGAACTTGACTTGTGGAGCCTTGAGGATTTCCACTTCCTCAGAGTCAGCGGAGATGTTCCCAGCGGTAGCAGGAATGTCAGACGAGGCCATTTCTCTGTATTAACAGTTCAACCAAAGATGTTAACAAATAAGAATAATATTAATGTGGAAATAATTTCCAATAAGATGTTTCGAATTTTATCCATTTCATTCAGACACAAATGTCTTAATGAAGATTAGGGTTTTTCATGATTTTTGAAACGAAATGTAAAACCCATTTTCTTGTTTTCCAGTTTTCTATGAAGAAAAAGATTCTGGAAACGAATGAAGAACAAGTTTAAGATTTTGCATTTAAACTTGAAGAACAACCATGAAATGGTTGTGTTCATAAAACCACGAAAGAAAATGATTTCATTTTACGAAGTTCTTTTGTTTGGTCTTGTTAAAACAATGAGAAGATCGGAAACAAGTTATACGCATTCGGTAATAAATAAGAACATATTAACCTTGATGTTTGATGAAGAAGATGATGAATAGTTCTTGAAGTTTTTGAAATCACAAATGCAACAGTGAATTCTTTCTTGCGGAGGAAGATTGATCGCGTAAAAGAAAAATATAAACAAAGAAATTGTTTAAATAGAGATTTTAGAAAGAGAAAATCTTGAGCGGGAAAAGATTTTCATCATGACACGGACACGTGTTTGCATTTGATTGGAAGTATGAACGAGACGTGCAAACGTGTGTCAGGAAGAGAAAACGTGTCGGGGTTTTATCCGTTGTAATGACGTCACAACTGTCCTTTCATATTCTTGGTTGTCTCTGAGGTTTTGAAAAACTCAGAGATGCTTTTGAAAATATGAAGCACTGAATGAAAATATTCAGTGAAGGTTTTAAGAAATTTCAAAAATATCGCTGTTAAGGAAGAGATATTCAGCGATGCATTTTGTTTTGAAATCTTGCATTTTCATGCGATTGTCAGAGAGAGTAAACATACCTTGACATCAGTGAATCAAGTTTATTCAGAGAGAAGATGATAGAATGGGTTATACAAGTTGATTTTATCCTTTCGCTGATCAATGTGAACCGCTGAAGATTTTATCCTTCAAAGTTCAGCATTCCAAGCTCGCTGATGAGAAAGTTGAATCTTGTCTCATCAAGAGGTTTGGTAAATAAGTCAGCTAACTGATAATCAGTTGGGATAAAATGAAGTTCTATATCATCATTCATCACATGATCTCTGATAAAATGATATCTGATTTCTATATGTTTGGTCTTTGAATGTAGTACTGGATTGTTTGCTATAGCGATGGCACTTGTGCTGTCGCAATAGATTGGAATTTTGGAGAGCTGAAGATCATAGTCTAGTAGCTGATTTCTCATCCACAAGACTTGAGAACAACAGCTTCCAGCAGCTACATATTCAGCTTCAGCTGTGGAAGTGGACACTGAATTTTGCTTTTTACTTGTCCAACTTACCAGCTTTCCACCCAGGAGCTGACATCCTCCTGTGGTGCTTTTCCTATCCATTTTGCAACCTGCAAAATCACTATCTGAATAGGCGGTTAGATCAAATCCTGAATCTTTGGGATACCAAAGACCTAGATTCGTTGTACCCTTAAGATATCGAAAGATTCGCTTTACAACTTTCATATGAGATATCTTAGGTTCAGCTTGATATCGTGCACACAAGCATGTTGCAAACATAATATCGGGTCGGCTAGCTGTAAGATACAATAGTGAGCCGATCATCCCACGGTACAACGTGACATTGACAGGAACACCCTTAGTGTCCTTATCAAGTGTCAGCGGTGGTGCCATAGGGGTTTTCATAGCTGAACTTTCAGTTAAGTCGAATTTTTTCAGCATATCTTTAACATGTTTTCCCTGATTTATGAAAGTTCCTTTCTCATTTTGCTTTATTTGAAGACCAAGGAAATATGTTAGTTCACCCATCATGCTCATTTTATACTCATCTTTCATTCTATCAGCGAAACGAGTACAAAGCTCAGGGTTAGTAGAACCAAATATAATGTCATCAACATATATTTGAACTAAAATGATATGACCTTTCACTTTTCTAAAAAATAGAGTTTTGTCAATCTTACCTCGCTCAAATTTTTCAATATGGAGATAAGTAGAAAGAGTGTCATACCATGCACGAGGAGCTTGCTTCAAACCATAAAGTGCCTTATCCAGTTTATAAACATAACCTGGACGCTTAGAATCTGAGAATCCTGGAGGTTGTTCCACATACACTTCTTCATTCAGCTTTCCATTCAGAAACGCTGACTTAACATCCATCTGATGTACTTTGAAGTTTTTGTGTACAGCATATGCTAAGAATAGACGAATAGATTCAAGTCTTGCTACAGGAGAAAATGTTTCGTCATAATCTATACCTTCCTTTTGTCTGTATCCCTGAGCAACAAGACGAGCTTTGTTGCGGGTTACAGTACCATGTTCGTCCACCTTATTTCGATAGACCCATTTAGTGCCTATTACTGTTTTATCAGTTGGTCTCTGAACAAGTTTCCAAACTTTGTTTCTATCGAATTCAGTCAGCTCTTCTTGCATGGCGCTGACCCAGTTTGGATCTTTGAGGGCATCATCTACTTTCTTTGGTTCAGTTAGTGAAATAAAATTTACAAATAAACAAATATTACCTGCACTTCGTCGAGTCTGAATCCCAGCGTTTGGATCACCAAGAATTTGATCAATTGGATGATTTATAGTCCATCGCTGAGCCGGAGCGTGAGACGCTGACTTAACTTGAACTGGAGGAGCTGAAGATGAAGCTTCAGCGACGTCAGGAGTATCAGCCAAGAGAGGAATGGATGCAGTTGTCATTATATTCACTGATTGCTGAGAAGTAGATGGAATGTCTGAGACATTTGGTTCAGCGTTAGGTATAGTGTTTATAGGAACAGCTGAGACCCAAGAAGTTTCAGCTTCACTGTTCTGCATATTTGGAATGATAGGACTATCATCTTCTACTGGATGAGCATTAGTGGGAATATCTTCTGAATCACCAAGATGAGAAAACATCCATTGATTCAGTTCTTCAGTATCAGCAGACGGTCTAGAGTTCGCTGAACTGGATTCGTCAAACGTGACATGAATAGTTTCTTCAACAGTTTGTCTTCTACGATTGAAGACTCTGAAGGCTTTGGAAACTGAGGAGTATCCAAGAAAGATTCCATCATCAGCCTTAGGATCAAACTTTCCAAGAGCATCTCTGTTGTTCAGTATAAAACACTGACATCCAAAGATGTGAAGAAAGCTGATTGAAGGCTTTCTCCCATGAAAGAGTTCATAGGCTGTCTTTTTGAATCTTTTAACTATCAGCGACCTGTTTTGCGTAAAACAAGCAGTGTTGACAGCTTCTGCCCAAAACTGAGTAGGCAGGTGAGAATCGCTGAGCATTGAACGTGCAGCTTCAATAATTGTTCTATTTCTTCTTTCAGCGACTCCATTTTGTTGCGGTGTTCTCACTGAAGAAAAGTTGTGAGAAATACCCTTACTCTCAAGGAAGGAATCAAGAGAACTGTTTTTTGAATTCAGTCCCATGATCACTCCTTATTGAGCGAACGGTCAGATTGTTCAGGGTTTCCATCTTCCGAACAAAATTGATGAGTTCTTCAGGGGTGTCACTCTTAGAACGGAGAAACATTACCCAAGTGAAGCGAGAGAATTCATCAACTATGACCAGCGTATATTTCTTTCCAGCGATGGATTGTTTGTTAACAGGGCCAAACAAATCCATATGGAGTAGTTGTAGAGGAGATGATACTGAAGAAACTTGCTTTGATTTAAAGCTTGCTTTGGTCTGCTTCCCTTTTTCACACGCTGAACATAACGACTCTTTGGCGTATGAATGCTGAGGTAGACCAGTGACTAACTCTTTTGAAGAAAGAGTGTTCAGTGTCTTGAAATTTAGATGAGATAGCCTCTTATGCCATAGCCAGTTGACATCAGATGAGGCATTTGAGAAGAAACAGGAGTTCTCAGTGGTTGTAGAGTCCATGTTTATTACATAAACATTTTCCAAACGATAACCGCTGAGAGCTATCTTCTCCTTTTTGTCAGAGACAAAGCAGGATTCCTTAGTAAAGATTACTTTGTTATCCATGTCGCAAAGCAGACTGATGCTTAGAAGATTATGCTTCAGCCCTTCAACATATGCGACTCTTCTGAAGGAGGTTGTACCATTTGAAAGTACACCATACCCTCGGGTATGTCCTTTTCCATTTCCACCGAAAGTCACAGAGGGACCCTTCTCTTCTTTGTATTCAGCGAGCAGGCTTTTCTTTCCAGTCATGTGTCTAGAGCATCCGCTATCAAGATACCAGATACCCTTCTTAACCTGCAATACAAAGGAAGATTAGTTTTTCTTGGGTACCCACTTAACCATGTATACACGTTTGTCAGTGGAAGTAGTTGGAATGGAAGGTTCAGCAGTCTTCGCAGCATTTGAAGATTCAGCTTTGTCTTTCTTCACTTTGGTTAATTTCTTAAACTTAGTGGTGGAATTCACCTTGACCTGATTTGCACCAGGGTTGGTCTTCTTTGCCTTGGGGGCAATCTTCACCTTAGCTATCTTTTCAGCTTTGGTGGCTGTGGGGCACTTACTAGCAATATGATCGGTAAGTCCACAGTGATAACATTTCCTATAACTAAAAGTAGTTCTAGGACAATTTGAATGCTGAACTTTTAATTTCAAATTAGAAGTGCCAGCACCAAGTAAACTATTGGCTTTAGAAATGGGACGAACATTCAGTTCTTCAGATTTCTTACCAAGGACATCCAATCTGAGTCTAGGAGTAGATCGATGAATAAATCCAGATATCTGCTTCCTTGATCCAGAGGGATGAGCCACTGAAGCTTTAGAAGCATTCAGTTTTGGTACTAAGGTACCCTTCTGAGGATTCTGGTAAATAACAATTCCTTTACCTTTGTCTTTAAAGACAGAGGTAGGTTTTGAATAAACCATTTTCTCCTTGCCTTTTGAGGAGGTAGGAGTTTCCTCAGGGATTGGTGTAACGGACGAGGAGCACTGAGAAGATGAAGTATCAGTGACTGAGGATACGAACGTTCCAAATTTAAGCATTGAACGCTCAGTGGTTGTTTTTGGAGTTTCATCTTTGTAACCCAAACCACGTTTATCTCTCAGGGGAATCTGAGACTTTATTATCTCAGTGATCTTTGTTGAAGAATTACACCATCCTTCAACAGTAGCTTTTTCAGCCTTTAATGCAGCGATAGCTTCTGCTCGTTCGATTTTGACTAGCTGATTTAAATATACTTGATCTTTAAAATCTTCTTCAATTTTAGAAAGCTTTTCTATTTGAAGGTGGCAGTTTTTAAGCTTTTCAGCGAGATCAAGATTTTGGTTTTCAACCACAGTTTTGCCGTTCATGGCTTCGTATAAACTTCTAGTCAAGAGATCGATCTTACGGAGACTATCAGCTTCATCAATATTTGCAATATTGGTAAAGAAAGAAGGTGATACCTGAATAGCAGATGTTGAAGTGGAGGGAATGTCTGAACTTTCTTCCTCTTCTTCAATCTTGGCCATAAGACATAGATTTGCTTCATCATCTTCAGAGTCAGATGATGATGCTTCTTCATCAGAAGCAGCCCAATCATAGTCAGCCATCAGGCCTTTATTCTTCTTCTTAAAGCTTTTCAGCTTTGCATATTTGTCTTTCAGCCTTGAATATTTGTCATCTTTATTTCTTGGAGCAAAGGGTTTCTTTGTAAAAGCTGAGGGTCTAGAAACTTTCTTTGACCTGCACTCGTTAGCGAAATGTCATGTCTTTTCGCAGTTAAAACAAATAGCAGTAGCATTGTCAACAAAAGCTGATGATCTAGGCTTGTCAGTTATGGAAAGAGGTTTGTTCTTTTTAAACATTTTCTTTTTGGCAAATCTCCTGAACTTCTTAGTTAGGAGAGCCAAAGATTCATCATTATCTGAATAATCAGAATCTGATGACCTTTCAGAGTTACTCTCTAACTCAGTGATAGTGACCGAGGGTCGCTGAGTAGAGAGTTCCTCTGAGATTAAAGCAACAGGGGTGCTTTTGGAATCTTTTACAAGATTCTTCTTAAGATGGCTTGATTGCTCATGATTCAGCAACGTGCCATATAAGGTAGCAAGGGTCATTGATTTTAGATCCTTTGACAGCTTGAGACACATAGAATAATTGTCCCACCTTTCAGGTAAACATTCTAGAAACTTTGTCAGCACTTCAAAGTTAGAATATTCCTTACCAACAGTTTTCAGATCTAAAATTAAACAATTAAAACGTTGGTGAACTTCAGAGAGAGTTTCATTCTTACCAGAAATGAAGCTTTCGTATTGTCTTACCAGGTTGATCTTTTTTGAGTCCTGGACTTCAGACGTTCCTTCATACTGAACACATATTGTGTCCCACATGGCTTTTGATGTTTTCAGATTCATGACGGAATGGTAGACTTCGTCAGGAAGAGCCATGGATAGTATGGATCTGGATTTTGTATGTATAGCCACTTTCTTCTTATCTTCGTCAGTCCATTGAAGGATTTCCTTAGGTACCAACCTTTCTGGAATAGCAGGTCTATTCTCAGTGCCTGGAACTGCAGCATCAATTCTTACATGGATGAATGGACCATTCTCGAGATAGTAAGGCATAGTAGGGTCTACACCTTCTAAGAAGAGTGTCATCCTATTTTTCCATAAGTTGAAGTTATCTTTGGAAAATCTGGGAGGTTTAGCAAGAGAACCATTGTCTATATAATTTGTGTTTGTGTTGGTGGCCATTTTCAGATAATAGCAAGGAAGAGAAATATCTTAGATTAGATCTTGTTTATGAGATTAAACAAATCCGCTCTGATACCACTTGTTGGTCCCGAAGGCCTATACAAGTTTGTAGAAGGGGGGGCGGGGGGGTTGAATACAAACACACATATTTTACTTTTCTAAATTGTTTATTGATAAATCATTAACAATTTACAGCTTGTTGCGGAAACAAGATTAAGGATAAACCTAAATCTAAACAAGTTGGAACACTAAGATTTCATGCACTAAGAGAGATAAGGAAATTACTAATAATAACCTATCTTGAGATAAGAGATTGAACTTGCCCAGAGTTAGCAAGTTACTTCAAATGAAGTGGGTTCATCTCTTTATATACTGCATGCATTTAATGCAAGTCAGTATACACTTTACACGTGTCATCAGCTGGTTGGTTGCATGTCATTGACCTTGGTTGACAACCTTAGTAGCCGCATGGATGAACAGTGTAGTATCAGAGTGGTTGTACGATTTCAGACAGTCGGAGGTTCTTTTCTGACATTTCGTACGGAGTCGTGCAAGGGAGGTTAAGACAAAAGTACTTTGTACGGAGGACTTCATGATCAGCTTTCGTTGATTCAACGATCTATCATTTCATATCAGCGAATGATAGAGTTCAGCGATAGCTAAAGTCTTGTACTTGATACTTCACGTTGAGTGGACAAATCTGAGTTTTCGCTGATCCGCATCAGTTCATTAGGAGACTTGTCGCTAGTTCTTGAGCTTGATCTTCGACTTCAGCGTAGAACCTTTATTGACGTGAAACTTGTCTTCAGGGATCATAAGTAAACAACTAACTTATCAGCGATCATCATAATGATTGAACAAACTCAGAGCATTTATGACGAACAGTTTCGCTGAATGTTTAATTTAAAGAGCGATAGTTCCTATCAGCGGTACTGTAAGATCTTAGTACTTATCAGCGATAGTGAAACTCTGATACATATTGTTTACTTACAATTTTCACTAAGTATACAAGAGAGGGTCATTATCAAATCACTGAGGGTTTGGATCAACATCTTCTTCTAGCCGCCAACCCTCAAGAACAAAACACTGATTTCTAAAATAAAACCCTAGGAAATTGTGCCTTTAAATACCTTCTCACAATTTCCATTTTGGCCCTCCAATGATACTTTCATTCCTTACACAAGAGACACTAGACTTTTGTTTTTGTCAAGGAAACCCGGTTGTTACTATAATTTTGTTTGTTATTCATGTTTATCTCGTGTAAATTTTGATTACTATGTGTCTAAAAATACGTTTAGCTCTTACTTTATTTTACTTTGTATGATTTTGTAGTTATTTCCTGTTTATATATGTCATGTAAAATTAGAACGTGATTTGGAGCGTTCTCATCGTAAAAGACATTTAGAGATTCTTAGGTAATTATTATCCTATTTAGTCTATTTTTTGTTGTTATTTCATGTTTATCTCATGTAAATTTGGATTGCTACATGTCTAAAAATACGTTTAGCTCTTAATTTATTTATGTATTTATTTTTCACATATAGACATGGTAGAAAATGTGGATAAAAGTTGGATGAATTTAAGAAGATTCGAGGAAAAATACATTTTGGGAATATATTCATTTTTGGAATTTGCTAAAAATAATTCAGTGAGTTGGCCGAAGAAACCCCGAGGCACTTCGGGAAAGACAACACTACCTTATGCTAATTACACAGTGAAGCCTCAGTTTCGCCTCGAGGTACTTGATCAAATTGCTGCGGTTCAGTATCCCAGCGGTTATGCTGGAAGCTTAAAGAACAAGGTAAACATAAATGACAAGAAGTTTTATGGCTTAAAGACTCATGACTGCCACGTGTTGCTCCAACGCATTCTTATCGTGGTCATACGACCCTACGTGGCCAATCATGTCGCTGACGCAATTTGTGAATTATCTAGATTCTTTCAGATGTTGTGTGCTCGAGAGTTGAAGAAGTCGGATGTTGAACAATTGCAAAAAGACATTGTTTTGATATTATGTTGTGTGACGTTCATGAATCTCTATTTGAATAACGAATCGTCCGTACATAACAACACTTTGATGTCGGATTCATCTCGGTGGAGCTTATCAGTCATGTCTGATTATGTTACCCCGAATAGTCGCCTTTGGAACGCCACTTTGACTACAGAAGAAATGGAAACAGCTCGTTGGATGGTTATTATTAACTGTACTGAAGCACAACCAGATATTGATAAGTTCAATGAACTTTACGCAATAGACTACCCGGAAGGTTGCTTCGAGCATCGTATCGCGACGTTCCATCAGACTTTTATCGACATTGGTCCTACCCCGCGTATTGATATACCAAACGATGATGACGATGAGAACGATGAAGATTACAACGAGGAAGAGGGTGAGAACGACGAGTACGAAAGTGATGACGAGGAAGAGGACGAGGACGAGGTGCTTGGAATCAACGATGGTACATATTCAGATAACGATGTCAATAAGTTTCATAATACTAGCGATGAATATCGTCATGACCCGGATTATTGATTAAACATTTGTATGTGTGATGCAATGAACTAATTATGTTTAAAAAAATTAACCTTTACGTTGACCGTTTTCATTTTTTTCTATTTAGTTAACAGTTTAATTTAATTAAAAAAGTTGTTCTAACTTGTAATATTTACTAACTTGCATTAATTTAATTATAACACTTAATAATTTAATAAATTAAAAAATTATACTAATTTGAAATAGTTAACCAAAATTTGGTCAGCCGCCATACCCTTCCCACCCAAAATTTGGTTCCCACTAGGGGTGCTCAAAAACCCGACCAACCCAACCCGAAAAAACTCGAAAAATCCCAACCCGAGGTAACCCGAAGCATTTGGGTCAGAATTGGGTCAGGCCCAACAGAACCCGACCCAACCCGATCAACCGATCATCTATCTGATATAGTGCGCTGATATTTTTAATTTTTTAGGGTTAACATTTTAACTTTTCAAGTTCACGCCTTTTCCTCTCAGTTTTGGCTTCTCACTCTCATCGACAGCCGCAAGCACTGATACTTCACGCCACAGCCTCCGATTTATTTCAAGAACAAGACGACGGCAATTTACAGTGAACGATGAGATCAAACATTGTATCTGAGGTAAAACATCTAACACCTTCTACTCGTTTCTTCCTTGTTGCTTCAGTTGATATCAAGTAAGAATATTTCGATTATACTCTCTTTGTGTGTGTGTATGTTCGTGTTTCATTCCTTTTTAGAAAGAATCGCAAGGGAATTTAGTCGGTGCAAACGTGTTTCGTGTTAATTGGATGAGAATTTTAAAAACTTGGAACTTGTTGTAGGTTTTTCGAAGTGGCCATAAGATCAAGTCTCAAGTGCTAAGATAATGTGTAGGGAAATTGGGTGGTATTTTTTAGTTCTTGGTTTGTTCTTTAATTTGATTATTAGGTCTAATCAAGTCGGCGAGAAAATCTTATAACCTTGTCTGGTTGTGTGATTTCCCGATTGGTCTTGATTTCGCCTTGATTAGTTTAAAGCTTGGATTTAATCTCTAGCTTAAAGGGCAAAAGGATAATCGTAATAGAAAGGCAGTTGTGATCGTGCAGGCAGTCATGTGCTATAGTAGCAGAATCCTCTTAGATATGTTTAAATATTTTAATCAGAGAAAAATGAATGAAGATGCATATGTTTTTACTTTTTAGGGCTTTCATAGTTTCTTCTTATCTGTAAAACCATGTAAAAAAGTGGAATGAAAATAAATAGATAAGGGTCAACTTTTCTGAGAATACAATCAAGACTAACCTAGCATGATGGAGAAGTATCCACTTGCTATGATTTGTGGTTGATTAATCTCTTTTCTCGTTGTTTTGGTTTCAATTTCTTTTGCAGTTTACAGGGTTTTCACATCTATATTCTTTCATGGTTCAATACTTCATCTCGTATTCAATATGTTGGCCTTGGTTCCATTAGGCTCAGAGCTGGAAAGAGTTATGGGCTCGATCCGTTTGTTGTACATGATTGTTCTTTTGGCTACAACCAGCGCAATTTTTCACCTTTTAATTACATTAATAACTGCCTATAACCCTGTTCACTCGTACTGCCATTTCATGGACGAGTGTGCGATAGGCTTCTCTGGCGTTCTATTCTCTATGATTGTTATAGAGACGAGTCTAAGTGGAGTCCAATCTAGAAGGTTGGTTTCTGCAGTACCAAACTCCAAATTGATATTTTGTGAAAATTTTCAATGTTTCATCCTTAATTTGCTTCTGTGTCGCTGATCGATCTATTTCTTTCTTTTTGCAGTGTGTTTGGACTTTTTAACGTGCCTGCTAAGTTGTAAGTACTTTCCTCTGGTATTACTTAAGTTCTTTATTTTTTTTTTCATTTTCTGCGTTATTTAAGACTTTTGCTTGTTGTGATTACTTGTTTAAACACAACCCGACCAACCCGACCAACCCGATCAACCCGAACGAGTTGGGTTGGGTTGGGTTGTATCTTTGGTTTGGTTGGGTTGGGTTGGAATTTCTTCAAACCGCCAACAATGGGTTGATGTGTCGAAATGCCTTCAACCCGATCAACCCAACCCGTGAGCACCCTAGTTCCCACCCATACAAAATTTTATTTTTCCCACCCCTTTTGACTAGGTTAAACTAAGCAGCCACCACCACCACCACTCTTCCAAATATTTGCCACCATCATATCGAGAACTCAGCAGCCACCACCAGTCTCCATCGCCGTTGTCACCACCACAAGACACCACCACGACTCTTCCAAATATTTGCCACGTATCTCACTATTATGATATCTGTTGGCTCATCTAGATCGGTTTTCATGTTTGCACGTATCTCACTATTATGATTTCTGTTTACAGTCATCTACACCACAAGCAAACGTGAAGAACTTCTTGGCATATCTCAGGTTTGTGTTGATTTTCAGGTTTGTCTTATTTCCTATTTCTACGCACTTTTGGTCTTTGAAGAAGATAATCCCTTCGATTGGAACTGCTTAGGTTTTGGTCTCTGTCTCGAATCGATTGGAATCGATTAGGTGTCCGGTTCATGATTACACAAATAATCACAGTTCAAAGCTTGGTCTCGACTCGTCAAAATCCAAAATGCTGATTTCCGAGCTCAAGGTTGATGATTAATCAAAATCCACGTTGCTGATTAGGTTTTTCTTCTTGTTATGTTAATATACAGATGCACTGATTTTTTAATTTTTTAATAGAATATGAAATTGATTTTGTAGTAATATAATATGAAATTGATTGTTGATTTCGTAGGAGGCACAACTAACGAGTTGCTTTGATTAGGGAGTGAATCTATCTGTAATCTGTTATTTTAAAGTGTTTCAATTTGGGTTCATTTGGCCAATCACATAGAACTTTTAATTCATGATTGTATAATTTCGATCTTTTAATTATTGAACTTATTAGTTATGTTTGGTTATTGGAGTTTGTTTATTTATGAGAGTTTGTAGAAAACATGCAAGTAAATAATTGCATTATGGTGCACAAAATGAGCGGTAATATTTTTTTTATATAAAACATCTTAGGCAACTTATCCATAAGTGTTGCCTAAGAGAAATATTATATTATTTTAATCGTAGTTCAAAGGCAACATACGTAGAAGAGTATGTTGTCTAAGTTGATATCTTAGGCAACAAATGCATAAATCTAATGTTGCCTTAGTGTTTCTTTGGTGCAACATATTTTTTTTCATAAGCAACATAATCTGTTGTGTGTTGCTTAAGGAGTCCGCTTAGGCAACATACAGTGTTTGCTTATGTTGCCTAGGTTCTTATGCAACATTGAGAAGGAAACACTGCTTAGACAACACATAAACCCCTCTTAGGCAACATTTTTCCATTGTTGCCTAAGTGACATTTGGTGTAGTGTACTGTTGTAGACTTTTATTTGAATTTTTAAATTAATGAGATGGAAATGAGATTACACCAAAAAGTACATAAAAAAGATTCTTAGAGCATCCACAACAATGAAATTTCATTACAATTGCAAATGTGTCACATTAGTGCCACATTAGCTTTGCAATTATCTTGAAATATCCTCCACAACAATGAAATTTCAATCACTTTCTAAAGTGACACTCATCATAAAAAAACTATATTTTAATCAAATAACAGCAAAACTATAATTAAAAATTCTTTACTATAATTTAATACGAAATATATTATTAATTAAATAATTATAAGAAAATGAAATAAATTAATTAAATAAAATATTTAATTTATAAAACATTAAATTAAAATACAAAGTAAAAATATTACATTAATCGTCTTTTTCTTCTTCTCTAAATATTTGTCAAATCTCTTCAATCAAATCTAATTGTAAACAATGATTCGTTGACCGATTACGTACTTATATGTGATTTTGGAGATAGTTTTCGTACTCGGGAAGTATGCTACGAGAGATTTGAGGCGTAGTTATAGTAAAATTAACACCATCGTTTATATCATCAAATTGACGAATATAAATATGACGTTCATCTTGGACGATCATGTTGTGCATGGTTATACTTCTCCAATTATCTTTTTGCACCACATACGAGATGGCCCACACATAATAGCGAAACGTGATTTGAGTACCCCAAACGCTCACTTTACATCTTTCCTAACAACCTTTTGTTTCTTTGCAAATAGTCGATGTTTTGGGGATTGAGGTAATGGAATTGACTTCACGAATGTAGCCCAATTAGGATAGATCCCATCAGCAAGATAATATCTTAAATTGTAATTGTTACCATTGACGGAGAAATTAACTTGTGGTGTTTTCTCTTCCAAAAACTCATGGAATACGGGAGAACGGTCTAACACGTTGATATCATTCAGGTGATGAGAGAATTCCACACATCATTTGTTGAAACAGAAAAACTTAAGAACAAACGAGAAAATCAGAAAATGATTATGAAGTTGATGGAAATGGATCCCACAACAATGAGTGAACCACAATGGAGATTGTACGAACATCAACTTGAAGAACTTCTAAACGAACAATGATGTATTTTTATGTGTTAAGTTTGTATTTTTTAATATGTAATTTATTTTATTTTACTTTAATATAAATTATATTTTGCATTTTTTAATATTTATGTCTTTCAAAAAAATTAATATTTTTATTAACAAATAAAATTATTCATATATTTTTCATAAACATATTCTACAAAACATCACAAAACATGATTTGACATAAAACAATTTCTAATTTAGAAATTATTCCTACAATTTCTTATACTATTCACTGTCACATCAACAAAAAGTACTAATTTGACATTTGCAAATTACCAAAACCAATTTTCAATTTAGCAATCATACTCACAACCAAAACCAATTTCCAATTATAGTATGCGAGTGCTATTTAATTTTTTTTTCATGTTCATACCATATGTAAATTAATTTTTATTTACTTTTCTTTATATGTTTACAGTGATAAAAGTTTACTCCTTAATCCAAAACCTCGAAGGAGTTTATAATATGTTTAGTCTATCCAAGCCTATTAGTTTTCAAAGATATTAGAGTAAATTACATGATTGGTCTTTGTGGTTTACATAAAATTGCACTGTTGGTCCCTAAAATAAAATAATTACGTGTTTGGTCCCTATGGTTTACATTTTCTCACCCCTTTGGTCCTTATGTCCTAACTCCATTAACATGACTTTGTTAATTAGATTAACTAAAAGGGCAATTTAGTCATTTCATAATTTTATATTTCCCATTAAAAATACAAGTACTAGGGATGTAATATATAAATATTGTGGCCCACTCTTTCACTAACTGATCTTTGTATACACATCACATATATGTATATATATATCATATATATGTACATACACAAAAACACACACACACATATATATATATATGTACACACACAAAAACACACACACATATATATATATATATATATATATATATATATATACTAGTAGTGTACCCGCGCAATGCGGCGGGAGTCGTAAATGTAAACGATTTTAAAGCTTTTGTGGTTTTGTAAGAGGAGACCTTTATGATGATATGAGTTACACTTAGAGATCGTTTACTAAACTAGTACCCGTGTCATTACTTTACTGGATGAACTTGGCAAGGGTGGTGAATTTTACCCAATAAGTCTTTAAATGCAATATATCCAAACCCAAAGAGAGCTAAACCTATGAGAAATATAAAGTAGTAGAAGCCATAATGATGTTAACCAAAAATTTGATGTTAACCAACCAAAAATAAATGTTATGCAATTGTACATAAAAAAAATTATGCAATCTAATTTAGGGACAATTTACTAAACGCTTACCCTGGTCATTTACTTTATTGGATGTACATGGCAAGGGTTGAGAATCTTACCCGATAAGAAGGATGGTAGAATGAAAAGTCTTAACCGGTAGATGGTAAGGGCTGAGAATCAATGAAACGGTGAACAAATTATCCTTTGACATTGTCAGTAAAATTCGGTGTAAAAAACCTTCGTCTAGACCAACAACTTGCAATAAATTTTTTTGTATTCCCGTACGGTATCTTGGATATTCAATCAAGTCAGAATAGTTGATATGAAACTGTAGTCTACCAAGTATGCATGAAATGAAAAATCAACATGGACCTTTTTAAAAAATTTAAACCAACATCATTCTATTAGACAATCTTGTTTAGATGATTTTGTTTTTCTGCAATCATGTTTTTATGTTTTGATTAAATGGTTTTGTTTATTATGTGAATGTCTTGACCTAAATGGGGTTGCTAAAATTAACTGTGCTTAGAGGAGTATGATTTAATCTTCTAATTATATATGAATCTGGATGGATATTTGGATATTGAATTACATCATACACCAACTTAGTAACTTGAACTTGTGACAATTTCAAGGGTGGTGGCGTGTTGGCAAGGGCTTGGGGGGATGTGGTGGAATATCCCATCCACCCCGGGTTCGAGTCCAGGCGTCAGCATTCTGTGGTCAGGCTTAGTCTCGGACGGCCGCTTTGTTTGTTTGTTTCCAAATTGCCAAGGATGTAGTCTAGGCAAAGCCTAGATGAACCTTATCCAAAAAAAAACTTAGTAACTTGAACTTGTGACACCTCTATCTATCTACTTGAAAATGCATAAAGCCCGTTTGATACAGACGAATAACCCCTCCCATAAATATTTGTTCCCTTCATTTATCCGTTCTATTTCGTGTTTACTTTTGGAGAGGATCTAGCCGAAGTGAACACTAACCACGCTTCTGTTGTTCCAATCATTTCAAATTCACATACATAACAAAGAAAAAGGTGTATCATACACACATGAATATCAATTCAACAAAATGAAAATACATACGATGAATTCAATTTATTCAACAAAACGAATAATACATCATTGATTCGATTTTTATTGATTCCAAATGCTACAGCTGAAATAAAAGCTAAAGAGGAAAAAAAGGATATCAATTTACCCACGCAAGCTACCGGTTAAATTCAACGCTATCACGTACTGAACTTGAGCACTAAAATGGACCAAATTAGAGTGATCAAATCGACCAATTTTGTGAATCAACACCCTTTGAACTCAACATAACAAATGAGAGACCAAGCCTGCATCATTGACAAAACTTAATACTCTAATTGCAATCATCATCAAATGTTGAGGGAGATCACAGGTTGTTGCAGAATCCAAACCAAAATCCAAGATGGACCAAAGATGGTCACCACAGATTGGAATCAGAAACCATACTGTCAAAAACTGAACCTCTGAACCAATAAGCTGATTCCAAGAAGTTGTGATCTGAATTTTAATGATAGTATAAATACATCTGCAGTAGTCTTGCGATTTGACCAATGGCCATTGCAACAGAAAACCAAAACAGGAAGAACTTCCAAACTTTAATCAATACGATTTCAAATATACTATCCATCTTTATCTCTCCTTTGAGCCATGTGATCCCCATCCTTGATCCCCAGTTTTGCAAGTAATCCCAGCCCCGTCAGGGCAGGTAAACCGAGTTCCCAATGGGGCGGGTCTCATTCCCACACCTACACATTCCGACTGTGTTTTGCATGCTTAATAACTCTTTAGGAATCAGAACAAGGGAAAGGAGAACCAAACATATCATTGATATTGAGAATCCGGTAAATGGCCCATTAGCAAAAACAATTGGATCCTCCCGACGAAAAAATGTGTGAACACATAAAAAGTATATCAACTATTGAAAGGCACCAAGTGAGGCATGGTTATGTTCACGCTTAGCATATTGAAACCATACCTGAAAGTTTTGCTTTATATTGGCCTACGATTCTATCAACTATATCATATTTTTGTAAATGTCTGTCATCCAACATTTGGGAAAGGTTCACCTAAGGCTAGGAAATTTTGGAATTTCTGAATCAATCGGTTAATTATTGTGTTCTTTGTGAAGCCACATTCCCATAAAATGTCATTATGAATAAGGTCACCTATTGCTCGTAAAGGTAGGCATACAAATGGATGTCATTATATATTATGTTTCATATAACAATTTCAATTAATATATAAAACTACAATAATAATAAGTATAAACACATAAAAATGCTTCTACTGGTTAAAGAGATCATTACTCTTACATAGCACAACAACACTTGTCGAAATACAAAGCTTTCCTCTAGTTAACTGCTTGACTTTCAACTTCAGATACAACCATCAAATGAGAAGCCTCCTCGCTGTATGCAACCAACTCCTTATTCTGAGTTCGTAGGAGCCCCATATTGTACTGATAATCAAATAACTATACAAAGGAAACAACAAATATGATTATATATACATGACATTTCAATATCTGCATCATTCGGGTAGAAGTAAAAGTTCCAACAAAAAGAAAATGAAACACCAGATTCCACTATAAGATGAAAAGTATTTATAATTTTCAACAAGATGTGGAAGAACCTCATCAAATTGTAAAGTGAACTTTTGCTAGGGGCATGAGAAGTGCTTTGAAGTCAGAAAGAAGGTGGTGGTGTGTGTGTGTGTGTGAGAGAGAGAGAGAGTAGGTTAAATCCTATTATTATGCATATTCATTCACATACATACAAATGTGTGTGCATGTATAATGAAGAGGAGGATACGTTTTTGCAAAGAAATTTTTTCTATAATTACAAAGGTTGATAGAAATGACTTTTTTGAACTGGAAATTGCTTTTGACCATCACAAGGAAAATTCTTTCATCTTGTAGGTTTTGTTACTTTTAGCTCATATGTATCTGTTTAAACTCCAATCATCTTAAACAAGTGCTTGTTTGGTTAAATTGTCTGTGAAATACACACAGAAGATGATACTTAAGAAGAAATGGTATGGCCATTAAAAACACTATATTTCTATTGACAGGAAAAACAACAAACAAAATAAATAACTAATACAACTATAAAGAAAAACAGAACACAAGTTGCAACTGCAAGGAAAGATAAAGTTATGTTGCAGATGAAATGGGAAAATATTAAAATACACATCAAGATGAAAGCAACTTCAGAAATATAAATACTATAAAAAGTCAATATTTTAGTTGAACTCTCACCAAATCCCAATTTCTATTTTCCATATAGTCCACTCCACCTAGTTTAGCCAACTGTAGAAAATGCAAAGAATTCATAAGCAACTAAAGATAATTTACATAAATATGAAACCGAAATCTTCTTCATTTAAGACCAACTCAACTTATATGCATAATAGATGATGTGCGAACCATCCACACATGACTTGGAGCTGGAAATTAACTTTTACCAGCAAATGAAGCCAAAACACATGTTACCTCTCAAACCTAAATCCAGAGCAAAAGCACATATAAACAATGACAACAATAAACCAATTCCAAAAAAACAGAGTTTGCAATTGAAGGTTTTCTAAATAAATTAAATTACTAAAGGTACTTGATTACTTACAAAAACAACATGAAATCTTTCAACCCTAAATCTCAATATTTTCAACTGAATACAGACCCTATCAAGAACATAAACCTCAAATCGTTAATAACAAATGGTTGGAAATCAAGAACAAAGGATGGAAATCAAAAAATTACCCGATGAATTCACCATGGGAATGGGGTTTTAAGGAAGACGATTCTCTACGGTTTTGAAGAGGTTGGGAGCCCACAAGTAGCAGGTAGTAACGTGAAGGAAGAAAGAGTGTGAAATCTTCCAAATATTTAACATGAAGAAGGCGTGCAAAGTAGAAGAAGAAGTACGAAGGTATGGTCTTGAAGAAGTAGAAGAAGAAAGAAGAAAGGTAAGGTTGTAGGTATGGTGCAGACGTGCATAAGTAGAAATACTCGGTATGGTGAGGGGAGACTTGTGTGTGTGTGTGTGTGTGTCAGACACGAATAGAAATACTCGGTATTGAAATTAAGAGTTTTTTGAAATGCATGCATAAAGTGGTGGTATTTTGTGTTATATGGGTTGTAATTAAGACATCATGCATAAAATGGTGGTATTTCATGCTTCATGACTTGTCTTTAAGACATTAGGTGTATATGCTTATATATGTAGTATATATATATATATATATATATATATATATATATATATATATATATATATATATATACAAAGAAGCATACCCATATCATCTCCCAACGAAAGATGATTTACACAACACAGTCACACCATCTCCATCAGATAGTGAAAGGGGAGATTGAGGGAAATCAAAGATGATTTACCTCATGACCCACCAAGAAATTCTTCAAAAAGATCATCAAGACCTCACAAAGAATTGTTCAAAAATATTCTGCACATAAAAAGACGGAAAACTTTGCAATTGTGAAATCATCTTTGGTTGGGAGGTGGTATGGGGATGATGGAGTTCATGTGACTATATATATATATATATATATATATATATATATATATATATATATATATATATATATATATATATATATATATATATATATATATATATATATATATATATGCATATGTGTTGTGTATATAAAGATCAGAGAGTGAAAGAGTAGACCCACAATATTTATGTATTACAATTAACATCCCTAGTCCTTGTATTTTTAATAGAAAATAAAAAATTTATGAAATGACTAAATTGCCCTTTTAGTTAACCTAATTAACAAAGTCATGTTAATAGAGTTAGGACAGAAGGACCAAAGGGGTGACAAAATGTAAACCACAAGGACCAAACACGTAATTATTTTATTTTAGGGACCAACAGTGCAATTTTGTGTAAACCACAGGGACCAATCGTGTAATTTACTCAAGATATTATTTACCTGTGATATACACAACTTTCTTATTAAATATTTTTCTTTTTGATCAATGTAACATAATCAAAATTGAACCTATCTTTAAAATTTGAACATATTACATTTCGTTGTCTAGTGTCAATTCCTAATTTTTTCATTTATATATTTTTATCGATAGATGATAATTAAATAACCTTATAAACAATAGGAAACATGGCACTACTAGAAAATTCATTATTTTCGACGAAAATTACCGATGGATACCAGTCGTCGGTAATTAGCGACGGAACACCAATAAATTACCGACGGAACACCGACCAATTACTGACGGATTTTATTTTTAAAAAAAGGTATTTGTCGCTAATTACCGATGGATTAACGGATTTCCGAAGGATTAATTAATAAAAAAAATAAAAATAAATAATTCGTCGGTAATTAGCGACGAATTACTGATAGATTATCTATTTTCATTTAATTTTTTTTCAAAACTTAATATTTAAAAAGTTTAAATAGTAATTAAATAACCCGTCGATAATCAATCGCTAATTACCGACGAAATTTTTATTTTTATTTATCATTACTGAAAAATTGAAGTATATTAAATATATTTTTAAAAATATCATAAAATATAATTTTTCACGATGTAAACACAGACATATGTTAAAAGATGCACGTGTATAGTGTCAATTCCTAGTGTTATTCAAGATAATTGCAAAACTGATGTGGCGCTGATGTGACACATTTACAATTGTAATGAAATTTCATTGTTGTGGATGCTCTTACAACTCAATTCCTTTTTACTTTATTTTTAACTGCTAAAACATATCACCAACATAAATAGCGACATCTAAATTTTATTTTATTACTGCAACATAAAATTGATTACTTATCACGTAAATATTTTTCTTTTTAAAATTATTTATCTCTTAATTGTAATAAGTAATGTTTAACTGTTGTACAATCTTTGTTGTGGTTCAGTTATTGTTTTAGAATTCATTTCTATCAATTTCATAATCATTTTTCGATTTTCTGGTTTTTCATTAGTTTTCTGTTTCCACAAATGATGTATGGAATTCTCTCGTCACTTGAGTTTTTTTTTCAATATTCAGACGTTCTAACATTGTCACTTGTTCGTTTTCGATAGAACCTGTTGATAAAGGGCTTTTTTACCTTTATACTTCGAGGCGTTCTGTGATCCCAGAACAAGTAATCAATCAGCTAATAAACTCAGATAGCCATCCATATATTCAATAAGCAATCACCAAGTACACAAGATGAATTGTAGAGATAAAGTGCAATGTGTGTACTAGTGTGTGTGTAATGGATGACCTAATGTCAAATAAAAGGAAAATGACAATATATAGTTTGTAACTTGACAATTACACAAAAGGTCCCTCTACATGGTACAATATGTCAAATAGTGCACTAACATTCTCCCCCTTTGTACCAATGTAGAGGCAAAGAATTTAGACGTTCACCGGGAACACATGCTTCTTCCGAATCCCGAAAATGATCTCAAACCTCCGCAACGCATTCCGATACTCCTTCCGATAGGTAATGGCATCCAAGACTTGCTTGATCAGATCTTTCTCCTTCTACTTAAGCTTTACCTCCCCTCTTTCATCTAACCGCAACTTACTTTCAAGATTGATCTGGATCATCTTGAAGGTTCCATCACTGAACTTGTTCGCTTCACAGATTCTCAGGAATCTTTTCTTCATGTCTTGATTGAAGTAAACGACCCCAAGTTCAGGTTTCTTAAGAACAGTGTATACAGGAATACCTTCGATGTCTTACAGACGCCTGTTTGGTATTATGAGGTTTACTCTGGTTTGGTGTGCTTCCAAAGCCATTTAGAAATCCGTAAGGTAAGAAAATTTTAGGATATTCCGCATAAACCTCTTGACACTTTGATAAGCGGCAGATCATTCTATTTTCTTTTCAGGAGCCCGTGCCAGAATGTCATACAGACTTATGAGGTCATCAAGTTTTAGGCCATCAAATCTTCTAACAGTGAACTGCGGGTACCAGACATTGAGAAGCTTGTATGACTCTATCTTTAACACCTTCATAATGGCTTCATCAGATCTAACCACATCTTTATCTATATCTTTGTTGCCCATAACGTGTAGAAAATCAATCTTGCGAAGTGATGGCCAGTTCTCAACGCCGTATACCTTTTCTAAGTCGATCTTCTGGACGTCTTTAACAAACAAGTCTTTCCTGATGCTCTCTTGAAATGGAATCAAGATTCTCACCCTTTCTCCAGTTGCAACATACCCTGGTTCAGCATCAATCACCTCCTGATATATTCTGAGTTCAGCTTCTAGGACAGGATCTCTTATCCTTCCATCAGTATTCACTGGAACCTCTGGAGCCTATTGAGCTGAGGAGCTTGTACCTTGATCAACTTGTTGTTGTGGTTGAGGAGAATCATCAGGAGTATCATTATCAGAATCTGAAGCAACCATTAGAGCCTCGGTGGTATCAAATATGTCGCCTATCTCTTCTTTGATCTGAATATTCATTGTCTCTGGCTCTTCCTCAGAATCAATAAAGATGTAATCATTGATCATACTATCCGCCATCCTTTCTTCTTCAATTCTATTGTCCACAACCGAAGGCTTTTCAACCACAATTATGACATCAGCTAGAACGGCCTCATCAACCTGGACCACATCAGTGTCCAGTCCACCTGCCCCCGTTTCCCCCTCGTTTGCTGAACCACCGACATTTTCCGTAACTATACCACTTGATTCTCCAACCCTGGCTCTCTTCTCCCCCTCATGTTGATCAGGATCATCTTGATCATCATGTCTTGGTCTCTTTGATCCCTGATCCTGAACACCGCATGCCTGTTCTACTACAACTTGTCTGTCAGACAGAGATTTGTATCCGGTAAGCATGGATTGGGTCATTTCTTTGATAGTGTTGTTCAGAGTTTGGAAGTTAATGCTGGTGGGTAGTTGGGTTTGAGGTTAGGTTTGTTGTCGGGGTAATCCTAAAAGATCAACTTCTTCGACAGTGTTAGAGTCTCCTTGGGCTAACAAACGGGCTAACAACTCGGATTTGAGTTGATGGGTAGGAACCTGGTGTAACGGAACTGATGGTGGTGGTTGTGGTTCGGATTGAGCACTGGATGGTGGATCCTGAGGAGTCGATGAAGATTCTGCAATACCCTTTCCTTTTATTGCCCTCCGAACTTCTGCAGATAAATCATCAACAACCTTCTTTAATTGTTCGGTGTGATTCTTGTAGGTGGTGTCAATTGATGCCAGTGAAGCTCGCAAAACCTCCAGAGTGATATAATGCGGATAAGGACCAAGATTTTGAGCGATCTATCTCACAGTTAAAGATGGGAAAATGGATCTAACACCCGAACCACTTAGGTTTTCGGTTATCGTAGTAGTTGTAGCAACTATACGGTCTGTGTTCAAAGCTGGCGCGGTGTTAGTAATGACAGGACTTCCACCCGGTCCTCGTGGCGCACCAACAAATGGCGGCCGCACTTTGGGTGTTCCGGTTGGGGCACGAAAGCCCGCAACTTGGTGAGATACCGACGCTCGTGGCCTAGGAGAAGATGTTTGTCCAAATGGCTCTAGACTCAACATGCGTGGAAAGAAGGGCGGTGGCCGGGGCAGGAGCCTACCTTGTTCAATACCGGCAAACACCGAGTGTGTTGCCGATAGTGTATGTGCTGAATCCCCTATGTAAAATGAAACATCGACAATTTGAGATGTCGACGAGTGGCTGAGAGGGGCTGTGCATTGCATGGCTGGGTCCACCATGTCTTGTTCAATACGCAACGGCGACGAACGCTCGTTGGTAGAAGATGTGGCTACCCGGCTAGTAACGGTTTGGGGAGGATCGATAGTTAAAACTTTGTCCGACCCTGTCACATTCTCTCCCGTTTCTTTTCTCACCTGCTCACGGCTCACAACATTTTCATTTTCTACTTCGACTCCCTCGTCCCTCCTTATGACACCATCATCGCCGGAGAGTCCGATGTTCCAATTGGAATCAGCATCGGAACTCTCTACAATCGGTCTCCGTCCAACATGTCGTGGAATCAAGTCAGCATCAGGATCATGATCTGGATCGGAGTCAGAGTTACCATCATCATCCTGTCTTGGTTGGGCTGATGCTTCATCTTCGGATGGAGAAGCATTTGGGTCAAAATCAGGATCCTCCTCTGAATCCATTGACACGTCATCGGCAAAAACATGAATCCTCGCAGCACCAGAAGTTGATGCCTGACCAGCAGTCCTCGCCACACCACCCACTCTAATTCTTAACGTTCTCCTCACCTCTTCCTGTTCAGGAACCCCGTGTTCCTGAATCTGCTCGACCTGGATACCCTCACCTCCCAATTGGTTTGCACGTTGGGCAGGTCCCTCCAGTTCTGGTTGGACCATTAGTGCGTTGTCTATCCTATACTGCCTAACTACCTCAGACTGCTGGTCGGCATAGGCGAGCACGGCTTTGGGTATCACAACAATATGGGCATATTCAATCGGGTCGGGCATCTTCAGGAAGTGCATCCACTGGCTCGGACCTTGGACTGCGTTTGGTCGACGAGGGATTTCCTGATTATCTTGCATGATCTGGTGAATTAGGAT
Source organism: Saussurea involucrata (assembly GCA_033807775.1). Classification (NCBI taxonomy): domain Eukaryota; kingdom Viridiplantae; phylum Streptophyta; class Magnoliopsida; order Asterales; family Asteraceae; genus Saussurea; species Saussurea involucrata. The sequence goes on from CM066315.1 coordinate 113,267,390, forward strand.
TTGGAAGAATCTCTGATATGGAACGAAGTTACGGTTCTTTTTCGGTCTAGCTTTATCTTCAACTAATTCGATCAGCTCATTCCACAGGATTACTGCATAGTCTATGCGTCGATTGAAAGCAAAGGCGTGGAACATCTTGAGAATTGCAAGGTTGTATTTATCAAGGACGGCGTGTTTGAAGGTCAAGCAACGGTTGATGATAGAGCAGAGAGTGTACCAGACTGGTGGTAGGTGTCTTCATTCGAATTTCGAGGAGCTAGTTAGCACTGCGTTACGAGGATCTTGATATCCCAGACTTCGGATGTCGGCGAACAGTTGTTCTTCCAAGACCATATCTTCAAAATCCTCGTTGTAGGGTAGGTCTAAGGCTCGACGAAGTCTCTTAAGGGTACGTCGAACATCGAATTGATCGACTTTAGCAGTGAAGTGTGGACCCCGTCTGTGTACTGGGTGAAAACGTAGTGTGTGCCAAATTGTTGCAAATAGATAAGTGGCACAGTGACTACCTTTGTAAGAGCTGTGCGGGGAGGATGGCCGCGGATGATCTCCAGGATGATGCGGTGATCGAATGCCACGCTGAGATCAAGGTGATGGTTGTTGTCTAAAAGAGAAAGGTGGAGACTTCTCGGTAGAAGCTCCTCGTCTAGATCACGGGCATTCATCGACGGATGCGACGATCGGTGTGACGGGATGATGTTGTTTTCGTCAGAAGAATGTCCGTCATTTTATTCCATCTGAATAATTACTCATCAGTACAGGGCTAGTAGTGGATTTTTTTTAATAAAAAGCAAAAATTTGTCAAAATCTCCTAAGTGCTGGGATTATCGCAACAAACATGAGTATGTTGTCGCAAGACGAATTTTTATCGCATGGAAGGGCTTGCGAGGAACGGTTATCGCAACAAACGTATTGCGATAAAATGTTATCGCAACACTAAGGTTGCGATAAAATGTTATCGCAACACTAAGGTTGCGATAAAATGTCATCACAACATGTAAGTTGCGATAATGTTTAATGTTAGTGGGTTATGACAACTATGAACATTAAGAACTCCTAAGGTTGCGATAACAAAGAACACGAAATAAATCCTAAGTGTTTAAGCCCAGTGACATATTTTTCGCACAAAAACGAGTTTAAACCTATCATACTATGTTCGCAATGCATATAGGAGTAAAACCTAGCATTTCTAACATCGATTAAACACATAGAGAAGCATTTCCTGATTGAATACGAAAAGACTGTTGGTCCCGAAAGGCCTAAACAAGTTTGTAGAAGAGGGGGGGGGGGGTTGAATACAAACACACTATTTTACTTTTCTAAATTGTTTATTGATAAATCATTAACAATTTACAGCTTGTTGCGGAAACAAGATTAAGGATAAACCTAAATCTAAACAAGTTGGAACACTAAGGTTTCTTGCACTAAGAAAGATAAGGAGATTACTAATAAAATCTTATCTTAAGAGAGATTTGAACTTGTCCAGAGTTAGCAAGTTACTTCAAATGAAGTGAGTTCATCTCTTTATATACTGCATGCATTTAATGCAATTCAGTATACACTTTACACGTGTCATCAGCGGATTGGTTGCATGTCATTGAACTTTGTTGACAACCTTAGTAGCCGCATGAATGAACAGTGTAGTATCAGAGTGGTTGTACGATTTCAGATTTTCGGAGGTTCTTTTCTGACATTTCGTACGGTGGCGTGCAAGGGAGGTTAAGACAAAAGTACTTTGTACGGAGGACTTCATGATCAGCTTTCGTTGATTCAGCGATTATCATTTACTATACAGCGAATGATAAAGTTCAGCGATAGCTAAAGTCTTGTACTTGATACTTCACGTTGAGTGGACAAATCTGAGTCTTCGCTGATCCGCATCAGTTCATTAGGAGACTTGTCGCTGGTTCTTGAGCTTGATCTTCGACTTCAGCGTAGAACCTTTGTTGACGTGAATCTTGTCTTCAGGGATCATAAGTAAACAACTAACTTATCAGCAATCATCATAATGACTGAACATACTCAGAGCATTTATGACGATCAGTTTCGCTGAATGTTTAATTTAAAGAGCGAGAGTTCCTATCAGCGGTACTGTAAGATCTTAGTACTTATCAGCGATAGTGAAACTCTGATACATATTGTTTACTTACAATTTTCACTAAGTATACAAGAGAGGGTCATTATCAAATCACTGAGGGTTTGGATCAACAATCTCCCCCTATTTGATTATGACATAGCAACAAAGAAAATTGCTATTTAATGAAAACATAAGGATAAAAAGAACTCATAAAATATTTGTCCCTTTTACTGTTTTCTAGGATCTTTTTAGTACTGATGGAGTAAAGTACATTCGCTGAAATCTTTCTTTAAATCTTTGAATCAGGTTACAATATGAATAAGAAAGATTACAAGTACAAGCGAAATAAATTACAAGTACTGAAGGATGACTGATACAATAGAGAAAGTGGTGATTGTTGTCAGCCTTCAACGGGTTCTTCCTTAATGAGAAGTTCATCAAGGGTTGTCTTTTCAGTTGGAATCATCCAGTCAGGAACCTTTTCTCCTTTATTCTTTAGCTTCAGAGCAGCTTCAAAAATCAAGGGTTTTAGGTGTCGTGCCTGAATGTCTTTTCTGAAGTCGCACCAGTAGATGAGATCTCTGAGCTGTTCGATTGGAGTGATTGGAAGCTCAGCGATCCGTTGAAAGCATTTACGTTCGTCGTAGTCAAGAAAGAATATTCCATAAGGATTACTGATGACTTTACCAGGGACGAAAAGTTCACATGGTGGCAAAGAGATGTCAAGGGCAGATAGATCAGGATCAGGACCAAGTACTTCAGCGCGAGAGAAACCAATTCCAGTTTCATTTCGTATGACAGGACCTGAGTTTGAATCTTGACGTTTCTTCTTTGGTGAGCCCCTTTTTCTTTTCGGTTTTAGATCAGGAACAGGAGGAATATCCACACAAGAAGATATCAAATCGATCTGTCTGTTTATCAGCTTTTCGAAATGATCCTTGTACTTAGATTTTGATGGTTGGATAGCTAACCTCATCTCCAGCCATTCAGAGAGACCATACCTTTTTACAGTGTCAGCACGAAAGGTTTCAGATGAGCCATCTTCTCTGAACAGTTTGATGTCAACAATAGGTACTCCGATGGAGGTTCTTCCAGAGATGAATACCTTGTTGATCTTCGCTGGACGATATCTGAAGTGGATTTTCTCTTTACACCAGATCAGGGTGGTTTGAGAAACTTCAGCTTTCTTTTCCACGATCTTCTGGGCTTGTTCCCAAAGCTTTCGTTGGATTTGAATGGGAATACGCTTCAGCTTGGGGTCTTTGACAGATTCTTGAGTGAGCTTGATGGCGTATTCTCTGTCTTTATCTTCAGCTTATTTCCTTTCAGCGATGAGGCGTTCAGCTCTGAGATGTTCCTGGTATTCAGCTTTTGAAATTCTGAACTTAGGAGGAACTGAAGGTAGTTGATCGCGCCTTAGAATGATTCGCTGATCTTCGAATCGCTTTATCATTTCTTCTCTCCTCTTTTGATCTTCTTCACTCAGCCTTTGAGGATCTGAGGAAGGTCTGTTTTTGTGCGAGAGAGGTTGTTCTTCTGGTTCATCAGTCTCAGAGATTAAATCTAAGACTGGGATTATGTCTTCAGCGGTAGCTGGAATTATTGGTGAAGTCGCAATAGAAGATCCTTCAGCGATATCCTCAAACAGGGGAGAGGACTAGCTGAAACGCAGCGATCTTACAAATAAGAACTGGGTAGAAGAACTTGGGTAGAAAAGATAGAAAAAATAATGTGGATGTGTATGGTGTTTGTGGAATGGATAACTGATTGTTCAGAGATGATCAGGGAAGGAAAAATAAGTTTAGTATACCTGACAAATCGGCTTTGCAAGCAGGATCGCCAGATTATCATCTTCAGCGATGCCTTTGTCTTTGCTTTTCTCAGCGCCAGAGGCTGAGTGCTTTGTCTTTGTTTTTGTCTTCTCCCCTGTGGATTCGGTTATCACGATCCCTTTAAGAGCTTTTCGAGGAGCATGTTTGACGACAAAGAATTCGTCATCTTCATCATCATCATCATCATCGTTCCTTGGAGAGGAGGATGGTTCAGCTTCAGGGATGTCGATGTCTTCGTCTTCTTCTGCTTCGGATTCCTCAGCATCTTCTTCGAGTTGCTCCCCCTCAGATACAGAGGCGAGGTTCTCGGTTCCCTCAGGGTTTTCATCTCCCTGAGGTCCAGTAACTAGATCTTCATTACCCTCTCCCCTGATAGATTCATCATGGGAAAGGTCTTCAGCGCTTTTATTTTGATCTTCAGCGCTCTTCTCCTGTTCAGCGCTCTTCTCCCCCTCTTTCTCATGATGGGCGGGGGAGGAATGGGTAGATTCAGCATTGGTGTTGTCTCTGTCTTCTGGGCCAGAGACTTTCACACAACCTTCAAGCTTAGCTATTCTGTCTTCTAGGCCAGAAATAGCAGGCGTGATTTTCTTCAGCTCTTGGCGATCCTCTGTGGTGAATGAGTCCAAAATAGGTGCAGGGGCCGGAGCAGGAGCTGGATTGTTTGCCTTGTTCACCAGCGTCTCGATCATTGTCTTGATAGAACTAAGGTCGGTCTTCACTGAGCCCAAGTCGGTCTTGACCACTGACATATCACCTTCTAGTGTACCAACCGATTTCTTCAGCGTTGTAACCTCGCTGGAAACGGTGGAAACTGACGATTTGAGGTTGGTGTAGTCAGTGTAGATGTCGGAGAGCACTTTGGCAAAGTCGGCGAGAGTTTTATCAAGGTCTTTGATGTCATCAGAGGAGGCCTTCTTTTCCACCACAGCAGTCAGCTTCGTCAGATTCTCTCCAGCGTTTGTTACAGCTGTAGAGTTATTTGATAGACCGGTGGTGAGATCTGTAAGTTTCATCTCCATGGACTTCAGAGACTGGTTGATGTCTCCCAAATAAGGACCTGTAACATATAAGTACTTGTGAACAAAGGAAAGCTCAGAAGTTTCAGGTTTAGTTACAGTGTTTAAGGTGGGATCTGTACCTGCAGGAGCGTTGACGAACTCATCAAAGTTTCGAGTCCCTCCATAGTGTTCCATATCTCCCTCAAAAGTTCCGTGAGGAATGGAGATCTCTGCAGGTCCTTTCTTCGTCATTCGCTGAGAAGCTTCAACGGCTTCTTGAATGATGGCATCTCCAGCTTTAACTGGAGGAGTGTCCAAAGAAATAGAGGGAGGAGCGAAGGATAAGAATTGGGGTTGGGTTGCAAGTTCAACGTTGGATTCGCTGAGAAGTACTTCATCAGTCTTTTGAGAGACTGAAGAAGGTAGGGTAGATTCCAAAGTTCTAACCTCAGCGTTTAAGGACGCTGAAGTAGGTTTAGAAGAGATGGCTTGAATTGGTGTGGCAGAGCGTACCACGGAACTTTCCTTCAGCTCTTCAGAATGAGCTGAGGAGTCTTCAGCATGGAGTTGCTGGGGTTGCTCCTTGGTTTTCTTAATCCTTTTGGAATCAAGATGGGTAAGAGATTGTTTCCTTTTCTTAGAAGGAATGGATTTTGTGGCCTGGGAATCAGCGAGGGGTATTGTCGCTGAAGGAGCCACAGAAAGCGGAGAATTAAGTAGAGTGAGAAGGGTAGAGAGACGTACCTCGTTGGCGACAGGCTTGAAGTCGAGAACTTTATGGCCAATCTGAGAGAGTTTCAGATCACCCTCTTCAGGATAGCTGTCCTTCAGGCCATATTGAAAGATGGCGCTGATGAATCGTGGGTAAGGAACCCATGCTGGTCGGTCAGCGGCAGAATCAACACGTTGAATGAGGTCTTCATAGATGATGGAGGCCCAGTCAATGTTGAGACCTTTCAGCAGTGCGTAACCCATGGCCTGCTGAGGTTGAGCGGCTTGATCAGAAGATCCGGATTTCGCTGTCATGCAGCTGATCAGGTGAGCGAAGATGAAGTTCATCTCCCTGGGCATCTTGGATTTCTTTATCAGCGTCAGCTTCTTCTCAGGTAGCTTGTCTCTTCCAGTCTCCCAGATGTAACCCATCGCATCAAGGAAATCAATGATTTCTTCCCTGTCAGCGTGCTTCTTGTGGTCAGGTAATGGAATGAAAGGATTTTCTGAGGTAGCGTTAGGGAATTTCAGAGCTTTGCGGATTATTGCGGGGGTTATCTTGATGGTGTCATACTCAGTATCGCTGAGTATGCAGTCGATGGTTTTAGATGGATCTTTGGCGGAGGGTGGGTCGGTGTGTCTGGCAGAGTACCAGAATTGGGATAATAGACGCTGACTGGCAGGAGGTGAGATTGTCAGTGCTGTGTAGATGGGGCTATTCTTCAAAAGATTTACATCGTCGTCTAGATGGGATACCTGCTTCTGAGGAGGAAACTCGAGAAGCGCTGAGAGGTTGTTTGCCTTTGTCCAGTCTAGTTGATCCAGCTCAAACTTAACCTGAGGAGCTTTGGTGATTTCCAGTTCCTCAGAATCAGTGGAGATGGACTCAGCGGTAACATTCAGCTTTGAAGTTGCCATTTCACTGTATTATCAGTTCAACCAAAGATGTTAACAAATAAGAAATATCTTAATGTGGAAAGAAAATTTCCATTAAGATTTTTCGAATTTTGTCCATTTCATTCAGACAAAAAAAGTCTTAATGAAGATTAGGGTTTTTCTTGTTTAAAAAAAAAACGAATATAACACCCATAAGCCTTGTATTCCAGTTTCTAAAAAAAATGGATACGAAAGAAGAACAAGTTTAAGATTTTAGATTTAAAACTTGAAGAACAACCATGAAATGGTTGTGTTTATAAAACCATGAAAGAAAATGATTTTATTTTAGAGTTCTTTTGTTTGATCTTGTGTAAAACAATGATAAGATCGAAAACAAGTTATTCGTATTTGATAATAGATAAGAACATATTAACCTTGAGCTTGATGAAGAAGATGATGAACAGTTCTTGAAGATTGAGAGCACAAAATGCAACAGTGTTCTTTTCTTGCGGAGAAAGATTGATTCACGTAAAAGACAAATATAAACTTTGAGAGTGTTTATATAGGAAGAGAGTAGAGAGAGAAAAACTTGAGCGGGAAATTTTTTCATCATGACACGGACACGTGTTTGCATTTGATTGGATAGACAACGAAACGTGCAAACGTGTGTCAGAAAAAGAGCGTGCCTGGTGTTATCCGTTGCAATGACGTCACAACTGTCCTTTCACATTCTTTCGTTGTCTCTGAGGTTTTGAAAGAAAAACTCAGGGACTCTTTGGAAAATATGAAGCACTGAATAGAAATATCAGCGAGGGTTTTAAGAAATTTCAAAATATCGCTGTTAAGGAAGAGATATTCAGCGATGAAAGAATTTGAAATCTTGCATTTTCATGCGTTCTGTCAGAGAGAGAAAACATACCTTGATATCAGATTAACAAGATTTATTCAGAGAGAAGATGATGAAATGGATTGTACAAATTTATTTTATCCGAGAGCCTATACAATAATGTATAAACGTATCGCTGATTTAATGTGAACCGCTGAAGATTTATCCTTCAAAGTCCAGCATTCCAAGCTCGCTGATGAGAAAGTTGAATCTTGTCTCGTCAAGAGGTTTGGTAAACAAATCAGCTAACTGATAATCAGTTGGGATAAAATGAAGTTCTATATCACCATTCATCACATGATCTCTGATAAAATGATATCTGATTTCTATGTGTTTTGTCTTTGAGTGTAGCACTGGATTGTTTGCTATAGCGATGGCACTTGTGCTGTCGCAATAGATTGGAATTTTGGAGAGCTGAAGATCATAGTCTAGTAGTTGATTTCTCATCCACAAGACTTGAGAACAACAGCTTCCAGCGGCTACATACTCAGCTTCAGCTGTGGAAGTGGACACTGAGTTTTGCTTCTTACTTGTCCAACTTACCAGCTTTCCACCCAGGAGCTGACATCCTCTTGTGGTGCTTTTCCTATCCATTTTGCAACCTGCAAAATCACTGTCTGAATAGGCGGTTAGATCGAATCCTGAATCTTTGGGATACCAAAGACCTAGATTCGCTGTACCCTTAAGATATCGAAAGATTCGCTTTACAGCTTTCATATGGGATATCTTAGGTTCAGCTTGATATCGTGCGCACAGACATGTTGCAAACATAATATCGGGTCGGCTAGCTGTAAGATACAGTAGTGAGCCGATCATCCCACGGTACAGCGTGACATTGACAGGAACACCCTTTGTGTCCTTATCAAGTATCAGCGGTGGTGCCATAGGGGTTTTCATAGCTGAACTTTCAGTTAAGTCGAATTTCATCAGCATATCTTTAACATACTTTCCCTGATTTATAAAAGTTCCTTTTTCAGTTTGCTTAATCTGAAGACCAAGGAAATATGTTAGTTCACCCATCATACTCATTTTATACTCATCTTTCATTCTATCAGCGAAACGAGTACAAAGCTCAGGGTTAGTAGAACCAAATATAATGTCATCAACATATATTTGAACTAAAATGATATGACCTTTTATTTTTCTAAAAAACAAAGTTTTGTCAATCTTACCTCTCTCAAATTTTTCAAGGTGGAGATAAGTAGAAAGAGTGTCATACCATGCACGAGGAGCTTGCTTCAAGCCATAAAGTGCCTTATCCAGCTTATAAACATAACCTGGACGCTTAGGATCTGAGAATCCTGGAGGTTGTTCCACATAAACTTCTTCATTCAGCTTTCCATTTAGAAACGCTGACTTAACATCCATTTGATGTACAGTGAAGTTTTTGTGTACAACATATGCTAAGAAAAGACGAATAGATTCAAGTCTTGCTACTGGAGCAAAGGTTTCGTCATAATCTATGCCTTCCTCTTGTCTGTATCCCTGAGCAACAAGACGAGCTTTGTTGCGAGTTACAGTACCATGTTCGTCCAACTTGTTTCGATAGACCCACTTAGTGCCTATCACTGTTTTGTCAGTTGGTCTCCGAACAAGTTTCCAAACTTTGTTTCTTTCGAATTCAGTCAGCTCTTCTTGCATAGCGCTGACCCAGTTTGGATCTCTGAGGGCATCATCTATTTTCTTTGGTTCAGTTAGAGAAATAAAGTTAACAAATAAACAAATATTACCTGCACTTCTACGAGTCTGAATACCAGCGTTGGGATCACCAAGAATTTGATCGATTGGGTGATTTACAGTCCATCGCTGAGCCGGAGCATGCGTCGCTGACTCAGTCTGAACTGGAGAAACTGAAGATGAGGCTTCAGCTACTTCTGGATTATCAGCTAAGAGCGGAATGCTTGCATTTGTCACTTCATTCACTGATTGCTGAGAAATAGATGGAATTTCTGAGACATTTGGATCAACTGCGGGTATAGTGTTTATAGGAACAGCTGAGACCCAAGATGTTTCAGCTTCACTATTCTGCATATTGGGAATGATAGTAGGACCATCATTTTCAGTTGTATGAGCATGAGTAGTGGGAACATCTTCTGAATCACCAAGATGAGAAAACATCCATTGATTCAGTTCTTCTGTATCAGCGTTCGGTTTAGAGTTCGCTGAACGGGATTCGTCAAACGTGACGTGAATAGTTTCTTCTACAGTTTGTCTTCTTCGATTTAAGACTCTGAAGGCTTTGGAAACTGAGGAGTATCCAAGAAAGATTCCATCATCAGCCTTAGGATCAAACTTTCCAAGGGCATCTCTGTTGTTCAGTATGAAACACTGACAACCAAAGATGTGAAGAAAGTTGATTGAAGGCTTTCTCCCATGAAAAAGTTCATAGGCTGTCTTTTTGAATCTTTTGACTATCAGCGACCTGTTTTGCGTAAAACAAGCCGTGTTGACAGCTTCTGCCCAAAACTGAGTAGGCAGGTGAGAATCGCTGAGCATTGAACGTGCAGCTTCAATAATTGTTCTATTTCTTCTTTCAGCGACTCCGTTTTGTTGTGAGAAATACCCTTGCTCTCAAGGAAGGAATCAAGAGAACTGTTTTTGAATTCAGTTCCATGATCACTCCTTATTGAGCGAACGGTCAGATTGTTCAGGGTTTCCATCTTCCGAACAAAATTGATGAGTTCTTCAGGGGTGTCACTCTTAGAACGGAGAAACATTACCCAAGTGAAGCGAGAGAATTCATCAACTATGACCAGCGTATATTTCTTTCCAGCGATGGATTGTTTGTTAACAGGGCCAAACAAATCCATATGGAGTAGTTGTAGAGGAGATGAGACTGAAGAAACTTGCTTTGATTTAAAGCTTGCTTTGGTCTGCTTCCCTTTTTCACACGCTGAACATAACGACTCTTTGGCGTATGAATGCTGAGGTAGACCAGTGACTAACTCTTTGGATGAAAGAGTATTCAGTGTCTTGAAGTTGAGATGTGAGAGCCTCTTGTGCCATAGCCAGTTGACATCAGAAGATGACTTTGAGAAGAAACAGGAGTTCTCAGTGGTTGTTGAGTCCATGTTTATAACGTAAACATTTTCCAAACGATAGCCGCTGAGAGCTATCTTCTCCTTTTTGTCAGAGACAAAGCAGGATTCCTTAGTGAAAATCACTTTGTTATCCATGTCGCAAAGCTGACTGATGCTCAGAAGATTATGCTTCAGCCCTTCAACATATGCGACTCTTCTGAAGGATGTTGTACCATTTGAAAGTACACCATACCCTCGGGTGTGTCCTTTTCCATTTCCACCGAAAGTCATAGAGGGACCCTTCTCTTCTTTGTATTCAGCGAGCAGGCTTTTCTTTCCAGTCATGTGTCTAGAGCATCCGCTATCGAGATACCAGATACCCTACTTAACCTGCAATACAAAGGAAGATTAGTTTTGCTTGGGTACCCACTTCGCCATGTATACGTGTTTGTCAGTGGAAGAGGTTGGAATGGGTTCAGCAGTCTTCGCAGCATTTGAAGATTCAGCTTTGTCTTTCTTCACTTTGGTCAATTTCTTGACCTCAGAGGTAGGAGTCACCTTGACCTGACTTGCAACTGGTTTGGTCTTCTTGGGTGCTACCTTCACCTTAGCTATCTTATCAGCTTTGGTGGCTGTGGGACACTTACTTGCAATATGATCGGTAAGTCCACAGTGATAACATTTCCTATAACTAAAAATAGTTCTAGGACCACTTGAGTGCTGAGCTTTTAATTTGGGATTAGAAGTGCCAGCACCAAGTACACTATTGGTTTTTGAAATAGGACGAACATTCAGTTCTTCAGATTTCTTACCAAGGACATCTACTCTGAGTCTAGGAGTATGTCGCTGAACTGATCCAGAGGTCTAATTTCTAGAACCAGATGAATGAATCACCAAGGCTTTAGAAGCATTCAGCTTAGGTACTAAAGTACCCTTCTGAGGATTTTGATAAATAACAATTCCTTTACCTTTGTCTTTAGAGACAGAGGTAGGTTTTGAATAAACCATTTTCTCCTTACCTTTTGAGGTAGGAGTTTCCTCAGGGATTGGTGTAACCGACGAGGAGTACTGAGATGAAGAAGTGTCAGCTATTGAGGATACGAACGTTCCAAATTTAAGCATTGAACGTTCAGTGGTTGGTATTGGAGTATCATATTTATAACCCAGACCACGTTTATCACTCAGAGGAATCTGAGCCTTAATTATCTCAGTGATCTTTGTTGAAGAATTACACCATCCTTCAACAGTAGCTTGTTCAGCTTTTAATGCAGCGATAGCTTCCGCTCGTTCGATTTTGACTAGCTGATTTAAATGGACTTGATCTTTAAAATCTTCTTCAAATTTAGAAAGCTTTTCTATTTGAAGGTGGCAATTTTTAAGCTTTTCAGCGAGATCAAGATTTTGGTTTTCAACCACAGCTTTGCCGTTCATGGCTTCGTATAAACTTCTAGTCAGTAGTTCGATTTTACGGAGACTATCAGCTTCATCAATATTTACAATATTGGTAAAGATGGAAGGTGATACCTGAATGGCAGATGTTGAAGTGGAGGGAATGTCTGAACTTTCTTCCTCTTCTTCAATCTTGGCCATGAGACATTGATTTGATTCATCATCTTCAGAATCAGATGATGAGGCTTCTTCATCAGAAGCAGCCCAATCATAGTCAGCCATCAGGCCTTTTCCTTTCTTCTTAAAGCTTTTCAGCTTTGCATACTTCTCCTTCAGCTTTAAGTATTTGTCGTCTTTATTCCTTGGAACAAAGGATTTCTTTGTAAAAGCTGAAGGTCTCATGATTTTCTTTGACCTGCACTCGTTAGCGAAATGACCTGTCTTTTCGCAGTTGAAACAAGTAGCAGTAGCCTTATCAACAAAAGCTGATGACTTAGGCTTGTCAGCTATAGAAAGAGTTTTGTTCTTTCTAAACATTTTCTTCTTGGCGAATCTCCTGAACTTTTTAGTTAGGAGAGCCAAGGATTCATCATCTGAAGAATCAGAATCTGATGACCTTTCAGAGTTACTTTCTAACTCAGTGATAGTGACCACGGGTCGCTGAGTAGAAGGTTCCTCTGAGATTAAGGCAACAGGGGTGCTTTTGGAATCTTTTACAAGATTCTTCTTAAGATGGCTAGATTGCTCATGATTCAGCAATGTGCCATATAAGGTAGCAAGTGTCATTGATCTTAGATCTTTCGACAACTTGAGACACATGGAATAATTGTCCCAGCTTTCAGGTAAACATTCTAAAAACTTTGTCAGCACTTCAAAGTTAGAATATTCCTTACCAACCGTTTTTAGATCTATAATTAAGCAATTAAAACGTTGATGTACTTCAGAGAGAGTTTCATTCTTACCAGAGATGAAACTTTCGTATTGTCTTACCAGGTTGATCTTTCTTGAATCCTGGACTTCAGACGTTCCTTCATACTGAACACATATTGTGTCCCACATGGCTTTTGAGGATTTCAGGTTCATGACGGAATGGTAGACTTCGTCAGGAAGGGCCATGGATAGTATGGATCTGGCTTTTGTATCTATAGCCACTTTCTTCTTGTCTTCATCGGTCCAATGATGGATTTCCTTTGGAATCAGCCTTTCTGGAATAGCAGCTCTAGTTGCAGTGGCTGGAACTGCAGGATCAATTGTTACAGGGATGTGTGGACCGTTTTCAAGATAGTAAGGTATAGTAGGGTCTACACCTTCTAAGAAGAGTGTCATCCTATTTTTCCATAAGTTGAAGTTATCTCTGGAAAATCTAGGGGGTTTTGCAAGAGAACCATTGTCTATATAGTGAGTGTTTGTGTTTGTGTTGGCCATTTTCAGATAATAGCTAGGAAGAGAGATATCTTAGATTAGATCTTTTTTATGAGATTAAACAAATCCGCTCTGATACCACTTGTTGGTCCCGAAAGGCCTAAACAAGTTTGTAGAAGGGGGGGTTGAATACAAACACACTATTTTACTTTTCTAAATTGTTTATTGATAAATCATTAACAATTTACAGCTTGTTGCGGAAACAAGATTAAGGATAAACCTAAATCTAAACAAGTTGGAACACTAAGGTTTCTTGCACTAAGAAAGATAAGGAGATTTCTAATAAAATCTTATCTTAAGAGAGATTTGAACTTGTCCAGAGTTAGCAAGTTACTTCAAATGAAGTGAGTTCATCTCTTTATATACTGCATGCATTTAATGCAATTCAGTATACACTTTACACGTGTCATCAGCGGATTGGTTGCATGTCATTGACCTTTGTTGACAACCTTAGTAGCCGCATTAATGAACAGTGTAGTATCAGAGTGGTTGTACGATTTCAGATTTTCGGAGGTTCTTTTCTGACATTTCGTACGGTGGCGTGCAAGGGAGGTTAAGACAAAAGTACTTTGTACGGAGGACTTCATGATCAGCTTTCGTTGATTCAGCGATTATCATTTACTATACAGCGAATGATAAAGTTCAGCGATAGCTAAAGTCTTGTACTTGATACTTCACGTTGAGTGGAAAAATCTGAGTCTTCGCTGATCCGCATCAGTTCATTAGGAGACTTGTCGCTGGTTCTTGAGCTTGATCTTCGACTTCAGCGTAGAACCTTTGTTAACGTGAATCTTGTCTTCAGGGATCAAAAGTAAACAACTAACTTATCAGCGATCACCATAAGGACTGAACAGACTCAGCGATATGGTGAACAGTGTTCGCTGAATGTTTAATCTAAAAGTGCGAGAGTTCCTATCAGCAGTACTGTAAGATCTTAGTACTTATCAGCGATAGAGAAACTCTAATACATATTGTTTACTTACAATTTTCACTAAGTATTTAAGATAGGGTCATTATCAAATCACTGAGGGTATGGATCAACAAAGACCCATAAGGGTTTCGACTGAGAAACCCTAAACTCGACTGAAACATACGATTCAATGGATAAAAAGTGATTCTAAGCACGGAATACTGACCTCGATGATGTTCTGACCAAAATGCAATCAATCTGAACACGAAAAACTTCGAACACTAGCAGATTCGTACTTTGAGTTTTGAGAGAGTTGAGAGTTTTGTGGAATGAGACAAAAAATTGAACTGCTCATATTTATAGAGACTTGAGATTTTGACACGTGGCATCTTGTGATTGGTCCAACGTTTGACCTCCACAATGTCAGGTTATCGCAAGAAGAAAGTTGCGATAACCCTTGGTGTTATCGCAAGGAGCAGGTTGCGACAACAACTTCAGTATTTAATCGCAACAGGGAGTTGCGATAAAACACTGTTCACACAACTTAATCGCAAGCAAAGGTTGCGATGAAAAATGTTATCACAATTAGTGAGTTGCAATAAAACATCTTCAAGGTTTAATCGCAACTGAAGGTTGCAATGAAACACTGTTAACATTGTTATCGCAAGTAGTGGGTTGTGATAAAATGAACACTTAGACATTTTTCCAAAAATATTTTTCAGAAAACTTCAAAAATGATTTTATCACATTGGAAGATGTCCAACTTCCAATTGATTAAGCACTCAATGTTTTGAACACGGTTTTTCACTCCCCCTTAAAGGATGCATAGATTTGGAAAATTGTTTTTCATCATTTAAGAGTTAGTGTACAAAACAGATTAGAATAATTACCTTGTGTTCTTCAAATAACAGTCACATGCCATCCAAACTTACATGATTTGCCAGTTATGCACACTCCCCTTATTCTTGTGCATATGATTTGTACTAAACTCCCCCTGAGACCATGAACACACCTTGTGCAGATACAAATATCATAACAAATCACAGATAAGGTATTTAAAAGAAAAGAAAATTAACAAGTTGAATAAACGTTTCCAATACAACTAAGGTATGAAAATTTAAATAACATATATTGAGAATAGAATATGATGAAAATTTGAGTGTATCAATCTAGATACAATATCCAGATTGAGATACAAATATTTCCATTTATTATATGATCAATATAGGGAAGTTAAACTTTCATGTTCAACATGCTGAGCTTGGATACTAAGAAGTTAAAGCGTTTTTCATCCAAGGCTTTTGTGAAAAGGTCGGCAAGTTGATACTCAGTTGTAACACATTATAGTTCAATTGTTTCTTTTTCAACGTGATCTTTTATGAAATGATACCAGATGTCGATATGTTTAGTCTTGGTGTGTTGGACAGGATTAGCAGATATGGCAATCGCGCTTTTACTGTCACAGTAGATGGGGATCTTCTCATATTTGAACCCGTAGTCCATGAGTTGGGTCTTTATCCACAATACTTGTTAACAACAGCTGACCATGGCTACGTATTCTGCCTCCGCAGTTTGATGTTGAAACACAATTCTGCTTCTTGGATGACCAACTCACGAGCTTGTCTCCCAAAAATTGTACATGCCCTGAGGTGCTCTTTCTGTCCATCATGCTTCCTCCATGATCCGCGTCTGAGTATGCGGTGAGTTCGTATCTGGTTCCCTTGGAATACCACAGTCCGAGATACGGTGTTTCCTTCAAGTAGCGAAAGATTCTCTTGACAGCGCCGATGTGTGATTCCTAAGGTTTAGCCTGAAATCTTGCACACAGACAAGTTGCAAACATTCTATCTGGACGACTAGCGGTAAGATACATTAGTGACCCTATCATTCCTCTATAATTCTTAACATCAACATAAATACCATCAAGATTTGGACCGATCTTAGATCCTGGAGCCATAGGCGTACCGATCGATGTACAATTTTCCATCTTGAATTTCTTCAAGATTTCAAACACGTACTTCGATTGATTGATGAATATACCTGTAGAGAATTGTTTGACTTGTAATCCGAGAAAGAAATTAATCTCTCCCATCATACTCATTTGAAACCTGGTCATCATAATGCCAGAAAACTATATGCATAGTCCAGGGTTAGTCGAACCAAAAATAATATCATCAACGTAAATTTGTACTAAAAGAATTTCACCTTCCTCGTGCAAAGTAAAAAGAGTTGTGTCAGTTTTACCTTTTTCAAAGCCAGCTCCTAGTAGAAAGGTAGATAAGACTTCATACCAGGCACGGGGGGCTTGTTTGTGACCATAAAGAGCTTTGTCAAGGATGTACACATAGTCTGGTTTATCGTTGTCCACAAAGCCTTCTGGTAGAGACACGTACACCTCCTCCTTCAGAACACCATTCAAGAATGCAGTCTTCACGTCCATTTGATAGACGATGAAGTTCTTGTAGGCGGCAAAGGATAGGAACATCCGAATTGCCTTTAATCGAGCAACCGGTGCATACGTCTCGTCGTAGTCTATACCCTCTTGTTGCCTATACCCTTTTGGTACTAGTCTTGCTTTGTTTCGCACAACTATGGCGTCTTCATCCTTCTTGTTTTTCAGGACCCACTTGGTACCAATGACTGTTTTACCCTTAGGTCTCGAAACTAGTCTCCACACCTTCAGAGCTTCAAATTGACTCAGTCCTTCTTGCATCGCAATTAACCAGTCTGGATCTTCTAAGGCTTGTTGAACTGTTGATGGCTCAACACGACTTAGAAAAAGCGCGTATAGAACTTCATTTGCGGATGCAGATCTGGTCTTCACTGGTTCAAAAACCTAACCAATCACCTGATTATTGGGGGACTGCGTGTCCACTTCTTGGAGTGTGGATGGAGAGAAATAGCATCTTGATTAGGGTCTACAAAGGTAGGATCTTTTTCGAAGTTCAACTCGATCCTCAATGTTGGTTCCGGACGTGAGGCTGGTTGGTTGTCAGAATTGACAATTGGTACCGCCTCAAGAACTGCTTCAGTTGATTTTTCAGAAATGTTTTCAGTACCCTGATCATTGACATTTGAAGTCGTACCCGATGAAGAAGCACCATTCGTAGATGTTTGTTGTCTTGCTTGCGTAGATGTCATGGTTGTTTTCCTTGGAGGAGTTGCAGGAGTGGTTGCATCAGTATTGGATGAAGTCAGCACCGGTGAAGGCCCTGACATTGTAGCTTGTACTGGTGGTGTAGCAACTTGATTCCTGTTGTTTACAGATGAAGAAGATTTATCACTTCCAAAGAAATCATCATAAAAATGTTCAAACAATATATCAAGTTCGTTAGGAGTAGAGTTAGAAGTGGAAGCTTGATCCTTGTTTGACGTCGACGGATTTGTCCAGATGCTAGTATTTCGGATATTTCGGGTTCTGTACTGTTTTGCACAGAAGCCAAATCTTCAGTTTCGTCGAACTTGACGTTTATGCTTTCCATCACAGTTCTGGAGGACTTGAGATAAACTCTATACGCTTTTGATGTGAGCGAGTATCCGATAAAAACACCATCTCTTCCCTTAGAGATGAACTTGTTCAAATTGTCTTTATCGTTCAACACGATACACCTGCACCCAAAGACACGAAAGTAGTGTATTACAAGTTTTCTATTGTTAATCAATTCATTTGGAGTTTTGCCAAACCGTCGATGGATAATTGAACGGTTTTGTGTATAGCATGCCGTCGATACAACTTCAGCCTACAGAAATAGAGGTAGATCGGCATATAACATCATCGTTCTGGCAGCTTCAACTAGTGTACGGTTTCGTCTTTCAACGACTCCGTTCTGCTGAGGTGTTCTGGCCGCAGAATATTGATGAGATATTCCTAATGACTTAAAGAAGTCATCAAGAGTCTTGTTTTTAAACTCTGTCCCATTGTCTGGTCTGATTGTCTGGACCATTTGTTGACGATTCACTTGAAGCTGTTTGATTAACGAGATGATCAAGTTAGGTTTTCATCTTTTGATCGTAGAAACTTCACCCAAGTATATCTCGAATAATCATCGACGATGACTAACACGTATCGTTTGGCAGTTATGCTCTGAGTCTTCATCGGACCACAGAGATCCATATGAAGGATTTCCAAAACTTTATGTGTGCTAGGCTCAGGTTTTGGTGGGTGAGGAGCACGTTTCATCTTCCCCTTCTCACAAGCGGTACAAAAGTTTTCTTTCTCAAATTTCTGCACTGGTAGACCTAAGACTAAGTCTCCCAACATCAGTTTTTGAATGTAACGGAAGTTGAGATGAGATAGTCGCCTATGCCACAACCAACTCTTCTCCAATGATGCTTTAGACATCAGACATACGTCATTCTTAGGCTTGAGCTTTGATAGGTCAATGGTGTAAAGATTGGACTTCCTCGAACCAACTAGAAGCTCATCTCCTCCTTCGGTTAGAACTGCACACCGGGTCTTCTTGAAACGAACTTCTAGATCTTTATCACAAAATTGACCTATGCTAAACAAGTTATGCCCCAAACCTTCAACATAGTTAACTTTGGTAATCCTGACGTTGTCTTTCACTAAGACTCCATATCCCAGAATTGGAGAATACTGATCATTTCCAAACTTGACCCTACCACCATATTTTTCCACAAAATTAACAAGCAACTCATTTCTTCCAGTCATGTGCTTTGAGCAACCTGAATCCAAATACCATACATGACTGGGCTGCAAAAGGGAAATTAGATGGCTTTAGGTACCCATTTCCAAATGGGTCCTTTCGGATTAGTAGTTTTGGACTTTACATTATTATATCTATAAGCTGTGTTAAAGTAGTTGTTTGAATAAAACCACTGGTTATAATCAGATTTGCAGATAAAATCATCCACACCACAAGAAGAACAACAAATTTGATCATGTGCTAAATTAATCAGTTGTCGCATTGAATAAAGCTTGTATGGGATTACAACTTTTTGTCTATTGCCAACATCATGATTACTAACATTTGAAACAAAATTGTTTTTCTTGGAATTTAAAGCAACGTGGGATGATTTTCTCTGGGCCACATCCTGTGTGGACTCCTTTATTCTCCACTCGAGATGCGCATTGTTTCTCAAATAACGATCTGAAATACTAGAAAGATAGGAGTTGTAAGCTTTGGAATTATGAGCTTGAAAGGAATTATTTTGCTTCTTTCTTTTTGTTTTTCTTTTCTTTTTCTGTAATGATCGTTTGGATTTAGATTTTGAATAATAATCATTAGCAGAATGTTTTTCACCAGATTTTTAAGATTCGCCCTTAAAGAAATTCTTCTTAGGTGCTTCTTTTTTTATTATAAAATCAGATTGATCTGGAAGCTTTGAGTTAAAATCAAATTGTACAACATTTTCTTGCACTTGCTTATTCTTCCTGTCACAAAGAATCTCAATATCTCAATCAGACTAACTCTCACATGAAGTATGAAAGATACCATGAGACTTTGGAAAGAGGAAATCATTTCGTTCTTTTCTTAGAGCTTTTTCCTCTTCTATGAAAAAATACATCTCAGGAGGAGCTTTGACAGATTGACTTTCCAAATCCCAAGATTCAGAATCTTCTTGGTCATCAACTGTCATGCCTCTGAAGATAGTATTTCCCATGAAAGCTTTGCATGGGGAAACATCTGAATCTGAAGATTGTTTTTCTATTGGAACTTTTTCTTCAGACATTTCCTCAAGTTTTGTTTTCATTTCCTTTAAACTTTCTGAAAACACTGTGATCATAACTTCCTTTTCGATCTCAAAAGCTAGTTTTTCGTCATTTCTGACTTCCTGAATAGTACTTTTAATCTTGCTTTCGGGATGAAAGAGTTTATGTTCAAGAACAATTGATGGAAAATGCCTTTTAACCTTAAAAACTGGTTTTTCATTAGTTTCTTTTTGAGTATTTTCCTTCTCCTTTGGTTGTTCAACAACATAACTCTCAAAATAGTCATTAGGCAAGGTTTTTTCATTTTCTAATGCCTTCGCATTATCACGACCATACCAAAAAGGAAGCTGCATCTTGACAGTGGTTTTTCTTTTTACTTTTTCCTCAGCCTCATAGTCATCTTCATTCAATTTAAGCCATTTGATTTGATAGCTAGGATGTAGTGATGGAAGAATAAACCAATCAAATTCATAAAGTGTGGGGGATTTTGATAAGGCATTCTTCAGGTAATGTGGATTGTCATATCCTATGCCCCACTTAGAATTGAAATACCGAAATTCACTAGGCTTATTCATGTGAATTATTTGTTCAGTTTGGCCTGCTTTATACAATTTTTTTTCTTCCAAACCTTTGACTTTATCGCTCATCTCAGTGTTCCTATCTTTATATGCATGAAGAAGATTTTCAAACTCATTCTTCTTTGATTCTGAACTCTCTAATTTTTTTGACAATTCAGTTATTCTACTTTGGAAATATGCTTGACCCACATCAAATTCAGTCTTTTTCTTTTCTAGTTTTTTCAATGTGACTCTCTTGTTCTATAAATCTTTCTCTTTGAGAGGAAATTAGTTCATCTGCTTTTCTCAAGTTATCTGTTAGATCATCTAATTTCTTTTGAAGATATGCTTGTTGAGTAAAAAATTGATTATAAAGATCGGAATGTACCTCATTTGTCTCTGAAGTAGATTCTGACTCTTCTTCATCGGTGTTTCTAGTCATGAAACACATCTTTGTTTGAGCTGTCGTCTCTTCATCCGCTTCATCATCGGTTTGATCAAGCCAATATTCCTCTTCAACCAACAATGCTATCCCTGATTCCTTTTGCTTAGCAAGCAGCATCTTGTTCTTATAATAATCAGAATCTCTGACTTTTGGCTTCCAGCATTCCTTGGCGAAGTGTCCAGTCTTCCCACAGTTATAGCACTTTGGTTCTTCGCCCCTTTTCTCAAACACCTTCTTTTCATCAATCCTCTTCTCATCCCTCTTGTACTCATCCTTTTGTTGGATATAGTGTCCAGAGTCGTTAACTATTGGTAATATTTCTAATAATAGCAGGGTCCTTTTGGGTTGCCCTTAAGACCCAAATAACAATCAGAAGAATGAAAGGGAGTTAAAGTAGTTAGTTTATTAATTTGTCATTTGATGATAAATTAATTATAAGCTACAATATAATTAATTGGATTAATTATAGGAACTAAATGATAATTGGTTAAAAGAGTTTTTTAACAAGCTTATCGTTTCAAGGGGGCTAGGTGTAAATAAGGGGATTATAAATAAACTACTAGGGATCAAACCCTAATGAGTTTTTTTTATCAATCTCTCTCTCTTTATTGAGGCCGTAACCTCCCCTCTCCTCCCTCCCAAAAATCGTGAACCCTAAATAAGGGTTTAGGGTTTAAAGCTTCAATCTTGATTGTTGGTTTGGTGTCTTTAATTGTGAGCCACTAGAGGGATTCACATTATTGATCCTTGACATCCAAGAAGCAAGAACAAGGTTAATTCATCTTTGTGTTTTCGACAATCACAAGAAACAAGTAAGTGTTCTTGATTCTTTCTATTGTAGTTAATCATCTAGAACGTATGCATCTTTATAAGTTGTTTGTTTGTATTGCCATTGATTATTCAATTCTAAATATGTTTCCGTTGCCTATATCATGTGGTAGTATGGTTTAACAAAACCTTTCAGTGGTATCAAAGCCAAAGTTCTTAGATTTTAGCTCAATAGCATAAAATTCGTATTGAATTTTCTAGAAAAACGCAACGAGTCGTTTTACCTATTCTCGGAGTTTGAACCGTTGGATCGTCGCGTTTTTTGGACAGTAGTTTCACGGCACTTGTTTTACCTTCTGGACGGTTGGATTAATCGTTTGAGGTCCAGAAGGCACCTGTTTTATTTTCGACATAGTGCAGTAAGTTTGTGGCCATTGAATTGCTTAATCCCTAAGTTAGGGTTTCATGGTCATAACCTCAAAAGCTATTTTTTGGAAACTAAATTTTTTGCTTGCATGAAAAGTTTCTATTTTTAGCGATTAAAGTTTTATCGGTATCCCTAAAGGGTATAGGGTGGTAGTCTTTTTTTATGCAATGTCGTATCTTAGTTGCTTGCATGAAAAAGTTTCTATTTTTAGCGATTAAAGTTTTATTGGTATCCCTAAAGGGTATAGGGTAGTAGTCGTTTTTATGCATGTTATACCATAATTGTGTATGGCATAGTAGTCGTTTTTTTTGCATGTTATACCATAATTGTGTATGGCTAGTTTCCTAACTTGCCTAAGGAAAAACACATCAATAATAAGCTTTGGCAAATATCGAATGGATAATCTTGAATTGAATAAGATAAGCTTAAATACCTTCTTACAATAAACAAATATATTCAAGTTTGAATAATATTGTAAGATAAACATTGACATTATTTATATAGTGAATATAATTTATATGTCAAATATTCACATTAATTATTAGCATGTGTCCTCACATGTTTAATTGGAATCAAATATGGAAACAATTATATTAATTGTTAAATATGTGCTCACATGGTTAATTAGAATTAATTGGATAATCATAATTTTAAATTGTTTAAAATTCCATTCAATTTTATATATATTTTAGACCTCAATTATATAT
The DNA here is from genome assembly GCA_033807775.1 of Saussurea involucrata. NCBI lineage: Eukaryota > Viridiplantae > Streptophyta > Magnoliopsida > Asterales > Asteraceae > Saussurea > Saussurea involucrata. Next base: position 113,290,089 of record CM066315.1, read on the forward strand.
ATATATATATATATATATATATATATATATATATATATTTAAATAATATATTGATAGTCAAACCGAGACTAGACGTACTCACTATAAACACTCTAACGGGGTTTAAGGAGGTTACCTATAATATGGTTACCGAATGAGTCAAGGGTTTTTAAAACGCCATGCGTTACCAAACTCACCGCCTCTTGTGTGGACTAGTGGAATTACCGAAAAGGTTTGATAGGTCAATATGACAAGTTAAAAGTATTAACTATGAAGTATAAAACGAAAATCCCGTTTTAGATATACTAAGAAATGTGAAAGTCGTATGCTACCCATGATGAAGAACACACATAATCTTATAGTTTGTTAACAGAGCGTGTGCGGTTTGTCGGCACGTTAATGTGAAACTATAGTTGAAAATGATGTGGCGCTCGTGATTCTCAAGCGTACTTGAGCCGAGGGGTCCATGTGTTTTTCCATGGCCGATTCACTATCTTGTTTGTGATCCTCGGCATCCCAGTCACAAATAGAAGATAAGCATAATCGAGATTAACATGCCATTGACATAAGTCAATGAATTTCAAAAGACCTAGGAGTTTCATAGTGAATGAAATTAACAAATAGCATTTGTTTACCTAAAATAACCTTGTGATGTGATTACGACATCCCTTTTCACATCATAAGATAAAATATGGATCCTAGCCTTGTTAAATATTTTGGATAATTATTTTTAAGGGTTGAATATCAAACTAACAAAAATTAAAACTATATCCACAGATGGCTGAAAATATTCCTCCTCCTCCTCCTACTCACTCAACATCCAACCTTACGTTACTCTCTATCCTAAGTAAAGATAAGCTGACTGGGCCAAATTACTTGGATTGGATTCGTGCCTTGAGAATTGCCTTGAGGTACGAAAACAAAGAGTATTTGCTCGACGAGGATCTTCCTATACTTAATGATGATGCAAGCCCTGAAGCAGTAACTGAATACAATAAGCAATTCACGGAATCCACAAAAGTCGCGTGTCTCATGTTGGCGTCCATGTCCCCGGAACTTCAAAAGAGTTTCGAGAACATGGGGGCGTTTGAACTATATGAGCAGTTTCGTGAAATGTTTCAGGAGCAAGCGAGGCAAGAAAGGTTCCAAGTCGTAAAATCGCTTATGGAATGTAAGCAACAGGACGGTGCCCCTGTATGTGCACATGTGCAAAAAATGAAAGCGTACATTGACAGGTTAGGCAATCTAGGTGTTGATTTCCCAAGAGAGCTTGCCATTGACATGGTTCTAAACTCTCTTAGTGGGGAATATAAACAGTTCATAGTGAACTTCAATATGAACAATATGGACAAGACCTTGATGGAGCTCCATGGCATGTTGAGATCTGCTGAAACAAGTATGGGTAAGACCCAAAGTGCTCACTCAACTGCTCCCGTCCTGGCCATTAGGGAAGGTGGCTGTAAGAAGAAGAAAGTTTCACATCCCAAAGGGAAGGGAAAGGCTAAAGTTGTTCCTCGCAACCAAGGCCAAAAGAGAAAAGCTGATTCTTTTGACATACCACCCATAAGTGACCCTAAAGAGTGTAACACCCCAAATTCCGGGCTAATTTGAACCTTAAAAATCCACAAGTTATGATAATATAAACTTCAAACGTATCTATATATATATAGCAAGTGAATTAACCATTAAGAGTATATTTACAATACAGGATTCTTCAAATAACCTATCAATCTAATCATATCATTATAATCAGATTAACTAAGTTATCTAAGCAATCCATCAAAATCTCCTGTTGTTAATTGACACCTCTGTTATTCCAAAAACGCTCGTCCCACAACCCTTTACCTTCCCGAGCTGGTACCTGGTAAGAAAACATCATATGAAACGATTAGGCCAACGCCTAGTGAGAACATTCATTTCCATAATAACATTTGCAAAATCAATGTAAGCAAGTTATAACAAACCTGATTACCCTTTCTCTTACCATACGTGTAACTCTATTCCGTTGACACGACTTCCATCTAATCCCATGAATATGACTGACACTCATTCCATCATCATATCATGTCTCAGAGTTACCCTACGAATCTGTACTGATTCTAGAGTAATGTTTCTATTCCGGAAATTGCAATATACACATGCCCAGTTCCGTACACCTCTATTCCAGAAACCGCAATATACACATGCCCATTTCTGTACACATCTAAGAAATAACAATATACACATGCCTATTTCTTAGAGAAGGAAAATAGTTATTACAATATACACATGTCAATCTCTTCTTTTCCTTAGAAATCAGGAATTACGTTTATTCCATGATTTCTCACACACATCAGAATAATGATTAATCTTCATCTATTCTACGTGTACATAACCATTAGTGCCTATGGATCCATTACACTTAAAACATTCTTGCTTAGCATCACACTAGCACAGTCTATCAGCCTAACATACTACTATTTAATTGTACGTATGTTCAAGCTACATAAGTTATATCTTAAATCCTAAATCGCACCTTTCCACGATTATCAGAACTGTAATTTCCAAAACACCCAGAAGTGTTCGGATGATTTCATTTTCCGGATAACCTAAACTATCCGTATGTTGCCTTTTTCCGGATACTATGATTTCTCCGGATACTTCCATAATCCGGATAATACATACTTTCCGGTAATTTCCGCTTTCCGGATATATTTCTAATCCGGACCACATCCGGAGACTAATACCATCCGGACATTATCCGGTAATTGATTTCATCCGGACTCTTACATGAAAGTTAAAACTTACCGGGTACTTAACTCCATCCGGAGACATTCAACACAGAGGTTTCCGGATATGAGGTTTCGTCCGGAAACCTTCAACCTGCAGTATAAAATTCGACCCATTTCCACACCTGTTCTATTCAGCTCATTTCCGACACAATCATACAGTTCTAAAACAGTTTATACAGACATATCAAGGTTTAATTTAACATATCAACACTGATTTGTACAAACAACAAATGAACTCACCTTTTTGGCAAAAAACCCACTTTGCTGTACAAATCTGATTCGAATATGCTGTTAGGGATTCTGAAAATTCAATTCAACACACAAATTCGTTTACAATCTTACAACTACAACTGATTTTTATCAAAACCAACTCAGTTTCTTACCAATTGAAGACCAAAAATCTTCCTTTTCTTCTATTTTCTCTTTTCTCCTTTTTCTCTTTTTCTCCCTGCCTCTTAACCGACCCAAGCACAAAAATACTGAAATATCTAATAAGTCTTTTGCTTTATCTATACATACTTTCACAATTTACCAAACCCACCTCTAGGTTTCATTATTTCTAAAAGTCACACCAAACTTTATTATCTTATATTATAACCCTATTTGAAATATAAAACTTCCAAATACTTCAAGGTTTACACAAAATACAAATACATCCCAATTCTCATTAAAATATTAATATTGAAAATTTAGGATGTTACAATACTCCCCAACTTGAAAATGATTTCGTCCTCGAAATCAAGATCAGGTAAACAGATGGGGATACCTAACCTTCATACTTTCTTCTGACTCTAAAGTCACATTAGCACCTCGATGGTGTTTCCACTATACTTTTAACATAGCTACTTCCTTGCCATTACGTAGCTTCCTAACCGACCTTTCCAAAATTGCCTCTGGTTCTTCCACACATCGACTCTTTTCATCTACCCTTACATCAGCAAGTGGAATCACATCTTCCTCTTAGGCTAGACATTTCCGAAGATAACACACATGAAACGTGTTATGGATCCCTTCCAACTCCGGTGGAAGATCCAACTGATAAGCCTGCAATCCTATCCTTTTAGTAATAGTGAAAGGTCCTAGAAAACGAGTACTTAGCTTCTCGCGCTTACCAAACCTTATCACTCCCTTCCAAGGCGATACCCTAAGCATCACACCCTCCCCAACTTGGAATTCTTTTGGTCTTCTTTTCGGATCAGCATAACTCTTTTGTCGATCCTGAGCTGCTTTCATATGCTGCCGAATTTCTTTCACCTTATCTGTAACACCCCGCTTACCACGACACAATATTGTCCGCTTTGCCCAACTGGCTCACGACTTTGTTCTTGGCGACCTGGCAAGGACTTCACAAGGACTTCCCAGGAGGTCACCCATCCTGGTACTACTCCCACCCAAGCACGCTTAACCACAGAGTTCCCAAGGAACCCGCATGCTTGTGGCCCCAAAACGCGTTGTGTCTGGTAAGGCCAAGGTTTACTAATATACCCAGCATCTCTCCTGCCCTCTAAAGGATGTGGGATATGCCTAAGGTGTTACACACACCCCCCTAGGGACTTATCGTCCTCGATGAGGTTTGCCCCACCATCCCGAACGGCACAAGAGTGGCTCTGATACCATTTGTAACACCCCGCTTACCACGACACAATATTGTCCGCTTTTCCCCACTGGCTCACGGCTTTGTTCTTGGCGACCTGGCAAGGACTTCGCAAGGACTTCCCAGGAGGTCACCCATCCTGGTACTACTCCCACCCAAGCACGCTTAACCACAGAGTTCCCAAGGAACCCGCATGCTTGTGGCCCCAAAACGCGTTGTGTCTGGTAAGGCCAAGGTTTACTAATATACCCAGCATCTCTCCTGCCCTCTAAAGGATGTGGGATATGCCTAAGGTGTTACATTATCGGCTGTTTGTTGTACTAATTCTGGACCAGCAAATTGTTTCTCTCCGGCTTCTAACCAACATACCGGAGTTCTACATTTACAACCATACAAGGCTTCAAAAGGTGCTCTTCCGATACTAGAATGGTAACTATTGTTATACGCAAATTCTACTAAAGGTAAATGCGTATCCCAGTTACCTCCAAAATCTAACACACAACACCTGAGCATATCTTCCAAAGTTTGAATGGTTCTTTCACTTTGCCCATCAGTTTGCGGATGATAAGCAGTGCTCAGATTTACCTTTGTACCTAATTCTTCTTGAAGTGACTGCCAAAATCTCGAGGTAAACCGACTATCACGATCTGACACTATTGATACCGGTATACCATGCCTTGACACCACTTCATCAATATACAGCTTCACCAATTTCTCTATTGGTGACGCTTCTTTCATAGCCAGAAAATGAGCACTCTTAGTCAAACGATCCACAATCACCCAAATAGTGTCGTTACCCTTTTGTGTCTTTGGTAACTTCGTCACAAAATCCATGGTGATCTTCTCCCACTTCCATTCTGGAATCTCCAAAGATTGGAAACTTCCATAAGGCTTCTGATGTTCAGCTTTCACTAAAGAACGTGTTGCACACTTTTCCACTATTCGCGCCACATCTACCTTCATAGCTGGCCACCAATAGTGTAACTTCAAATCCCTATACATCTTAGTACTTCCAGGATGTATAGAATTCTTAGATCTATGAGAATCATCTAAAATCAACTCTCGATTTCCTCCAACTTTTGGCACCCAAACACGACCTTGAAACAACTTAATTCCACGACCATCTTCAGTCAGTTGAGGATGTTGTTTGCTCATTACTTCATCTTTTAGATTCTCTTCCAGTAAGGCCTCCGCTTGTGCCTCTTTTAGTCTTTCAATCAAACTGGACATTACATCAATCCTAGCATTAGCTGTCTTCAAACACCCACTATACTCTTTTCTACTTAAAGCATCGGCTACTACATTTGCTTTACCAGGATGGTAATGCAATTCACAATCATAATCCTTAAGTAACTCTAACCAGCGTCGTTGTCTCATGTTCAACTCTTTCTGATCAAAGACATGTTTCAAGCTCTTGTGATCAGTATAAAGAGTACACTTCGTCCCATACAAATAATGCCTCCACAACTTCAAAGCAAAAACAACCGCTGCTAACTCTAAATCGTGCGTAGGATAATTCTTCTCGTGCTCCTTAAGTTGTCTTGACGCATAAGCAATTACTTTGCCTCGTTGCATCAATACACATCCCAGGCCCATCTTGGAAGCATCACTATAAACAACAAAATCTTCTGTTCCTTCTGGTAAGGCAAGAATAGGAGCTTCACACAACTTTTGACGTAAAGTTCTGAAAGCCGATTTATGTTTCTCTGTCCAGACAAACTTTACGTTCTTTCTAGTCAATAAAGTCAAAGTAGAAGCAATCTTCGAGAAATCTTTAATAAATCTCCGATAATAACCCGCAAGACCTAAGAAACTTCTTATTTCAGACGCACTTCTTGGTGTCTCCCAATTCATCATAGCTTCTATCATTGATGGGTCTACCTTAACTTCTTCCGAAGTGATCACATGACCTAGGAATTGTACTTCTTTTAACCAGAATTCACATTTTGAGAACTTCGCGTACAACTTCTCTCTTCTTAATACTTCTAAAACTTCACGTAGATAATGTTCGTGATCTTCTTCAGTCTTAGAATAAACTAGTATGTCATCAATGAATACAATGACAAACTTGTCCAAAAATGGTCGACATACCCTATTCATCAAATCCATGAATATTGCCGGAGCATTGGTCAACCCGAATGGCATCACAAGAAATTCGTAATGCACATACCTTGTTCTAAAAGCTGTCTTCGGAATATCTTCATTTCTTACCTGAACCTGATGATACCCCGACCTCAATTCAATCTTAGAAAAACATCCCGCACCTTGGAGTTGATCAAACAGATCATCGATCCTTGGAAGCGGACACTTGTTCTTAATTGTCACCTTATTCAACTCACGGTAATCTATACACATTCTCATAGTACCATCTTTCTTCTTAACAAACAACACCGGAGCTCCCCACGGCGAAGAACTCGGTCTAACAAAACCTTTATCTAACAACTCTTGATAAGGCGTTCGCGCAATTGGTGCCGATCCAGGAATGAGATCAATACGGAACTCTACCTGCCGCTCAGTCGGTAGGCCTGGAAGATCATCGGGAAATACGTCTGGAAAATCACGTACCACCTTGATATCTTTCACTCGCTTCTTTTCTGACTTTATATCTAAAACATAAGCTAGATAGGATGAACATCCTTTCATTAAACATTTACGCGCTTTCGCAACAGAAATTAATGGAACTTCCCCTTTTTGCTTTTCTCCAAAGATGAGTACATCATCCCTATCAGCCATCGGAATCCGGATTAATTTCTTTGCACAAAATATTTCTGCCTGATTGGCTATCAGCCAATCCATACCCACAACCACATCAAATCCTCCAATTTCCATCAACAATAAGTTGATCGGAAATTTTGTCTCTTCTATCGAAATAAAACAACCATCAAGTCTTTCATGAACCAAGACCTGACACCCATTAGCTACCTCAACTACTAAGGCATCTTCCAAAGTAGTAACAGGCATAGCTAACTTGTGAAAGAACGACTTGGACACAAATGACAGATTTGCACCACAGTCGAATAAAATGCGCGCAGGACAAGAATTAACAAGGAAAGTACCCGAGACGACATCTTTCGATTCCTTAGCTTCGTCAGCTGTCATACTTTGATCCTGGCCCTTTTTCAACTTTGGACAATCCTGACGGAAGTGACCAGGTTGTTTGCATTCGTGACACGTAAATCCTTGAACTGGACAATTGCTCATACTATGCCCACCTTTCCCACACTTGAAACATTCCAACGCTGTCACTCGACACGGCCCAAAATGTTTACGCTTGCACTTTGAACACCAATTTGGTTCACGACGCGAATCGTAACGAACACCTTTACCGGCTGCCTTAGGTCTCTGAAAAGACTCTGATCGGCCCTCCCATTTTCGTTTCTCCCCAACTTGGGTCTTTTCTTCTTTATCCCTGGCGTATACTTCTTCCATCACTTTAGCTTCTTCAATAGTTTCCCTCAGTGTCGAAGCTTTAGCGTTTCTTACCCGGGACATCATGTCCGCGGGTAGCCCCTTCAAGTAAGCTTTAATCTTTTCTTTTTCATTTGGAGCCACGTGCCCCACCAAATTCAGCTTCTCCATAAATGTTTCAGTATACTTTCTCACCGACATGTTACCCTTCTTGAGAGACCGAAACTCTTCTTCTATTCTATCCATCTCATTCTCATTACAGTATTCCTCCAAAACCTTCTTCTTTAATGACTCCCAAGTCATAGCATTCAATACTGAAGCCGATAATGAAGTTGTCACTATATTCCACCATGTCAATGCATTCCCTTTTAACAAATGAGAAGCAAATCTAACTTTTGACTTCTCATCACACTCGCAAGCCCGAAAGGCTTGTTCCATTTCTCTAATCCAGTTCATACAGGTTACTGGATTATCTGTTCCTTTAAACTCGGGCGGTTTACAACTTAGGAACTTTTTGTACGAGCAAACTCTTTCCACTCTCCTTTCCGTTTCAGTTACTGGAGTATGAAGTGGATTAATTACCCCAGTATCCGTTCCTGTTCGCTGCAACTCTGAACTTCGATCGTTCAATGCTTTCATAAACATTTCAGTTTGTTGAGCCATTGCATTCGTCATTATTCTTGTCATGTTTTCCATCATTCGGGCTTCCATACCTACTTCTGGTGTTCTTGGGTTGGCAGTACTGGTACCCGTCCTGTGTACCTGACTTGATGTCCCTCAAAGAGAAAGAAACCCAGGCGGAGTCTCATGAATTTCGCCTTCTCCAGTTTGCCTTTCTCCTGTCCCATCGATCATGGACCTATCCATCGCAGAAATAGGGGACAACGGCGGCGTATTCACCATCGTTCTGATATACACAAAAGAATAACCATAAGAAATGGTTATTCACATACGAACATACAAAACGTACTTATACCGATCATTAGTCACTGTAACCATTTAGAAACAATATATTCATAAATAACAGTAGCTAATTGAAAATTGTGAATATATCATACAAGAGAATCCTCGTTACCATTGTTACAGTACTAATTTCACGTATTTCTGTTAACTCTAAGACTATCCCGTCTTAGTACTTCTACCCATATCTCACACATCATAACTTAATTCATCTCAGCTTAAGTCTAAGTATCTCATCAGCATACTTAGTTCACTTAAACTAAGGCTCTGATACCATATTGTAACACCCCAAACTTATCTATATATATATAGCAAGTGAATTAACCATTAAGAGTATATTTACAATACAGGATTCTTCAAATAACCTATCAATCTAATCATATCATTATAATCAGATTAACTAAGTTATCGAAGCAATCCATCAAAATCTCCTCTTGTTAATTGACACCTCTGCTATTCCAAAAACGCTCGTCCCACAACCCTTTACCTTCCCGAGCTGGTACCTGGTAAGAAAACATCATATGAAACGATTAGGCCAACGCCTAGTGAGAACATTCGTTTCCATAATAACATTTGCAAAATCAATGTAAGCAAGTTATAACAAACCTGATTACCCTTTCTCTTACCATACGTGTAACTCTATTCCGTTGACACGACTTCCATCTAATCCCATGAATATGACTGACACTCATTCCATCATCATATCATGTCTCAGAGTTACCCTACGAATCTGTACTGATTCTAGAGTAATGTTTCTATTCCGAAAATCGCAATATACACATGCCCAGTTCCGTACACCTCTATTCCAGAAACCGCAATATACACATGCCCATTTCTGTACACATCTAAGAAATAACAATATACACATGCCTATTTCTTAGAGAAGGAAAATAGTTATTACAATATACATATGTCAATCTCTTCTTTTCCTTAGAAATCAGGAATTACGTTTATTCCATGATTTCTCACACACATCAGAATAATGATTAATCTTCATCTATTCTACGTGTACATAACCACTAGTGCCTATGGATCCATTACACTTAAAACATTCTTGCTTAGCATCACACTAGCACAGTCTATCAGCCTAACATACTACTATTTAATTGTACGTATGTTCAAGCTACATAATTTATATCTTAAATCCTAAATCGCACCTTTCCACGATTATCAGAACTGTAATTTCCAAAACACCCAGAAGTGTCCGGATGATTTCATTTTCCGGATAACCTAAACTATCCGTATGTTGCCTTTTTCCGGATACTATGATTTCTCCGGATATTTCCATAATCCGGATAATACATACTTTCCGGTAATTTCCGCTTTCCGGATATATTTCTAATCCGGACCACATCCGGAGACTAATACCATCCGGACATTATCCGGTAATTGATTTCATCCGGACTCTTACATGAAAGTTAAAACTTACCGGGTACTTAACTCCATCCGGAGACATTCAACACAGAGGTTTCCGGATATGAGGTTTCGTCCGGAAACCTTCAACCTGCAGTATAAAATTCGACCCATTTCCACATCTGTTCTATTCAGCTCATTTCCGACACAACCATACAGTTCTAAAACAGTTTATACAGACATATCAAGGTTTAATTTAACATATCAACACTGATTTGTACAAACAACAAATGAACTCACCTTTTTGGCAAAACCCACTTTGCTGTACAAATCTGATTCGAATATGCTGTTAGGGATTCTGAAAATTCAATTCAACACACAAATTCGTTTACAATCTTACAACTACAACTGATTTTTATCAAAACCAACTCAGTTTCTTACCAATTGAAGACCAAAAATCTTCCTTTTCTTCTCTTTTCTCTTTTCTCCTTTTTCTCTTTTTCTCCCTGCCTCTTAACCGACCCAAGCACAAAAATACTGAAATATCTAATAAGTCTTTTGCTTTATCTATACATACTTTCACAATTTACCAAACCCACCTCTAGGTTTCATTATTTCTAAAAGTCACACCAAACTTTATTATCTTATATTATAACCCTATTTGAAATATAAAACTTCCAAATACTTCAAGGTTTACAAAAAATACAAATACATCCCAATTCTCATTAAAATATTAATATTGAAAATTTAGGATGTTACAAGAGGCCATATGCTTTTACTGTCAAGAAAAGGGCCATTGGAAGAGAAGCTACCCAAAATATCTGGAGGACTTGAAAATGAACAAGGTCAAAGGGTGTGACACCTCAGGTATTTTTACAATTGAACTCCATAGTACTTCGATTTCTAACTCTTGGGTCCTTGATACGGGATGTGGTACTCACATTTGCTCTAATTTCCAGGGACTAAAGGGAAGTAGGACGTTGAAGCATGGGGAGCTGAATCTGATCATGGGAAACAGGATGACTGTCGCTGTTACCAAGATTGGAGATTTTGAGCTCGTGCTTAGTAGTGGTTTTTCAATAAAGTTATTAGATTGTTGCTACTCGCCAGAAATGGCTCGAAACATTATTTCTTTTCATGCATTGTACAAGGTTGGTTTTGAATTTCAATTTGATAATAATGATGGTTGCATTTTGGTTTATAAACATGGTTGTTTTTATTTTAAAGCCTCTCCTTGTAATGGTGTGTATGAAAGGGTGATTTGTGTTGGTAGAAATAATAATAACTTAACTCTAAATGTTGGTTCCTCCAATAGTGAATTGGATAAATCATCGTTATGGCATCATCGTCTTGGCCACATAAACAAGAAACGCATCGCCAAGCTCCAATCGGACGGGGTCTTGGAACCATTTGACTCAAAGTCTGATGAAGAATGCGAGTCTTGCTTACTCGGCAAGATGACGAAAGCACCTTTCAAAGGAAAAATTGAAAGGGGTAAGGATCTGTTGGACTTAATCCACACAGATGTATGTGGACCGTTCAGATCTACCACGAGAAACGGTGAGAGATACTTTGTTACCTTTACGGACGATTTCAGTAGATATGGATTTATCTATCTAATGAAAAACAAATCGGACACCTTTGAAGTGTTCAAAGGATTCAAAAACGAAGTAGAAAACCAATTGGGCAAGAAGATCAAGATGCTCCGATCCGACAGGGGTGGAGAATACTTGAGTCATGAATTCTACGACTATCTAAGGGATTGTGGAATAGTTTCGCAATTATCTCCTTCCAGAACACCACAACTCAATGGTGTTGCTGAGAGAAGAAATCGAACGCTACTTGATATGGTTCGGTCCATGATGAGCCGTGCTACACTTCCAACATCGTTCTGGGGCTATGCCTTAGAAACTGCAGCTCATATCTTATACCTCGTTCCAACTAAGAAGGTTGCAAAGACACCCTCTGAAATGTGGACTGGGACTCGTCCCTCGTTGGCACATATAAAGGTCTGGGGTTGTGAAGTGTTCGTTCGGCGCAAAACTAACGACAAGCTAGAACCTAGAGCAGAGAAGTGTCGGTTCATTGGTTATCCCTACAAATCCTTTGGATATATATTTTACAAACCTTCGGAGAACAAAGTGTTTGTAGCTAGAAGGGGAGTCTTCCAAGAAAGGGAGCTCATTTCCAAAAGCGATAGTGGGAGCAACATTGATCTTGAAGAAATTCAAGAAACAACCAATGATGAACCTATAGTTGACACTAGCCCTCAACATGAGGTTGAACCACCTGTTGAGGAAACTAACATACCTCCACCACCTCTTCGCAGAACTAGTAGACTAAGTCAACCTCCTGAGTTTTTATTATGGTTTTCATATTACAAAGGAAGGAGACACGCTAGTCAATGATAAAACAATTGATAGTGCGGATGAGCCATCCAACTACGAGGAAGCGATGGCAGGCCCTGAGGCTGCCAAATGGAAAGAGGCCATGGAAAGCGAGATTCAATCTATGTACGATAACCAAGTTTGGAAATTGGTTGATCACACACCAGGTCGCAAGACAGTTGGGTGTAAGTGGATCTTCAAAAAGAAGATCGACATGGATGGGAATGTGCACACATTCAAGGCTAAACTCGTTGCAAAAGGTTACACTCAAACTCAAGGAATTGATTATGATGAAACCTTCTCACTAGTGGAAAAGATTAAGTCTATCAGGATATTGCTTGCCATAGCTGCATTTCATGACTATGAAGTATGGCAAATGGATGGAAAAAAACCACTTTCCTCAATGGGAAACTTGACGAGGATGTGTATATGGCACAACCTGAAGGTTTTGTACATACCGAGTATCCAGGTAAAGTGTGTAAGCTTGAAAGATCCATTTATGGACTTAAACAAGCGTCTCGTAGTTGGAATCTTTGTTTTCGTGAAAAGGTCAAGGAATTTGGATTTTCTCGAAGCGAAGATGAGTCCTACGTATATGTTAAGGCTAGTGGGAGTAATGTTGTATTTCTAGTCTTGTATGTTGATGACATACTACTCATATGAAACAATATTCCGATGTTGCAAGATGTAAAGGTCTGGCTCGGTAAATGTTTCGCTATGAAAGATTTGGGAAATGCAGCATACATACTTGGAATAAGAATTTATCGAGATAGAACCAAGCGTTTAATTAGACTTAGCCAAAGTACATACTTGGATAAGATATTGAAGAAAATCAATATGAGTGAATCCAAGAAAGGGTATTTGCCCATGCAACATGTCATAAGATTGAGAAAAGATCAGTGTCCCAGCACTAGTAAAGAACTGGACAGAATGAGTCGAATTCCATATGCATCTGCTATAGGATCGATCATGTATGCCATGACATGTACTAGACCTGATATCTCATTTGCTTTAAGCATGGTGAGTAGAGTGTCGACTGAAGAGAATCCGGCGGATCCTTTCACGAAAGCATTAACTCGACCCAAACATGAGTATCATACTGAAGCCATAGGTGTTAGAATTATCAATATACCTTGAATGTTCTAGTTGTTAGTTTGATGTATTAAAAACGTAATAAAATTGTATTTGATTTGGAGATTATAATATATGCTGGATTGCGTCCATTTACATTTAATTTATTATTGTTTCGTTTTGCATGTTTAGAACCAACTTCCTGAGTATTAATTTACTTAAACCTCCACAGTCAGTCGTAAGTAGTGATTCAAGACTGTCATGGAGTGTTGGAAGCATAGAGAATGCAACTAACACTCATGAGTACCTAATGGTAATTTGGGTATTGGAACGACCCGCACTCAAAAGTTTACTTCATGGATTAAGTCAGAGTAATTTTGAGATGATAATATTTTATGTTCTTCAAACAGAGATGCATAGGGTTTTGCTCTAGGATTCTGTTATGCTTTGGTGTACTCCAACGCTGACCGTGACTGGCAGTTATACAGGGTATGTCCATGTATAATATGATGAATAGAAATGAACTGTGTAGTCAAAGTTTATTTGTTCCTTCTGCCTAAACAGGAGAAGCGATATCCATGGGCCCCTCGATGATTTTGTGTTGACACTAAGTGTTTGGCCAAACCCTGACTAGAATTGATGTGTTCAATTGAGTAGTCTGATGAATTCAACACATACCGGAAATCGGGAAACATAATCTTGATCCATGAGATGGACATTTATCCATGTCTCAGGTTCATATGATATCTTGTAGAACAAAGGAACATTAAATCACTTATCTTAGGACCGAATCTTTATCAGAGTTCGGCAGCTGCATTGGATGGCTTGCTCTCTGCTGATTATTTGAAAGCGTTAAACCAAATAGAGTTAATAACTTGTCCAAGTGGGAGACTGTTGGATATAGTGTCCAGAGTCATTAACTATTGGTAATATTTCTAATAATAGCAGGGTCCTTTTGGGTTGCCCTTAAGACCCAAATAACAATCAGAAGAATGAAAGGGAGTTAAAGTAGTTAGTTTATTAATTTGTCATTTGATGATAAATTAATTATAAGCTACAATATAATTAATTGGATTAATTATAGGGACTAAATGATAATTGGTTAAAAGAGTTTTTTAACAAGCTTATCGTTTCAAGGGGGCTAGGTGTAAATAAGGGGATTATAAATAAACTACTAGGGATCAAACCCTCATGATATTTTTGATCAATCTCTCTCTCTTTATTGAGGCCGTAACCTCCCCTCTCCTCCCTCCCAAAAATCGTGAACCCTAAATAAGGGTTTAGGGTTTAAAGCTTCAATCTTGATTGTTGGTTTGGTGTTCTTAAGTGTGAGCCACTAGAGGGATTCACACTATTGATCCTTGACATCCAAGAAGCAAGAACAAAGTTAATTCATCTTTGTGTTTTCGACAATCACAAGAAACAAGTAAGTGTTCTTGATTCTTTCTATTGTAGTTAATCATCTAGAACGTATGCATCTTTATAAGTTGTTTGTTTGTATTGCCATGGATGATTCAATTCTAAATATGCTTCCGTTGCCTATATCATGTGGTAGTACGGTTTAACAAAACCTTTCACCCTTTTCTCATAAAACTTCTTTCTTGACTCGACACGATCTTTGTGCTCAAAATTCTTGGAGCATGATGCATATCTCTGATTATTAGAACCGGGCCTTTTCACAAACTGTTTTTGAAAAGCTTTAGTTAGAACTATCATTGTTTTTTTCAGGCTTTCAGCTTCTTCCACTCCATCTCCTTCATACTGTTCTTCATCAGACTCATTACCAACATTCTTTGAATATTTCTTGGTGGATTTGTTAGATATCAAGGCAATTGGATCAATCTCTTCTTCCTTAATTTCTTTCTTGTCATCCTTCTTCTCTTTCTTCCTTTTCTTATCCCTTTTCTCATCAGCATCATTCTCATCTTGTTTCAAAGTTTCATACATTTGCTGTAAAGGTAATTCAGCTAACCTAGCATTTTGTTTCATCCTGTGAGCATACTTCTTCCATTCAGGTTGCAGGACGCTCAAGAATTTCACATTGTGCTCAATTACCGTCTTGTTTATGTTGTACCTATTTAGCTCATTCAGTATTGTAATGAAACGGTCGTACGTATGATCAAGTGCCTGGCCTTCTTTTTGTCTAAAATTTTCGTACGTGTTTATGGCATTGGAGATTTTCATCTGATTTTCCACCTCAGATCCTTGATACAGTTTGATTAACTCATCAAACATAGCTTTCCCAGAAATGTTTTTGCTGTCCACCTTCTGATAAATATCGTTAGTTAAGGCTTGCATAACTAGTGATTTTTTCGCTTTGTCTGCATTGTAACGTTTCTTTTATTCAACATCATAATGCAGTGGTTGAATTTCAACCCATTCTGGAGGTGGATCACCATCAGCAGCTAGTCCTCTTCTCATCACTACCCCCATAGGACCATTCTGAAGTGAATGAACAATGTAGTCCCCATTTTCTTGGCGTTCAACGTAATCCATAAATCTGTCTTTCCATATTTTGAACTCCTTAGGAAAAAGAACAGGTGGTTTGTCCTTTGACTCAATAGTCAGTATGTCTCTAGCTGTCATTTTAGATTACTTGTTAATGATCGATAAGTACCCTTCTGATCTGATTAGTAAATAGTTGTTCACACTGTTTTGTCACAAGTCACTTTTGTCTCAACCCAAGTCTTGTCGCAACACAAAGTTTATCTCAACCCAAGTCTTTTCGCAACACAAATCTTGTCTCAACCAACACTTTGTCTCAACCTAAGATTATCGCAAGAACAGAGTTTGTCGTAAGCTACTTTGTCGCAAAAGGAAGTTTTGTCGCAACAAAGAGGTTGCGATGAACTCAAAGATGGATTTTATCTCAATTGAGGGTTGCGATAAAGTACTGTTCACACGTAATGAGTTGCGATAAAAACGGATTATGACAAAGGACAGTTGCGATATTTTACTGTTCACGTTTTAAAGGCTGCGATAAGGATGAACAACCAAGGTTGCGATAATGATGAAGATTCAAACGATCTTAAGTCTAATCTTAAAATATGATCAAATTGGGCTGAAAATTGGTACGTAGGTTCACACTGAGATTCTGGACAACTTTAATACAACAAGTTTTGTCCAAAAACCAACAGAAAAGTGATTTTCAATCCCAAATAGTCTGTGCAAACTAAAAGTCCGAAAATGATGATTTTGCTCAATCTGAATCTAATCCTTGTGATTTTGCGGAATTAAATCACTCAGGTATTACCAACAAACACTCATTGATCAGTTATGATCCATTTGAAGTACTCAAATGACCAAAATCAATCAATAAGATGAAAAATGAAGAACACTCAAACTTTTTGCAAAAAACCTCAAAATCTAATCTGATCAAAATGATGTACTAAGCTCTGATACCAATTGTGATCCCAGAACAAGTAATCAATCAGCTAATGAAATCAGATAGCCATCCATATATTCAATAAGCAATCACCAAGTACACAAGATGAATTGTAGAGAGAAAGTGCAATGTGTGTACTAGTGTGTGTGTAATGGATGACCTAATGTCAAATAAAAGGAAAATGACAATATATAGTTTGTAACTTGACAATTACACAAAAGGTCCCTCTACATGGTACAATATGTCAAACAGTGCACTAACACGTTCTAACATTGTCACTTGTTCGTTTTCAACCCACTTTCCCGATGCATTTGAACCTGCTCAAAATAACCATCAGACTTTGAAACACCATGGTTCATTCATTGCCAAAAATTTATAAGTGCTTGACGATTTCTCGACGATTGAGAAGTATTGTCACGATGCATATCATAATACTAGTTGTCTACCCGTGCGATGCAGCGCGAAGTCACTATTCTGAAACCAATAACTCAACCATCAATTGTGTTTGTTGTTTCATTTTTATTTTCCATCCATGTTGATTTTTATTTTATAGGGAAATATGGTTTAATGGCGAATCAGTTATTTAAAAAATCAAGATATAGTTTATTGATTTTCCAAAATCATATAATCAGTAAGCATGTCTTTCCCTCTCGTTTTTTAATAGGTTTGTGTGGTTTAATTGCAAAATAATTACAAAAATAAAATATGGTTTATCGACAAATTATAAAGATTTTGCAAGAAATTATCAAATAACTCTACATTATTTACATAAACAAATTATAAATTTAAAAAAATACTAAAAATACATTGTTATACATAGTAGGTTGTAGGTTGTATTGTTAGTGCCTAATATTCTAAGTTGTACTATGTAGAGAGACTAATATTGTAATTGCTAATGTTACATACTATATATTGTTAGCTATGCCTAGATTTCTAAATGAGGTCATCAATCACCATTTCACACAAGTACACACACATAGTCTTTCTCTCTAGAATTCATCTTTGTACGTTGTGATTGATCTTCATTGAATATATTGGTGGCCATCTTATTGCTATACATGGATTGATTACTTGTTCTGGGATCACAATTGGTATCAGAGCATAGTATTTCATTTAGATCAGATTAGGTTTTTGAGTGTTCTTCATTTTTTTCATTCAATTCTGTTCGATTTTAGCCATTTGAGTGCTTCAAATGGATTAGAATTGATCTAGGAGTGTTTGATTATCATCCCTGTGTGTTTTGATTCCGCAATTACACCAGGAATAGTCTCAATTTGTGCAAAATCAGTTTTCGGACTTTTAGAAGAAAACTCACTATTTTGGTTTAGAAATCACTGTTCTAATGGTTTTTTGACAAAACTTGAAGAATTAAAGTTGTCCAGAATACTGTTGCGAACCTGCGTACCAAATTTCAAGGCAATTGGATCATTGTTGAAGAATCGACTCACGATCCTCTGCATATTCAAAACTTTCGCAACTCATGGATGTTCATAACTTTCGCAACCTTTGAATATTCATAACTTTCGCAACATTCAGTGATTCATAACTGTCGCAGTCCACTAGAAGTGAACAGTATACTATCGCAACCCTCAATTGCGACAAGTCGTGATAATCGCAATTTTTCGACGTGAACAGTATACTATCGCAACCATCTGTTGCGCAAGTATCAACTATCGCAACCTACATGATTTTGAACAGTGCTTATCGCAATCCTCAGTTGCGATAAGAATTTTTGTTGGATAGTATCGCAACCTGTTAGCTGCGACAAGGTTTTGGCTAACTTTCGCAACTTGTTAATTGCGACAAGTCCTTGGTTGCGACAAGAGTGGGTTGAGACAGTCAGTGAGTTGAGACAAGATCGTGTGAAGTTAATTGTTACTAATCGAATCTAAGGAATACTTAACAATCATCAACAAGTAATCTAATATAACAGCGAGAGACATCTTAACTATTGGGTCGAAGGACAAACCACCGGTTCTTTTTCCCAAGGAGTTTAAGATTTGGAAAGACATATTTATAGATTATGTAGAGCGACAAGAGAACGGGGAATATATTTCTAATTCTCTTAAGAATGGTCCTATGGGGAAACAACAGAGAAGAGGAATTATTACTGATGGTGACCCAATTCCAGACTGGGTTGAGGTTCTACCATTACATTATACTCCTGAACAAAAGTGCAAAGCATATGGAGACAAAATGGCAAAGTCCCTAGTTTTTCAAGCCTTAACCAACGATATTTATCGAAAGATGGATAGCAAAAATTATTCAGAGAAGGCCATGTTTGATGAACTGACAAAGCTGTATCAAGGATCTGAAATAGAGAATCAGATGAGAATCTCCAACGCCATCAATGTGTATGAAAACTTTAAACAGAAGGAAAGAGAGGCAGTTGATTCTGATTATGACCGATTCACTACTATTTTGAATGAGCTGAATAGGTAAAATATAAACAAATCTATCATCAAGAACAATGTGAAATTCCTGAGTGTTCTTCAACCTGAATGGAACAAGTATGCTCATCGAATGAAACTGAATGCTAGGTTAGATGAGTTGCCTCTACAACAGATGTACGAAACCTTGAAGCAGGATGAAGATGATGCTGATGCAAAGAGAGCTAAGAAAAAGAAGAAAGAGAAGAAGGAAGAGAAAAGAGAGGTTAAGGAAGAAGAGTTAGATCCACTTGCTTTAATGTCTAACAAGAAATACTCAAAGAATGTAGGTAATCAGTCTGATGAGGAAAAGAATGAAGCGGATGGGATAGATGATGTTGAAAGTATGAAGAATTCTTTGATACTCCTTACCAGATCTTTTCAAAGACAATTTGGGAAAAGCCCCAATTCTAATAGTCAAAGGTATGCGTCTGGCTCTAAGAACTTCGAGCATAAAGCACATGTTGAATCGAGCAAGAGGTTTGATGACAAGAAGGCTGAGTATAAGAAAGAAGAGTATAAGAGGCCAAAAGAGAAGAAGGTATTTGAGAAGAAGGATGAAGCACCGAAGTGCTACAATTGTGGGAAGACTGGTCATTTCTCAAAAGAATGTTGGAGACCGAAAGTGAGGGATTCCAGTTATTACAAGAATAAGTTGATGCTTGTTGAACAGAAAGAATCGGGAATAGCGTTGTTGGTCGAAGAATAATACTGGCTTGATCAGACGGATGATGAAGCAGATGATGAGACAGCGGCTCAGACCAAGATATGCTTCATGACCAAAAACACCGATGATGAAGGGTCATAGTCTACTTCAAATGAGGTACATCCCTATCTCTATAATCAATTCTTTATTCAACAAGCGTATTTAACAAAGAGTTTAGAAGAACTAACAACTGACCAGAACATAGCAGATGAAATAATTTCCACTCAGAAGGAAAGACTAATTGAACAAGATAGTCAAATTAAAGAATTAGAAAAGAAAAAGACTGAGTTCGATATTGGTCATGCGTATTTTCAAGATAAAATAACTGAACTATCAGATAAATTAATGAGTTCGGAAACCAAGAATTGTGAGTTTGAAAATCTTTTACATGCTTATAAAGATAGGAATGATGAGCTGTGTGAAAATGTCAAAGATCTGGAAAATAAACTCTACAAAGCAGGTCAAACTGAACAAACAATTCACATGCATAAGCTAAGTAAGTTCAAATATTTCCATTCAAAGTGGGGAATCGGGTTTGACAATCCACAATACCTGGGGAATGCCTTAAAATGGATGGTGAAGACTATGAGGCTGAAGAAGAAATAAAAAGAAAAAACAATGTTAAAATGCAACTTCCTTTTTGGTATGGTCCAGATAATGCAAAGGCATTAAAATATGAAACAACCTTACCAAATGATTACTTTGAGAGTTATATTGTTAAAGAACCGGAGGAAACGGAAAATACTCAAAAAGATAATACTGAAAAACCAAATTTTGAAGGTAAAAGGTATTTTCCACCAATGGTTCTTGAACAAAAACTCATGGACCTCGAAAGCAAGATCAAAAGTACTATTGAAGAAGTCAGAAATTACGAGAAGCATGCTTTCGAGATCGAAAAGGAAGTTATGATCACAATGTTTTCAGAAAGTTTAAAAGAAATGAAAACAAAACTTGAGGAAATATCTGAAGAAAAAGTTCCAAAAGAAAAATATTCTTCAGATTCAGATGTTTCCTCATGCAAAGCTTTTATGGGAAATACTATCTTGCGAGGCTGGACAGTTAATGACCAAGATGATTTTGAACCTTGTGATTTGGAAAGTCAATCTGTTAATACTGATCGTAAGATATATTTTCCTACGGAAGAAGATAAAGCTTTTCGAAAAGAATATAATGAATTTCTTTTTCCTAAGTCTTATGGTATCTTTAACACATCCGATGATACTGAGTCTGATCTTGATAGTGAGAAGGTTTGTGAGGACAAAGGTAAAGTTGTAAGTGA
This sequence comes from Saussurea involucrata, assembly GCA_033807775.1. Taxonomy (NCBI): domain Eukaryota; kingdom Viridiplantae; phylum Streptophyta; class Magnoliopsida; order Asterales; family Asteraceae; genus Saussurea; species Saussurea involucrata. The sequence goes on from CM066315.1 coordinate 113,311,411, forward strand.
AGTGCCTGGTCAATTTGACTTTAGCGCCAAACTTCCAGATCATTATGACTTTCTAATAAAAGAAGAGGAACCTGAAAAGATTATCTTGAAAGGGGAATCTTCAAAATCAGCTGAGAAAATTTATGTTAATGATTATTATTCTAAATATAAATCAAAACAATCTTTACAGAAAAAGAAAACAAAAACAAAAAGAAAGAAGCATGTTAATTCTTTTCAAGCTCAGAATTCAAAAGCTTACGACTCCTATTTGTCTGGTTTTTCAGATCGTAATTTGAGAAACAGCACGCGCCTTGAGTGGAGAATAAAGGAGTCCATACAGAATGTGGCCCAGATCAAATCATCCCACGTTACTTTAAATGTTTTAAATTCCAAGAAAGACAATTTTGTTTCAAATGTTATTAATTATGATGTTGGCAAGGGACGAAAACTTGTAGTTCCTTACAAGGTTTATTCAATGCGACAACTGATTATTTTGGCACGTGATCAAATTTTTTGTGCTTCTTGTGGTGTGGATGATTTTATCTGCAAATCTGACTATAACCGTTGGTTTTATTCAAATGGTTACTTTAAAACCGGTTATAGAAAACATAATGTCAAGTCCAAACCTACTAATCAGAAAGGACCCAATTGGCAATGGGTACCTAAAACCGTTTAATTTCCATTTTGCAGCCAAGTCATGTCTGGTACTTAGATTCAGGCTGCTCAAAGCACATGACTGGAAGAAAGGAGTTGCTTGTTAATTTTGTAGAAAAGGACTGTGGTAGAGTTAAGTTTGGCAACGATCAATATTCTCCAATTTTGGGTTACGGAGATATTGTCAAAGATAATGTGAGGATTACAAAAGTCAATTACGTCGAGGGCTTAGGACATAATTTGTTTAGTATAGGTCAATTTTGTGATAAAGACCTAGAAGTCCATTTCAAGAAGACCCGTTGTGCAGTTCTTACAAACGGAGGAGATGAGCTTCTTGTTGGTTCTAGGAAGTCCAATTTGTACACTATTGACCTATCAACACTCAAGCCTAAGAATGACGTATGTCTTATGTCGAAAGCGTCTTTGGAGAAAAGTTGGTTATGGCAAGACGACTATCTCACCTCAACTTCCGTTATATTCAAAAGTTGACGTTGGGTGATTTAGTCATAGGTCTACCAGTTCTGAAGTTTGAGAAAGACAATTTATGTACCGCTTGTGAGAAGGGGAAGATGAAGCGTGCTCCTCATCCACCGAAACCCGATCCCAGCACAAGCAAAGCTTTAGAAATCCTTCATATGGATCTCTGTGGTCCGGTGAAGACTCAGAGTATTAGTGCCAAACGTTACGTGTTAGTCATTGTCGATGATTATTCGAGATACACATGGGTCAAGTTTCAACGCTCAAAAGATGAAACACCTGACTTGATCATCTCGTTAATCAAACAGCTTCAAGTAAATCGTCAACAAACAGTTCAGACTGTCAGATCATATAATGGGACAGAGTTTAAAAATAGAACTCTTGATGACTTCTTTAAGTCATTAGGAATTACTCATCAATATTCTGCGGCCAGAACACCTCAGCAGAACGGTGTAGTTGAAAGACGAAACCGTACACTCGTTAAAGCGGCCAGAACGATGCTGTCTTATGTTGATATATCTCTGTTTCTGTGGGCTGAAGCTGTTGCAACGGCGTGCTATACACAAAACTGTTCAATCATACATCGACGGTTTGGCAAAACTCCATATGAATTGATTAACAATAGAAAACCTGTAATACACTACTTTCGTGTTTTTGGTTGCAGGTGTATTGTGCTGAACGATAAGGACAACCTGAACAAATTCAGTCCTAAGGGTATTGAGGGCTTCTTTATTGGATACTCTCTCACATCAAAAGCATACATAGTCTACCTCAAGTCATCCAGAACTGTGATGGAAGGTATAAATGTCAAGTTTGATGAATCTGAAGACATGGCTTCTGTGCAAAATAGTACAGAACCCGCGATCTCCGGAATTCTAGCATCTGGATAAATCCGTCCTATGATGACTAGATCTTCGAACAAGGATCAAGCTTCCACTTCTAACTCTACTCCTAATGAACTTGATGTTTTGTTTGAACATTTTTATGATGACTATTTTGGTAATGATAAAGGTTCTGCATCTGTCAATAACAGGATACAAGTTGAAACACCACTAGTGCAAGCTACTGTGTCAGGCCCTTCGCCGATGCTGACCTCATCAAATACTGGTGCAACTACTCCTACAACTTCTCCAAGGAACACAACGATGGCATCTACACACGCACGACAACATGCATCTACGAGTGGTGCTTCTTCATCTGGAACATCTTCGAATGTCAGTGGTTAGGGTAATAACAACATTCCTGAACAATCTACCGAATCAGTTGCTGAGGCTGTGCCGATTGTCAATTCTGACAAGCAACCCGCCTCACAACCGGAACCGACGCTGACGATCGAGTTGAACTTCGATAAAGATCCTACCCTTATAGACCCCGATGAAGATACTATATCTCTTCATCCACACTCCACAAAGTGGACACACAGTCACCGAATTGATTAGGTGATTGGTGATGTATCTGAACCGGTGAAGACAAGATATGCATCCGCATCCGCGAATGAAGTTTTATATGCACTCTTCTTAAGTCAAGTTGAGCCCTCAATAGTTCGCCTTAGAAGACCCTGACTAGTTGGTTGTGATGCAAGAAGAGCTGAATCAGTTTGAAGCTTTGAAGGTGTGGAGACTAGTTCCGCGACCCAAAGGTAAGACAGTTATCGGTACCAAGTGGGTCCTAAAGAACAAGAAAGACGAAGACGGAATAATTGTTCGAAACAAGGCTAGATTGGTAGCGAAAGGGTATAGGCAATAGGAGGGGATAGATTATGACGAGACATACGCGCCGGTTGCTCGCCTTGAGGCAATTCGGATGTTTCTTTCTTATGCCGCATTCAAGAACTTCACCGTCTATCAAATGGACGTGAAGACCACTTTCTTGAAAGGTGTCCTTAATGAGGAAGTGTATGTGTCTCAACCGGAAGGCTTTGTGGATAAAGACTATCCAAATCACGTATACATTCTAGACAAAGCCCTCTACGGTCTCAAGCAAGCCCCCCGTGCCTGTCTTATCAATCTTTCTACTAAAAGCTGGCTTTGTGAAAGGTAAAACCGACACAACTCTGTTTACTCTACGCGAGGAATGTGATATTCTTTTAGTTCAGATTTATGTTGATGATATTATTTTTGGTTCGACTAACCCTGGACTTTGTACTTGGTTTTCGGGCATTATGACGACCCAGTTTCAAATGAGTATGATGGAGAGATTAATTTCTTTCTCGGATTACAAGTAAAACAATTCTCTATGGGTATCTTCATCAACCAGTCGAAGTATGTGTTTGACATCTTGAGGAAATTTAAATTGTAAAACTGTACGTCGATCGGTACACCTATGGCTCCTGTATCTAAGATAGGTCCAGATCCAGATGGTATTGATGTCTATGTCAAGAATTATAGAGGAATGATCGGGTCTCTAATGTACCTAACGCAAGTCGTCCAGATATAATGTTTTCAACTTGTCCATGTGCTAGATTTCAGGCTAAACCCAAAGAGTCACACCTCGGCGCCGCCAAAAGAATCTTTCGGTACTTGAAGGCACTCCGTACCTTGGACTGTGGTATCCCAAGGGAACCGGCTTCGAACTCACTGCATATTCAGATGCTGATCACGGAGGAAGCATGCTGGATAGAAAGAGCTCCTCGAGGCACGTCCAGTTTTTGGGGGACAAGCTCGTGAGTTGGTCGTCGAAGAAGCAGAATTGTGTTTCAAAATCAACCGCGGAAGCATAATATGTTGCCGCGGCGAGTTGTTGTTCACAAGTCCTTTGGATGAAGACCCAACTCATGGACAATGGGTATAAATACGAGAAGATCCCCATTTACTGCGACAGTAAGAGTGCTATTGCTATATCTGTTAATCCTGTCCAGCATACCAAAACCAAACACATTGACATAAGGTATCATTTCATAAAAGATCATGTCGAGAAAGGAACTGTTGAACTGTATTTTGTTACAACTGAGTATCAGCTTACCGATCTCTTTACCAAAGCCTTGGATGAAAAATGTTTCAATTTTCTAGTATCCAAGCTCGGCATGCTGAATATGAAAGTTTAACTTTCATATATTGATCATATAATAGATGGAAATATTTTTATCTCAATCTAGACATCGTCTCTATATTGATACACTCAAAGTTTCATCGTATTCTATTCTCAATATATGTTATTTAAATTTTCATATCTTAGTTGTAATATAAGTATTTCTTCAACTTGTTCTTTCTTTCTCTTCTTTTAATTGTCTTATCTATGATTTGGTATGATACCTGTCTCTGCACAAAGGTACGTTCTTGGTTTCAGGGGGAGTTATAGAACAGATCATATGCACAAATCTAGGGGGAGTGTGCATAACTGTCAAGATCATGTAAGTATATATCCATTGTGATTGTTGCTTCCGAGAAGCCAAGGTAAGTGTTCTGACTTGTTTTTAAACACTAACTCTGAAAACAATTTTTCAAATCTATGCATCATTTAAGGGGGAGTGAAACTGTGTTTAAAACCTTGAGTGCTGAATCAATTGGAAGTTGGATATCTTCCAATGTGATAAAATCTTTTCAAATTTTATCTGAAAAATGTCCAAGTGTTACTGAAATACACTGATGAACAGTAACTTATCGCAACCCTCTATTTCGATAAGCCCCAATGAACAATAACTTATCGCAACCATCTGTTGCGATAAGGTTGAACATCTATCGCAACCTGTTCGTTGCGATAACAAGGAGGGTTATCGCAACCTCCTACTTGCGATAACTTGACACTGTGGCGGTCAACCTTTGGACCAATCACATCGTGCCATATGTCCCTTGTCTCAAGTCGTATAAATAAGAGAGTTCAATTTTTGGTCTCATTTCAAAACCCTTCAAACTCTCTCAACCCTCATTCGAAGAAACTGCAACCTGGGTTCGATTTTTCAAGTGTTGTTTCGCTATTTAAATCGACTCCATTGTGTTCGCATCACTTTGAGGTACACTCGTTTTAATTTACACTCGATTCCATCCACTAATTCATGATTCATAGTTGTTTTTAGGGTTTAGAAACCGAAACCCTTTATTGTTTGTTCTTATTATATGCTTAAATCGATGAGTTTAGGATCTGTTAGATGTGAATAAATGTTAGAGGCTTACTTCTGTGTTTATTGCGAGGGTCATCGTGTAGGTTAGACTCACTTTTGTGCGAAAAATCAGATTCTGAGCCTTAAAACACTTAGGATATTTCTGTGTTCTATGTTATCGCAGCCTTAGGTGTTCTTGAGTTCATATCTATCGCAACCTTAATTGTTCTTAACATTCAAAACTGTCGCAACCTTCTTACGTTCATAACTATCGCAACCTATTAGTTGCGATAACATCGTGTCGCAACTAGTGTGTTGCGATAACTATTCATCGCAAGCTCTTCATTGCGATAAGGTCATGGGTTGCGACAACTTTTTAGTCTGTTGCGATAGTTTCCACACTTGGAATTTTTTTTTGGAATTTTTTGAAGAAAAACCAGCTTTTGGCACTGTTATAAACCTGATCACTGTTCAGATGGCTCATAATGACGGCCATTCATCTGACGAGAACACCATCATGTCGTCTCACCAGTCGTCACATCCGTCGGTGAACGCCCGTGATCTAGATGAGGAGCTTCTACCGAGATGTTTCCATCTTGCCCTTCACGACAACAATCATCATCTAGACCTCGATGTGGCGTTCGACCATCAGATCATCATCGAGATCATACGCTGCTATCCTCTCCGAACAGTGCTCACGAAGGTAGTCACTGTGCCCCTCATATACTTACAACAGTTTTGGCACACACTACAATATCATCCTACACACCGACGGGGTCCACAATTTACTGCCCGAGTCGATCATTTCGAGGCTCGGTTTAGACTCAAACGACTTCGTCTAGCCTTAGACCTTCCCTTTAACCCGAACTTTGAAGACATGGTACCCGAAGTCTAACTTTACACAGATATCCAAAGTTTAGGATACCAAGATCCAAATATCCCTGTCCTAGCCGGCTCCTCCAAATTCTTACGAAAGCACCTACCACTAGTATGGTACACCCTATGCTCCATATTCAACCGAAGCATGACGTCAAAGCATACCGGCCTTGACAAATGCAACATTGCGACTCTCCGAATGTTTCACGCCTTTGCCTTCAACCGTAACATCGACTATGCTATACTACTCTAGAACGAGCTACAAGAGTTGGTCGAAGACAAAGCACGCCCGAAAAAGAAAAGAAACTCCGTGCCATATCAACGATTCTTCCAGATACTTATCCATCAAATCATGGAGGGCAACCGGGAAATCCCAAGACGCCCAGATGCAGTACGAGGTCCGACACAATACATGCATTATCTGAACATGCCGACACATGATGACTTCATCCACATCACCGTGATTCCATAGCCTGTAGTTGCCTATACCGACCAGCAGTCTCAGGTAGTTAGGCAGTATAGATTAGCAAATGCACTAGTGGTCCAGCCAGAACCGGCCGGACCTCCCCATGGTGCTATCCCATTAGGCGGTGAGGGTTTACTTGTTGAGCAGGTTCAGGAACTTGGGTTCCTGAACGGAGAGAGGTGAGGAGAACATTAAGAAAGAGAGTGGGTGGGGTGGCGAGGACTGCTGGTCTGGCATCTTCTACCGGAGCTATTCATATTCCTATCCTCGATGACATTCTGATGGAATCTGAGGATGATTCTGATTTTAACCCCGATGCTTCATCATCCGACGATGAAGTATCTGACCAACCAAGAGCTGATGACGATTCTGACTCCGATCCCGACCATGACCCTGATGCGGATCTAATCCCAAGACACATTGGTCGGAGTCGACATATCGAGGGTTCCGATGCTGATTCCACCTGGAATGTCGGAACCTCCGGAGATTTTGGTGACATAAGGTGGAATGAGGGAGCTTTAGTAGAAAATATTCATGTGAGCAGTGATGTGGTGAGAAAAGAAATGGGAGAGAAAGAGATAGAGTCAGATAAAGTTTTAACTACTGACTCTCCCCAAACTAATCCAAGCCGGGTTGCCACATCTTCTACCAACGAGCGTACGTCGCCGTTGCGTATTGAACAAGCCGTGGTGGACCCAACCATGCAAAGCACAGCCCCTCTAAGCCACTAGTCGGCATCTCAAATTTCCGGCGTTTCATTTTCCACAGGGGATCAAGCACAACTACTATCGGTGACACACTCGGTGTCTGCTGATATTGAAACAGTTAGGCTCCATGCACGTTGAGTCTAGAGCCATTTGGACATACTTCTTTTCCTAGGCCACGCGCGTCGGCATCCCAACAAGTTGTGAGCTTTCGTGCTCCAACCGGAACACCCCGAGTGCGGCCGCCATTCGTTGGTGCCCCACGAGGACTGGGTGGAAGTCCTGTCATGGTCAACACTATGCCATCCATGAACACAGGCAGTACGGTTGCTACAACCGCTACTTTAACCGGTAACCTAAGTGGTCCGAATGTTAGACACATGTTTCCCAATTTTCCTCCCCAACAGGTTATACAAATGCTTGGACCGCGTCCATATTATATCACGCTACCGTTATTGGCGTCTGCTTTAGGTGCAATTGAAACTGCCTATATGCAACACCGACGGGCCATGCAGAGTTCAGTTGACAAATTAGCAAGTGAAGTGAGCAGAGCCACCAAGGGCAAAGCAAATATTGAATCGTCGTCAACCCCTCAGAATCAACCATCCAATACACAATCCGACCCACAACAACCACCACCAGTTCCATTACACCAAATCCCTAAAGACCAGCTCAAATCAGAGTTGTTAGCCCGACTCTTAGCCAAAGGCGATTCTAGTACAGCTGAAGAAATTGACCTTGTTGGATTACTCCGACAACATATCCCACCTCAAACACAAACCCCAACCCAACCACCTTCGAGCAACGACTTCCAGCGTCTAACCGAGTCTATGACAGATATGACGAATGCTATGATGAACGGTTTCACCTCCATCTCTAACAAGCTTAAGGCTGTTGAAGAGAAGTGTGGGATACAAGCTCAAACCTCACAGAAACGAAGACATGATGATCAGGATGATCCTGATCAACATGAGGGGGAGAAGAGAGCAAGGGTTACTGAGTCCAGTGCTACGACTACTGCAAATGTTGGGGGATCAGGTCAACCAACTAGTAAAAGGGAAATGGGAACCGGTGGAACGGACACTGAAATGGTTCAAGTAGATGATACCGACGTTCTAGCTGACGTCATAAGTGGGGTTGAAAAGCCCTCGGTTGTTGACAATAGAACAGTTGATGAAAGAATGGCAGATGATATGATAGTTGATTACATTGATATTGATTCTGAGGAAGAACCTGAGAAAACAACAGTCCATATCAAAGAGGAAATAGAAGACTTATTTGACATCACCGGAGTTATTATGGCTGCTTCCGATTCCGACAACGAAACTCCAGATGATACAACTCAACTACAAACACCGATTGATCAAAGTGCAAGTACTTTCGCGCCTCCGGCTCCAGTGGTACACGAAAATGCTCCAGTTATTCAAGTGCAAGACGATGGCAGAATCAGAGATCGTGTACTCGAAGCTGAATTGGAAATCTATCGGGAAGTGATAGACGCTGAGCCAAGGTATGTGGCTACAGGTGAACGAGTGAGGATTCTGATTCCCTTTCAAGAAAGCATAAGGAGAGACCTGTTCATTAGAGATGTCCAGAGGATTGATATAGCAAAGGTATGTGGGGTTGAAGACTGGCCATCAATGCGCAGGATTGAATTTCTACATGTCATGGGCAATGAATGTCTGAACACAAATGTGGTAAGGTCAGACAAAGCCATCATGAAGGTGCTGAACATTGATTCCTGCAAACTTTTCAAAGTCTGGTACCCACAGTTTACTGTACGAAGATCCGATGGCTCCGAACACGTCTTTTCAGAAGCAGACTTCAAGAGTCTAAAGCTTGACGACTTATGCAGCTTGTATGACATTATAGCTCGAGCTCCTCAAAAGAAGATTGAATGGTCTGCTGCATATCAAAGTGTAAAGAGATTCATGCGGAACATTCTGAAGTTCTCTTATCTAACAGACTTTCAGATGGGTCTGGAAGCACGCCAAGCCCGAGTAAACATAAGAGCACCGAACCGGCATCTGTCAGATATTCAAGGTATCCCAGCCTACACTGTACTAAAGAAACCGGAACTTGGAGTTGTTTACTTTGATAGAGACTCAAAGAAGAGATTTATGAGAGTTATCGAAGCCAACAAGTTCAGTGATGGAACTTTCAAGATTGTTCAGGTTCACCTTGAATGTAGATTGCGTTTGGATGCATCTAGGGAGGTAAAGCTGAAAGATAAGGAAAAGGAGCTGATCAAGCAAGTACTGGATGCTATAACATACCGAAAGGAGTACAGGAATGCACTGAGGAGGTTTGAGATCATCTTCGGGATTCGGAAGAAGTATGTGACTCCGGTGGACGCTTAAACTCTTTGCCTCTACATTGTACAAAGGGGGAGAATGTTAGTGCCTAATATTCTAAGTTGTACTATGTAGAGGGACTAATATTGTAATTGCTAATGTTACATACTATATATTGTTAGCTATGCCTAGATTTCTAAATGAGGTCATCAATCACCATATCACACAAGTACACACACATAGTCTTTCTCTCTAGAATTCATCTTTGTACTTTGTGATTGATCTTCATTGAATATATTGGTGGCCATCTTATTGCTATACATGGATTGATTACTTGTTCTGGGATCACATGTATGATTAAAAATTTTACAAGTGATTGTTGTAGACAAGTAAACCATCTTACTTTTTTACCATGATTTAAATAATTAATTATTTGATATTGTATTTAAAGTTATATGGGTAAAATACAAAATATATTGCCACGAATCCTCAAGAAAATAGCTTAGAAATCCCAATTTTCACACACAATAAGTGTTGTCTTTGTGAGAGAGAGTGAGTCCTTTTTGTTATCTTTTCTTATCCAGCTAAACCCTCGAGATTCTCATTTCATTTGAATATTTGTTGAATCTTTCCTGACTTGTCATTGATTTTAATCTTATATCACCTAGAAATATACTCTATTGAAGGTATCCTTGATTTACTCTTTGTTTGTGTAATTTCATTCAATATATCTATAATATATTATAAAGTATTTATGAAAAACTCTTAAAAACAACCCCTAAAGCTTCATGTACCGCTATTTAATGTTAATTACTTAAAATCTCTTAAAAACAACTAATGAGGTTTTATGTACCTCTTTTAATGCAAATTACTTGATTAATACTTATCTCTAACAACCTTCAAATCCTTAATTCGTGGACTCTTATTAATTAATCTTTATCTCTAACCACTTTCAAATTCTCAAATCATAAACTCCTCAAAAAACGTCATTCTTTAAACAAATTTATAAAGAACTTTGACCGTTTTCTCAAAACCACACATTAAAATATAGAACATTAAAATTGAGATATAACGCGTTGCATTGCACGAGTAGACTTTTAGTACGTTTATAATATGTGTATGTATACGCCATTCTTGGTTTAGAGTGAATTCTCGCTTAAAACTTAAAATTGTAGTAAAGACTGAAATGGTTAACCGTTAACACTAGTATCGACATTAGTCAAAGTGAGTTTCATGACGCTTTACAAAATTGTGATATATGCTAATAAAGTACAGTTATATATATATATATATATATATATATATATATATATATATATATATATATATATTCATGCAGCTTATTGCATGTGATTTACATTATATATCGATGACCAAGCACTCATCAAAATGAAAATCAAAATCAAGAGATTACCTCTTTGTAAACAAGCCCGTTCTTGATCTAGGTTTGTGGAGAATGAAGAAGACCGGCTCATGTGATTCAGAGTGAGAGAGTGGGGATCGAAGAAAGAAAATGGTTGTAACCTGCGATGAATACATATTAAATAATGCAGAGAGCCCTGAATGGAAGAAAAAGTTGAATTTTGTTTGCCGGTGAGAGCTGTAAAGTAATGCTGAGACCTCTAAATGGAAGAAAAAGCTGAAATACATTTGCAGGTGAAAGATGTAAACAACAAGGAAGAAAACTGAAAAGAAGAAAGAATGGTTTGAATTTGCTAAATGGGGGAAAAAGCAGTAATTTAGTAGGAAGAAAGCTGGAAAAAAGCTAGAAGGAAGAAACTGAAACTGAAAGTTTCAATTTGGGTGGTGGTGCATTAAGAATTTGTACACTATGCTTTGTTAGTTGTAATTCATAGTTTTTTTTTTTTTAAATTATGCAGAAAGTGGTTGTACATTATGCTTTCTAACTTGTTTTTAAGAGTTTTGATGTATATGTATTATAAGGTAGTAATAGATAGATATTTATATTTGTAGGTCTTGTTTTAAACAATTATAACTTTTTCGTGTTTATTATTGGTACTTTATGTTTGAACGTTGATTTTTAGTACTAATAAAATCGTGTTTTATTTTATTGGTGTTTGGATGTTTCATTGTTGATTTTTTTACTATTACGATCGTGTTTTTTATAAATGTTCAAAACATGGCCGGAAAATACTAAAAAAATGAACTTTATATATAGCGACGATAGACCGTCCTATTTATAGCGACGACATCTAGTATTATCCAAGAAATTAGTTAATTTACTTATAGCGACCACATGCCATTGATAATAGTAATTTAAAAAAAAGTACTTATAGCGACGATATGTGGCTGCTAATAGCCATATTATGTTTTTTTACTTATAGTGACGATAAGTGGTTGCCAAAGTAATTTTTAAATAATTAATTATTTTACTTATAGCAAAGACATAAGGTCTCTACAACTTAATTACGTAATTTAATTAAAATCACTTGTAGCGACTAGTTTACGTCGCAATAAAACTTCAAGTCGTCGCAATAAACCGCCGTGGCTATTCCCATCCCTTGTGGTTGCTATTGCATTTTTAGTAACCAACTTCTAGCTACCAGACTTTTAGGAACGACCGTCGTCGCTATATGTTTTCAGCGACGACATTCCGACATGTAGCGATGACAAAAGTCGTCTCTATAACCGCTATTTCTTGTAGTAAATATACCATAAAAAATGAGAGACAAAAGTGGCTAGGGTTTTATCATCATAGAAATAGCATAATTACAAAAGAATAGAAAAGATAATATTTATAGCAGGAAAAACCTAATTAGAAAATGACTAAACAAAGATTTAGGCTAAAATAAATTAATAAAAATATGGTAAGTACTCAATACAGCTGACCCTTCTGAAACCCCCATAACTACTCAACTATGTTCGATTTTTAACAGACTTCACACAAGAATTGGTACTGCAAGTTGCCATTGAATAGTACAAGAAAAGAACAAAGTGTGTGTATATTTGAAAGACAAAAACTAACAGCAAACAATGTTTTATTCCCTGGATAAGATGATGATTTACAAAGTACATAAACATACATATTTATAGAGCATGAAACGACACCATCAAAGGGTGTGATGATTCAGCCCTCAACTGCCCATATTACCTATATTAACTGATGTGTAATTTAAATACACTTAATTTTCTTAAATACTAAAATACAATTCTGATTTATATCATTAGTTCCAACAATCTCCCCCCTAATGATATAATCGGCAACTTCTTGATGTTTGAGATAACGCTCGGTAGATTCTGCTGTCCAAAAACGATCAGCAAGTCCTTCTGCTCGATCAAAAGTATCCAGTCCTTCGGTATACTTTGTTTGGCTTCTACCAGTACGAACCCGTAGTAGTGCGTAGCAAGTAATCTTCGAATGTCTTCTCATAACACCATTATTTAACTTACATAATATAACCTTAAATAAATAAATACTATGTTTAATTATTTACAAAATGACAAGTGACATTTAAACTTTCCTTTAAACATCACGTCATTTTTCCTTCACGAGTCTTCCATTAATCTTCAAAGTATGATGACAAAGTCATCACTTTCCTTGCTGCTATCACCAACATTTTCATCTGAGTAGTACCCTTCAATGCTAGGGTCTTCTTCCTCACTATCCTGAGCTCGAATCTGATCCGGTCTCTGAGTATCTGCAATGTTCTGATCGTCCTGATCCTGACTCCCGGCTACACCACCTTCTGAGCCAACATTGCCCGAAAAGAACCTGTTGGTTACACCACCAACGTCTTGTTCGTCAATGCTCGGAATTCTGCCAAATCTCTTTAATCCAAACTCGTAATATTCGTGAGGAATCAATAAGTATTCATCAAATAATTTCTTCAAATTATGTTCATAATCATCCGGATAACCGAAACTCATAGCCATCTCACCCCACTCTTTTTCCTTCGTTATCTTCTCGTATCCTCCTGATTTTGTAACGAATTTGTATATATCAAATAAACAAACATCTAAACCCGCAATTTTAGGTGGTAGTGAAATGTCCGATCCTTCCTTTATCTTGTGAAACCAACTGATTGCTTTGTCAAATTTCTTTCTGAACATGCCTAAATTTTTGTAACAAATTTGGTCGCAATTTGCTAACACCATAACTGATATGTAATCATCAAAAGTCTCACAAGATATCAGGTTTCCTTTAATTTCAAGTCCATCTTTTACCGTGCCTTTTCCAAGTCTTCTTGTAGATTGGTTGCTTTCGGGCACCTTTTCAGATATAGACTTGTTCCGATCATCTTTTTGCTTTTGTCGATCCATACACATATGAGTAATCACGCACGTCGTGTCTTTGACGTCAATCTTGAAGCCTTGCAAGATGAGTTGTTTCGTACTCAACACATTTATGTTAATCCCGGGTGGGTAAGATACATATGGTATTGAAAACTTTACGCCACTTGCTTCCAATTCTATCTCACCAATACCATATATAGGAATCTGATGATGTTCTTCTTTGTTAATGTTGGAACAGTGTAACACCCGTAATTTTCGGAGAGGTCCAATGTCGAACCAGTGTTGAAACCGATCTTTAAGAAAATTATGAAAAATAAGATTTTGGGGTCAAATCTTAGATTTTATGGTCTTGTTGGATGAGGAATTCGAATACGAGTCCAACGGTCCTTTCCGGAGCGAAAACGAAGCTAAAACGAGAAAGTTATGGCCAAAACGAGTTTCGGTACACCTTGAGCTATTGTGACCTGGCGATAGTGACACTGTCACAATAGCCGTGTCACTATAGCCGAAGGGAAGGGGTTGAGCTATTGTGCCCCGGCGATAGTGACACTGTCACAATAGCCGTGTCACTATAGCCGAAGTTGTACCGCGAGTGGGAAGGGTTTGAGCTATTGTGCCCTGGCGATAGTGACATTGTCACAATAGCCGTGTCACTATAGCCGACGGGTTCCAAGGTGTTTTAAACCCTTTTCTTCTTCTTTTTCCCCATTTCACTCATCTCTCTTAACTCTTTCAAACTCTCTCAATTCTCTCTCTAAAAAATCGTCTCTCTCTCTCTCTGTCTAGAAACCCTAAAACTCCTCCCCTCTCCTCTTCATCTCCTCTACCCAAAATAACCCATTTCCACCATTGTTGAACACTTGGGAGTTTGAAGCCTTTTGGGAGTCTAGGAGCTCTCTTTCGGAGGAATCAAGTGATTTAGGTAATTTCTAGTTAGATTGTTGTTGTCTTTTACTTTCTCTTCCTTTTTGAAACGTTTTGGGTGATATTGGTGGTATTTGGTTAAGAAAATCTCCTAATCTCATCACCTATGAAGTTAGGGTTTTGATATAAATTGGGTTTGGGTTATAAAATGTTGGAGGATGATTTCTTATGGTTAGATAAGAATATTCATGGTTGGAAACTTATGGATCTAGGTCTTGGAAGTTTTGGCTTGAGGATACAAACTTCATCAATGGAGCTTACGTTTGGAGAAACCCTAGATTTAGCTAAATCTAGCAAGGTGAGTTCAAGTTACTTTGCGAAAACGTTGTACATGCCAAAATGAATATTTTACAAATATGTGTGTGTTTTAATTGAAAATATATGTGGTTGAGTTATTTGATTGATTTAACTCTTTTGAAGTGTTTATCTTCATAAATGTGTAAAACACCCATATTTGGGGCTTTTGGATGTTTGGATGGTTAGAAACCATAAATTGTCTTTAAAAGATTATTTGCTCAAAATGAGGTTTAATCATATATGTGTAAATGATTTTGAAAACCAATTGGGAAATACACTTTTAAGTGTTATGTGTCATTTTGAGAATTATAAGGGTGTGAGTCCTTTGGGAAAACCCTTTTTGTTTAACCCGTAAAGAGTTTTGGGGTTAATGATGAATTTTTAGTATAGCTTGCCTAAACAATGTTTAAACGCGTTTTTGACCGACATTATGGGTCTAGCAAGCTTGGAGCACTTTGCTCGGTTTGACTTTGAGTTAGTCTTGGGACATTTGTCCCGTTTAAATGGCTCGATGTGGAGTCTTATTTACGGGTCGCTATTATTGCACCGTGTTGCATATTATTGCACGTTGTTGATATTTTACATGCTCACGTTGTTTATATGCTTAATTGCATTTTTATTTGCATGATTTGACGTCAATAAATGATCATTAGATCTTTGAGCAGAGGGCTCGGTTTTGGGCTCAATTGAGTCTTGGGGGCATTCGCCTGGTTTTAATAAGCTCGAGGTGGGCTTGGGGTTTGCATTGCATGAGTTGCATCATATTTGAGGTTTACATGATTTGAATGCATTGGTTATTCTTTTGAGGTCATGTATAAGTTTTTAAGTTAAGTAAGCTTGTTTTGGATGGTGGGTTTGCCAAGGTAAAGACCTAGTATGGTTGAACTTGGTGGTTTAAATGGACTAAAGACCTAGTATGGTTGATGTCTAAGAGGGGCTAAAGACCTAGTATGGTTGATGCCAAAGACGGACTAGAGACCTAGTATGGTTGATGTCTAAGATGGGCTAAAGCTCTAGTATGATTGATGCCGAGGATTGACTAAAGACCTAGTATGGTTGATGTCATCCGTTTTCCACATCCAAGAAGCTTACTTGTATTTATTTAATTGTGGTTTAATTTATGTGGTTGCCACATTCGATGAGATCGGGTCTCCCCCGTCACCGAAGGGTGTTGATTTCGGGTATTTTATCTATTCACATTGTTGAGGTTATATTACCTGTACATGGATTGTTTTTCCAGGATTGATGGACGGATTTATGTTACATTCGTATTGAATGTTTTAACTGGTATTGGGATTTTAATACATTTTACGTTTGCGTGAGTTTAGCTTCGTATTATGTTTTAATAAAGGTTATATTTGAATGGATGGTTTCCATGTTTTATGGGTTGAGTATGATTTGTCAACCGTATTTGAAAGTTTTTCCTAAACTAGAATTATTCTCGTAATTGGGTGAATTAGGATTTGTAACTCATATTGGTTGCCGGAACAGTTTGAGAAGTAATTTCTTAAATTTTACTTCAGTGAAAACTGGAAGTCCTATCAGAGATACCCCATTGCCAACTCTGAACATAGGCCACACAATTTTTTAAATTGTTGTGCTAACAGTTACTATGTGTTTCTGTGTTAGATTTTTACCCCATTCTGGTTACTAAAATGTTTAATCTGGAATTTTTGCTACTCGTCACTATTGTCTTTGAACGTGCATGATGCTCCGGATGCTCCTACTCATCATGAGGGGGAGAAAGGGTACAGATTCAAAGACATAGATTATCAAGTTGAGGGGGAGTTAGCAAAAGCCAAGGGGGAGTAAAGAAGTTCCCATGCAAAAGCCGAGGGGGAGTAACTGATGATCGTTTTTTAATCGAATGATTGATCCGTTCCGAGATCCAAAGAGCTCAGAGTGCTTACAAATGATCAATTCTTCTCATCGTTTATCAAGTGGTGTTCGCTACAATTCAGTATTTCCTCCTTCAAGCATTTCGATTTTACAAAGTTCTTAAAGCTGAAGCTGAAAGCAAACTCAACTCGCGGTTTAAAGACAGATTCGTTGAAGATTTGAAGACCAAGAGCTTTATTCAAGGGGGAGCGCTGAAATGACACGAAGACAAGCAACATCAATGCGTTTCAAAGATTCAAAAGGAAGAGAAGATCAAGACCTGAAGATTTCAAGACCGATTTTTATTTATATATCTTTAGGGGGAGATTGTTAGGACCATAAATGTCCTACATATTAGAAAGATATATAAATAATTATATAGAGCTTAATTAGATTAATTAATTATTGTAAAAGCCTTAGTTATTGTTAATTGGGTTTAGCTTTGTGTTTAATGGGCTTGGGCCTTGTTGTCTAAGGCCTAGGTATATAAGGTTATGTTAACCTTAGAATTAGGTTAGCGATTCATTAGAGAGATTAGAGTGTGCTTATTATTAGAATCGTTCCTTTACTTTGATTGAATGAATACGAGAGAGATGACGAGTTGAAATCATCAATTGTTCGTGTTCATATCCATTGATTATATTGTTACCTGTCAAACTGGGATTCACACTCGTTTTCCTAACTCTTAAACTCACTCTTTAATCCTTAAACTCGTCAACTTCTCAAACTCATCTTAGTTAACTTTAATTGCTTTCCAAATCACGTTTTTTTATTAATCTTCCAAACAACTTACGATTCTCTTTCCTTACTCTCATTCTCTACTTTTGATAAAACTTGGTTCTCGCGTAATCTCACTTACAATATAAGTCGGAAGTCTGAATTAATCACTTTGGATTCCCAAGTAAAATTGGCTCACGGTTTGGTAAGTGATTTCACAAAAGTTCCATCTTTTCTCTCGTCTCAATTGCACGTTAATTTTAGTCTATATAATTAGTCTGTTAGCAAACATCATCAAGAACTCTTCGTCTTTAAGTTACATTTAAAACAAGATTTTCCTCATAGTTTAATAATCTCATTTTCGCAAACTTTACTGTTAAAACGCAATGTTTAACTCTCCCATCAACTTTGTAGTAATTAAATGCTTTCCAACTCTTTTCATAATTGTCATGTTAAATTAGTAACTTTTCTCAAAGCTTAGATAACTTGTGCAACAAGTCACGACGTTCCACCCAAGTAAGTTTCATTTAATTAACGTATTGTCTATTTCCATTATTTGTTTTAAGTCTTATAAATCTTTTATAATTGGAATCTGAACGATGATGGGCTAATCGCCTTAGTTCGGGGTATAAAGAGAAATTGGGACCAAGACTAATAAAAAGATAAAAATGTGTATCGTATAGTATGATTGTCTGACGTTATTTAAATCAATGTTATATTTTGTGGTGGATCACAATTGACCAACTGACAACTGATACGTTGTATCATGAAATATTCGACACTTGAGATAACTGAAGAATACTGTCTCATCTCGATATTTAATTATTAATTTAATCCCAATGGACCTTTATACCCCGTGCTTTCCTCTTATAATTGTTAATTTCCGTTAGCTGTTAACAACAAACTCCCAACAAAAGATTAACTTCGCATTCGCCATCTGAAACCTGCTTTTAAATAATTGGACCTTTAAAGAGAAATTTCTCCACGCTTCCCTGTGGGATCGATATTCGATACTTTTGTACCATTATTACTTGTTAGAAGACGATAATAGACTAAGATGTATACTTGCGTCATGGTTTATTTCTAACTGATATTGCTGATAATACTCACTCAACAATATACACCTGTTTGATATTACTCTCTTGCATCTCTAATATTCCATTTTTTAGCAGGGGTAGCATCAAATAGCCAACATGTTTTTAGCACTGTTGCCGGGAAAGCAAGCCAGAAGTTTTTCTTTTTATAAGTAAAATTTTTAAAAGCAAGTTTTTCTACCACAATTTTGAGAAAAGAAAAAAAAATATATTTATTTTAATAATAATGCATGCCAAGGTTGCCACACGGTGAGATTTTCCAACTTGATCCTGACATTGAAAGAACTTTTAAACAACGAAGAAGAATTCAAAGAGCTAATCGACTCTTAAATTCTTTAGAGATGTCTGAAAGCGACGCCTTGTCAGACCATGAGGACTGTAACGTCCCAAAAATTTCAATACATTTTTACTTTTAAAAGAAAACATTTTTATAAATAAAACCTCATTATATATCCAACACCGTTTCGTTTGCAAACTTATTAATAAATACTCTCGTTAATAATAAACAGCGGAAATAAATCATTTGAATAATAATACTAATTTCATAATTAAAATAACTCTTCACGCGCGTCAGTGTGTACCCGTCACGCCTCGGAGCCACCGGTACCTGAAACCACAGTAAATAGGAAAGGGTAAGCACAAGGCTTAGTGAATTCCATCACATGCGCAGATAGGAATTATATACACATCACCCCTATCCGCACATAAGCACAACGCCACAGTTACATAAAACGAGTAAACATCTACAAGTAATTATGTATCCAACACCTCGGTCCCACCGAGCCCTCGGTCCCACCGAGCCCTCGGTCCCACCGAGCCCTCGGTCCCACCGAGTTTGCACAACTTTTCTATCCGCCTCCTCGGTCCCACCGAGCCCTCGGTCCCACCGAGTTTGCACAACTTTTCTATCCACCTCCTCGGTCCCACCGAGCCCTCGGTCCCACCGAGTTCACACAACTTCTCTATTCACTTCCTCGGTCCCACCGAGCCCTCGGTCCCACCGAGTTGTACGTATTACACATTTATACTAAGCATTTAAACAAATCAAATATTACACACCACAAATAACTAGTTGACACCACAAAGACAGTAGTACATACAAATTACTATGACATGCATACAACCCCTAACTACACAGTGAGAGAACTCACCTCAAAAGCAAAGCAGGTATCCACGAACAGCGACACGAGCTCGCCAACTTCAACTCACTTCTTTTCACCTAAAGAAGTGTTACCAAACGTCAAAGCGAAGTCCTAACCCAAAGTCACAACTATGAGCCCACACATGCAATTTTCCATCTTTTACTCTAAGATTTACAGGTCTGTTCGGGACCTTTTTAGCCCCTCATAAACTCATCAACCCAGAATTATTATTCCATAAACAGCTAGTTCTATGACTTAGGGTTCCAGGGACATATCGTACGCGTTCTAACGATTTTCCTACAATTTACTATGAATTTTCTAAAAACAGAACACGAAGCTGTCATGTGCAGACCTGCTGTTAAAACAGCAATTTTACGCCTTGTTAGAGGCCGAACCAGACTTCAGCTAAAACACGAAAAGTGTGCCCGACACAGAATGTGAACCGTGGGCACCGGATTCTCCTCAATCCGAGCTACGACGGAAACGTTATGGCCGTCGCAAAACAGTGACAGGTTCATACTTTCCACATAAAATGACGATTTATAAAACGGTTCAAGGTTAATCGATTCGGGTTACGGTTTAGCTAAAAAGATTCAGGTTTTAGGCAATCTGGGCTGGACCGTTGCCAGCACCACCCACTGCCACCTCCGGCGGTGGTGGTTTGTGGCGGCGGCGGTGACAATTGAGGTTTACGACTTTGGCGATAACGAGAACGGAACAACCCGACTACCCTATCCCGTCCCACACACACACCCACACACACACAACCACACGCGCATACCCGCTGCTGTCCACGCGGCGGCGCACGGCGGCGGCCACACCGCCGGCAACCATGGCTGCGGCGGTGGTGGTGGCGGTTTACGGTATTCTCGCGACGAAACAATACAAAAAGACAACGAAAAGGAAAACGAACGACTACCTCGATGCGACTCCTCCTTCTCCCCGTTTCCGGCAGCAACCGACGGCGCTCCTCCTCTTCCTGGCGTCTATCTCTCTCTCCGGCGAACTCTCTCTCTTCACGGCAGTCTCTCTCTCTCTCTCTCTCTCTCTCTCGCAGCTGCTCTCTCTCTCTCTCTCTCCCGCCGCTGCTCTCTCTCTCTCTCTCGCAGCACCCTCGTCGCCGGCAAGAACCAGCAGCGGTGCTGCTGGTGGTTCCGGTGGAAACGCAGCGGCAGCAGCAGGGACGGTGGGGGGAAGAAGGGTTTAGGGTTTGTTATCTTTTTTTTTCTCGTTGCTCACCACGAAACCAAAACCAAACAAACGAAATGTGGGTCTCGGTTGTGCATGGGCCGAACCCATGGTACCAAAATCCCTAAAAGACACCTTTGGTCCCTGCCCTTTTCAACCCTTGCACTTTAAATAAGGTTTTCCCCACCGATAACAGGTTTGATCTTTCTCGTTAATCCCTTTAACCAACAACGTAAAAAAAATTTAAATAAATAAAATAGGTCATACCGGGATATGGGCTTTACAAGGACGGTCCACAGTTTGGACCTAATGGGCGGCCTAATAATGAAGAAAATCTTGAAAACCCGCCATTCATAAATAATCTTGATGATGAGGAACAAAACGTTTTTCGGATGGCTAATTGAAAGGATGGTGGTATTATGTCTTACGCTGTTCCTGTTTTAACTCAGTTACATTCAGGAATTCTTAAACCAACTTTACAAGCCCGCCACTTTGAATTAAGACCAATAATATTTCATATGCTTCAAACTAACGGCCAGTACGCTGGTTTGGCATCTGAAGATCCTCATTCTCATTTAAGGTCTTTCATGGAAATTACACTCTTTTAAACTTCCAGGTGTAGAAGACGATGCACTAAAATTACAACTTTTTCCACACTCTTTAAGAGACAGTGCACGATCTTGGTACAACTCAATGAAGCCAGATTCTATAGTTACATGGACCTAAATAGCGGAGAAATTTCTAAAAAAATATTTTCCACCCACGAGGAATGCTAAGTCCAGAAACGCAATTTGCACTTTTAAACAAATGGACGATGGGGTAGTTCCTGATGCATGGGATAGGTACAAGGAGCTTTTGAGAAAATGCCCTCACCATGGCATTCCGTACTGCATTCAGTTAGAGACGTTTTACAGTGGTTTAAATATTACTGCAAAACAAATGCTCGACGCTACTGCAAACGGAGGTTTCACATCTTGTACCTATAATGAGGGATATGATATTCTTGAAAGGATTTCTAACAACAATGGTCAGTGGGCTGATCCACGTGCTTTACCACTTAGAAAAACAACTGTAGGAGCACAAGATCCGGATGCATATGCATTAATATCTACACAGCTGAATGACATGGCATCTTTGATTAGAAACCTTAATGCTGTGTCAGTCAATCCTGTTATGCCTCTTGCTACTGTTCAGTCTATCCAGTGCACATACTGTGGTGATGGCCACAACTTTGAACATTGTCTCGGAAATCCCGAGCATATCAACCATATAGGTAATAATAATTATTATTATAATAATAATAATAACAATAACAAAGGAGGACCATTTTCTCAGACTTACAACCCTGAGTGGAGGAACCATCCTAATTTTTCATGGCATAGTCCAGCATTAAATCCACCACCACCTAAATTGCAAGGTCAAACCCAACAATTCTATCGAAGACCTCAAAACAACCAGCACACGAATTCTCAAAATAATCAACATGCGTTTCAACAAAAGTCAAACCACCATGCTGAATCATCTACTTCCTTGGAAAAATGATGAAGGGATTTATGTCCCAAACTCAAGCATCAATTAAAAATCTGGAGACCCAAGTAGGTCAAATGGCTTTAGAAATGAGAAAACGTCCTTCCGGTTCTCTACCTAGTGACACAGAAATACCCCCGAAAATTGGAAAAGAGCATGTAAAAGCTGTAACTTTGAGGAGTGGTAGGGATTTACCAGAAAACATACAAAAAGATTTAATAAAACCAACTCAAGCAGAGCCAGAAAAGAAAAACACAGTTTTAGACTCTGCTAAAACCAATGGAATTATTGGGCCAGAAAACACTATTGGGCCAAGTAACACCATTCCCATTCCAACAATCCCTATGTTAATTCCAGAAGATCCCAAGAAAGATCAAACAACCACCTACAAGCCTGTTGTGGATGTGTCACAATCTGGTGACAGTCCCAAAGTTCCTGGTGAAATTAAGATAGACAAAACCTCACCACCAGTTTCAGCACCAACTATTCAAAAGACTACATCTCCTACTACAGTTCCTCTTTATATTCCCTATCCACAAAGGATGAGGAATGAGAGAGATGAACTGCAATTCAAAAAGTTTTTAGATGTTTTTAAACAGTTGCATATTAACATACCTTTGGTGGAAGCCAGTGAACAAATGCCTAGTTATGCAAAGTTTTTAAAAGATATTTTAAGTAAATAGAAAAAATTGAATGAGTATGAGACTGTAGCTCTGACTGAAGGTTGTAGTGCTTTGTTCTCTAATAAGATCCCTAAAAACATGAAAGATCCTGGAAGTTTTACCATCCCATGTTCCATAGGAGGTAAAGAAGTAGGACATGCTTTATGTAACTTAGGTGCCAGTGTGAACCTTTTGACCTTGTCTGTATTTAATACCCTAGGCATAGGTGAAGCTAGACCCACAATTGTATCTCTCTTATTAGCAGATAAGTCCATAGCTTGTCCTAAAGGTAAAATTGAGGATGTCCTAGTCCAGGTTGATAAGTTTATTTTCCCTGCAGACTTTATCATCATAGACTTCGAAGCTGACAAAGACATTCCCATCATATTTGGAAGACCTTTCCTAGCCACTGGAAGAACTCTGATAGACGTCCAAAAAGGTGAACTCACCATGAGAGTTCAAGACCAACAAGTAACCTTTAATTTGTTGGACTCCCTTAAATATCCTGAAGAGAGAGAGAAGAATGTTCTACCTTGAGTTTGATTGAATCTTGGTGTCTAGACCAAAATTTTGGGGAGGGAATAGAAATGGAAGAATCAGATAGGGAAGAAGATAGAGCAGAGTTTGATGACTTAGAAGACATACAGGTCACCTCTGCTATTGAAGTTTTATAAAATAAGGACAGGAAAACTCTTGTGCCTTCTTTTGAATGTGCTCCAGACTTAGAGTTAAAGCAACTTCCCTCACATTTTAAATATGTTTCTTAGGAGAACCATGGAAATTGCTAGTCATTATTCATCATCCTTAGAATCTAACCAGGAGGAAAAATTGTTGAACATGTTAAAACAACACACCAAGGCCATAGGATGGACCATCGCTGATTTGAAGGGCATAAGCCCTACTATTTGTCAACATAAAATCATTTTAGAAAACAAAGATTTCACCTCAGTTGAGCCTCAAAGAAGACTCAATCCAATGATGAAAGAGGTTGTTAAAAAGGAAATTTTAAAATGGCTGGATGCTGGCATAATCTATCCTATTGCCAGTAGTACTTGTGTCAGTCTTGTACAGTGTGTACACAAAAAGGGTGGAGTTACTGTGGTAACTAATGAGAAGAATGAACTTATACCTACTAGAGTAGTGTCAGGATGGAGAATTTATATGGACTATAGGAAGCTTAACCAGGCTACCCAGAAAGACCATTTCCCATTACCTTTCATTGACCAGATGTTAGACAGACTAGTAGTTAAGGAGTTTTATTGTTTCTTAGATGGTTACTCTGGTTACAACCAAATTGCCATTGCACCTGAAGATCAGGAGAAACCCACTTTCACATGCCCCTATGGCACTTTTGCCTTTAGAAGAATGCCTTTTGGATTATGTAATGCACCTGCCACTTTCCAAAGATGTATGATGTCTATTTTCTCAGATATGCTTGAACAGTCCATGGAAATCTTCATGGATGATTTTTCAGTCTATGGGACATCATATGATCTGTGTTTGCAAAACCTTGAAAAAAAGTCTTAAAAGATGTGAAGAAACAGATTTGGTTTTGAACTGGGAAAAGTGCCACTTTATGGTTAAAGAGGGCATTGTGTTAGGTCATCTCATTTCCAATAGAGGTATCGAGGTTGATAAAGCCAAATTAGAAGTAATTGCAAAATTACCTGAACCAACCACTGTTAAAGGTATTAGAAGTTTCTTAGGACATGCAGGATTCTACAGGAGGTTTATCAAAGATTTTTGTAAAATATCCAAACCTATGTGCTCCCTATTACAGTATGACCATGCTTTTAATTTTGATGAAGATTGTAAAAAATCTTTTAAAATCTTGAAAGAAGCATTGGTCACTACTCCTGTAATAGTGACTCCTGATTGGTCTTTACCGTTTGGAATAATGAGTGATGCTAGTGACTGGGCTGTAGGAGTCGTTCTAGGTCAAAGAAAAAATAAAGCTTTTCACTCCATTTACTATGCTAGTAAAACTCTCAATGAGGCTCAAATCAATTACACCACTACTGAAAAAGAATTATTAGCAATTGTTTTTCCTTTTGAAAAATTCAGATCATATTGGATGGGTGCCAAAGTGATTGTGCATACTGATCATGCAGCTATCAAATATCTTATTTCTAAAAAAGATGCAAAACCTAGGCTAATAAGGTGGGTCTTGTTACTACAAGAATTTTATTTGGAAATCGTTGACAGAAAGGGTGTGAACAATCAAGTGGCTGACCACTTGTCAAGACTGGAAAAACAAGAACACACTAAACACACTAATGACATCAGTGATGTTTTTTCCAGATGAAAGGATTTTAGTTGTGCAACATACTACAATACCTTGGTTTGCAGATATTGTTAATTACTTAGCTTGTGGGATCATTCCCAAGGAATTAAATAAACATCAAAGAAAGAAACTCATATTTGATTCCAAAATTCCTTTGGGATGATCCATTTTTATTTAAGATTTGTGCAGATCAGGTGATCAGAAGGTGCATCCCTAAAGAAGAAGTGGCATTTGTCCTATATCACTGTCATATAGGACCCTATGGAGGACATTTTGGAGGAAGCAGAACAGCTGGAAAGGTATTACAATCAGGTTTGTATTGGCCTACCCTAAATAATGATGCCTACAACTTTGCAAAGAGTTGTAATGAGTGTCAAAGAAGTGGAAATATTTCTCAGAGGAACGAAATGCCTTTCAATGGAATTTTATAAGTTGAATTATTTGACGTTTGGGGTATTGACTTTATGGGACCATTTCCACTGTCAAACAATTATGCCTACATCCTGGTAGCTGTTGAATATGTATCTCAATGGGTGGAGACTATGGTGTAATACCCCGGGTAAGTTCGTTAGTTAAATGTTAGTTCCGTTAAATTTATTTAATTATATAATTAATGTTTAGGGTAAGTTTGGGTTAATTTATAAGTTTAGGGGTCTTTTGGTCTTTAGTGGATAGTTAAAGGATTAAAGTTGTAAATGTGGATATATATAATCCCTTTAGACAATCAGATATTTCACAATCAGAAAATATCATTTTGAAGTGTATATGTGTGTGTCTTGGAGCTAAGAAGAAGAAAAGAAAGAGTCTTGTGGTTAAGACATCATTTGGTGTGCTTTGAAGAGGTATTAAGGTATGTTCCTTTACAATTTATGTGTGTAATTGTTATTAGAAGGTTTCTATCGGATTAGAATAGTCAATTACATAACTGTTAATGATTCAGTCGATTTCTGGTTGAAAAGGGGATAAACAGTCAGTGGTTTCCGGATGATATGATTGTGTCCGGTAGTTTCTTAGGTAGTGTCCGGATAATGTGTTGTTAGTGTCCGGTAGTTTTCTTGCAGGTATCCGGATTAATCGATTAACCAGGTAAGTCCTATTTTCTTTAGTTTCCGGATGAAACGATTTACCGGATAGTGTCCGGATTGTAGTGTTGTACGGATAAGTTATGTTATCCGGATTGGTTATGCTATCCGGAAAAGTTGGTGTTGTCCGGAAAGGTTGTGTTGTCCGGATACTTTAGCTGCTTAGTCAAACTTTAAGAGTTTTGATGCTTTTAAGTATCCAGTAGCCTGTGTTTTGTTAAGTCATGGATAGGAAATGAATGAGGACTGGATGTACTGTGGACTTGACTTAAGTTCGGGTTTGGGGGCAACATTTGAGGATTTGAGTTCTTTAGAGTTCTTAGCTTTAGTAAGAATTATATGTTTTATATGGTAAAGAGATATCTGCATCTATTTGTTTCAGATACTGTGAATCGAAGGTGAAAACATAATTCCTTGTGGAGAACTAGAAAGAGTTTTGATAAAGCAAACCGGTGAGTTTTTATTTAAGTGTAATAATGTGCATATGGTGTTTATATGAGTATTACAATGCATGAGTGCTAGTTGGCCGGGCTTAGGTCCGGTGTATGTTGGCTGTACAGAGGGACAGTGGTGTTGGCTGTATTTAGTACAACGGTGTAAATTAATTAATTGGCTCGCAACCAATTAATATGGCCAAGAGAATGAGATGGAAAGATACATGATGCATGAGTCTTAATTGGTATTCTTATGTGAATTATGTGTATGATGTTGTGCAAATGGTTTTTAACTAACGGGGATCTTCTCACTAGACCTCAAGGTCTAACCCTCATTTTGTTTTAAAAATATGTACTCCAGGTCGTGGATCGAGTAAGAGCAAATAGGAAGGTTAAACCACGAATAGCTTTTGGAGGACTATGTAGTTGAAGACTATGATGTGTTTAGTAGATATAGCATGTTGTTAGTAATGATGTAATTTACTATGTAAATGTTTGTAATGATGTACTGAATGTTTGTAAAAGACTAGGGGACCGTATTTGTTATATAATGTATCTCTTGTTTTAACGACGTTATGCAATGTATGCTATTTGAACTATGTTTGGGAAACCGGGTCGTTACAGATGGTATCAGAGCCCTAGTTTAAGGGATTTAGGTATTAGTATATGTACCTAGACTTAAACTGCATGTGAAGTAGGATGTCCCTATTATTGTAGTACCTTGGGGTGTTAAATATAAAAAGGTAGAAGGAACATCATGTAAGGTAATTTCATTTTACACCTGGCCAGTGTAATTGTGATCTTACTGGTACATGTTTGAACTGGAATACTTTGTTATATGGGGTATGTGCTTATGTGTATATTAACCTTGTCTGAATCTACAGAATGGCAAGTGGTACTAGACAAACGAATCGGGAAGGAGGAGAAAATCCGAATAGAACAAACCCAACAGCCGGAGGAAGGGGAAGAGGTGGAGAAAGAGGTGGAGGCAGAACAGGAGGCAGAATTGGAGGCATAATTGGGGGTAGAAATGGGAGTGGAACTCCGCCGCGAGGTAATGAATTTGTTACTAGGGACGATTTAACAGCCAAAATGGGAAGACTGCAGGCCAGTATACAAGCCATGTTTGATCGAACTCGTCATAATGAAGCTGATACACCAGATCCTGGTCAGGAAGACCAGATGCCTATTACACCTACAATCACACCAGTACTAAGAAAGCGTGACTATAAAATGTTCTTAAGTTGTAAGCCTCCAACTTACTCGGGAGATCGGGATCCAGTAAAAGCTATGAAGTGGTTGAAGGAAATAGAAGCCATCTTCAAGACTAGTAAATGCGCTGAAGAGGATAGAGTACTCTATGGAACTGCAATGTTGAAATCCGATGCCCTATACTGGTGGGAAGCACATATGTCCTCGGGAGGATCTGATACATATTCTACCTACTCTTGGGAAGAATTCGTGATAGCTTTTAGGAAACAGTTTTGTCCTCAAGCAGCATTTAAACAATTGGAAGGGGAGTTATGAACTTGCAGCAAGGGAATTTGTCAGTTCGGGACTACACCGCTCATTTCTTGGAAAAGTAACGTTTTGCGGAATACTACGTTGCTACGGAGGCCATGAAGATTGAAAGGTTTATCTTTGGATTGAATGCAGAAGTCAGAAGTTTTGTGATTGCTAAAGGACCAGAAACTTTCTCCGCTGCAGTAGACGCCGCGGAAACCGTGGAACAAGATAAAGGGAGAAGTACTAGTGATAAGAATGTGGGGAAAAGAAAGTGGGAAGGACCGCAGTATGATCCGAAGAAGTCCAGGTTTCAGCGATTTGATAACCGTCCACCTTTCCGACCAGTTGAAAGACCTTGTCCAAAGTGCCACCGTTTTCATCAAGGAAGTTGTCAAGTGGATCCTAGAAACTGTTATAAGTGTAGAAAGATCGGTCATATTGCTAAAGACTGTTGAGTAGTTAGATTTTGTTACTCGTGTAATTCTCCTGATCACCTTCAGTCCGATTGTCCACTGGGGAGGATACAACCGGGTGGTACATCAGTAAGACCAACGAGTGTTAGACCGATAGTACCAAGGCCAGAAGTACCAAGAGCAAGGGGCCGTTCCTTCCAAATGACAGAGCAAGAAGCAGATGAGACTCCCGATGTGGTTACAGGTACATTCTTAATAAATTCTACACGTGCTAAAGTGTTATTTGATTCCGGTGCAAACCGATCGTTTGTGTCGCCTTCTTTTGCTGCCTATATGCATTTAAAGCCTAAAGTGTTAGATCATGCGTTAATGGTAGATACGGCTAATGATAATCAAGTACCGGTTAATGAGGTATTTGATAGTTGTGTGATAAACATAGATGGGTGTGGAGTGCCTATTCAGTTATTTCTTATAGCCTTGATCGAGTTTGATGTGGTAGTGGGAATGGATTGGTTAGCCGAGAATCAGGCTAATATAGTTTGTGATAAGAAGTTGATAAATGTTGTCTTACCTGAGAAGGGACCAGTAGTGATTTATGGTGACCGTAGAAATCACCCGTCTTGCCTTATCTCTTTGTTGAAAGCTCGTAAGTGTATCAATAAAGGCTGCTCATGTTACTTAGCTTATTTGATAGATATTAAGCTAGAAAAGAATAAGTTGGGAGATATTCTGGTCGTTCGTGAATTTCCAGAAGTTTTTCCAGAAGATCTGACTAGCCTTCCGCCCGTTAGACAAGTAGAGTTTGGTATAGATCTGATTCTGTAAAGCCCGTGTCCCGGTATGGCTTTATTTTTTCGCATTTATTTATTTAATATATTCTCTAAACAAATTTGTATTAATGAGATTTGACGGGGAAGACCATAAAGGATAAGATATTGTCTTGAGGGGGCTAAATAGTAAGATCCTAATGTAATTGGGAAAAAAATGAAATTACCTTAAGGTTCAGGGGCTAAATGTGTAATTTTAATCCAATTGTGCATGGGATCGGCCCATATAGGACCGACCCCTTTTTCCTCTCGTTTTCTTCCAGCGTCGCGCACATACAGCAAAGAAAAGAAAAACGAAGACCCTAGTATACCTTCTATCTTCTTCCTTCTTTGCTGCCGCCGTAAGACCACCGCTGTGCCACCCTAAACCACCAGCACAGCCACCGCTGGGTTCTGCCGGCGAGAGAAGAGAGCAGCGAGAGAGCGAGAGAGGGAGAGAGAGCCGGGTTTCATCGTGATCGCGGCTGTATCGACACCAAGAGGTAAGGTTTCCCTCCCCTTCTTGTTTTCTTTCTTACGCCGTTGTCAACCACCATGAAACCACGCCGCCGCCGCAGCCATGGCCGCCGGCGGGTGCGCCGCCGTGCACCACTAGCCCGGTGGTTGTGATGGCGGGGGTTAAGCGGTTAGGGTGCACGTGTGTTTGCGTGTGGCTGAGTAAGGTAGTCGGGTTTATTCCGTTGGTCTCGCCGATTTCTTTTACCGAACCACCACCACCGTAAGTGGTGGCTGCCGCCGCCGCCGCCGCCGACCACCACTGCCGTTGGTGGAAGTGGGTGGTGCTTGGATTGGTCTAGCCTTAGTCACCTAAACCCTAACCTAAATGCCTAAACCTTAACTCTAAATGCGTAAACCTTAACCGAAATCGAAGTTATCATTTTATGTGAAATCGTATAATCTGTCACGGTCTTGTAAAATCCGTAGAAAAATCTAGGAAACTCGGATTGAGGTGAAACCAGTGCCCAAATCTCGCAATTTGGGTCTAGTATGTTTCGTATGTTTTGCAGAAAAATTGTCGAGGCCTCTAGCTAGGGCCAAATTGGTAATTAGTGCAGACTGGTCCGAAATTCGCTGTTCGGATAGTTTGTTTTGAAAAATTCATATAAAACAGTAGGGACCTCGTATGAACGCGTGCAATATGTCCCTGGAAACCTAAGACATAGAACTTTCTATTTATGGAATAATAATTCTGGTTTGATGGGTTAAGGGGGGCTAAACACGTCACTAACAGACCTGTGGTGTTAGACCAAAAACCGGAAAATGTACGTTTAGACTTGTAGTTGTAATTTTGGGTTGGGGATACACTTTGACACTTGATAACACTTCTTTAGGTGGAAAGAAGTGAGTTACAGTTGACGGGTTCGTGTCGCTATTCGTGGAGTTCTACATTGCTTTCTAAGGTGAGTTCTCTCACTGCGTAGGATAGGGGTTATATGTGCATTGCTGTAGCTCGTGTGTGCTAGCTAATTTTGTTGTGTGTGGTACTAGGCTGTGTAGTGTCTAGTATGGACCTTGGGTGTCGTATAAAACTCGGGGAGACCGAGAGCTCGGGGAGACCGGGAGATACATACACGGCTGTCGTATAAGCTCGGGGAGACCGAGGAATACGTACACGGTATTGTATGAATTCGGGGAGATCGATGGTTATGTACACAGTTGTTCTTGCATGAGTTTGCCTGTTTAGGATATGTTCTTAAACTGGCATGTGTGGATTATTTGTATCTATCTGTGGATAGGGGTAGTGTCTATATGATTTCTATCTTATGTTGGTGTTTGAATTCACTAAGCTTCGTGCTTACCCTTTCCCTATAAATCATTGTTTCAGGTACGAGTGGCAGCAAGGCGTGACGGTACACACTAGCGCGTTGAGGCTTTCGGCATTTTCACTTTGAGACATTATGTTTTATTATTTACATTTTCCGCTGTGTTAATTGGTTGGTAATTTAACTTAACGAGTTTTGGGAAAACGTTTGATTGGATTTAAATACTTGTGGTTTGTTTTAAATAAAATGGTACTTTTAAAAAGTTCAAATTTATTGTAATTTTCGGGACGTTACAAGTTGGTATCAGAGCACAGCTTGAGCGAATCAAATACATTTCGGTGTGTTTGAACTCAAGTTTGCGGCTCGGGATTTTATTTCCTTTCAAAAATTTTGAGAAAATAAAAGAAAGGGAAAGTACGTTTGAGAAACGGTGACCGAAGGCGCAATGTGTACAGTCAGCCGATGCCAAGGGAAAAGGTAGAGTACTTAGTGTAATTTATTGCTTTCTAGAACATAGGAGTATGTATGCTAGATTGCCTGGTGCTGATTACACTGTACTGCATGTTGTTGCTTGCTGGTAGAAATTTATGCTAGTCTTGATAGGTTGTTAAAGTGAATGGCTTATAAGTTGTATGCAGTAGGAACCAAATAGCCTTAGAATGTTGGATTTAGTTCTATTGCGCAGCTCTTGTTTGAGTCCAACCATTGTAGGATAGAATCTTTTATTCGAATGTCTATCTGATTTCACACTGTATGCAACTGGGCATTCGCGAGGCGACTCGTCATGACTAGTGGAGATTTCGTCATAGCAAGGGTAGTGGGATGGGGTGAATTTCCTAGTGAACTAGGAAGAGTGTTGACATATGCTTGTACGGGCATATGGGTTAAACTATCGGCAAGGAACTACTTGGGCATTTCGGGATGGGACTCGAAACGAGTAAGGATAGGTGTGGAAGGTAGTAGTAGAGCTCCTACTATCTGAAGCACAGGATCCGTGCTCGAGTCGGGGAAAGTCACAGAGAATCTGAGGAGTTGAGTGTGAGCGTAGTTAGCAGGATTAAGTGGGTGCTAATAGCTCATTGTATTAATTACCCAGAATGGCCATCACAAGGAGGAACAACAATGCTGAATCAGATGCTGGTACTGGGGTTACTGCCGAGCAGATTCGTGAGATGATTGCGGCTGAGGTGACTCATGCTATTGGGGAGGCGATCCCCGAGATTATTACCGCCATTCGTAACGAGGTAGTAGTGATGATGGAAGAGCGCATCGCGGCGATTCCACCCCCTGCTGGTGGGCAGCCCCGAGCGCAAGAGTTTCAGTATCGGGATCTCTCTGCTTGTTCTCCTCCTGAGTTCAAGGGAGACTCGAACCCGATCGTCAGTATGCGTTGGATCTCGGACATGGAGTGCGTATTCCTTACTAGTGGTTGTCCGGAGAACCTGAAGGTTCGTTTCGCGGTGAACCTGTTATGAGATGGAGCGAAAGACTGGTGCGCTACTGCTTTGACGCTTAATGAGCGCACTACATTGACCTGGGAGGAGTTCGTGGTACGGTTTCGTGCAGAGTATGTGCCTCCAGTGGAGATGGAGAGGATTGCTAAGGAGTTATTGGAGCTCACTCAGACTACGGAGACTGTGAAGGAGATGAACCGGAAGTTCACAGAGATGGCACTATTCTGTCCCCAGTATCCTGCTTCTGAGGACATAAAGATGACGCGGTACAAGGATATGTTACGTACCGAGATCAGGGAGTTCATGAGTACTGCACAGTATGCTTCGCTTGCTGCGATGATGGAGGCTGCTCGGAGACGGGAACTTGAGCTGGAGACGTAGGCCAAGAAGAGGAAGGCGGTGCAGACCGTGACACCAATTTCGCCTGTTCCAAAGAAAACAAAGTTCTCAAACTCGCGCTCGAGTCAAAGGAGCGGTGGGTTCAAGCCCAGGGATAATGGCGGGAAGAGAGATGAGAAGTGTTTCAAGTGCGGGCAGGTAGGACAATTTGGCCGTGATTGTAGAGTACCTCTGATGGTCTGCTTTAACTGCAGACAGACAGGCCACGTGAAGGCTAACTTCCCGAATCCGAGGGTTACTGATGGGGGTGGGGCACAGCGTGTTCCTGCGGCTGCCCCTTGCGTATTACGGATGGTAGTGCGGGTCAGTCTAGACCCGAGGCGGCCCGAGGTAGAGTTCATCAGCTAAAAGTGGAGGAGGCGCAGGCTACGCCTAAAGTGGTGACAGGTACGTTCTTAGTTAACTCGGTGCCTGCTGTGGTGATGTTTTATAGCGGGGCTACTCATTCGTTCGTGTCTCACACTTTTAGTGAGTGTTTGGGCCGAGTTGTAGGACTGTTAGGTTGTCCACTTGTGGTTGAGGTTGCTGATGACAGGACCTTGACGGTTACTGACGTGTATCGGGGATGCACTTTGGAAATCTCTGGTGTGAGATTTCCTATTGATTTGATTCCGATTGCCATGCGTGAGTTATGCGTGATTGTGGGCATGGACTGGATGGATGCTTTCGATGCTGAGATTGTTTGTTGTCGCAAAGAAGTACGAGGTCGAACCCCAAGCGGGGGAGAACTGCTAGTTCAGGGCGACTCGCCCAGGCGGACCTCAGCAATATGTTCGGCTGCGAGGGCTTGGAGGTACTTGCAGCACAGTGGCCAGGGGTATTTAGCGTATGTGATAGACACGCACGTCGTCGAAGAGAAGAAGACTGCAGAGGATGTGCCAGTTGTTCGGGAGTTTGCTGACGTATTCCCCGACGAATTACCGGGGATACCTCCCGAACGACAGGTAGAGTTCCGCATTGACTTGATTTCGGGAGCTGCACCGGTGGCCAAGGCACCTTATCGCCTGGCTCCACCGGAAATGAAGGAGTTGTACACTCAATTGCAGGAACTTCTCGAGAAGGAGTTCATCAAGCCGAGTTGTTCACCGTGGGGAGCTCCGATTCTGTTTGTGAGAAAGAAGGACGGGTCCCAACGGATGTGTATAGATTACCGCGAGTTGAATAAGCTTACGGTGAAGAATCGTTATCCTTTGCCAAGGATCAATGACTTGTTCGACCAGCTTCAGGGAGCCTCGTGGTTCTCTAAAATTGATTTGAGATCGGGGTATCATCAGATGCGGGTGAGGAGTGAGGATACGGAGAAGACGGCATTTCGTACACGTTATGGCCATTACGAGTTTGTGGTGATGCCTTTCGGGCTCACCAATGCACCAGCAGCGTTCATGGACCTCATGAACATGGTGTGTAGCCCGATGTTGGATTGGTCGGTGATTGTGTTCATCGACGATATCCTCGTGTATTCGAAGTCGAAGGAATGCATTTGCGGGAAGTTTAGGAGGTTCTGAGAAGGGAGAAGCTTTATGCTAAGTTCTCCAAGTGTGAGTTCTGGTTACGAGAGATCCAATTCCTAGGACATGTCGTGAACCAGAAGGGCATAATGGTCGATCCAACCAAGATTTCAGCAGTGATGCGGTGGGAGGTGCCGACGACTCCCACTGAGGTACGGAGTTTTCTTGGGTTAGCAGGGTACTACCGGAGATTCATTCAGGATTTCTCCAAGATTGCACTTCCTATGACCCGATTGACGAAGAAATCTGCGGCTTTTA
Source organism: Saussurea involucrata (assembly GCA_033807775.1). Classification (NCBI taxonomy): domain Eukaryota; kingdom Viridiplantae; phylum Streptophyta; class Magnoliopsida; order Asterales; family Asteraceae; genus Saussurea; species Saussurea involucrata. The sequence goes on from CM066315.1 coordinate 113,346,508, forward strand.
GTTGGGGTGAGGAGCAGCAAAGGGCTTTTGAGGAGCTGCGCAGACGTTTATGCGAGGCTCCGGTGTTGACTTTGCCCGAGGGTATGGAGGATCTGGTAGTGTATTGTGACGCTTCTCACCAGGGTTTGGGCGTCGTGCTCATGCAGCGCGGTAAGGTCATAGCTTACGCTTCGAGACAGTTGAAGCCTCATGAGGCGAACTACCCGACTCACGACCTAGAGTTGGGAGCAGTGGTGTTTGCCCTCAAGATTTGGAGGCATTACTTGTATGGCGTCAAGTGTATGATATACACTGACCATAAAAGCCTCAAATACTTGATGGACCAGCAAAACCTCAATATGCGTCAGAGGAGGTGGCTTGACGTAGTCAAGGATTATGATTGTGAGATACTTTACCACCCGGGTAAAGGAAATGTGGTTGCGGACGCACTTAGTCGACATCCGGTTGGTGAGCCACTTCGGGGTTTGTGTCAACGGTTAACAGTGGTTGCACCTCTCCTTGAGTCGATAGGTAGCGCTCAGGAAGTGGCAGTTCTGGACGAGAATGCCAAACGCGAGAGAGTTTCGGGTGAAATTCCGAATTTTGCCCGTGATAGTCGAGGATTATTGACCCGGTATGGTCGAGTGTGGGTTCCCTTCATCGGCGGGAACAGGCATATATTGTTGGACGAGGCGCACAAGTCCAAGTTTTCGATTCATCCTGGAGCCACAAAGATGTACCGCGACCTGCAGAGGTATGCTTGACTTGTCGGAAAATCAAGGCTGAGCATCAGCGGCCGCATGGGAAGTTGCAGCCTTTAGAGATTTCTGTATTCAGTACAGCGGTGTAAATTAATTAATTGGCTCGCAACCAATTAATATGGCCAAGAGAATGAGATGGAAAGATACATGATGCATGAGTCTTAATTGGTATTCTTATGTGAATTATGTGTATGATGTTGTGCAAATGGTTTTTAACTAACGGGGATCTTCTCACTAGACCTCAAGGTCTAACCCTCATTTTGTTTTAAAAATATGTACTCCAGGTCGTGGATCGAGTAAGAGCAAATAGGAAGGTTAAACCACGAATAGCTTTTGGAGGACTATGTAGTTGAAGACTATGATGTGTTTAGTAGATATAGCATGTTGTTAGTAATGATGTAATTTACTATGTAAATGTTTGTAATGATGTACTGAATGTTTGTAAAAGACTAGGGGACCGTATTTGTTATATAATGTATCTCTTGTTTTAACGACGTTATGCAATGTATGCTATTTGAACTATGTTTGGGAAACCGGGTCGTTACATATGGCCTGTCACTCTAATGATGCTAAGACTGTCCTCAAATTTCTCCAAAAACACATCTTCACTAGATTTGGCACACCCTGTGCCTTGATTAGTGATGAGGGCACCCATTTCATCAACAACCTATTAGAGGAAGTGTCAGGATCGATTCCAAACAAGAATAATTATACTTAGAAATCAGAATTAAAGAATCTTGCGGAATAGAACTTTAATTCAAACTCACTTTATGAACAACTAATCAGAAAACACAATCTGTTTGTATTCAATGCTTCAACTCACAAGGTTACAACCAAACCTCAATCTAGTTGAACAGGCTCAACAAGACGACTTCTACTTCTCTAGAAATAGGGTGCTAAACCTTGAGGTTAATTCTCTCTAAACACGAAAACGAATTCTGTATATCGCCCGTTTTTAATAGCTATCTATCAACATCTATTTATACTAAATAATTACAAGATAACTATCAAAACAAAATTGATCTTCAGAATATTCTTTCATGCTTATCTTCAATCATTCCATCTTTATCTCCAACATTGTATATCGCCCGTTTTTAATAGCTATCTATCAACATCTATTTATACTAAATAATTACAAGATAACTATCAAAACAAAATTGATCTTCAGAATATTCTTTCATGCTTATCTTCAATCATTCCATCTTTATCTCCAACATTCTCGCATTCCATAATATGATCACAAGCAGCATTAACATCGTTATGCACAAGCAGTACTAACCTTGTTCCAGCAGCATTAACTTTGTCTTGCAGTAGTAACTATGTTCTGGCAGTACTAACATTTACTGGCAGTAGTAACTTTGTTCTAGAAGTAGTAATGTTGTTCTGGCAGTATTATCCATACTTAGCAAATCTTCAGTTCCCAACAATCTCCCCCTAACTTGACTTTTTAGGTTGAGAAGTCAAGTTCTTCAGATGATGCTTCCAAAACCTAATCATTAACGCATAAATCAGGATTCAAACCCAGACTTTGATTGATAATCCTTCTTACCAAGTATCTTCCCATTTCAGAATCCTTGTTGCAAGCCAATTTAGCATGTAGCATTCCATTCAACTTTTTCATGCTGTGCTTGTATACAACATCCACCAAATAATATTCATGAAATGTATGGTCAAGTGTGATGACATACACTCCACATTTTTCAATGAGCATCCAGTTGGTAATGGCCTGAAAATTTCTTTCTATCAAATACTGAACAGCTTCTGGTTTGAACATATTTCCATACAGCTTCATTCCAACCTTGTACATCTCCTCTAAGTCAGATCTTGAGAAAATTCTGATAAGTTTTCCCCATGTAGAACAGACCTCAAACTTTCCATCTGCTGTTTTGACTCTAATGAACTCCTTTCTCTGATCTACCAAGGTATCCCAGAAGATGATCTCAGGAGGCATGGAAGATAATGGGTCAGCTTTGATTGGTTCAGTATTAACCACAGTGATATACATATCACATTGAGCATTTCTTGGTTGACCTGATGGAGTTGCTACTTCTTCTTTAGCAACCTTTGTATCACCTTTCTTTTCTGGAACATCCTCTTCTTTCTCTTCTACTACCACTGGTTCTACCCTAGGTTTCTTGACAAATTTCCTCTTGGTAGCTATAGACTTGGTTCTTGCTCTTTTCAGTGACACTAGCTTTTCACCCAAGGTTTCTTCCTGCTTTTTAGGAGTGTCATGTTTGGCTTTAATCAAAGCCTCTGCAACTTCAACTTCTTCTAAAGTAGGCTTTTTAGTTTCTGTTGCTTCCTTTGTTTCTGCTTCTTCTTTTGTTTCTGCTGCTTCTTCTGTTTCTGCTGTTTCTGGAAAGGTTTCTGCTTCTTTTTGAATTTCAGCAGCATTAACCTTTTCTGCTGTTTCTGGAAAGGTTTCTGCTGCTGGTTCTGTTTCTGCTTCTTTCTGAATTTCAGCAGCATTAACCGTTTCTGCTGTTTGTTCAGTTTCTGCTTCTTTTGCAATCTCTTCAGCATACTCATTCTCCCCCTGTTCCTGTGCACTCTCCATGTTGAACTCAGCTTCTGACTCCCCCTTTTTGGGAGCATCATTGTTGGGGCTTCTTCTTTTAAGAACAAACTGAGCTTTCTTCTTCCTGTGCAGTAATTTTGTAATCAGCTTCTTGTGCTTCTGAATCTGTGTTTGTTGATATAGGACCACTTTCTTGAGTTCATCTATCTCTTTTTGCTGACTTACAACATATGTGTTAATATTTACAATGGTTTCCATCAATTCCTCATAAGTATATCTATCCTCACCTTGTTTAGGAGTTTTTACCTCCTTTAAAGGATCAATGGAAATTTTAGTAGGAGTCTTTTGCCTAGCAAAAGCACTGCCTACCCCCTTGGTTTCTTGGCACCTGGGACCTCTGAATGATTTCTCATTCTGAGTTGCCGTGAGGAAGGTCTTAGGTATGTTACCACTGTCCTTCTCTGTTCTAGCAGAAGTAGTGGCAGCCTTGCTACTCACATGCTCAACCTTCTCCTTAGTGAGCACCTTCTTGGGGTTGGGAGACACCCCTGTGGTTTCCATTTCGATATTCTCTAATGGAGAATGCTCCACTAGAGGGCTTAAAGGCTTTGGGCTTTTAGGAGGTACATCAAGGGAAGGAGCCTTGTGTACCTTTCTTCTTGTAAACTTTTTGGTTATCTGAGGAGTGGGTCTTTGAAGAATGGACTGAGGAATTACTTTGGTGATTGAAGGTGGGGTTTGGCTATCAGTGGGTTGGTCTAATGAGGGCCTTGACCCTGATGCCATACCTTCTTTTGTGTGGGACACACCCATCATTGTAGAGAACAATGGAGTGTCAACTCCTTCCGAGTCCCTGGAAGTTCTTCTCATATTTGAGAAGACCTTTCCTTTAGGGGGTTTAGGTACATATACCTCAGTAAACTGAGGCAAATCCGTCAATTCCTGAGGAATCACGGCTTGGACAAAGCTTGGGTACATATAAAAACGCTTTTTGGATTCCAGGTTTGACACAAGATCATTGAAAATCATTTGGGAAAAATTAAACTTCCTGGCAGTGGCCAAGCAGACCAGGGCATAAGCAATGGTACTGCTAAACTCACTCCATCCAGTAGTTTTCTTTGACATGCAATGCATTAAGGTATGAACAAAGAATCGCCATTGTGTAGAAAATTTAGACTTGAAAAACTTAAAGATTCCAATGGGACCTTCATACCCCATTCTTGTTAAAGTTGAGTATAGCTCTTCATTAGGAATAGACGTCATTCCTAAGGCATCATCCAATCGAAGAGTGATGCGAATAAGCTCCTCTGTAACATTCAAGGGTTTGTCACACACCCTTGTTTTGATGATTTTCTGCCCATCTTCAGATACCACGGTGGCATTTACCCAGAATTGCGTCTGATGCTCGATGTAGATTGTCGGAGTCACCGTTAGGGCATATGATATATGCGAGTTCTTGAGGAAATCCACAATTTCGTGAAAACCTGCGGACTGTTTTGGCTTCTGGAGCATGGCAATCTCGTGTGTTCGTCGATAAACTCCATTGTACCTGAGGATTCTTGATACAAAAACAGAGATTCTTGGGAGAGAATAGTTAGAAAGAGAGAGAGATGAATAGAATTCAAAGACACGTTATGAACTTTGGCGGGCTGAAAGAGGTATTTATAGCAGTAGTATCCCGAATTTTTTTTTATTTTTTTAAAGCAGTATTAACGACACAAGCAGTATTAAGTGCGAAGCAGTACTAACTACACATGCAGTATTAAGTACTAAGCAGTATTAACGACACATGCAGTAATGACTATGTACTAGCAGTAGTAACTATGCATTGGCAGTAGTAACGATGCACTGGCAGTAGTAACTATGCACTGGCAGTAGTAACTATGCACTGGCAGTAGGAACTATGCACTAGCAGTAGTAACTCTGCACTAGCAGTAGTAACTATGCACTAGCAGTAGGAACTATGCACTAGCAGTAGTAACTATACTTGCACTTTTCAGCACTTGTCAATCTGAGTCATACAGAAGATCCTGAGAAAAAGAGTTAGTAGTACCAAATATAGAAGGAAATACAGGTATAAAAACTGAAAATCAAGATTTTATTCAAGGTTGATCATGCCCACACTTGTTACCAAGAAAGTGAATCTACCCACATCAAAAGCTTTGGTGAATAGATCAGCAAACTGGTCATTGGTATGAACTTTAGCAACTTGAATTAATTTCTTTTCATTACAATCTCGAATAAAGTGATTCCTGATCTCTATGTGCTTTGTTTTTGAGTGTTTGACTGGATTGTTAACAATGCTAATAGCACTGTTGTTGTCAATGAAGATTGGAGTGTGAAGAAATGTTACCCCATAGTCCAACATTTGATTCTGTATCCATAGAACCTGAGAGCAGCAGCTTGCAGCAGCTATATACTCAGCTTCTGTTGTAGATAAGGACACCGTGGTTTGTTTCTTACACTGCCAAGATACTAGTCTTGCACCCAAAAACTGACATCCACCTGAAGTAGACTTCCTATCCATGTTAGCTCCACCCAAGTCACTATCTGAGTATGCAAGTAAATCAAAGGATGATTCATAAGGATACCAGAGACCTAATCTAGGTTGCCCTCTTAGGTATCTAAATATCCTCTTTACTGCATGAAGGTGTGATTGCTTTGGTGTAACTTGAAATCTGGCACATACACATACTGGAAACATAATATCTGGTCTAGAGGCTGTGAGATACATGAGTGATCCAATCATTGATCTGTAATGATGGACATCCACATCCTCCCCCTCAAGATCAGCAGTGATCTGTTTGTGTGTCTCCATTGGTGTGCTTGCTGGCTTTGAGTCTGATAATCCAAACTTATCCAGGATGTCTTTCACATATTTGGATTGGCATATGAAAATCCCATTCTTCTTCTGTTTCACCATGCTTTTGGGGCTTGATGTAGACCATAAAGTGGCTTCTTTAACTTGTACACTCTGTCAGGATATAATGGATTCTCAAATCCAGGGGGTTGACAGACATACACTTCTTCATCTATAGTCCCATATAGAAAAGCACTTTTTACATCAATCTGGTATACCTTGAACTTCATATATGAGACATAGGCTAGAAACAACCTAATTGCCTCAATCCGTGCAACTGGAGCAAAGACTTCCTCATAGTCTATACCCTCTTCCTGAGTATACCCTTGTGCAACCAGCCTTGCTTTGTTCTTGATCACAATTCCTCTCTCATCCTTCTTATTTCTGAAAATCCACTTGGTGCCAATTGCCCTATGACCTTTTGGAAGGTCCACCAAGTCCCAAACATTCTGTAGCTTGAACTGTAGCAGCTCCTCTTGCATTGCTTCTATCCAACTTGGATCTTTCATGGCATCATAAGCCTTTTTGGGCTCAATTTGGGATAGAAAGCAAGTGAGTACAATATTAACTGTATTTTGCTGATCTTGTAGCTCTTGAAGTCTGCTTTGATTCCTAGTCATCATGGGAGAAGCAATGTCTCCAATTACCAACTCAGGAGGATGATTTTTCTGAGTTCTTGATGGATGACCAGATTCCTCTTGTAAGTTTACATCCAGATTTGACTCATTTAAGTCTGTATTTTCAACAGCTTCTTCAGTCACTTCAGACTCTCTGGAATTTGGACTTGAAAGCTGATTTTCCTCTATTCTTCTCTCTTCTTCATTCTGAATGGGTTCAGCTTCCTTTTCTTGTTCACAGAAGTCAACAGGATCAATGGTAGGGAGTGGAAATATCACATACTGAATTCTGTGTTCTGATGGTGATGCATCCCTTTGTCCTGTATTTACAGCATTACTGAAACCCAAAGAATTAGTGAGTGAATCAATGTCAAATAGCCAATCAGGACCTGAACCAATAGGATTTGGTGTGTTCTCATTGCATTTGACATTGTCACTTTCTTCAATTATTCTAGAAGAGGTATTAAACACTCTGTAAGCCTTACTCTGAGATGAGTAACCAACAAGAAAACCATCATTTGGTATTGAGAATTGTACAAGGACAACCAAATGGTTTAAAAAATCCAATAAATGGTTTCTTTTTCTGAAAAAGCTCATAAGGTGTTTTGTTTTTAGGCTTTATTACTAAAACTCTGTTTTGGACATAACAAGCAGTATTAACTGCTTCTGCCCAAAAAGTAGTGGGTAATTTTGAATCAGCTAACAGAGATCTAGCAGCCTCAATCAGTGTCCTATTCCTTCTCTCAGCAACACCATTCTGTTGTGGAGTCCTACGAGCACTGTATTGTCTCTCAATTCCTTTTTCCTCACAAAAGGTGTTTAGATCAAAGTTTTTAAATTCAGTCCCATTGTCTGATCTAATGACTTTCACTTTTTGATTTGATTGGTTTTCAATTCTAAGAATACAAGATTTGATCAGTCCACTTGTCTCATCTTTAGTTCTCAGAAAATATACCTAAGTAAATCTAGAGTAATCATCAACAATAACTAAACAGTATGACTTCTTGCCAATGCTCATGACATTTGTAGGGCCAAACAGATCCATATGCAACAACTGAAGAGGATTTGAGATAGTGTTTATCTCTTTGGACTTATGAGAAGTTTTGTGTTGTTTGCCTTTGAGACAAGCAACAGAATGATCATCACATGAATAAACTTTTGATGGTAAACCCCTAACAAGATTATTTTTAACAAGTTTATTCATTGTTTTAAAATTCATGTGACACATCCTTCTGTGCCAAAGTGAAGATTCATCCATTGAAGCTTTTGAAACCAAACAGTTTAGGGATGAATCAGATGAAACACTTTCTAAATCTAAACAATACACATTATCCTTTCTAGGAGTTCTCAATAGTATCATGTTTTCATCAACTACTTTGAATCCAGGAGCAAGAATAATGCATTCAGAATCAGTAAATAATATACTATGTTTCTTGTCACAGACCTGTGATACACTTAACAGGTTGTATCTCAATTGCTCAACATAGTAAACATCCTCAAATGTCATCTTACCTTTTGATACATCACCTTTACCACTTATCTTACCTCCTGCAGGATTATTTCCAAAAGCAACATGTCCTCCATCAATTCTTTTAAAATTCTTGAGGCAGGCCATGTTACCCGTCATGTGCCTGGAGCAACCACTATCAACATGCCAGATGCTCTTCCCCTTGAGCTGTTGGTTGCCCTGCACATAAGATAAATCAATTAGTTTTTATTGGGAACCCAAGCCAAAGTGGTCTTGGGTCTCCCTTGCTTATCAAAGTACTTACATTCAGTTTGGATAAGTTTTTCAACCCGAGGAACTACAGTACTGGAGTACTTTGTCAAGATGATAGGTCTAGCAGCACAAACACTAGAAGCAGTATTATCTTTAGAAGAAGTACTAACAGTGTTAGCAGTACTAACACTAGAAGCAGTATTATCTTTGGAAGAAGTACTAACAGTGTTAGCAGTACTAACACTGCTGGCAGCAGTATTGCTTCTAAAAGAAGTACTAACAGTGTTAACACTGCTAGCAACAGTACTAACAGTGTTAATACTGCTAGCATCAGTATTATCTGAGGTAGCAGTACTAACAGAGGCAGCTGTACTAACACTAGTGCTTTTAGGAACCCACATTGTGACACATTCTTTTTCAGTCTTTTTCCTCTTGTGGCTTTTGGATTTAGCTTGTTTCTTAGCCACATGGTTCCTTACAGGCTTCCTATAACCATTTGATTTTTGAAAAGTTCTTTGAAAATTTATCCTTTGGTTAATAGGATTGAAATAACAGTGTTTGGCAAGGTGATTCAATTTGCCACAGATAAAACAAGGTTTTGGTCTGTTAATCCTTTGCAGATCAACTCCTTGTTTTTGTGCCCACTGATTATTCCAGTTTCTTTGATTTCCCCTCCTTTTGTCATGTTTTTGGGACTCATTCTGTTGAGAATTCTTGCAAGAACAATGTTCACAGGTATTGGACTTCACAACAGTGGTCTGTGTATAATGAACTCTCTTTTCTTTTCCAGATCTTTTTATCTCATTGTTCTTATCCCAGGGACCTCCACCATCCTCATTAGTCTTGATGTAATTCTCTAAGGGGATCTCACCACTGACATTCTTGTTCCTTTTCTTAGACTCTTCTTTTTCAGTTTTATCCTCAACAACCACTTCATCTAATGGATCTACTTGAGTAGCTCCTTCAGGTAAGTCCTTCCTATCCATGGTTTCTAATAGGTCTGACCTAGGAGGGATGTATGTGTTGTTGTAGGGTGGGGGTGTGGCATTATACCCTAGGCCCGTTTTCATCTTACTGTGGATTTGAGTATTTATTATGGTGTCCATGACTTTAGAAGCTTTTGAAAACTTTTCAACATCAAGTTTTACTTTCTCAAGTTCTTCTTTTAATTTCTCACACTCCTCCCTAGACTCTTTCAGTTGGAACTCCAGACCATTCTTTTCCCACTTCCAGTAGTTTGTATCATATGAGTGTTGAAGTTCATTGGCTTGAAAAGCCTTAATTTGTTCTTCAAACCTCTCAACAATCACTACATAATCTCTTCTATCCTTTTCTAATCTCTTAAGATCATCACACATTCCCTAGTTGTGATCTCTATACCTTTTCACAATGTCTATACAAGTTTGAGAACAGAGATTAGATTTTACCTCAGTAGGAAGATCTGAGACTTCTGCCATGAGTGCATGATTCTGAATTGCCTCTTCTGCTTGATCACTCCAATCAAATCCCATTCCTTGTTGAGAAACAAGGGCTTGAACAGAGTTTCTGTTCTGGTTAAAGCTTCCAGTCTGAGCTTGTTGATGGTTGTTTTGATATACTCCACCTCTGCATTCTCTGGCAAAGTGTCCCATCTTATGACACTTGTAGCATTCCACCTTAGACTTGTCAAATCCAGCACCATCTTCTCTTCTTTAGGAAAAGTTGTTTCTCCCAGTCCTCTTTATAAACTTCTTCACCCCCATAGAAAGCATAGCCATCTGCCACTTGATATCCATCTCCTCAAGATCATCAGCATTAATCTGTTCTAAGTCATCATTAATTAATGATGAGTTAACATGACTAGAAAAGAAAGCTTCTAGTACAGAATCATTGGCCTTCTCCTGATTGACTCCACCAGCAGTACTAACTGATTCAGGGTTAGCAGTAGAATCAGTTGATGTTGATAGAAGTGCAGCATTATACACATATCCGGAGGGCTTCTTCTTGGCTTCAACCTCTGCTTCAAATACCCTAAGATCATTGTAAAGATCATCAAGCTCTTTATCTTCTAACTGGTCATTCTGTCTGAAAGACACAGTATACATTGTCCATTCCTCACCAAATGATCTTAGAAACTTCCTGTTGACATCATCAGCCTCCATATGAACTCCAACTGTAGCCAATTCTCCAATCAACTTATTAAATCTATCAAAAGTTTGAGTCATAGACTCATTCTTTGTAGAAGTAAAATTTTCATATTGTTGCTTCAGAATTGCCTTCTGGATCCTCTTGGTGCTCTTGGTACCACTGAATCTCTTTTCCAATGCATTCCATAAGATCTGAGCATCAGTGCAGTGATGAAATTGGTGCTGATACTCATTGGGAATAGCCAAAAGCAGAGTGCTTAAGGGTTTCATCTCTGTTTGTCTAACCTTTCTTTCTGCATCAGTCTTTGGAGGGGGTCTTTTGCCATCTGGTCCAACTTTTCCTTCAGCACATGGACCATTCTCTATAATATCCCAGATGGAATAATCAGTAAGCAAAATATACTGCTTGATTCTAATCTTCCACATGTCAAACTCATTAGGTCTGAGCATGGGAACCTTTGAAACAAGAGTACTGTTTGATTCAACTGAGTTGTCCATAATGATTGTAGATTTCTAAGAAACCAAGCTCTGATACCACTTGTCAGGATCGATTCCAAACAAGAATAATTATACTTAGAAATCGGAATTAAAGAATCGTGCGGAATAGAACTTTAATTCAAACTCACTTTATGAACAACTAATCAGAAAACACAATCTGTTTGTATTCAATGCTTCAACTCACAAGACGACTTCTACTTCTCTAGAAATAGGGTGCTAAACCTTGAGGTTAATTCTCTCTAAAAACGAAAACGAATTCTGTATATCGCCCGTTTTTAATAGCTATCTATCAACATCTATTTATACTAAATAATTACAAGATAACTATCAAAACAAAATTGATCTTCAGAATATTCTTTCATGCTTATCTTCAATCATTCCATCTTTATCTCCAACATTCTCGCATTCCATAATATGGTCACAAGCAGCATTAACATCGTTATGCACAAGCAGTACTAACCTTGTTCCAGCAGCATTAACTTTGTCTTGCAGTAGTAACTATGTTCTGGCAGTACTAACATTTACTGGGAGTAGTAACTTTGTTCTGGAAGTAGGTATGTTGTTCTGGCAGTATTATCCATACTTAGCAAATCTTCAGTTCCCAACAGGAAGTCCTGGACAAATACAACATTCAGCACAGGGTGGCTACTGCTTATCATCCTCAAACCAATGGTTTGCCTGAGTTGTCCAATACAGAAATTAAAGGAATCTTAGCTAAGGTAGTCAAGCCACATAGAAAAGATTGGGCATCCAAACTGGATGATGCCTTGTTGGCCTACCGGACAGCTTACAAAACCCCTATTGGAATGTCCACATATAAACTAGTTTTTGGGAAAGCCTGTAACCTGGCAGTAGAATTAGAGCATAAGGCCTATTGGGCCATAAAGGAACTTAACATGAGTTTGGATGAGGCAGGAAAAAGAAGAGCTCTACAACTTTGTGAGTTAGAAGAACATAGGAATTTTTCTTATGAAAACGCCAAACTTTATAAAGAAAATAAAAAAAAATGGCACGAGAAGAAAATCAGTCCAAAAGAGTTCTTTGCAGGACAACAGGTCCTACTGTTCAACTCCAGACTCAGGTTGTTTCCAGGTAAATTAAACTCTAGATGGATAGGACCGTATCAGATTGCTAAAGTTTATCCTTACGGTGTTATAGAATTAATTGATCCAGAGAAAGGTACAACTTTTAAGGTAAACGGACAGCGAGTAAAACCATTTGTTGAACCTCAAAATCTGAGACAACTGTGGAGGTCGTCCACTTTCTAGAGTGAAAATAAAATAAAATAAAAATATGTATATATATAATAAAATAGATAATTTAAAAATACGAAAAGAAAGAAAATATATATATATGTTCGCATATTTTATTTCCAAAAACAAGAAAAATATAAATAGAAAGTATAAAAAGAAAATCGAAAATTTATTTTAAAAGGAAGTAAAGAGAGATTTACAAAAAGATGTAAATTTTGGGAAAAACAGAGTTTGGACAGAAAAATTCTAATCAGGAGAGGAATAAGAAATTTTCGGCCTTTGGCCAAATTCTTATAAATAAGGGAAGTAACCAACCCAAATGATTGAAACTCGATAACGAGAAACTGAATTTTTTTACTGGGCCTCGAAAAAATATTTTCAGTCAGACCCACGTGTAATTCAGATTAATAATTAGTTGGGCCGGTTACGTTTAATTAAATTGGGTCTCTAAATTAATTTCTAAAGATAAACTGGCCCATGAACACTCGGCCCAGTATCCATCTCTAGTCTTGTGGCCCAACTCAAATGAAAGAAGAAGAAATTTAAACTGATAAATTTTAACTAGATCTGTTTTTAATTGAGAATCTAACTAACAAATCCTAATCTAGTTACTGTGTGGTGTGTACTGTTTGGAGAGCATTAAATGCTCGTACTTGATTTAAGATAACATGCAGGTATTTATTTTCTTCTTCATGCTAGCAACAAACACACACACACTGCTAATTTTTTTTCTTCTTTGGTACTGTATACTGCCACCGCCAGATTTCTTTCTGTCACCTCAAAAATAACCCAGACACTCTCTCGCTGACTTCACTCGTCTCTCTCCCTCAACCTCTCATCTTCCAAGTATAAAACCATCGCCTCTCTTCCATGGCGAAAAAGCAAACAAAGAAAACCCTAAAATTCTCGTCTGCAAATCGAAGAGTCACCAGGAGTGAAGCTCGTTTTTTAGCTGCGAACCCACATCGGAAGAAGAGAACGCGAACGACGCACCGACGAATATCATTAATGGCTACCAACGATGATCGAAAACCACCAATGCCGCCACCGCCTTTCTCTCCGGCGAGTCAACAGTGAACGATTGCCCACTCGAAACTCCGAGAACTAGCTGCTGTAGCAGAGCGAATGATGCAAGAGTCATCCTCATCGCAGTCCCGCACTCGAAAGGTATATTCGAACCCCTTCTTACAAGAATACGTGGACCAGAAACCAAGTTTTTCTGAGTTGAACCCACGACCAACGTATGTGATCGGAGTACCCTCTGGAGGGTACGATCCCACTTATTTGGCCACCAATAAGTTCCTGATGAACTATGGCCCACGAACCATCGCCACACAAACCCCCTACTGACTATCGAGCCACCTGTTGCAAGCCCTATACTCGTAAAACCCACTCCAAAATCCCCAAAAAATGTGTCGGAAACTGATCCGGTTACACCCATTCATAAATACACCCGAAGGATAAAACCCACCGGGGAAAGTAACATGCAACCGATAAAGAAAGGAAAGGTTTGGGTTGAGATCGAGGATGGCGAGTTCGTTGTGTGGGAAGAAGCTGCGGGTCAAGATGGTGAAGAACAGGAATCAGAGAACTCTCAAGGAGTTCGTTGTCTTGACAAGGGGAAACAAAAAGTCGGTACCTCTTTAAACTCAAATATCACTCGTTACGATTTATTTTCATGTCATGAAGCTAAGCTTAAATTTCCAACTTTAGCACGAAAAATATGCCATGCACCACGTGGATTTCACGTTAATACATTACTTGCACACCAGCACATTGGTTATTTGATCACAAAGTTGGGTTGGGAAATTTTTTGTGAACCACCAAGTCAATATAACACGAGCTTCACCGAGATCCTTCATTTCAAATTCTGATTTCAACCTATCTTTCAAACAGTTGATTTTCAGATCGATGCCTGCAAGCTATTAGCATGTCATCAACATAAAGAAGTAGATAAGTATAAACGCCACCGCTTGATCTAGGATAGACACAAGCGTCTTTCTCACTATGCTCAAAACCCAACGAGAGCATAAACAAATCAAACTTCTTGTACCACTGTCGAGACGACTGTTTAAGTCCATAAAGGGACTTTTTACAGACCCAATCGAATTTGTTGTCGGAGATGAAACGTTCCGGTTGCTTCATATAGATGGTTTCCTCAAGATCTGCGTGCAGAAAAGCTGTTTTCACATCTAACTGTTCGAGCTCCAGATCGTGAATCGCCACAAGGGCCAGGAGGACCCGAATAGATGTGTGTCGAACCACAGGCGCGAAGATATCATCATACTCGATACCCTTCTACTGTGCAAAGCCTTTTGCAACCAGGCGAGCTATATAACGCATATCGTCTTTGACTTTATAGACCCATTTGCAGCCAATTGCTCGACTGCCTTTCGGTAATGGATAAAGCTCCCAAGTGTTATTTTTTGATAGAGCTTCCATTTCGTCATGCATAGCTACTAACCACTTATCATAGTGATTCGAAGCTAGTGCATCCGAAAAGTCAAACGGCTCATCCTGTACAACATGCAAAGCATACTCAAGCTGGTTAGTAAAACTCATATTTATAAAATCCCAATCACCATACCTATTAGGAGGGCGGATAGTTCTTTGGCTCTGCCTCGTAGGTACTGATACTGGAGTTGTATCGCCTTGACCTCCACCATCATTCATAACTTCTTCCTGAACTGAACTAACTGGATCAAAAATAGATGTCTCTGGTGGACTAACATCTTCTTCAGATTCTGACCCCAATGAAAAACCTCGAGCGAATGAGTTGGGTACAATAGGACTGACAATTATGTCATCTCCATCGGCTGTTGGAGAAACTGAAGAGATAATTTCCGGTTCTGGAGCGGGTTGTCGATTATGATTAGACTTGAACATAATCGACTCATCGAAGGTCACATATCGAGAATGAATCACCTTTCGGGTGACCGGGTTCCAAATTCGGTAACCCTTGATTCCATCTATATAGCCGAGCAAGAATCCCTTGGTGGCTCTGGGATCCAACTTGTCCTGACCTGTCACATAAATATATACAGGACAACCAAATACACGTATGTATTTCAAACAGATATCACCTTTACCCCTCCAAATTTCTTCCGGAATGTTTCCCCCAATGGTTGAACATGGTAACCGATTCACAATGTGTACAGCAGTGTGGAGTGCTTAAGCCCAAAATATTTTAGGGAAACCAGATGTAACTAACATACATCGGACGTTATCTAACAAGGTCCTATTCATCCGTTCGACGACTCCGTTTGATTGTGGATCGCCAGGTGTGGTGTAGTGTCGGTGGATACCTCTACGTGAACAAAAGTCTTTAAAGTTACCACTAGTATATTCACCACCATTGTCAGATCTTAGCACTTTTAATTTTCTACCAGTCTCGACTTAGACTAGTGCTAACCAAGTTTTGAATATTTCAAAAACGTCTGACTTTAACTTAATCACATACACCCAAAGTTTGTGCGAGAAATCATCAATAAAGGTAACCTAGTACATACCTCCACTGAGAGACCGTGTCGAAGATGGTCCCCAGACGTCTGTATGAACATAATCGAGGATCCCTTTGGTGATGTGTTTTCCAACACCAAAAGAAACACGCGTCTGTTTACCCGAAACACCTTCTGAACAAAAGTCCAGACTCGTAGGCGTGTCAACTGCAATGAGTTTCTGCTTGCGCAGAATATCCAAGTTCTTCTCTGAAGTGTGCCCCAGTCTAAGATGCCACGAACGGGTAGCATCTAAACTTTTTGAACTATTCGCGACACACGCATCAGAGCTGACTGCTTCGCCTACCAGATGAAACATATTATTTTCTGCCTGCTCACCTTTCATCACAATAAAGTTCCCTCTAGAGATGCCCATACTCCCATTCTCAGTCTGAATCTTACAGCCAAGTTTGGACAGTTGTCCAACAGAAATCAAAGAATGAGTCATAGACGATACAAATTTAACATTTAATAAAGTTCGAATAGTACCGTCAAACATTTTGATTCTGACCGAACTGATTCCCCGAGTGACACACGATGTACTGTTTCCCATATAAATATGGTTACCTTCGAACTCCTCGAAAGTAGTGAAACAGTCCCGAAATGGTGTCATATGGCACGAAGCTCCGGTATCCAACTGTAACATCTCGATTTTCTATATAAAGTGTTACGTTTGGTTTATTGAATAATTTGAGTATAATTATTTGATAGATTAATTTTAGAGTTTATCCCCGAGTAAGTTACGTTATTTGTTATTTGAATTATAAGTAAAGGGGTAAACTTTAATTTTAATTTATAAGTTGAAGGGTTAAACTTGCCAAGTGATGAAAGTGTGAGGGTTAAAATGGGTAAGTGGTGAAAGTTACACCACCACCACCGCCTCAACTTTTGGAAAAAGAACAAAAGTGATTATTATCTTTGTAACAGCCCAAAAATACAACAGGACAACCATAACATTAAATCAACACATTTACAAAACCGGGTCCCAAAATTTCGTTACATCAATCTCAAACTATGGTTGGCGGAAACAACCTATACACAACTGAGAACGCACTAACTTCACATAATCATTCAACCATGGTACTGCATAGTGTTTAAGGATCACATAGCTATCCGCGACCGGGGCCCAAGCAGACTCCCCTCTCGCCTCATACCGGGGCCCAAGCAGACTCCCCTCTATCCGAGTAGGAAGGAAACGAATTCCCTCCTACAAGCTAGTCACATATCCGAGTAGGAAGGAGATGAATCCCCTCTTACAAGCTCCTCACAACAGCCCAAAGGATCATCGGATCCCGAGGTACTCAGATCCCACTGTGCAGACCTACTCCACATAACATAGACATAGCTTATCATGACTCATAAAACGTGAAATCTTTAATAGACATTTCTTTCATGCTAAATCACATTTAAGTCAAATCATATTTGTCATGGAATCGTTCATAAAGGTTTAAAAATAACCATGCTCGTAAGTACACCATAATCAGTAAAACGTTTAACTTTCATTCAGGTAAAAATCATGTAAAGTAACATGGCATTTCTACACAATCACTTTCTTTGGAAAAACACGTAAAATCACGTATTTTAGTTAGAAAAACTCAACTGGTGCGTTTAACATCTTGCTTTACCTTGCTTCTGACTTACAATCGGGTTACCTGACAAATGGATGAAATATAAACTGCTCAGACCCTGATACCAACTTTCCAGACACTATCCGGACTCAACTTACCGGATAACTCGCTTACCGAATAACTCTTACCGGGTAACTCTACTTATCGGATACTAGCTTACCGGATAACTCTTATTGGGTAATTATACTTACCGGATACTCGCTTACCGGATACTAGTATATTGAAACTTACCGGACACGAGGTCCGAGTATTAACTTACCGGGCACCGAATTACTTTCTGGACAACCCAACTTTCCGGACGATACAACTATCCGGAAAAATGCTAACCAGGACTTACCCGGTAACACTGTCCGGTTACATACCCTATCCAGACACTTTGTCCGGGTACTTCTTACAACTTACCGGACGACGGCTGTAGTGCCGTTTTGGGATCGAAATCTGCTGATGAGCTATTAAACAAACGGAAAAGGGAAGCAAATAGATAAGTAAACATACTTAGACCTTTCCCTTACTAACCCGTGTTGCTTAAACACAAGGGTGATTGTCTAAATCCCCCATTAGAACCTCATTTCAACTTTTAACTAAAAACCCTCAAACCAACCAACAATCTAGCTGAACATCTAAAACAAGAATTGAAGTTTGGAATTACCTGGTAGAATCAATGGTAAAAGAATCGAGCTCCAAATCCATTTCCTCTTCCAATTTCGTTGATTGGTGAAACATTCTCTTCAAATGTTCTTGCACCAATTTCTTCTCTTGCTCTCTTGTTAGTTCCAGATTCGTGCAACGATAATGAAATCAAACGATTAAACAACGAAGCATACGATTTCAACTGGTCATATCTGTATTAGCTTTCAATATTGAGAGTATTACAATAAAAGTGTAGGAAAGCAAATAAGACAACTAGCCTATTTTTCTAAGGCTAGATTTCTTTATATACGACGGGCCAGTGGTTAACAAGCCCACGGCCCGTTCACTAATAGATCTCAAAATAAAGAATTACAATTTAAACCCTGAACTTTAAATCAACATAAAACGACCCTAACAATCTCCCCCTTTGATTTGAAGTTCGATTTGGCGCCAGTTCTCGACATATCCTTTTCTAAGCGCGAAGTGAATCTCGAACCATCTGATAGCACGGCGGTAGTCGATGCGATCTTCAACCAATTCTAAGGCATTCCGAGCAGTTATTTCATTCGGATTAGAAACATACGAAACCCTTGGATTTTCAGACTCGTGCTGAATGATCTTTCGAAGAGCATCTCGAACTTTGTAGAGCGTGTCGTCGCAGAATCTTTCTACCTGACTGAACCGCAGAAATCTTTTCTCTTTCTGTTCATTGATGAAGACGATCCCAAATTCTGGTTCTAGAAGCATAGCGTTCTCGGGATACATATTCAACTCAGGAGCGTGCAGATTCGGCTTTATCAGATTTACCTTCTTCGCCCTGTTCTCGACAGCCATTTGGAAGTCCGTTAGATAAGACATCATAATAGTGCGGACCAGGAATCGACGAACAGCTTCGAGCTCCTTTGTAACGGGAAGCGGTCGGATAGTTCTTGAACGTAGGTCTTTCAGAATCGCCAGGAAGTCAAACGGTCGGAGGTTCTGGAAGTCGGCTTCAGAAAATTTCCATTCATTCCCATCCTCACGTCGGACAGTGAATACAGGATAGACAATTTTCATCATACGACTTGACTGGATACTGATTACCTCTGAGATCTGATGCTTGGTTCTGACTTGGCTGACTAGAAGACACCGATTCATTGCACAGATGTATCGGCGTTGGTATTCGGGGCTGTAGTTGTAAATACCAAGGCAAAAGGTCGGCTCGATCGTGTGTAGCTTGTGTACAAACAACTTCTTCAGGGTTTCCTCCAGATGAGGGATAAGTACGGTGATCTTCTCCCAACGGATTTGTTGCTGAGGTGGAGGGGGAAGATCAGAAGATGTCTGTTGTTGAAGAGGGGATGTCGGAATGTCGGCAGTAGTAGTTTCGGGTCTTGTTGAAGTTCTGGTGGGTTGACCATAGTGAACGAGAGAAGTACCATAAAAATTCTGTAGTAGGAATTGATCATAATCAATATTGTCATCGGCATCAGTAGGGAAAACCAAGTTAACCTGGAGATTTGTGGCACTGGCGGCTTTTTCATACCATGCATCTTCGGTCTCCGGGTTGGTTTCGCTGTATAGATCTATCATATCCAATAACGGTCTGTCTGATGAGTCAAAATCAATCAATTTCTGTGTTGAACCCTCGGGCTTTTTAACCGTCGGGCCTTCATCATCTGAAATTTCCAAGTTGATTACCATCTCGGCTAATGGTAACTCGACTTCAGGTTCGGCGTCGGTTGTTGTTGCCGTAGTTGCTGGTTCCAGATGAACCACGGTTGTCTGTTCGGTGAGGATAGGGGCGGTCTCGGTAGGTCGTAGTCTTTTCTCCCCCTCACGGTGATCAAGATCATCCTGGTCATCGTGCTTGCATTTCAGACCGCCTGCTTGACTCTTACAGGTATCTTCTATGGAACAGACTCTCTCGGACAGCGTTGTGAGCGCTTGATTGTAGTCCTTGAGAGTCGAGTCTATTGCATCCAGGCGAGTGGTAATAGATGATGAAGGAGCAGTGACCTGAGTTTTCAGAACGGATATCAGGTCTGCTTCAGTTGAGGCGTCGGATTCGGATTGCTGGAGTAGCTGAGCCAAAAGCATCGTCTTCAGAGTATCCACCGAATAGATTGGCTGAACGAATGTCGGTGGAGCTGTAGGTGCGGTGTCAGCTTCGATGATCTTTGCTTTGCCTTTGATTAGTTTGGCGAACTCGGCGGCGATATGTTGCTCATTTGCCTCTCGGACAGCCTTGAGGGTGCTGTCCAGGGACCCTTGCGACACAAAGTCAGGGTGAGTAACACCGGGATCACTTAGATTACCCGTTGAGGCGTCTACCTGAGAGGCAGAGCCACCTACGTTCACAGCTGGTATGTCGGTAGCTATGGTAGGATTTCCCTCCGATCCTCGTGTGCCACCTATAGGTAACGACACTACGGTGGTTCCGGTCGAGTCACGAAGAATCTCGACTTGGTGTTGCTCCTCTTGTGTCCTTGCCAAAGGATTTTCAATAGCAAATGGCTCTAGACTCGATTGTGCACGAAATGAAGTCACAACCAGGGGCTACTGGTCTCTTATTTCAACACCAGCACTCTCCGAGTGAGAGGCCGGTGGAAGTTGTGCTATATCCCCGTGTGAAGTTGAAACATCCGCCTTTTGAGAGACGGAGGAGTGGATAAGGGGGTCGTGCAATTGCTCCGCTGGGCCTACGGATGCTTCTTAAAAACCCCTTCCCAACAAATGAGATGCGATAGTGGATGTGGCTACCCGGATTACACTCGTTTCGAGTCACTCAAGAGCCTCGTTATCTTTACGGCCCAATCTTTCCTGGTTCGCTTTCGAACGCAGTTCTCTCTGGCTCGCAGTTTCTAAATCAACTCCTTCTACTCCCTCAATCCTAGGTGAAGCATGGGTAGGTGAGTCAAGTGGGATGCCTTCGGTGAAGTCGGGGTTCAGTCCAATACGGGGAGGTATTTTTGAGAGCCGAATGGCACGGGTCGTGTCAGATGCCGTATCGGAGTCAGATTCTACGTTATGAACCTGGAAGGTAGGTGAAGGCGGGTCGGAAAGATATGGTGTGGAGTCATGGTGAAGCATCGGTCGTGAGGACGATGCTCTGGCCTCGCCTGTTGGACGGGGTTGGCTAGAACTGGGTTGTGATACCACTGCACCACTCACACTAGTTTCCCTTCCCCTAACGATCAACATACCCCGCCCGGCAGCACCTGCTTGTCGGGCCCTACCACCTCTCACTCTTGGACCCACACGACGCTCGGGTCTAGGTCCCTGGGCAGGTCCCTTCGGTTCTGGATGGACCATGGGATTCCCTATCTCTTCCCTATAAGCAACTACCCCTAGTGCAGCAGGATCGACGATTGCCAGAACGGCCGCAGGTATGGGCATGGCCACGACGTTGTATGGGTTACGGATGACCATGTATTGTAAATGATGAATGGGACATACCGGGTGGGTAGGACGTCGAGGAATCGCCGGATTAGCGTCCATGTGTTGACGAACTGCAAGCGAAAGGAACCGCGGGTATGGGAGGAACTTCTTCTGTTTGGTACCTCCCATGTGTCGAATAGCTTGCACGAGTTCACGCCAGATGTTCATGGCGAAGTCGACGTGGCGATTGTAGCATACGGCATGAACGAGGCGTAGAATGTTGCTGGTGCACTGGTCTATGCCTTTCCATCTTGAAGATAGACACTTGTTCAGAATTGTGAACAAGGTGTACCATATGGGGGCCAGGTACTTACGATTGAACGCCGATGGCCTGGGAAGTGCGAAATTGTAGCCGAGCGCGCGCATTTTAGCGCATAACGTTTCATCATTGACGGCAGGATCGTACCGTTCATGTCCGGCGGCATCGGCAACTGGAAGTGCAAGTAGGCGGCGAAAGGAATTAGGCGTCAGTGTGAACGGTTGGTTGTCTATCTGCGCCGTTATGGTCTGTGAGTTGCCGGCCGTGCGAACTTGGGCAGTGAACCAGACCTGTAGAACATAGATCAGAGGGACGTCGGTAGTGGCGGTGAGGGCCTCACGGAGAGGGTGACGCTTAAGAATATCGACGATTACCCGATGTTGTTCTAGGGGACGGAATTGTGCCGGATCAAGATAATGGTTGTTCGGCTCTAACTCCGTTTCATGGTCAGGTGTGACCAAGGCATTATCAGCTGCCTTATCGATGAGTTCCTCTTGTGGAGGAACTTGTTGCTCTTCTTGGTTCTGTGGAGGATTTTGCTGTTGATCCGCCATTGAATATCTGTAACAAATTAAGCACAATTAGTAATTGAAACGGATGGACGATTGTCAGCGTGTACCTTTGCATTTGATGGCTCAATTTGATACAAATTGAGGACTGATAGTAACAAAATAGGTACTGGAATGACAAACCAAGGGTGTCCGGATGAACTATGGAATTGCAAAAATTATCCGGATACCCTAAGTTTCCGGACACAACATAGTGTCCGGACGGGAAGAACGTTTCCGGATAAGAGGAATGAACTGGATAACATGGTTTCCGGATAGCAAGGATTCTGGTCAAAATTGATTCCGGATACACCAACGTCCCGGTAGTTGAACTTACCAGAAACCCTGAGGTTTCCGGACAACTAGGTTTTCCGGGTGTTGTTTGAATCCGGGTAAAACATCTGAGTTATGAAGCTTACCGGATAGAATCGCATGCTGATGAATGTGTCCGTACACCACGAATGTGTCTGGACGAATCCAAAGTTCATCAATCAAGAAAAACATAGTGCTAACAACAGTTTAAAACATGCAAGAGGTGACGACAAAGGCAGATACACAATCTGATTCAAGTAAATCGTCCGAAACACCACCATTTTAGCCCGAAATCAAATAGACCTAAAGGGGCGTTTGGGTTTCGGGAAATCGACCAAATTAGTGGGCGATTTGTGGTGTGTAGTGAGTGAGGTTGAACTACAGACGATAGAGATGATGATACGGGTTACATACCTGAATTTAGGACGAAATCCGCGTGAAAAATCGAGTGAGTCCGAGTGAGTCCGTGTGAGAGAGAAGTGCGAGAGGGTTTAAGGGTTTTTCGCAAATTTTCCGGGTAATGAATGGGAATAACCCGGATGTATATATATGATCCCTAAGGCCTGGGTGGTTCATCTGGATTCCTGTCTAACCCGGATAGGGATCCGGTCCGGAAACCTATCCGGATAGATATGGTTTCCGGATACAGGGGTTTTGCAAAGTAGAATTTTGTAAAAAATTGAAACTGTAACAGGACCTTCTCTCGCTCCCCCTCAAACTGAGCATGGGGAAAACCTTGCTCCCCCTCGGACAATGCATAACTATGTAATGAGGAGTCTGACACCAAAAAAAAAAACTTTAGCATTTAAAGAAAAACACGGTGTCGCTCCCCCTCAAATGATGAATGTAGTTTGAGGATCACACGGGAGTGCCCACACACACAAGAACTTTTTATCATTTTAAGAAAAAATGTGTTACGCTCCCCCTCAACAGATGAGTATACTTACCTGATACTTCTTTGTGCTCCCCCTGAACACATGAACACACCGTGAAAGCACAGATAGTGACAATTAAAAGAAGACGACAGTATGAAAGAAAAGAAACACGCGAAGAAAGAAAGAACACAAACGAAATCTATGAAATAAATACAGAGACTTAATCTAACTGTGTAACTGAGACAAGTAGAATACAAGTGTGAGGAAGTGTATACTCAGTCATCAGGAGTGTAAACACCGGATGATGAGTGGACAGTTACTCGTAGATGTATCAAACTTGTAACGGGCACACAATCGGATTAAGTCGTCAGTTTTAGCATACCTAACTTGGACACAAGAGTGTTAAAACGTTTTTCATCCAAGGCTTTAGTAAATAGGTATGCTAACTGATGTTCAGTATTTACGAAGTAGAGTTCGACTGTACCTCTTTCGACGTGATCCTTAATGAAGTGATACGGAACGTCGATGTGCTTCGTCTTGGTGTGTTGAACCGGGTTGCTGGATATTGCAATTGCACTCTTCGAATCGCAGTAAATTAGGACTTTTACATACGTGAAGCCGTAGTCTTTGAGTTGCGTCCGCATCCAGATAACTTGTGAGCAGCAGCTCGCGGCGGCCACGTACTCCACCTCGGCAGTTGATGTTGAAACACATTGCTGCTTCTTGGACGCCCAGCTCACCAGGCTCTCTCCCAAAAACTGGACGTGACCCGAGGTGCTCTTCTGGTCCAGCATGCAGCCCGCGTGATCCGCATCAGAATAAGCGGATAGTGCAAAACCTGTCTCTCTCGGGTACCACAGTCTAAGATCAACAGTACCACGTAAATAACGAAAAATTTGTTTGACAGCAGTTAAATGAGACTCCTTAGGTTTTGATTCATACCGGGCACACAAAAATGTGGAGAACATGATATCCGGTCTACTTGCGGTTAAATACATTAAAGAACCTATCATCCCGCGATACAATTTAGGGTTCACATCCGTTCCGTGAGGATCGGCGTGAAGCTTTGTATTAGGTGCCATGGGAGTTTTCATTGGCGAGGACTGGTCCAACTGGAATTTCCTAAGAATATCCCGGATGTACATAGCCTAATTTATGAATATCCCGGTTGACAGTTGTTTAACTTGAAGACCAAGGAAGAAATTCATCTCGCAAAGCATACTCATTTTAAAAAATTCTCCCATTAGATTGGCAAAGTTCTTAGCATATGTGGGATTAGTAGAGCCAAATATTATGTCATCTACGTACACTTGAACAAGAACTATGTGACCCTTTTCGTGTTTGATAAAAAAAGTCGAATCGATTTTACCTCGTGTGAATTTGGACTTTATCAAAAACTCAGTCAGTGTTTTGTACCACGCTCGCGGAGCCTGCTTTAGACCGTAAAGCGCCTTGTCTAGAATGTAGAAGTGATCAGGCTTTGAATCGTTCACGAACCCGTCTGGTTGCGACACATATACTTCTCCCTCGATATTACCGTAGAGAAAGGCGGTCTTCACATCCATTTGGAAGACCGTGAAGTTCTTGTGCACGACGTATGCAAGGAACATACGTATGGCTTCGATTCTTGCCACCGGAACATAGGTCTCATCATAATCGATCCCTTCTTATTGACGATACCCCTTGGCTACGAGGCGCACCTTGTTTCGTACCACGGTGCCGTCTTTGTCCTTCTTATTCTTGAAAATCCACTTGGTGCCGATCACCGTCTTGTGTTTTGCACATGGAACCAGTCGCCATACCTTTAGAGCTTCGAATTGATTGAGCTCCTCTTGCATGGCTATGACCCAGTCCGGATCTTCAAGCGCTTCACGTACGTTCGTCGGCTCGATGTTGCTTAAGAAGCCGGAAAATAGACAGAAGTTGGCCGAGGCACCTCGTGTTTGTACTGGAGTAGAGGGATCATCGATGATTTGATGAAGCGGATGAGCTTTCGTCTACTTGGTGGTATGCGGAAGCGTCTGTTGAGTAGAGTAAGACGCGTCCGAGTCCACATAATCACCAGGATGTAGGTCTTGAACTGGTTCAAGTGTCGCAGGTTGGTTTCTTGGAGGAGGTGGGGGAGGATTCGCCGAGGGTTGAACAACTTCCGGTTCTGAGGAGTTCAGAAGTTGATTGTCGGTTGTAGCAGATGACGAATCGTTAGGAGCGATCTCCGTGTTAGTAATTGGTTCCTCCAGGGGACATTAGTACCAGATGAATTTGATAATGACGGTTGAGATGTCTCCACAGTGATAGATGGCGTGCTTGTAGAAGGCGGCGGACCGGATAGGTTCGACAAGTCTTCATTACGAGCAACTTCTAGACGAGGTTGTGCTGAGACAATAGGGGAAGCATTAAAGATGTCATCATAAAATAATTTAAACAATAAATCTAAATCAGAAGAGTCAGCATTCGATGAAGATGCATGATTTGGATTTACTGTCGCTTGTGCAGATCCCGAACTTGAAGGTCCGGAAGTTAGCATGCCAGTTAAACCGGGTTCTGAACTGTTTTGTTCAGAAGCCAAATTTGCGGCTTCGTTGAATGTCACGTTTATGCTTTCAACACAGGATTTGGTCCGTTTGTTGTAAACGCGATACGCCTTAGCCTGCATGGAGTATCCGATGAAGACTCCTTTGTCCGCCTTGGGGCTGAATTTGCCGAGATCATCTTTGTCATTCAGAATATAGCACGTGCATCCGAATGCATGAAAGTAGCTGATGTTCGGAACGTGATTGTTCATGATCTCGTACGGCGTCTTGTTGAACCACTTGTTAAGGATGGAGCGGTTTTGCGTATAACAAGCCGTAGACACCGCTTTGGCCCATAGAAATAGCGGAAGATTGGATTGGGAAAGCATGGTGCGAGCTGCTTCGACCAGGGTACGGTTGCATCATTCCACCACTCCGTTTTGCTGAGGAGTGCGTGCGGCAGAATAAGTGTGCGAGATGCCAACTGACGTCAGATAGTCGTCCACCGTTCGATTCTTGAACTCCGTCCCGTTGTCGGTTCTGATAGACTGAACTTGTTATAGTTTGTTCAGCTGGACAGTCTTCAGGTGATTAATGATCAGCTCTGGTGTTTCGTCCTTTGATCGTAGAAACAACACCCAAGTGTAGCGCGAGAAGTCGTCCACCATCACGAGAACGTATTTGCGCTTATTAATGCTCGGAACACGCATCGGTCCACACAAATCCATATGGATAAGTTCGAGGGTCCGGGACGTGCTTGGAGTTGCCTTCGGCTGATGTGGTACTCTCTTCATCTTTCCCATCTCACATGCCCCGCAGAGACGATCCTTCACGAATTGAAGATTGGGCATGCCTTTCACGTGTCCGCCCAGCACCAGTTTGTTGATTGTTTTGAAATTGAGGTGCGAAAGACGTCGATGCCAAATCCAAACTTGTTGGGAACTGGCCTTTGACATGAGGCAGACAGGGTTGTCGATCTTGAGGGCTGCGAGGTCGATTGTGTAGAGGTTGGTCTTGCGTTTCCCAACCAGGAGCTCCACTCCATCGTCATTGAGAATTCTACACCTTGTCTTTTTGAAGCTAACCTCGAGATCTTTGTCGCAGAACTGCCCGATGCTGAACAGATTGTGTCCCAATCCTGCGACGTGGGATACCTTCTTTATCGTGATCTTATCTTGAACAATGTCGCCGTAGCCCACGATCGGCGCTTTGTGGTCGTTCCCAAATCTCACGTCTCCACCATATTCTTCCTTGTAGTTCGTGAGAAGCTCCTTCCTTCCGGTCATGTGCTTGGAGCATCCAGAACCTAAGTACCACACATGACCGTGCTGCAAAATCGAGTTAACGGATTTTAGGTACCCAAATTTGTTTGGGTCCTGGAGGGTTAGGTTTGGCACCTCTTGGAGGAACTTGCTTTGACACAGCTTTCCCCTTAGGTGCAGGTTGTACACCGTTAGAGGGAACTGGTTTTGGCACAGGTTGCCTCTTAGGTGTAGAATTTACACCTTTAGAGGGAACATTATTTTTAGCAGGTTGCCTCTTAGGTGTCGGTTTAACCTCAGTAGGAGCAGCCCGTCTTGCGATGGGTTTGGTCTCCCACTGAGGTTTAACCTCAGATTGGAAACCCCGTTGTTTATAGCATTTCTGTTTATTATTACGGGGTTTATTTTTGGGTTTATGATTATACATGTGATATGACCCAAACCAATCATTCAAGGTAATTTCATCAAAATCATTCCAACCACACTAGAACAACATAAACAATCACGAGATAATTGAATCAATTGATGAACTGAATTAAGTTTAATCGGATAAGAGACATCAAAACGATTCCAATTATTCCAAACACAATTGTCTTTGTTTATTCTAGAATTAAAAGCAATAGGAAAAGACTTTGATGATGCATCCTTGACAGGTTCCTTGTTCAGCCACTTTGGTTTTTCTTGTTTTGCTTGACCATTTTTATCTGAAACAACAGGGACAAAGCGGTCAGTGACTTTTGATGGAACAGGATTTTTGGTTGGCAATTGTTTGGTCTCTTGCCTCGGCTGTGACTGCCTTTTAGAAACAGGTTTAGATGTTGGTTTTGATTGTGAAATCTTGATCACAGCTGGGGCCTTTGTTTTAGAACTACTCCCCTTCAGAAAATTGATCGGACGATTGACTATTGGTGACAAAAAATCAGTGTGACTCGGAAGAGGTTTGTCGAAAGGAAATGACTCGAACTCTCCATCAGAATTGCCTTCAGAGTTCATATATTTTGAAAAATCAATCTCTGGAATTTCAGGACTTGGATCAAGTGAGGAAGGCGAGGAACACTTAGTGTGAGTGTGCTTTGGGGAATTTGGTGCGGAAGCTAGGAAAAAATCAGAGTTTAAATTCCTTTTAACACACTCATCTTGAGAATCGGTACCGTCTTGTGTGGTAGATATTTTACCAATAAAAGCTTTACACGAAGACGTCTCAGATGAATTCGAGGAAGACTCGGGTGAAATCTGCTTCTCAGATTTGAGCTGGTCAATTTGCTCTTGGAGCTGACCATTTTTCGCATACTCTTGCATCGCATCTGTTGCCAAAGCAGCCAGCTTTGATGTGAGTTTCGTGATTTCTTCCCGAAGGTTTTCCTGTCTTTCATCAGCCACAACTTCGGTGTTGACCGGTTGTAGATTCTCAAATTTCTCAGAATTGAGTTTCTCAATCTCAGAGATTAGCCCTTTCTTTTCGTTTTGAAAAACAGACCTTTCTTTCTCAAACGACTCCTCCAACTCCACAATCTTTGCTTCCAAGATGAGAGGGGTAACATAGAGTTTAAACTCGTCCGTCTCAGTCTTGGTTGCGGGTGCTTGGCCCTCATCCTTTTTGGAGGAATCCTTGGGCGTAGCAACCTTGTAGGAGTCAAAGTAATCATTTGAGAGATATTACTTGTCCCTTTTATAAGAATAATTCAACGATCCATAACTAAATGGGAGTTGCATTTTGGAGGTGCGAGTGCGCTTGTATTCCTCGGTTTCCTCTTCCTTTTCAGGTTCAAGAGGACCAGTCCATTTAATGGCATATTCCGGATAATCTTTGGCTATTCCAAGACAACTAAAATCATACAGAATAGGCATTTTGGCAATTCCCTTTTTTAAATAATGTGGGTTATCGTATCCGATTCCCCAGGCCTTGTTGAAATACGTGAACTTTTTGGCTTATTCATATGGATAGTTTGATCAGTTTGACCTCTCTTGTGGAGTTTAGTTTCAAGATCTAGGATTTTAGCAACAAATTCCTTGTGCTGAATTTGAAGGGCAGAGCATTGGTAAACAATTTCTGCTTTCTCATTCATGCACTGATCAAACTGTGACTGAAGTTCAGATAATTTGGCCCGTAAGTCCTTAGGTGCTATTGAAAGATTGTTGCATTTATCTTTTAAGTTAGCATTTTCATACTTATATTTTTCTGTTATTCTCTTTTGAACATCTAGGTTTTAGGTTAGAGATCTAATCTCAAGCATTTGTTCTTTCATAGTGTCCTTAAAGGAATTTGCCTGATCAACAAGTGATTGCATTTAATTCATGAAGTCTTGTTGGTTAGAATCACATACCTGACTTGTCGTTGCCTTCTCTTCGTCGGCTGGAGAGTGATATCCCATGAAAGCAGTAGCACCATCAGTATCGCTTTCATCATCAGAACGACCCAACCAGTAGTCGTTTTCCACAAACATAGCTTCTCCAGCTTCCTTTTGCTCAGCCAATGCGAGTTTTTCCTTGTAGTAGTGAGAATTCTTTACCACAGGCCTCGTACAATCTTTAGCAAAGTGACCAAGCTTTCCGCAGTTGTAACATGTCACTGGCTCTTCCTTCTTCTTACTTTCTGATTTTCCAATCTTTTCTTTCTGCTCTGACTTCCCTTGCTCATCAGCTTTCTTCTTTCCCTCATACTTGTCCTGATGATCATGGCGCTTGTTAGAGGAGGTGTAGTAGCGCTGATTGTTGGACGAAGGCTTCTTATAGTACTTTTGTTGTTGGAAAGATTTTGTAAGCAGAGCTATCGCTTTCTTGGAGTCAGATACTTCATCATTAGAGTCACTGTCTTCCTTTTCAGATTCGGAAGAGCTTTGCTTTTGAGCACGTTTAGAGTGATCGCTCGAAGATTTCCCTTTCTTGGAGGACATGAGTGCAATAGGATCAGCAGCTGGCTTTGTTGTAGTCTTTTTCTCGCCCAGAAGTTCATTCACTTCATCTTCGTCTTGAAGAAGCGTCTCGTAGAGTTCGTGAATGCTAACTGTCTCTATCAGGTTGTTGTGCTTGACATGAGAGGCAAATGTCTTCCACTCTGGCAACAGGTTGTTGAGAAACTTGAGCGCGTTTTCCGTGTTGGAGCGAGTGATGTGGTTCTTGTTAAGTTCGTTGAGAAGGAGACAAAAACGTTCATAGGTCTCTGAAAGAGATTCGCCGGTGCGTTGTTTGAATCCATCGAACTTGGTGATTGCGCTGTGGATCTTCAATTGATTCCCAACTTTGCTTCCATGCATCATCTTCTCCACTTGATCCCACATTCCTTTCGCGGTATCTTTGTAGCTGTCGATTGCATTATAGATCGAGTTGGGGATAGCCTGAACAAGGTACCGTATAGCAAGCTTTTCTCCCTCGATCCTGGCCTTTTCTTCGTCGGTCATGTCGGAGCGAGTCTTTGGCACGGTGAGAGGTTTGCCACCTTCTTGAGCGGGTGGAACTTCCTTCATTGGTTGTGGAATAGGCCCATCTTCTAAGGCTCTCCAAATGTACTCGAAGTTGTCCTTCGACTCTATGAAGATTTTGAACCTGTCCCTCCATTGGTTGTACTCACCTTGATAGAGGCAAGGTGGTTTGGAGTCGGTGCTGATTGCAAGAGCTTAGCGTGAAGTAGACATCTTTGGTTGCAACGGAGTGATCGTCAGACGTGTAGATTGATTCAAAGTGTAAACCTAACGCAAGGCACTAAGAGTGGTCCTAACGCAGATTCTACGACATTTATGAACTAAGAGTGAGATTATTGGATAGGAATACAAATAAGAGTATGATGTGGAAGTGTCCGGATCAGATTAATTAAGAATAGTTCAAAAATCTCACAGGGATCCGGATAAACTGAAGAATCCGGATAGCTTAAGCTTTCCGGAAAACAGAAGTTACCGGATAAGAAAGGTGTCCGAGTAATATGAAGTAAGGACTTACCGGATGATGATACTTTCCGAAAACAATTAGCGAATACAAATCTTACCGGGTAAACAGAGTTTCCGGATGAAATTGATTACCGGAAACCTTAGCTTGTCCGGATAAAATACTTTACCGAAAAGTGCTGGGTTTCCGGAACAAATTACCCGAAATGATTGAGAGTATAAGGAATTACCTGGAATGATGACTTACCCGGAATGATGACTTACCCGGAAAGCAGAACGAACCCGGATGAAATAACACAAGCGTCCGGACAGTGTGGATTTGTCCGAAAACTACGGCTGTGTTATACGGACTCTGCGGCTGTGAGTTTTCAATCGCTTGGGAATCAACTAGGGTTTCTCAAGATCGATCCTGAAAGATTAGGAACAATTCCAAACACAAAAACAACACTAACCCAATCGATTTTAAAGCAAAAACAACAAGTTTTGATGTTAAAAATTCGATTTTTGATGAAGAACACAACCAAAACTTTTGATTTTGATTTGCTTAATTAACCACTCAAATGGACGAATTAGGATGTGAAAATTTGCAGAATGACTTATAACATTGATGCTAACACAACCCAATAAACAGAAACAATCAATTTTATCAGAATCAAGGTTTTGAACTTTCAAGAATGACACAGACGAGAAAAGTAAAAAATTTACCAGAAGTCAACTTGAATGCTTTGAATCAATCTTGTCTGTCTGCTCTGATACCAATTGTTAGTTCCAGATCCGTGCAACGATAATGAAATTAAACGATTAAACAATGAAGCATACGATTTCAACTGGTCATCTCTGTATTAGCTTTCAATATTGAGAGTATTACAATAAAAGTTTAGGAAAGCAAATGAGACAACTAGCCTATTTTCTAAGGCTAGATTGCTTTATATATTGCGGGCCAGTGGTTAACAAGCCCACGGCCCGTTCACTAATAGAGCTCAAAATAAAGAATTACAATTTAAACCCTGAACTTTAAATCAACATAAAACGACCCTAACATCTCTCTTTCTCTCCAGCCGCTAAACACACACACAAGATAGGCTTTTAGGGTTTTGGCAACCATTTATACCTTTCGCAAATTGCACAAAGGCCCCTTAACTTAACTTTAAATTCTTAGACTTTAGCCACTAAACTTTCAATACATACTAGAAAGTCAGGTTCTTACAACACTCCCCCCTTAAAAAGAATTCCGCCCCATAATTCCTCATTGGGAAAAGATGCGGGTATCTTGCCCACACCAAAACTGACACTTCCCCAAGGTAATGCCATTTCTGTCTCAGTCACCCACCTCATTAAATTCGAAACATGGAATATTGGGTGCATTCCCTTCAGTTCTTACGGTACTCTAACTCGAAGGTTATTGTTCCTACTCGATCGATCTTGACAATAGAAAATTAAACAAGGCTTCTCATGCATCTTTACTTCCTGTAAGGAGGAACTTGGCGGAATCCTCCGCCGCAACACGAGATTCTTTTACCAAGAAACAATCACTCCCTAGACAGCTTGGCACAAGGCCAACCCCGTACATCCCGACAACTCACAACCCAGAGTTCCTTCATCGTATTACAAGCAATTTTAGATTACTTCTCCCAACCAACAATCGTCTATGCAGATGATATTTCCCTTTCTCGGACCACCTCGACCACAGTTCGTCAACCATCTCTCACACCCTCCGCACTTCACCACTCCATACTTATACGTAACTAAGGGTAGGAATCTCCAAGCCCATCGTTGAAGTGTTCACCTACTCGAATTAAACTTATCCTGAAACACATCAATTCCTCGCTGATTGCCATGTTCGTTCAGTCATATAAAACATAACTTCGGTTATCCTCACTCAACTGGGAGGAGTAACCATGGTCACACCATACTATTCTCGCTAGCTTAATCACTGCACGACCAATTCGTTTAAACATTTCTCACAAAGTCACTAACTTAACTCATTCAGTTGTCTTATCCACTTCTTTCCTGCACAAAAT
Organism: Saussurea involucrata; assembly: GCA_033807775.1. Lineage (NCBI taxonomy): Eukaryota > Viridiplantae > Streptophyta > Magnoliopsida > Asterales > Asteraceae > Saussurea > Saussurea involucrata. Next base: position 113,379,686 of record CM066315.1, read on the forward strand.
CATACACAATTCCCCTTCCTCAATACTATTTCCAGGAGTTCGCACACTTACCGACGGCAATCTACACACACTACTCCACCTCTCGGTGGTATTGTCAAGCTTACTACTTCCAATTTACTCACTTATTCCGTCAAACGATCTTCACCTCTCCACCTTAGCGTGGAGCACCGTCCACCAAACATTACTTGTATCTCACTTCCGACCTTTCCACATGCTGACAACACTTTCTCATTACTACACATAACCAAACGGTTTCATCAAAATTTTAGCTTAAGGCATTAAACCAAGTCTTCTTGAAACGACACCAGTGTTCGACGTCACTACACATTCTTAGATCTCCACCTTTTACTTTCTCTGGCAATTCTTTCACACATAAAAACAACTCACATTCTTTAAGTATTTCGCATCTACTACACCACATTTTGACTAACACACCCATCATCTTCTTTAAACTTTCAATGATCCCAGAATATACTTACTTAGCGACTCTTACAACCAAAAACACTTGGTTTCTCCTTTGGGTAACTACCCACCACCGCCCCGTCATTCTATCCCGAACATAATCACATCACAACGTCAGCTTACACCCTATGTGCTCCGACAACCTGGTTAACAAATCGCACCTCATCCGAAACCCCCAAAAGGCTTCTATTTGATGCTTCCTCTCTCTCTAACATCACATCACTACGACACTAGCTGACACATTTAGCTGGACAATTACTGTCACTACACATCCGTACACTCTTTGCCCATAACATCACACTGCAGACCAGATCTCTCATGGTCATTCATACAATTCAAACTTGCCTTCACAATCTCCTGCATAAGAATGGAGTTTATCTCGCTACTTTGTTTTTTACCAACTCTAGATCACCAACTCACGAATTCCCAATTAGCTCAAGCACCAACGTTCTTGCTAGCTCTTTACGATTCGAATCCTTATATAAGCAGGGCGCAGTCCCTCACTGAACGATAAAATCTACACACTCGCTTCATTCGTGCTACATACCTTATCCTTCTACGAACCCTCCATACCTCGTGAATAGAGCGCTTATCCAAAACAGCAGTCTCTTACTAACTTAACACCCCTACAAGGTGAAAGGTCCTAGAAAACGAGTACTTAGCTTCTCGCGCTTACCAAACCTTATCACTCCCTTCCAAGGCGATACCCTAAGCATCACACCCTCCCCAACTTGGAATTCTTTTGGTCTTCTTTTCGGATCAGCATAACTCTTTTGTCGATCCTGAGCTGCTTTCATATGCTGCCGAATTTCTTTCACCTTATCTGTAACACCCCGCTTACCACGACACAATATTGTCCGCTTTGCCCAACTGGCTCACGACTTTGTTCTTGGCGACCTGGCAAGGACTTCACAAGGACTTCCCAGGAGGTCACCCATCCTGGTACTACTCCCACCCAAGCACGCTTAACCACAGAGTTCCCAAGGAACCCGCATGCTTGTGGCCCCAAAACGCGTTGTGTCTGGTAAGGCCAAGGTTTACTAATATACCCAGCATCTCTCCTGCCCTCTAAAGGATGTGGGATATGCCTAAGGTGTTACACACACCCCCCTAGGGACTTATCGTCCTCGATGAGGTTTGCCCCACCATCCCGAACGGCACAAGAGTGGCTCTGATACCATTTGTAACACCCCGCTTACCACGACACAATATTGTCCGCTTTTCCCCACTGGCTCACGGCTTTGTTCTTGGCGACCTGGCAAGGACTTCGCAAGGACTTCCCAGGAGGTCACCCATCCTGGTACTACTCCCACCCAAGCACGCTTAACCACAGAGTTCCCAAGGAACCCGCATGCTTGTGGCCCCAAAACGCGTTGTGTCTGGTAAGGCCAAGGTTTACTAATATACCCAGCATCTCTCCTGCCCTCTAAAGGATGTGGGATATGCCTAAGGTGTTACATTATCGGCTGTTTGTTGTACTAATTCTGGACCAGCAAATTGTTTCTCTCCGGCTTCTAACCAACATACCGGAGTTCTACATTTACAACCATACAAGGCTTCAAAAGGTGCTCTTCCGATACTAGAATGGTAACTATTGTTATACGCAAATTCTACTAAAGGTAAATGCGTATCCCAGTTACCTCCAAAATCTAACACACAACACCTGAGCATATCTTCCAAAGTTTGAATGGTTCTTTCACTTTGCCCATCAGTTTGCGGATGATAAGCAGTGCTCAGATTTACCTTTGTACCTAATTCTTCTTGAAGTGACTGCCAAAATCTCGAGGTAAACCGACTATCACGATCTGACACTATTGATACCGGTATACCATGCCTTGACACCACTTCATCAATATACAGCTTCACCAATTTCTCTATTGGTGACGCTTCTTTCATAGCCAGAAAATGAGCACTCTTAGTCAAACGATCCACAATCACCCAAATAGTGTCGTTACCCTTTTGTGTCTTTGGTAACTTCGTCACAAAATCCATGGTGATCTTCTCCCACTTCCATTCTGGAATCTCCAAAGATTGGAAACTTCCATAAGGCTTCTGATGTTCAGCTTTCACTAAAGAACGTGTTGCACACTTTTCCACTATTCGCGCCACATCTACCTTCATAGCTGGCCACCAATAGTGTAACTTCAAATCCCTATACATCTTAGTACTTCCAGGATGTATAGAATTCTTAGATCTATGAGAATCATCTAAAATCAACTCTCGATTTCCTCCAACTTTTGGCACCCAAACACGACCTTGAAACAACTTAATTCCACGACCATCTTCAGTCAGTTGAGGATGTTGTTTGCTCATTACTTCATCTTTTAGATTCTCTTCCAGTAAGGCCTCCGCTTGTGCCTCTTTTAGTCTTTCAATCAAACTGGACATTACATCAATCCTAGCATTAGCTGTCTTCAAACACCCACTATACTCTTTTCTACTTAAAGCATCGGCTACTACATTTGCTTTACCAGGATGGTAATGCAATTCACAATCATAATCCTTAAGTAACTCTAACCAGCGTCGTTGTCTCATGTTCAACTCTTTCTGATCAAAGACATGTTTCAAGCTCTTGTGATCAGTATAAAGAGTACACTTCGTCCCATACAAATAATGCCTCCACAACTTCAAAGCAAAAACAACCGCTGCTAACTCTAAATCGTGCGTAGGATAATTCTTCTCGTGCTCCTTAAGTTGTCTTGACGCATAAGCAATTACTTTGCCTCGTTGCATCAATACACATCCCAGGCCCATCTTGGAAGCATCACTATAAACAACAAAATCTTCTGTTCCTTCTGGTAAGGCAAGAATAGGAGCTTCACACAACTTTTGACGTAAAGTTCTGAAAGCCGATTTATGTTTCTCTGTCCAGACAAACTTTACGTTCTTTCTAGTCAATAAAGTCAAAGTAGAAGCAATCTTCGAGAAATCTTTAATAAATCTCCGATAATAACCCGCAAGACCTAAGAAACTTCTTATTTCAGACGCACTTCTTGGTGTCTCCCAATTCATCATAGCTTCTATCATTGATGGGTCTACCTTAACTTCTTCCGAAGTGATCACATGACCTAGGAATTGTACTTCTTTTAACCAGAATTCACATTTTGAGAACTTCGCGTACAACTTCTCTCTTCTTAATACTTCTAAAACTTCACGTAGATAATGTTCGTGATCTTCTTCAGTCTTAGAATAAACTAGTATGTCATCAATGAATACAATGACAAACTTGTCCAAAAATGGTCGACATACCCTATTCATCAAATCCATGAATATTGCCGGAGCATTGGTCAACCCGAATGGCATCACAAGAAATTCGTAATGCACATACCTTGTTCTAAAAGCTGTCTTCGGAATATCTTCATTTCTTACCTGAACCTGATGATACCCCGACCTCAATTCAATCTTAGAAAAACATCCCGCACCTTGGAGTTGATCAAACAGATCATCGATCCTTGGAAGCGGACACTTGTTCTTAATTGTCACCTTATTCAACTCACGGTAATCTATACACATTCTCATAGTACCATCTTTCTTCTTAACAAACAACACCGGAGCTCCCCACGGCGAAGAACTCGGTCTAACAAAACCTTTATCTAACAACTCTTGATAAGGCGTTCGCGCAATTGGTGCCGATCCAGGAATGAGATCAATACGGAACTCTACCTGCCGCTCAGTCGGTAGGCCTGGAAGATCATCGGGAAATACGTCTGGAAAATCACGTACCACCTTGATATCTTTCACTCGCTTCTTTTCTGACTTTATATCTAAAACATAAGCTAGATAGGATGAACATCCTTTCATTAAACATTTACGCGCTTTCGCAACAGAAATTAATGGAACTTCCCCTTTTTGCTTTTCTCCAAAGATGAGTACATCATCCCTATCAGCCATCGGAATCCGGATTAATTTCTTTGCACAAAATATTTCTGCCTGATTGGCTATCAGCCAATCCATACCCACAACCACATCAAATCCTCCAATTTCCATCAACAATAAGTTGATCGGAAATTTTGTCTCTTCTATCGAAATAAAACAACCATCAAGTCTTTCATGAACCAAGACCTGACACCCATTAGCTACCTCAACTACTAAGGCATCTTCCAAAGTAGTAACAGGCATAGCTAACTTGTGAAAGAACGACTTGGACACAAATGACAGATTTGCACCACAGTCGAATAAAATGCGCGCAGGACAAGAATTAACAAGGAAAGTACCCGAGACGACATCTTTCGATTCCTTAGCTTCGTCAGCTGTCATACTTTGATCCTGGCCCTTTTTCAACTTTGGACAATCCTGACGGAAGTGACCAGGTTGTTTGCATTCGTGACACGTAAATCCTTGAACTGGACAATTGCTCATACTATGCCCACCTTTCCCACACTTGAAACATTCCAACGCTGTCACTCGACACGGCCCAAAATGTTTACGCTTGCACTTTGAACACCAATTTGGTTCACGACGCGAATCGTAACGAACACCTTTACCGGCTGCCTTAGGTCTCTGAAAAGACTCTGATCGGCCCTCCCATTTTCGTTTCTCCCCAACTTGGGTCTTTTCTTCTTTATCCCTGGCGTATACTTCTTCCATCACTTTAGCTTCTTCAATAGTTTCCCTCAGTGTCGAAGCTTTAGCGTTTCTTACCCGGGACATCATGTCCGCGGGTAGCCCCTTCAAGTAAGCTTTAATCTTTTCTTTTTCATTTGGAGCCACGTGCCCCACCAAATTCAGCTTCTCCATAAATGTTTCAGTATACTTTCTCACCGACATGTTACCCTTCTTGAGAGACCGAAACTCTTCTTCTATTCTATCCATCTCATTCTCATTACAGTATTCCTCCAAAACCTTCTTCTTTAATGACTCCCAAGTCATAGCATTCAATACTGAAGCCGATAATGAAGTTGTCACTATATTCCACCATGTCAATGCATTCCCTTTTAACAAATGAGAAGCAAATCTAACTTTTGACTTCTCATCACACTCGCAAGCCCGAAAGGCTTGTTCCATTTCTCTAATCCAGTTCATACAGGTTACTGGATTATCTGTTCCTTTAAACTCGGGCGGTTTACAACTTAGGAACTTTTTGTACGAGCAAACTCTTTCCACTCTCCTTTCCGTTTCAGTTACTGGAGTATGAAGTGGATTAATTACCCCAGTATCCGTTCCTGTTCGCTGCAACTCTGAACTTCGATCGTTCAATGCTTTCATAAACATTTCAGTTTGTTGAGCCATTGCATTCGTCATTATTCTTGTCATGTTTTCCATCATTCGGGCTTCCATACCTACTTCTGGTGTTCTTGGGTTGGCAGTACTGGTACCCGTCCTGTGTACCTGACTTGATGTCCCTCAAAGAGAAAGAAACCCAGGCGGAGTCTCATGAATTTCGCCTTCTCCAGTTTGCCTTTCTCCTGTCCCATCGATCATGGACCTATCCATCGCAGAAATAGGGGACAACGGCGGCGTATTCACCATCGTTCTGATATACACAAAAGAATAACCATAAGAAATGGTTATTCACATACGAACATACAAAACGTACTTATACCGATCATTAGTCACTGTAACCATTTAGAAACAATATATTCATAAATAACAGTAGCTAATTGAAAATTGTGAATATATCATACAAGAGAATCCTCGTTACCATTGTTACAGTACTAATTTCACGTATTTCTGTTAACTCTAAGACTATCCCGTCTTAGTACTTCTACCCATATCTCACACATCATAACTTAATTCATCTCAGCTTAAGTCTAAGTATCTCATCAGCATACTTAGTTCACTTAAACTAAGGCTCTGATACCATATTGTAACACCCCAAACTTATCTATATATATATAGCAAGTGAATTAACCATTAAGAGTATATTTACAATACAGGATTCTTCAAATAACCTATCAATCTAATCATATCATTATAATCAGATTAACTAAGTTATCGAAGCAATCCATCAAAATCTCCTCTTGTTAATTGACACCTCTGCTATTCCAAAAACGCTCGTCCCACAACCCTTTACCTTCCCGAGCTGGTACCTGGTAAGAAAACATCATATGAAACGATTAGGCCAACGCCTAGTGAGAACATTCGTTTCCATAATAACATTTGCAAAATCAATGTAAGCAAGTTATAACAAACCTGATTACCCTTTCTCTTACCATACGTGTAACTCTATTCCGTTGACACGACTTCCATCTAATCCCATGAATATGACTGACACTCATTCCATCATCATATCATGTCTCAGAGTTACCCTACGAATCTGTACTGATTCTAGAGTAATGTTTCTATTCCGAAAATCGCAATATACACATGCCCAGTTCCGTACACCTCTATTCCAGAAACCGCAATATACACATGCCCATTTCTGTACACATCTAAGAAATAACAATATACACATGCCTATTTCTTAGAGAAGGAAAATAGTTATTACAATATACATATGTCAATCTCTTCTTTTCCTTAGAAATCAGGAATTACGTTTATTCCATGATTTCTCACACACATCAGAATAATGATTAATCTTCATCTATTCTACGTGTACATAACCACTAGTGCCTATGGATCCATTACACTTAAAACATTCTTGCTTAGCATCACACTAGCACAGTCTATCAGCCTAACATACTACTATTTAATTGTACGTATGTTCAAGCTACATAATTTATATCTTAAATCCTAAATCGCACCTTTCCACGATTATCAGAACTGTAATTTCCAAAACACCCAGAAGTGTCCGGATGATTTCATTTTCCGGATAACCTAAACTATCCGTATGTTGCCTTTTTCCGGATACTATGATTTCTCCGGATATTTCCATAATCCGGATAATACATACTTTCCGGTAATTTCCGCTTTCCGGATATATTTCTAATCCGGACCACATCCGGAGACTAATACCATCCGGACATTATCCGGTAATTGATTTCATCCGGACTCTTACATGAAAGTTAAAACTTACCGGGTACTTAACTCCATCCGGAGACATTCAACACAGAGGTTTCCGGATATGAGGTTTCGTCCGGAAACCTTCAACCTGCAGTATAAAATTCGACCCATTTCCACATCTGTTCTATTCAGCTCATTTCCGACACAACCATACAGTTCTAAAACAGTTTATACAGACATATCAAGGTTTAATTTAACATATCAACACTGATTTGTACAAACAACAAATGAACTCACCTTTTTGGCAAAACCCACTTTGCTGTACAAATCTGATTCGAATATGCTGTTAGGGATTCTGAAAATTCAATTCAACACACAAATTCGTTTACAATCTTACAACTACAACTGATTTTTATCAAAACCAACTCAGTTTCTTACCAATTGAAGACCAAAAATCTTCCTTTTCTTCTCTTTTCTCTTTTCTCCTTTTTCTCTTTTTCTCCCTGCCTCTTAACCGACCCAAGCACAAAAATACTGAAATATCTAATAAGTCTTTTGCTTTATCTATACATACTTTCACAATTTACCAAACCCACCTCTAGGTTTCATTATTTCTAAAAGTCACACCAAACTTTATTATCTTATATTATAACCCTATTTGAAATATAAAACTTCCAAATACTTCAAGGTTTACAAAAAATACAAACACATCCCAATTCTCATTAAAATATTAATATTGAAAATTTAGGATGTTACAAGAGGCCATATGCTTTTACTGTCAAGAAAAGGGCCATTGGAAGAGAAGCTACCCAAAATATCTGGAGGACTTGAAAATGAACAAGGTCAAAGGGTGTGACACCTCAGGTATTTTTACAATTGAACTCCATAGTACTTCGATTTCTAACTCTTGGGTCCTTGATACGGGATGTGGTACTCACATTTGCTCTAATTTCCAGGGACTAAAGGGAAGTAGGACGTTGAAGCATGGGGAGCTGAATCTGATCATGGGAAACAGGATGACTGTCGCTGTTACCAAGATTGGAGATTTTGAGCTCGTGCTTAGTAGTGGTTTTTCAATAAAGTTATTAGATTGTTGCTACTCGCCAGAAATGGCTCGAAACATTATTTCTTTTCATGCATTGTACAAGGTTGGTTTTGAATTTCAATTTGATAATAATGATGGTTGCATTTTGGTTTATAAACATGGTTGTTTTTATTTTAAAGCCTCTCCTTGTAATGGTGTGTATGAAAGGGTGATTTGTGTTGGTAGAAATAATAATAACTTAACTCTAAATGTTGGTTCCTCCAATAGTGAATTGGATAAATCATCGTTATGGCATCATCGTCTTGGCCACATAAACAAGAAACGCATCGCCAAGCTCCAATCGGACGGGGTCTTGGAACCATTTGACTCAAAGTCTGATGAAGAATGCGAGTCTTGCTTACTCGGCAAGATGACGAAAGCACCTTTCAAAGGAAAAATTGAAAGGGGTAAGGATCTGTTGGACTTAATCCACACAGATGTATGTGGACCGTTCAGATCTACCACGAGAAACGGTGAGAGATACTTTGTTACCTTTACGGACGATTTCAGTAGATATGGATTTATCTATCTAATGAAAAACAAATCGGACACCTTTGAAGTGTTCAAAGGATTCAAAAACGAAGTAGAAAACCAATTGGGCAAGAAGATCAAGATGCTCCGATCCGACAGGGGTGGAGAATACTTGAGTCATGAATTCTACGACTATCTAAGGGATTGTGGAATAGTTTCGCAATTATCTCCTTCCAGAACACCACAACTCAATGGTGTTGCTGAGAGAAGAAATCGAACGCTACTTGATATGGTTCGGTCCATGATGAGCCGTGCTACACTTCCAACATCGTTCTGGGGCTATGCCTTAGAAACTGCAGCTCATATCTTATACCTCGTTCCAACTAAGAAGGTTGCAAAGACACCCTCTGAAATGTGGACTGGGACTCGTCCCTCGTTGGCACATATAAAGGTCTGGGGTTGTGAAGTGTTCGTTCGGCGCAAAACTAACGACAAGCTAGAACCTAGAGCAGAGAAGTGTCGGTTCATTGGTTATCCCTACAAATCCTTTGGATATATATTTTACAAACCTTCGGAGAACAAAGTGTTTGTAGCTAGAAGGGGAGTCTTCCAAGAAAGGGAGCTCATTTCCAAAAGCGATAGTGGGAGCAACATTGATCTTGAAGAAATTCAAGAAACAACCAATGATGAACCTATAGTTGACACTAGCCCTCAACATGAGGTTGAACCACCTGTTGAGGAAACTAACATACCTCCACCACCTCTTCGCAGAACTAGTAGACTAAGTCAACCTCCTGAGTTTTTATTATGGTTTTCATATTACAAAGGAAGGAGACACGCTAGTCAATGATAAAACAATTGATAGTGCGGATGAGCCATCCAACTACGAGGAAGCGATGGCAGGCCCTGAGGCTGCCAAATGGAAAGAGGCCATGGAAAGCGAGATTCAATCTATGTACGATAACCAAGTTTGGAAATTGGTTGATCACACACCAGGTCGCAAGACAGTTGGGTGTAAGTGGATCTTCAAAAAGAAGATCGACATGGATGGGAATGTGCACACATTCAAGGCTAAACTCGTTGCAAAAGGTTACACTCAAACTCAAGGAATTGATTATGATGAAACCTTCTCACTAGTGGAAAAGATTAAGTCTATCAGGATATTGCTTGCCATAGCTGCATTTCATGACTATGAAGTATGGCAAATGGATGGAAAAAAACCACTTTCCTCAATGGGAAACTTGACGAGGATGTGTATATGGCACAACCTGAAGGTTTTGTACATACCGAGTATCCAGGTAAAGTGTGTAAGCTTGAAAGATCCATTTATGGACTTAAACAAGCGTCTCGTAGTTGGAATCTTTGTTTTCGTGAAAAGGTCAAGGAATTTGGATTTTCTCGAAGCGAAGATGAGTCCTACGTATATGTTAAGGCTAGTGGGAGTAATGTTGTATTTCTAGTCTTGTATGTTGATGACATACTACTCATATGAAACAATATTCCGATGTTGCAAGATGTAAAGGTCTGGCTCGGTAAATGTTTCGCTATGAAAGATTTGGGAAATGCAGCATACATACTTGGAATAAGAATTTATCGAGATAGAACCAAGCGTTTAATTAGACTTAGCCAAAGTACATACTTGGATAAGATATTGAAGAAAATCAATATGAGTGAATCCAAGAAAGGGTATTTGCCCATGCAACATGTCATAAGATTGAGAAAAGATCAGTGTCCCAGCACTAGTAAAGAACTGGACAGAATGAGTCGAATTCCATATGCATCTGCTATAGGATCGATCATGTATGCCATGACATGTACTAGACCTGATATCTCATTTGCTTTAAGCATGGTGAGTAGAGTGTCGACTGAAGAGAATCCGGCGGATCCTTTCACGAAAGCATTAACTCGACCCAAACATGAGTATCATACTGAAGCCATAGGTGTTAGAATTATCAATATACCTTGAATGTTCTAGTTGTTAGTTTGATGTATTAAAAACGTAATAAAATTGTATTTGATTTGGAGATTATAATATATGCTGGATTGCGTCCATTTACATTTAATTTATTATTGTTTCGTTTTGCATGTTTAGAACCAACTTCCTGAGTATTAATTTACTTAAACCTCCACAGTCAGTCGTAAGTAGTGATTCAAGACTGTCATGGAGTGTTGGAAGCATAGAGAATGCAACTAACACTCATGAGTACCTAATGGTAATTTGGGTATTGGAACGACCCGCACTCAAAAGTTTACTTCATGGATTAAGTCAGAGTAATTTTGAGATGATAATATTTTATGTTCTTCAAACAGAGATGCATAGGGTTTTGCTCTAGGATTCTGTTATGCTTTGGTGTACTCCAACGCTGACCGTGACTGGCAGTTATACAGGGTATGTCCATGTATAATATGATGAATAGAAATGAACTGTGTAGTCAAAGTTTATTTGTTCCTTCTGCCTAAACAGGAGAAGCGATATCCATGGGCCCCTCGATGATTTTGTGTTGACACTAAGTGTTTGGCCAAACCCTGACTAGAATTGATGTGTTCAATTGAGTAGTCTGATGAATTCAACACATACCGGAAATCGGGAAACATAATCTTGATCCATGAGATGGACATTTATCCATGTCTCAGGTTCATATGATATCTTGTAGAACAAAGGAACATTAAATCACTTATCTTAGGACCGAATCTTTATCAGAGTTCGGCAGCTGCATTGGATGGCTTGCTCTCTGCTGATTATTTGAAAGCGTTAAACCAAATAGAGTTAATAACTTGTCCAAGTGGGAGACTGTTGGATATAGTGTCCAGAGTCATTAACTATTGGTAATATTTCTAATAATAGCAGGGTCCTTTTGGGTTGCCCTTAAGACCCAAATAACAATCAGAAGAATGAAAGGGAGTTAAAGTAGTTAGTTTATTAATTTGTCATTTGATGATAAATTAATTATAAGCTACAATATAATTAATTGGATTAATTATAGGGACTAAATGATAATTGGTTAAAAGAGTTTTTTAACAAGCTTATCGTTTCAAGGGGGCTAGGTGTAAATAAGGGGATTATAAATAAACTACTAGGGATCAAACCCTCATGATATTTTTGATCAATCTCTCTCTCTTTATTGAGGCCGTAACCTCCCCTCTCCTCCCTCCCAAAAATCGTGAACCCTAAATAAGGGTTTAGGGTTTAAAGCTTCAATCTTGATTGTTGGTTTGGTGTTCTTAAGTGTGAGCCACTAGAGGGATTCACACTATTGATCCTTGACATCCAAGAAGCAAGAACAAAGTTAATTCATCTTTGTGTTTTCGACAATCACAAGAAACAAGTAAGTGTTCTTGATTCTTTCTATTGTAGTTAATCATCTAGAACGTATGCATCTTTATAAGTTGTTTGTTTGTATTGCCATGGATGATTCAATTCTAAATATGCTTCCGTTGCCTATATCATGTGGTAGTACGGTTTAACAAAACCTTTCACCCTTTTCTCATAAAACTTCTTTCTTGACTCGACACGATCTTTGTGCTCAAAATTCTTGGAGCATGATGCATATCTCTGATTATTAGAACCGGGCCTTTTCACAAACTGTTTTTGAAAAGCTTTAGTTAGAACTATCATTGTTTTTTTCAGGCTTTCAGCTTCTTCCACTCCATCTCCTTCATACTGTTCTTCATCAGACTCATTACCAACATTCTTTGAATATTTCTTGGTGGATTTGTTAGATATCAAGGCAATTGGATCAATCTCTTCTTCCTTAATTTCTTTCTTGTCATCCTTCTTCTCTTTCTTCCTTTTCTTATCCCTTTTCTCATCAGCATCATTCTCATCTTGTTTCAAAGTTTCATACATTTGCTGTAAAGGTAATTCAGCTAACCTAGCATTTTGTTTCATCCTGTGAGCATACTTCTTCCATTCAGGTTGCAGGACGCTCAAGAATTTCACATTGTGCTCAATTACCGTCTTGTTTATGTTGTACCTATTTAGCTCATTCAGTATTGTAATGAAACGGTCGTACGTATGATCAAGTGCCTGGCCTTCTTTTTGTCTAAAATTTTCGTACGTGTTTATGGCATTGGAGATTTTCATCTGATTTTCCACCTCAGATCCTTGATACAGTTTGATTAACTCATCAAACATAGCTTTCCCAGAAATGTTTTTGCTGTCCACCTTCTGATAAATATCGTTAGTTAAGGCTTGCATAACTAGTGATTTTTTCGCTTTGTCTGCATTGTAACGTTTCTTTTATTCAACATCATAATGCAGTGGTTGAATTTCAACCCATTCTGGAGGTGGATCACCATCAGCAGCTAGTCCTCTTCTCATCACTACCCCCATAGGACCATTCTGAAGTGAATGAACAATGTAGTCCCCATTTTCTTGGCGTTCAACGTAATCCATAAATCTGTCTTTCCATATTTTGAACTCCTTAGGAAAAAGAACAGGTGGTTTGTCCTTTGACTCAATAGTCAGTATGTCTCTAGCTGTCATTTTAGATTACTTGTTAATGATCGATAAGTACCCTTCTGATCTGATTAGTAAATAGTTGTTCACACTGTTTTGTCACAAGTCACTTTTGTCTCAACCCAAGTCTTGTCGCAACACAAAGTTTATCTCAACCCAAGTCTTTTCGCAACACAAATCTTGTCTCAACCAACACTTTGTCTCAACCTAAGATTATCGCAAGAACAGAGTTTGTCGTAAGCTACTTTGTCGCAAAAGGAAGTTTTGTCGCAACAAAGAGGTTGCGATGAACTCAAAGATGGATTTTATCTCAATTGAGGGTTGCGATAAAGTACTGTTCACACGTAATGAGTTGCGATAAAAACGGATTATGACAAAGGACAGTTGCGATATTTTACTGTTCACGTTTTAAAGGCTGCGATAAGGATGAACAACCAAGGTTGCGATAATGATGAAGATTCAAACGATCTTAAGTCTAATCTTAAAATATGATCAAATTGGGCTGAAAATTGGTACGTAGGTTCACACTGAGATTCTGGACAACTTTAATACAACAAGTTTTGTCCAAAAACCAACAGAAAAGTGATTTTCAATCCCAAATAGTCTGTGCAAACTAAAAGTCCGAAAATGATGATTTTGCTCAATCTGAATCTAATCCTTGTGATTTTGCGGAATTAAATCACTCAGGTATTACCAACAAACACTCATTGATCAGTTATGATCCATTTGAAGTACTCAAATGACCAAAATCAATCAATAAGATGAAAAATGAAGAACACTCAAACTTTTTGCAAAAAACCTCAAAATCTAATCTGATCAAAATGATGTACTAAGCTCTGATACCAATTGTGATCCCAGAACAAGTAATCAATCAGCTAATGAAATCAGATAGCCATCCATATATTCAATAAGCAATCACCAAGTACACAAGATGAATTGTAGAGAGAAAGTGCAATGTGTGTACTAGTGTGTGTGTAATGGATGACCTAATGTCAAATAAAAGGAAAATGACAATATATAGTTTGTAACTTGACAATTACACAAAAGGTCCCTCTACATGGTACAATATGTCAAACAGTGCACTAACACGTTCTAACATTGTCACTTGTTCGTTTTCAACCCACTTTCCCGATGCATTTGAACCTGCTCAAAATAACCATCAGACTTTGAAACACCATGGTTCATTCATTGCCAAAAATTTATAAGTGCTTGACGATTTCTCGACGATTGAGAAGTATTGTCACGATGCATATCATAATACTAGTTGTCTACCCGTGCGATGCAGCGCGAAGTCACTATTCTGAAACCAATAACTCAACCATCAATTGTGTTTGTTGTTTCATTTTTATTTTCCATCCATGTTGATTTTTATTTTATAGGGAAATATGGTTTAATGGCGAATCAGTTATTTAAAAAATCAAGATATAGTTTATTGATTTTCCAAAATCATATAATCAGTAAGCATGTCTTTCCCTCTCGTTTTTTAATAGGTTTGTGTGGTTTAATTGCAAAATAATTACAAAAATAAAATATGGTTTATCGACAAATTATAAAGATTTTGCAAGAAATTATCAAATAACTCTACATTATTTACATAAACAAATTATAAATTTAAAAAAATACTAAAAATACATTGTTATACATAGTAGGTTGTAGGTTGTATTGTTAGTGCCTAATATTCTAAGTTGTACTATGTAGAGAGACTAATATTGTAATTGCTAATGTTACATACTATATATTGTTAGCTATGCCTAGATTTCTAAATGAGGTCATCAATCACCATTTCACACAAGTACACACACATAGTCTTTCTCTCTAGAATTCATCTTTGTACGTTGTGATTGATCTTCATTGAATATATTGGTGGCCATCTTATTGCTATACATGGATTGATTACTTGTTCTGGGATCACAATTGGTATCAGAGCATAGTATTTCATTTAGATCAGATTAGGTTTTTGAGTGTTCTTCATTTTTTTCATTCAATTCTGTTCGATTTTAGCCATTTGAGTGCTTCAAATGGATTAGAATTGATCTAGGAGTGTTTGATTATCATCCCTGTGTGTTTTGATTCCGCAATTACACCAGGAATAGTCTCAATTTGTGCAAAATCAGTTTTCGGACTTTTAGAAGAAAACTCACTATTTTGGTTTAGAAATCACTGTTCTAATGGTTTTTTGACAAAACTTGAAGAATTAAAGTTGTCCAGAATACTGTTGCGAACCTGCGTACCAAATTTCAAGGCAATTGGATCATTGTTGAAGAATCGACTCACGATCCTCTGCATATTCAAAACTTTCGCAACTCATGGATGTTCATAACTTTCGCAACCTTTGAATATTCATAACTTTCGCAACATTCAGTGATTCATAACTGTCGCAGTCCACTAGAAGTGAACAGTATACTATCGCAACCCTCAATTGCGACAAGTCGTGATAATCGCAATTTTTCGACGTGAACAGTATACTATCGCAACCATCTGTTGCGCAAGTATCAACTATCGCAACCTACATGATTTTGAACAGTGCTTATCGCAATCCTCAGTTGCGATAAGAATTTTTGTTGGATAGTATCGCAACCTGTTAGCTGCGACAAGGTTTTGGCTAACTTTCGCAACTTGTTAATTGCGACAAGTCCTTGGTTGCGACAAGAGTGGGTTGAGACAGTCAGTGAGTTGAGACAAGATCGTGTGAAGTTAATTGTTACTAATCGAATCTAAGGAATACTTAACAATCATCAACAAGTAATCTAATATAACAGCGAGAGACATCTTAACTATTGGGTCGAAGGACAAACCACCGGTTCTTTTTCCCAAGGAGTTTAAGATTTGGAAAGACATATTTATAGATTATGTAGAGCGACAAGAGAACGGGGAATATATTTCTAATTCTCTTAAGAATGGTCCTATGGGGAAACAACAGAGAAGAGGAATTATTACTGATGGTGACCCAATTCCAGACTGGGTTGAGGTTCTACCATTACATTATACTCCTGAACAAAAGTGCAAAGCATATGGAGACAAAATGGCAAAGTCCCTAGTTTTTCAAGCCTTAACCAACGATATTTATCGAAAGATGGATAGCAAAAATTATTCAGAGAAGGCCATGTTTGATGAACTGACAAAGCTGTATCAAGGATCTGAAATAGAGAATCAGATGAGAATCTCCAACGCCATCAATGTGTATGAAAACTTTAAACAGAAGGAAAGAGAGGCAGTTGATTCTGATTATGACCGATTCACTACTATTTTGAATGAGCTGAATAGGTAAAATATAAACAAATCTATCATCAAGAACAATGTGAAATTCCTGAGTGTTCTTCAACCTGAATGGAACAAGTATGCTCATCGAATGAAACTGAATGCTAGGTTAGATGAGTTGCCTCTACAACAGATGTACGAAACCTTGAAGCAGGATGAAGATGATGCTGATGCAAAGAGAGCTAAGAAAAAGAAGAAAGAGAAGAAGGAAGAGAAAAGAGAGGTTAAGGAAGAAGAGTTAGATCCACTTGCTTTAATGTCTAACAAGAAATACTCAAAGAATGTAGGTAATCAGTCTGATGAGGAAAAGAATGAAGCGGATGGGATAGATGATGTTGAAAGTATGAAGAATTCTTTGATACTCCTTACCAGATCTTTTCAAAGACAATTTGGGAAAAGCCCCAATTCTAATAGTCAAAGGTATGCGTCTGGCTCTAAGAACTTCGAGCATAAAGCACATGTTGAATCGAGCAAGAGGTTTGATGACAAGAAGGCTGAGTATAAGAAAGAAGAGTATAAGAGGCCAAAAGAGAAGAAGGTATTTGAGAAGAAGGATGAAGCACCGAAGTGCTACAATTGTGGGAAGACTGGTCATTTCTCAAAAGAATGTTGGAGACCGAAAGTGAGGGATTCCAGTTATTACAAGAATAAGTTGATGCTTGTTGAACAGAAAGAATCGGGAATAGCGTTGTTGGTCGAAGAATAATACTGGCTTGATCAGACGGATGATGAAGCAGATGATGAGACAGCGGCTCAGACCAAGATATGCTTCATGACCAAAAACACCGATGATGAAGGGTCATAGTCTACTTCAAATGAGGTACATCCCTATCTCTATAATCAATTCTTTATTCAACAAGCGTATTTAACAAAGAGTTTAGAAGAACTAACAACTGACCAGAACATAGCAGATGAAATAATTTCCACTCAGAAGGAAAGACTAATTGAACAAGATAGTCAAATTAAAGAATTAGAAAAGAAAAAGACTGAGTTCGATATTGGTCATGCGTATTTTCAAGATAAAATAACTGAACTATCAGATAAATTAATGAGTTCGGAAACCAAGAATTGTGAGTTTGAAAATCTTTTACATGCTTATAAAGATAGGAATGATGAGCTGTGTGAAAATGTCAAAGATCTGGAAAATAAACTCTACAAAGCAGGTCAAACTGAACAAACAATTCACATGCATAAGCTAAGTAAGTTCAAATATTTCCATTCAAAGTGGGGAATCGGGTTTGACAATCCACAATACCTGGGGAATGCCTTAAAATGGATGGTGAAGACTATGAGGCTGAAGAAGAAATAAAAAGAAAAAACAATGTTAAAATGCAACTTCCTTTTTGGTATGGTCCAGATAATGCAAAGGCATTAAAATATGAAACAACCTTACCAAATGATTACTTTGAGAGTTATATTGTTAAAGAACCGGAGGAAACGGAAAATACTCAAAAAGATAATACTGAAAAACCAAATTTTGAAGGTAAAAGGTATTTTCCACCAATGGTTCTTGAACAAAAACTCATGGACCTCGAAAGCAAGATCAAAAGTACTATTGAAGAAGTCAGAAATTACGAGAAGCATGCTTTCGAGATCGAAAAGGAAGTTATGATCACAATGTTTTCAGAAAGTTTAAAAGAAATGAAAACAAAACTTGAGGAAATATCTGAAGAAAAAGTTCCAAAAGAAAAATATTCTTCAGATTCAGATGTTTCCTCATGCAAAGCTTTTATGGGAAATACTATCTTGCGAGGCTGGACAGTTAATGACCAAGATGATTTTGAACCTTGTGATTTGGAAAGTCAATCTGTTAATACTGATCGTAAGATATATTTTCCTACGGAAGAAGATAAAGCTTTTCGAAAAGAATATAATGAATTTCTTTTTCCTAAGTCTTATGGTATCTTTAACACATCCGATGATACTGAGTCTGATCTTGATAGTGAGAAGGTTTGTGAGGACAAAGGTAAAGTTGTAAGTGAAGTGCCTGGTCAATTTGACTTTAGCGCCAAACTTCCAGATCATTATGACTTTCTAATAAAAGAAGAGGAACCTGAAAAGATTATCTTGAAAGGGGAATCTTCAAAATCAGCTGAGAAAATTTATGTTAATGATTATTATTCTAAATATAAATCAAAACAATCTTTACAGAAAAAGAAAACAAAAACAAAAAGAAAGAAGCATGTTAATTCTTTTCAAGCTCAGAATTCAAAAGCTTACGACTCCTATTTGTCTGGTTTTTCAGATCGTAATTTGAGAAACAGCACGCGCCTTGAGTGGAGAATAAAGGAGTCCATACAGAATGTGGCCCAGATCAAATCATCCCACGTTACTTTAAATGTTTTAAATTCCAAGAAAGACAATTTTGTTTCAAATGTTATTAATTATGATGTTGGCAAGGGACGAAAACTTGTAGTTCCTTACAAGGTTTATTCAATGCGACAACTGATTATTTTGGCACGTGATCAAATTTTTTGTGCTTCTTGTGGTGTGGATGATTTTATCTGCAAATCTGACTATAACCGTTGGTTTTATTCAAATGGTTACTTTAAAACCGGTTATAGAAAACATAATGTCAAGTCCAAACCTACTAATCAGAAAGGACCCAATTGGCAATGGGTACCTAAAACCGTTTAATTTCCATTTTGCAGCCAAGTCATGTCTGGTACTTAGATTCAGGCTGCTCAAAGCACATGACTGGAAGAAAGGAGTTGCTTGTTAATTTTGTAGAAAAGGACTGTGGTAGAGTTAAGTTTGGCAACGATCAATATTCTCCAATTTTGGGTTACGGAGATATTGTCAAAGATAATGTGAGGATTACAAAAGTCAATTACGTCGAGGGCTTAGGACATAATTTGTTTAGTATAGGTCAATTTTGTGATAAAGACCTAGAAGTCCATTTCAAGAAGACCCGTTGTGCAGTTCTTACAAACGGAGGAGATGAGCTTCTTGTTGGTTCTAGGAAGTCCAATTTGTACACTATTGACCTATCAACACTCAAGCCTAAGAATGACGTATGTCTTATGTCGAAAGCGTCTTTGGAGAAAAGTTGGTTATGGCAAGACGACTATCTCACCTCAACTTCCGTTATATTCAAAAGTTGACGTTGGGTGATTTAGTCATAGGTCTACCAGTTCTGAAGTTTGAGAAAGACAATTTATGTACCGCTTGTGAGAAGGGGAAGATGAAGCGTGCTCCTCATCCACCGAAACCCGATCCCAGCACAAGCAAAGCTTTAGAAATCCTTCATATGGATCTCTGTGGTCCGGTGAAGACTCAGAGTATTAGTGCCAAACGTTACGTGTTAGTCATTGTCGATGATTATTCGAGATACACATGGGTCAAGTTTCAACGCTCAAAAGATGAAACACCTGACTTGATCATCTCGTTAATCAAACAGCTTCAAGTAAATCGTCAACAAACAGTTCAGACTGTCAGATCATATAATGGGACAGAGTTTAAAAATAGAACTCTTGATGACTTCTTTAAGTCATTAGGAATTACTCATCAATATTCTGCGGCCAGAACACCTCAGCAGAACGGTGTAGTTGAAAGACGAAACCGTACACTCGTTAAAGCGGCCAGAACGATGCTGTCTTATGTTGATATATCTCTGTTTCTGTGGGCTGAAGCTGTTGCAACGGCGTGCTATACACAAAACTGTTCAATCATACATCGACGGTTTGGCAAAACTCCATATGAATTGATTAACAATAGAAAACCTGTAATACACTACTTTCGTGTTTTTGGTTGCAGGTGTATTGTGCTGAACGATAAGGACAACCTGAACAAATTCAGTCCTAAGGGTATTGAGGGCTTCTTTATTGGATACTCTCTCACATCAAAAGCATACATAGTCTACCTCAAGTCATCCAGAACTGTGATGGAAGGTATAAATGTCAAGTTTGATGAATCTGAAGACATGGCTTCTGTGCAAAATAGTACAGAACCCGCGATCTCCGGAATTCTAGCATCTGGATAAATCCGTCCTATGATGACTAGATCTTCGAACAAGGATCAAGCTTCCACTTCTAACTCTACTCCTAATGAACTTGATGTTTTGTTTGAACATTTTTATGATGACTATTTTGGTAATGATAAAGGTTCTGCATCTGTCAATAACAGGATACAAGTTGAAACACCACTAGTGCAAGCTACTGTGTCAGGCCCTTCGCCGATGCTGACCTCATCAAATACTGGTGCAACTACTCCTACAACTTCTCCAAGGAACACAACGATGGCATCTACACACGCACGACAACATGCATCTACGAGTGGTGCTTCTTCATCTGGAACATCTTCGAATGTCAGTGGTTAGGGTAATAACAACATTCCTGAACAATCTACCGAATCAGTTGCTGAGGCTGTGCCGATTGTCAATTCTGACAAGCAACCCGCCTCACAACCGGAACCGACGCTGACGATCGAGTTGAACTTCGATAAAGATCCTACCCTTATAGACCCCGATGAAGATACTATATCTCTTCATCCACACTCCACAAAGTGGACACACAGTCACCGAATTGATTAGGTGATTGGTGATGTATCTGAACCGGTGAAGACAAGATATGCATCCGCATCCGCGAATGAAGTTTTATATGCACTCTTCTTAAGTCAAGTTGAGCCCTCAATAGTTCGCCTTAGAAGACCCTGACTAGTTGGTTGTGATGCAAGAAGAGCTGAATCAGTTTGAAGCTTTGAAGGTGTGGAGACTAGTTCCGCGACCCAAAGGTAAGACAGTTATCGGTACCAAGTGGGTCCTAAAGAACAAGAAAGACGAAGACGGAATAATTGTTCGAAACAAGGCTAGATTGGTAGCGAAAGGGTATAGGCAATAGGAGGGGATAGATTATGACGAGACATACGCGCCGGTTGCTCGCCTTGAGGCAATTCGGATGTTTCTTTCTTATGCCGCATTCAAGAACTTCACCGTCTATCAAATGGACGTGAAGACCACTTTCTTGAAAGGTGTCCTTAATGAGGAAGTGTATGTGTCTCAACCGGAAGGCTTTGTGGATAAAGACTATCCAAATCACGTATACATTCTAGACAAAGCCCTCTACGGTCTCAAGCAAGCCCCCCGTGCCTGTCTTATCAATCTTTCTACTAAAAGCTGGCTTTGTGAAAGGTAAAACCGACACAACTCTGTTTACTCTACGCGAGGAATGTGATATTCTTTTAGTTCAGATTTATGTTGATGATATTATTTTTGGTTCGACTAACCCTGGACTTTGTACTTGGTTTTCGGGCATTATGACGACCCAGTTTCAAATGAGTATGATGGAGAGATTAATTTCTTTCTCGGATTACAAGTAAAACAATTCTCTATGGGTATCTTCATCAACCAGTCGAAGTATGTGTTTGACATCTTGAGGAAATTTAAATTGTAAAACTGTACGTCGATCGGTACACCTATGGCTCCTGGATCTAAGATAGGTCCAGATCCAGATGGTATTGATGTCTATGTCAAGAATTATAGAGGAATGATCGGGTCTCTAATGTACCTAACGCAAGTCGTCCAGATATAATGTTTTCAACTTGTCCATGTGCTAGATTTCAGGCTAAACCCAAAGAGTCACACCTCGGCGCCGCCAAAAGAATCTTTCGGTACTTGAAGGCACTCCGTACCTTGGACTGTGGTATCCCAAGGGAACCGGCTTCGAACTCACTGCATATTCAGATGCTGATCACGGAGGAAGCATGCTGGATAGAAAGAGCTCCTCGAGGCACGTCCAGTTTTTGGGGGACAAGCTCGTGAGTTGGTCGTCGAAGAAGCAGAATTGTGTTTCAAAATCAACCGCGGAAGCATAATATGTTGCCGCGGCGAGTTGTTGTTCACAAGTCCTTTGGATGAAGACCCAACTCATGGACAATGGGTATAAATACGAGAAGATCCCCATTTACTGCGACAGTAAGAGTGCTATTGCTATATCTGTTAATCCTGTCCAGCATACCAAAACCAAACACATTGACATAAGGTATCATTTCATAAAAGATCATGTCGAGAAAGGAACTGTTGAACTGTATTTTGTTACAACTGAGTATCAGCTTACCGATCTCTTTACCAAAGCCTTGGATGAAAAATGTTTCAATTTTCTAGTATCCAAGCTCGGCATGCTGAATATGAAAGTTTAACTTTCATATATTGATCATATAATAGATGGAAATATTTTTATCTCAATCTAGACATCGTCTCTATATTGATACACTCAAAGTTTCATCGTATTCTATTCTCAATATATGTTATTTAAATTTTCATATCTTAGTTGTAATATAAGTATTTCTTCAACTTGTTCTTTCTTTCTCTTCTTTTAATTGTCTTATCTATGATTTGGTATGATACCTGTCTCTGCACAAAGGTACGTTCTTGGTTTCAGGGGGAGTTATAGAACAGATCATATGCACAAATCTAGGGGGAGTGTGCATAACTGTCAAGATCATGTAAGTATATATCCATTGTGATTGTTGCTTCCGAGAAGCCAAGGTAAGTGTTCTGACTTGTTTTTAAACACTAACTCTGAAAACAATTTTTCAAATCTATGCATCATTTAAGGGGGAGTGAAACTGTGTTTAAAACCTTGAGTGCTGAATCAATTGGAAGTTGGATATCTTCCAATGTGATAAAATCTTTTCAAATTTTATCTGAAAAATGTCCAAGTGTTACTGAAATACACTGATGAACAGTAACTTATCGCAACCCTCTATTTCGATAAGCCCCAATGAACAATAACTTATCGCAACCATCTGTTGCGATAAGGTTGAACATCTATCGCAACCTGTTCGTTGCGATAACAAGGAGGGTTATCGCAACCTCCTACTTGCGATAACTTGACACTGTGGCGGTCAACCTTTGGACCAATCACATCGTGCCATATGTCCCTTGTCTCAAGTCGTATAAATAAGAGAGTTCAATTTTTGGTCTCATTTCAAAACCCTTCAAACTCTCTCAACCCTCATTCGAAGAAACTGCAACCTGGGTTCGATTTTTCAAGTGTTGTTTCGCTATTTAAATCGACTCCATTGTGTTCGCATCACTTTGAGGTACACTCGTTTTAATTTACACTCGATTCCATCCACTAATTCATGATTCATAGTTGTTTTTAGGGTTTAGAAACCGAAACCCTTTATTGTTTGTTCTTATTATATGCTTAAATCGATGAGTTTAGGATCTGTTAGATGTGAATAAATGTTAGAGGCTTACTTCTGTGTTTATTGCGAGGGTCATCGTGTAGGTTAGACTCACTTTTGTGCGAAAAATCAGATTCTGAGCCTTAAAACACTTAGGATATTTCTGTGTTCTATGTTATCGCAGCCTTAGGTGTTCTTGAGTTCATATCTATCGCAACCTTAATTGTTCTTAACATTCAAAACTGTCGCAACCTTCTTACGTTCATAACTATCGCAACCTATTAGTTGCGATAACATCGTGTCGCAACTAGTGTGTTGCGATAACTATTCATCGCAAGCTCTTCATTGCGATAAGGTCATGGGTTGCGACAACTTTTTAGTCTGTTGCGATAGTTTCCACACTTGGAATTTTTTTTTGGAATTTTTTGAAGAAAAACCAGCTTTTGGCACTGTTATAAACCTGATCACTGTTCAGATGGCTCATAATGACGGCCATTCATCTGACGAGAACACCATCATGTCGTCTCACCAGTCGTCACATCCGTCGGTGAACGCCCGTGATCTAGATGAGGAGCTTCTACCGAGATGTTTCCATCTTGCCCTTCACGACAACAATCATCATCTAGACCTCGATGTGGCGTTCGACCATCAGATCATCATCGAGATCATACGCTGCTATCCTCTCCGAACAGTGCTCACGAAGGTAGTCACTGTGCCCCTCATATACTTACAACAGTTTTGGCACACACTACAATATCATCCTACACACCGACGGGGTCCACAATTTACTGCCCGAGTCGATCATTTCGAGGCTCGGTTTAGACTCAAACGACTTCGTCTAGCCTTAGACCTTCCCTTTAACCCGAACTTTGAAGACATGGTACCCGAAGTCTAACTTTACACAGATATCCAAAGTTTAGGATACCAAGATCCAAATATCCCTGTCCTAGCCGGCTCCTCCAAATTCTTACGAAAGCACCTACCACTAGTATGGTACACCCTATGCTCCATATTCAACCGAAGCATGACGTCAAAGCATACCGGCCTTGACAAATGCAACATTGCGACTCTCCGAATGTTTCACGCCTTTGCCTTCAACCGTAACATCGACTATGCTATACTACTCTAGAACGAGCTACAAGAGTTGGTCGAAGACAAAGCACGCCCGAAAAAGAAAAGAAACTCCGTGCCATATCAACGATTCTTCCAGATACTTATCCATCAAATCATGGAGGGCAACCGGGAAATCCCAAGACGCCCAGATGCAGTACGAGGTCCGACACAATACATGCATTATCTGAACATGCCGACACATGATGACTTCATCCACATCACCGTGATTCCATAGCCTGTAGTTGCCTATACCGACCAGCAGTCTCAGGTAGTTAGGCAGTATAGATTAGCAAATGCACTAGTGGTCCAGCCAGAACCGGCCGGACCTCCCCATGGTGCTATCCCATTAGGCGGTGAGGGTTTACTTGTTGAGCAGGTTCAGGAACTTGGGTTCCTGAACGGAGAGAGGTGAGGAGAACATTAAGAAAGAGAGTGGGTGGGGTGGCGAGGACTGCTGGTCTGGCATCTTCTACCGGAGCTATTCATATTCCTATCCTCGATGACATTCTGATGGAATCTGAGGATGATTCTGATTTTAACCCCGATGCTTCATCATCCGACGATGAAGTATCTGACCAACCAAGAGCTGATGACGATTCTGACTCCGATCCCGACCATGACCCTGATGCGGATCTAATCCCAAGACACATTGGTCGGAGTCGACATATCGAGGGTTCCGATGCTGATTCCACCTGGAATGTCGGAACCTCCGGAGATTTTGGTGACATAAGGTGGAATGAGGGAGCTTTAGTAGAAAATATTCATGTGAGCAGTGATGTGGTGAGAAAAGAAATGGGAGAGAAAGAGATAGAGTCAGATAAAGTTTTAACTACTGACTCTCCCCAAACTAATCCAAGCCGGGTTGCCACATCTTCTACCAACGAGCGTACGTCGCCGTTGCGTATTGAACAAGCCGTGGTGGACCCAACCATGCAAAGCACAGCCCCTCTAAGCCACTAGTCGGCATCTCAAATTTCCGGCGTTTCATTTTCCACAGGGGATCAAGCACAACTACTATCGGTGACACACTCGGTGTCTGCTGATATTGAAACAGTTAGGCTCCATGCACGTTGAGTCTAGAGCCATTTGGACATACTTCTTTTCCTAGGCCACGCGCGTCGGCATCCCAACAAGTTGTGAGCTTTCGTGCTCCAACCGGAACACCCCGAGTGCGGCCGCCATTCGTTGGTGCCCCACGAGGACTGGGTGGAAGTCCTGTCATGGTCAACACTATGCCATCCATGAACACAGGCAGTACGGTTGCTACAACCGCTACTTTAACCGGTAACCTAAGTGGTCCGAATGTTAGACACATGTTTCCCAATTTTCCTCCCCAACAGGTTATACAAATGCTTGGACCGCGTCCATATTATATCACGCTACCGTTATTGGCGTCTGCTTTAGGTGCAATTGAAACTGCCTATATGCAACACCGACGGGCCATGCAGAGTTCAGTTGACAAATTAGCAAGTGAAGTGAGCAGAGCCACCAAGGGCAAAGCAAATATTGAATCGTCGTCAACCCCTCAGAATCAACCATCCAATACACAATCCGACCCACAACAACCACCACCAGTTCCATTACACCAAATCCCTAAAGACCAGCTCAAATCAGAGTTGTTAGCCCGACTCTTAGCCAAAGGCGATTCTAGTACAGCTGAAGAAATTGACCTTGTTGGATTACTCCGACAACATATCCCACCTCAAACACAAACCCCAACCCAACCACCTTCGAGCAACGACTTCCAGCGTCTAACCGAGTCTATGACAGATATGACGAATGCTATGATGAACGGTTTCACCTCCATCTCTAACAAGCTTAAGGCTGTTGAAGAGAAGTGTGGGATACAAGCTCAAACCTCACAGAAACGAAGACATGATGATCAGGATGATCCTGATCAACATGAGGGGGAGAAGAGAGCAAGGGTTACTGAGTCCAGTGCTACGACTACTGCAAATGTTGGGGGATCAGGTCAACCAACTAGTAAAAGGGAAATGGGAACCGGTGGAACGGACACTGAAATGGTTCAAGTAGATGATACCGACGTTCTAGCTGACGTCATAAGTGGGGTTGAAAAGCCCTCGGTTGTTGACAATAGAACAGTTGATGAAAGAATGGCAGATGATATGATAGTTGATTACATTGATATTGATTCTGAGGAAGAACCTGAGAAAACAACAGTCCATATCAAAGAGGAAATAGAAGACTTATTTGACATCACCGGAGTTATTATGGCTGCTTCCGATTCCGACAACGAAACTCCAGATGATACAACTCAACTACAAACACCGATTGATCAAAGTGCAAGTACTTTCGCGCCTCCGGCTCCAGTGGTACACGAAAATGCTCCAGTTATTCAAGTGCAAGACGATGGCAGAATCAGAGATCGTGTACTCGAAGCTGAATTGGAAATCTATCGGGAAGTGATAGACGCTGAGCCAAGGTATGTGGCTACAGGTGAACGAGTGAGGATTCTGATTCCCTTTCAAGAAAGCATAAGGAGAGACCTGTTCATTAGAGATGTCCAGAGGATTGATATAGCAAAGGTATGTGGGGTTGAAGACTGGCCATCAATGCGCAGGATTGAATTTCTACATGTCATGGGCAATGAATGTCTGAACACAAATGTGGTAAGGTCAGACAAAGCCATCATGAAGGTGCTGAACATTGATTCCTGCAAACTTTTCAAAGTCTGGTACCCACAGTTTACTGTACGAAGATCCGATGGCTCCGAACACGTCTTTTCAGAAGCAGACTTCAAGAGTCTAAAGCTTGACGACTTATGCAGCTTGTATGACATTATAGCTCGAGCTCCTCAAAAGAAGATTGAATGGTCTGCTGCATATCAAAGTGTAAAGAGATTCATGCGGAACATTCTGAAGTTCTCTTATCTAACAGACTTTCAGATGGGTCTGGAAGCACGCCAAGCCCGAGTAAACATAAGAGCACCGAACCGGCATCTGTCAGATATTCAAGGTATCCCAGCCTACACTGTACTAAAGAAACCGGAACTTGGAGTTGTTTACTTTGATAGAGACTCAAAGAAGAGATTTATGAGAGTTATCGAAGCCAACAAGTTCAGTGATGGAACTTTCAAGATTGTTCAGGTTCACCTTGAATGTAGATTGCGTTTGGATGCATCTAGGGAGGTAAAGCTGAAAGATAAGGAAAAGGAGCTGATCAAGCAAGTACTGGATGCTATAACATACCGAAAGGAGTACAGGAATGCACTGAGGAGGTTTGAGATCATCTTCGGGATTCGGAAGAAGTATGTGACTCCGGTGGACGCTTAAACTCTTTGCCTCTACATTGTACAAAGGGGGAGAATGTTAGTGCCTAATATTCTAAGTTGTACTATGTAGAGGGACTAATATTGTAATTGCTAATGTTACATACTATATATTGTTAGCTATGCCTAGATTTCTAAATGAGGTCATCAATCACCATATCACACAAGTACACACACATAGTCTTTCTCTCTAGAATTCATCTTTGTACTTTGTGATTGATCTTCATTGAATATATTGGTGGCCATCTTATTGCTATACATGGATTGATTACTTGTTCTGGGATCACATGTATGATTAAAAATTTTACAAGTGATTGTTGTAGACAAGTAAACCATCTTACTTTTTTACCATGATTTAAATAATTAATTATTTGATATTGTATTTAAAGTTATATGGGTAAAATACAAAATATATTGCCACGAATCCTCAAGAAAATAGCTTAGAAATCCCAATTTTCACACACAATAAGTGTTGTCTTTGTGAGAGAGAGTGAGTCCTTTTTGTTATCTTTTCTTATCCAGCTAAACCCTCGAGATTCTCATTTCATTTGAATATTTGTTGAATCTTTCCTGACTTGTCATTGATTTTAATCTTATATCACCTAGAAATATACTCTATTGAAGGTATCCTTGATTTACTCTTTGTTTGTGTAATTTCATTCAATATATCTATAATATATTATAAAGTATTTATGAAAAACTCTTAAAAACAACCCCTAAAGCTTCATGTACCGCTATTTAATGTTAATTACTTAAAATCTCTTAAAAACAACTAATGAGGTTTTATGTACCTCTTTTAATGCAAATTACTTGATTAATACTTATCTCTAACAACCTTCAAATCCTTAATTCGTGGACTCTTATTAATTAATCTTTATCTCTAACCACTTTCAAATTCTCAAATCATAAACTCCTCAAAAAACGTCATTCTTTAAACAAATTTATAAAGAACTTTGACCGTTTTCTCAAAACCACACATTAAAATATAGAACATTAAAATTGAGATATAACGCGTTGCATTGCACGAGTAGACTTTTAGTACGTTTATAATATGTGTATGTATACGCCATTCTTGGTTTAGAGTGAATTCTCGCTTAAAACTTAAAATTGTAGTAAAGACTGAAATGGTTAACCGTTAACACTAGTATCGACATTAGTCAAAGTGAGTTTCATGACGCTTTACAAAATTGTGATATATGCTAATAAAGTACAGTTATATATATATATATATATATATATATATATATATATATATATATATATATATATTCATGCAGCTTATTGCATGTGATTTACATTATATATCGATGACCAAGCACTCATCAAAATGAAAATCAAAATCAAGAGATTACCTCTTTGTAAACAAGCCCGTTCTTGATCTAGGTTTGTGGAGAATGAAGAAGACCGGCTCATGTGATTCAGAGTGAGAGAGTGGGGATCGAAGAAAGAAAATGGTTGTAACCTGCGATGAATACATATTAAATAATGCAGAGAGCCCTGAATGGAAGAAAAAGTTGAATTTTGTTTGCCGGTGAGAGCTGTAAAGTAATGCTGAGACCTCTAAATGGAAGAAAAAGCTGAAATACATTTGCAGGTGAAAGATGTAAACAACAAGGAAGAAAACTGAAAAGAAGAAAGAATGGTTTGAATTTGCTAAATGGGGGAAAAAGCAGTAATTTAGTAGGAAGAAAGCTGGAAAAAAGCTAGAAGGAAGAAACTGAAACTGAAAGTTTCAATTTGGGTGGTGGTGCATTAAGAATTTGTACACTATGCTTTGTTAGTTGTAATTCATAGTTTTTTTTTTTTTAAATTATGCAGAAAGTGGTTGTACATTATGCTTTCTAACTTGTTTTTAAGAGTTTTGATGTATATGTATTATAAGGTAGTAATAGATAGATATTTATATTTGTAGGTCTTGTTTTAAACAATTATAACTTTTTCGTGTTTATTATTGGTACTTTATGTTTGAACGTTGATTTTTAGTACTAATAAAATCGTGTTTTATTTTATTGGTGTTTGGATGTTTCATTGTTGATTTTTTTACTATTACGATCGTGTTTTTTATAAATGTTCAAAACATGGCCGGAAAATACTAAAAAAATGAACTTTATATATAGCGACGATAGACCGTCCTATTTATAGCGACGACATCTAGTATTATCCAAGAAATTAGTTAATTTACTTATAGCGACCACATGCCATTGATAATAGTAATTTAAAAAAAAGTACTTATAGCGACGATATGTGGCTGCTAATAGCCATATTATGTTTTTTTACTTATAGTGACGATAAGTGGTTGCCAAAGTAATTTT
Organism: Saussurea involucrata; assembly: GCA_033807775.1. NCBI lineage: Eukaryota > Viridiplantae > Streptophyta > Magnoliopsida > Asterales > Asteraceae > Saussurea > Saussurea involucrata. Next base: position 113,410,144 of record CM066315.1, read on the forward strand.
TAAATAATTAATTATTTTACTTATAGCAAAGACATAAGGTCTCTACAACTTAATTACGTAATTTAATTAAAATCACTTGTAGCGACTAGTTTACGTCGCAATAAAACTTCAAGTCGTCGCAATAAACCGCCGTGGCTATTCCCATCCCTTGTGGTTGCTATTGCATTTTTAGTAACCAACTTCTAGCTACCAGACTTTTAGGAACGACCGTCGTCGCTATATGTTTTCAGCGACGACATTCCGACATGTAGCGATGACAAAAGTCGTCTCTATAACCGCTATTTCTTGTAGTAAATATACCATAAAAAATGAGAGACAAAAGTGGCTAGGGTTTTATCATCATAGAAATAGCATAATTACAAAAGAATAGAAAAGATAATATTTATAGCAGGAAAAACCTAATTAGAAAATGACTAAACAAAGATTTAGGCTAAAATAAATTAATAAAAATATGGTAAGTACTCAATACAGCTGACCCTTCTGAAACCCCCATAACTACTCAACTATGTTCGATTTTTAACAGACTTCACACAAGAATTGGTACTGCAAGTTGCCATTGAATAGTACAAGAAAAGAACAAAGTGTGTGTATATTTGAAAGACAAAAACTAACAGCAAACAATGTTTTATTCCCTGGATAAGATGATGATTTACAAAGTACATAAACATACATATTTATAGAGCATGAAACGACACCATCAAAGGGTGTGATGATTCAGCCCTCAACTGCCCATATTACCTATATTAACTGATGTGTAATTTAAATACACTTAATTTTCTTAAATACTAAAATACAATTCTGATTTATATCATTAGTTCCAACAATCTCCCCCCTAATGATATAATCGGCAACTTCTTGATGTTTGAGATAACGCTCGGTAGATTCTGCTGTCCAAAAACGATCAGCAAGTCCTTCTGCTCGATCAAAAGTATCCAGTCCTTCGGTATACTTTGTTTGGCTTCTACCAGTACGAACCCGTAGTAGTGCGTAGCAAGTAATCTTCGAATGTCTTCTCATAACACCATTATTTAACTTACATAATATAACCTTAAATAAATAAATACTATGTTTAATTATTTACAAAATGACAAGTGACATTTAAACTTTCCTTTAAACATCACGTCATTTTTCCTTCACGAGTCTTCCATTAATCTTCAAAGTATGATGACAAAGTCATCACTTTCCTTGCTGCTATCACCAACATTTTCATCTGAGTAGTACCCTTCAATGCTAGGGTCTTCTTCCTCACTATCCTGAGCTCGAATCTGATCCGGTCTCTGAGTATCTGCAATGTTCTGATCGTCCTGATCCTGACTCCCGGCTACACCACCTTCTGAGCCAACATTGCCCGAAAAGAACCTGTTGGTTACACCACCAACGTCTTGTTCGTCAATGCTCGGAATTCTGCCAAATCTCTTTAATCCAAACTCGTAATATTCGTGAGGAATCAATAAGTATTCATCAAATAATTTCTTCAAATTATGTTCATAATCATCCGGATAACCGAAACTCATAGCCATCTCACCCCACTCTTTTTCCTTCGTTATCTTCTCGTATCCTCCTGATTTTGTAACGAATTTGTATATATCAAATAAACAAACATCTAAACCCGCAATTTTAGGTGGTAGTGAAATGTCCGATCCTTCCTTTATCTTGTGAAACCAACTGATTGCTTTGTCAAATTTCTTTCTGAACATGCCTAAATTTTTGTAACAAATTTGGTCGCAATTTGCTAACACCATAACTGATATGTAATCATCAAAAGTCTCACAAGATATCAGGTTTCCTTTAATTTCAAGTCCATCTTTTACCGTGCCTTTTCCAAGTCTTCTTGTAGATTGGTTGCTTTCGGGCACCTTTTCAGATATAGACTTGTTCCGATCATCTTTTTGCTTTTGTCGATCCATACACATATGAGTAATCACGCACGTCGTGTCTTTGACGTCAATCTTGAAGCCTTGCAAGATGAGTTGTTTCGTACTCAACACATTTATGTTAATCCCGGGTGGGTAAGATACATATGGTATTGAAAACTTTACGCCACTTGCTTCCAATTCTATCTCACCAATACCATATATAGGAATCTGATGATGTTCTTCTTTGTTAATGTTGGAACAGTGTAACACCCGTAATTTTCGGAGAGGTCCAATGTCGAACCAGTGTTGAAACCGATCTTTAAGAAAATTATGAAAAATAAGATTTTGGGGTCAAATCTTAGATTTTATGGTCTTGTTGGATGAGGAATTCGAATACGAGTCCAACGGTCCTTTCCGGAGCGAAAACGAAGCTAAAACGAGAAAGTTATGGCCAAAACGAGTTTCGGTACACCTTGAGCTATTGTGACCTGGCGATAGTGACACTGTCACAATAGCCGTGTCACTATAGCCGAAGGGAAGGGGTTGAGCTATTGTGCCCCGGCGATAGTGACACTGTCACAATAGCCGTGTCACTATAGCCGAAGTTGTACCGCGAGTGGGAAGGGTTTGAGCTATTGTGCCCTGGCGATAGTGACATTGTCACAATAGCCGTGTCACTATAGCCGACGGGTTCCAAGGTGTTTTAAACCCTTTTCTTCTTCTTTTTCCCCATTTCACTCATCTCTCTTAACTCTTTCAAACTCTCTCAATTCTCTCTCTAAAAAATCGTCTCTCTCTCTCTCTGTCTAGAAACCCTAAAACTCCTCCCCTCTCCTCTTCATCTCCTCTACCCAAAATAACCCATTTCCACCATTGTTGAACACTTGGGAGTTTGAAGCCTTTTGGGAGTCTAGGAGCTCTCTTTCGGAGGAATCAAGTGATTTAGGTAATTTCTAGTTAGATTGTTGTTGTCTTTTACTTTCTCTTCCTTTTTGAAACGTTTTGGGTGATATTGGTGGTATTTGGTTAAGAAAATCTCCTAATCTCATCACCTATGAAGTTAGGGTTTTGATATAAATTGGGTTTGGGTTATAAAATGTTGGAGGATGATTTCTTATGGTTAGATAAGAATATTCATGGTTGGAAACTTATGGATCTAGGTCTTGGAAGTTTTGGCTTGAGGATACAAACTTCATCAATGGAGCTTACGTTTGGAGAAACCCTAGATTTAGCTAAATCTAGCAAGGTGAGTTCAAGTTACTTTGCGAAAACGTTGTACATGCCAAAATGAATATTTTACAAATATGTGTGTGTTTTAATTGAAAATATATGTGGTTGAGTTATTTGATTGATTTAACTCTTTTGAAGTGTTTATCTTCATAAATGTGTAAAACACCCATATTTGGGGCTTTTGGATGTTTGGATGGTTAGAAACCATAAATTGTCTTTAAAAGATTATTTGCTCAAAATGAGGTTTAATCATATATGTGTAAATGATTTTGAAAACCAATTGGGAAATACACTTTTAAGTGTTATGTGTCATTTTGAGAATTATAAGGGTGTGAGTCCTTTGGGAAAACCCTTTTTGTTTAACCCGTAAAGAGTTTTGGGGTTAATGATGAATTTTTAGTATAGCTTGCCTAAACAATGTTTAAACGCGTTTTTGACCGACATTATGGGTCTAGCAAGCTTGGAGCACTTTGCTCGGTTTGACTTTGAGTTAGTCTTGGGACATTTGTCCCGTTTAAATGGCTCGATGTGGAGTCTTATTTACGGGTCGCTATTATTGCACCGTGTTGCATATTATTGCACGTTGTTGATATTTTACATGCTCACGTTGTTTATATGCTTAATTGCATTTTTATTTGCATGATTTGACGTCAATAAATGATCATTAGATCTTTGAGCAGAGGGCTCGGTTTTGGGCTCAATTGAGTCTTGGGGGCATTCGCCTGGTTTTAATAAGCTCGAGGTGGGCTTGGGGTTTGCATTGCATGAGTTGCATCATATTTGAGGTTTACATGATTTGAATGCATTGGTTATTCTTTTGAGGTCATGTATAAGTTTTTAAGTTAAGTAAGCTTGTTTTGGATGGTGGGTTTGCCAAGGTAAAGACCTAGTATGGTTGAACTTGGTGGTTTAAATGGACTAAAGACCTAGTATGGTTGATGTCTAAGAGGGGCTAAAGACCTAGTATGGTTGATGCCAAAGACGGACTAGAGACCTAGTATGGTTGATGTCTAAGATGGGCTAAAGCTCTAGTATGATTGATGCCGAGGATTGACTAAAGACCTAGTATGGTTGATGTCATCCGTTTTCCACATCCAAGAAGCTTACTTGTATTTATTTAATTGTGGTTTAATTTATGTGGTTGCCACATTCGATGAGATCGGGTCTCCCCCGTCACCGAAGGGTGTTGATTTCGGGTATTTTATCTATTCACATTGTTGAGGTTATATTACCTGTACATGGATTGTTTTTCCAGGATTGATGGACGGATTTATGTTACATTCGTATTGAATGTTTTAACTGGTATTGGGATTTTAATACATTTTACGTTTGCGTGAGTTTAGCTTCGTATTATGTTTTAATAAAGGTTATATTTGAATGGATGGTTTCCATGTTTTATGGGTTGAGTATGATTTGTCAACCGTATTTGAAAGTTTTTCCTAAACTAGAATTATTCTCGTAATTGGGTGAATTAGGATTTGTAACTCATATTGGTTGCCGGAACAGTTTGAGAAGTAATTTCTTAAATTTTACTTCAGTGAAAACTGGAAGTCCTATCAGAGATACCCCATTGCCAACTCTGAACATAGGCCACACAATTTTTTAAATTGTTGTGCTAACAGTTACTATGTGTTTCTGTGTTAGATTTTTACCCCATTCTGGTTACTAAAATGTTTAATCTGGAATTTTTGCTACTCGTCACTATTGTCTTTGAACGTGCATGATGCTCCGGATGCTCCTACTCATCATGAGGGGGAGAAAGGGTACAGATTCAAAGACATAGATTATCAAGTTGAGGGGGAGTTAGCAAAAGCCAAGGGGGAGTAAAGAAGTTCCCATGCAAAAGCCGAGGGGGAGTAACTGATGATCGTTTTTTAATCGAATGATTGATCCGTTCCGAGATCCAAAGAGCTCAGAGTGCTTACAAATGATCAATTCTTCTCATCGTTTATCAAGTGGTGTTCGCTACAATTCAGTATTTCCTCCTTCAAGCATTTCGATTTTACAAAGTTCTTAAAGCTGAAGCTGAAAGCAAACTCAACTCGCGGTTTAAAGACAGATTCGTTGAAGATTTGAAGACCAAGAGCTTTATTCAAGGGGGAGCGCTGAAATGACACGAAGACAAGCAACATCAATGCGTTTCAAAGATTCAAAAGGAAGAGAAGATCAAGACCTGAAGATTTCAAGACCGATTTTTATTTATATATCTTTAGGGGGAGATTGTTAGGACCATAAATGTCCTACATATTAGAAAGATATATAAATAATTATATAGAGCTTAATTAGATTAATTAATTATTGTAAAAGCCTTAGTTATTGTTAATTGGGTTTAGCTTTGTGTTTAATGGGCTTGGGCCTTGTTGTCTAAGGCCTAGGTATATAAGGTTATGTTAACCTTAGAATTAGGTTAGCGATTCATTAGAGAGATTAGAGTGTGCTTATTATTAGAATCGTTCCTTTACTTTGATTGAATGAATACGAGAGAGATGACGAGTTGAAATCATCAATTGTTCGTGTTCATATCCATTGATTATATTGTTACCTGTCAAACTGGGATTCACACTCGTTTTCCTAACTCTTAAACTCACTCTTTAATCCTTAAACTCGTCAACTTCTCAAACTCATCTTAGTTAACTTTAATTGCTTTCCAAATCACGTTTTTTTATTAATCTTCCAAACAACTTACGATTCTCTTTCCTTACTCTCATTCTCTACTTTTGATAAAACTTGGTTCTCGCGTAATCTCACTTACAATATAAGTCGGAAGTCTGAATTAATCACTTTGGATTCCCAAGTAAAATTGGCTCACGGTTTGGTAAGTGATTTCACAAAAGTTCCATCTTTTCTCTCGTCTCAATTGCACGTTAATTTTAGTCTATATAATTAGTCTGTTAGCAAACATCATCAAGAACTCTTCGTCTTTAAGTTACATTTAAAACAAGATTTTCCTCATAGTTTAATAATCTCATTTTCGCAAACTTTACTGTTAAAACGCAATGTTTAACTCTCCCATCAACTTTGTAGTAATTAAATGCTTTCCAACTCTTTTCATAATTGTCATGTTAAATTAGTAACTTTTCTCAAAGCTTAGATAACTTGTGCAACAAGTCACGACGTTCCACCCAAGTAAGTTTCATTTAATTAACGTATTGTCTATTTCCATTATTTGTTTTAAGTCTTATAAATCTTTTATAATTGGAATCTGAACGATGATGGGCTAATCGCCTTAGTTCGGGGTATAAAGAGAAATTGGGACCAAGACTAATAAAAAGATAAAAATGTGTATCGTATAGTATGATTGTCTGACGTTATTTAAATCAATGTTATATTTTGTGGTGGATCACAATTGACCAACTGACAACTGATACGTTGTATCATGAAATATTCGACACTTGAGATAACTGAAGAATACTGTCTCATCTCGATATTTAATTATTAATTTAATCCCAATGGACCTTTATACCCCGTGCTTTCCTCTTATAATTGTTAATTTCCGTTAGCTGTTAACAACAAACTCCCAACAAAAGATTAACTTCGCATTCGCCATCTGAAACCTGCTTTTAAATAATTGGACCTTTAAAGAGAAATTTCTCCACGCTTCCCTGTGGGATCGATATTCGATACTTTTGTACCATTATTACTTGTTAGAAGACGATAATAGACTAAGATGTATACTTGCGTCATGGTTTATTTCTAACTGATATTGCTGATAATACTCACTCAACAATATACACCTGTTTGATATTACTCTCTTGCATCTCTAATATTCCATTTTTTAGCAGGGGTAGCATCAAATAGCCAACATGTTTTTAGCACTGTTGCCGGGAAAGCAAGCCAGAAGTTTTTCTTTTTATAAGTAAAATTTTTAAAAGCAAGTTTTTCTACCACAATTTTGAGAAAAGAAAAAAAAATATATTTATTTTAATAATAATGCATGCCAAGGTTGCCACACGGTGAGATTTTCCAACTTGATCCTGACATTGAAAGAACTTTTAAACAACGAAGAAGAATTCAAAGAGCTAATCGACTCTTAAATTCTTTAGAGATGTCTGAAAGCGACGCCTTGTCAGACCATGAGGACTGTAACGTCCCAAAAATTTCAATACATTTTTACTTTTAAAAGAAAACATTTTTATAAATAAAACCTCATTATATATCCAACACCGTTTCGTTTGCAAACTTATTAATAAATACTCTCGTTAATAATAAACAGCGGAAATAAATCATTTGAATAATAATACTAATTTCATAATTAAAATAACTCTTCACGCGCGTCAGTGTGTACCCGTCACGCCTCGGAGCCACCGGTACCTGAAACCACAGTAAATAGGAAAGGGTAAGCACAAGGCTTAGTGAATTCCATCACATGCGCAGATAGGAATTATATACACATCACCCCTATCCGCACATAAGCACAACGCCACAGTTACATAAAACGAGTAAACATCTACAAGTAATTATGTATCCAACACCTCGGTCCCACCGAGCCCTCGGTCCCACCGAGCCCTCGGTCCCACCGAGCCCTCGGTCCCACCGAGTTTGCACAACTTTTCTATCCGCCTCCTCGGTCCCACCGAGCCCTCGGTCCCACCGAGTTTGCACAACTTTTCTATCCACCTCCTCGGTCCCACCGAGCCCTCGGTCCCACCGAGTTCACACAACTTCTCTATTCACTTCCTCGGTCCCACCGAGCCCTCGGTCCCACCGAGTTGTACGTATTACACATTTATACTAAGCATTTAAACAAATCAAATATTACACACCACAAATAACTAGTTGACACCACAAAGACAGTAGTACATACAAATTACTATGACATGCATACAACCCCTAACTACACAGTGAGAGAACTCACCTCAAAAGCAAAGCAGGTATCCACGAACAGCGACACGAGCTCGCCAACTTCAACTCACTTCTTTTCACCTAAAGAAGTGTTACCAAACGTCAAAGCGAAGTCCTAACCCAAAGTCACAACTATGAGCCCACACATGCAATTTTCCATCTTTTACTCTAAGATTTACAGGTCTGTTCGGGACCTTTTTAGCCCCTCATAAACTCATCAACCCAGAATTATTATTCCATAAACAGCTAGTTCTATGACTTAGGGTTCCAGGGACATATCGTACGCGTTCTAACGATTTTCCTACAATTTACTATGAATTTTCTAAAAACAGAACACGAAGCTGTCATGTGCAGACCTGCTGTTAAAACAGCAATTTTACGCCTTGTTAGAGGCCGAACCAGACTTCAGCTAAAACACGAAAAGTGTGCCCGACACAGAATGTGAACCGTGGGCACCGGATTCTCCTCAATCCGAGCTACGACGGAAACGTTATGGCCGTCGCAAAACAGTGACAGGTTCATACTTTCCACATAAAATGACGATTTATAAAACGGTTCAAGGTTAATCGATTCGGGTTACGGTTTAGCTAAAAAGATTCAGGTTTTAGGCAATCTGGGCTGGACCGTTGCCAGCACCACCCACTGCCACCTCCGGCGGTGGTGGTTTGTGGCGGCGGCGGTGACAATTGAGGTTTACGACTTTGGCGATAACGAGAACGGAACAACCCGACTACCCTATCCCGTCCCACACACACACCCACACACACACAACCACACGCGCATACCCGCTGCTGTCCACGCGGCGGCGCACGGCGGCGGCCACACCGCCGGCAACCATGGCTGCGGCGGTGGTGGTGGCGGTTTACGGTATTCTCGCGACGAAACAATACAAAAAGACAACGAAAAGGAAAACGAACGACTACCTCGATGCGACTCCTCCTTCTCCCCGTTTCCGGCAGCAACCGACGGCGCTCCTCCTCTTCCTGGCGTCTATCTCTCTCTCCGGCGAACTCTCTCTCTTCACGGCAGTCTCTCTCTCTCTCTCTCTCTCTCTCTCGCAGCTGCTCTCTCTCTCTCTCTCTCCCGCCGCTGCTCTCTCTCTCTCTCTCGCAGCACCCTCGTCGCCGGCAAGAACCAGCAGCGGTGCTGCTGGTGGTTCCGGTGGAAACGCAGCGGCAGCAGCAGGGACGGTGGGGGGAAGAAGGGTTTAGGGTTTGTTATCTTTTTTTTTCTCGTTGCTCACCACGAAACCAAAACCAAACAAACGAAATGTGGGTCTCGGTTGTGCATGGGCCGAACCCATGGTACCAAAATCCCTAAAAGACACCTTTGGTCCCTGCCCTTTTCAACCCTTGCACTTTAAATAAGGTTTTCCCCACCGATAACAGGTTTGATCTTTCTCGTTAATCCCTTTAACCAACAACGTAAAAAAAATTTAAATAAATAAAATAGGTCATACCGGGATATGGGCTTTACAAGGACGGTCCACAGTTTGGACCTAATGGGCGGCCTAATAATGAAGAAAATCTTGAAAACCCGCCATTCATAAATAATCTTGATGATGAGGAACAAAACGTTTTTCGGATGGCTAATTGAAAGGATGGTGGTATTATGTCTTACGCTGTTCCTGTTTTAACTCAGTTACATTCAGGAATTCTTAAACCAACTTTACAAGCCCGCCACTTTGAATTAAGACCAATAATATTTCATATGCTTCAAACTAACGGCCAGTACGCTGGTTTGGCATCTGAAGATCCTCATTCTCATTTAAGGTCTTTCATGGAAATTACACTCTTTTAAACTTCCAGGTGTAGAAGACGATGCACTAAAATTACAACTTTTTCCACACTCTTTAAGAGACAGTGCACGATCTTGGTACAACTCAATGAAGCCAGATTCTATAGTTACATGGACCTAAATAGCGGAGAAATTTCTAAAAAAATATTTTCCACCCACGAGGAATGCTAAGTCCAGAAACGCAATTTGCACTTTTAAACAAATGGACGATGGGGTAGTTCCTGATGCATGGGATAGGTACAAGGAGCTTTTGAGAAAATGCCCTCACCATGGCATTCCGTACTGCATTCAGTTAGAGACGTTTTACAGTGGTTTAAATATTACTGCAAAACAAATGCTCGACGCTACTGCAAACGGAGGTTTCACATCTTGTACCTATAATGAGGGATATGATATTCTTGAAAGGATTTCTAACAACAATGGTCAGTGGGCTGATCCACGTGCTTTACCACTTAGAAAAACAACTGTAGGAGCACAAGATCCGGATGCATATGCATTAATATCTACACAGCTGAATGACATGGCATCTTTGATTAGAAACCTTAATGCTGTGTCAGTCAATCCTGTTATGCCTCTTGCTACTGTTCAGTCTATCCAGTGCACATACTGTGGTGATGGCCACAACTTTGAACATTGTCTCGGAAATCCCGAGCATATCAACCATATAGGTAATAATAATTATTATTATAATAATAATAATAACAATAACAAAGGAGGACCATTTTCTCAGACTTACAACCCTGAGTGGAGGAACCATCCTAATTTTTCATGGCATAGTCCAGCATTAAATCCACCACCACCTAAATTGCAAGGTCAAACCCAACAATTCTATCGAAGACCTCAAAACAACCAGCACACGAATTCTCAAAATAATCAACATGCGTTTCAACAAAAGTCAAACCACCATGCTGAATCATCTACTTCCTTGGAAAAATGATGAAGGGATTTATGTCCCAAACTCAAGCATCAATTAAAAATCTGGAGACCCAAGTAGGTCAAATGGCTTTAGAAATGAGAAAACGTCCTTCCGGTTCTCTACCTAGTGACACAGAAATACCCCCGAAAATTGGAAAAGAGCATGTAAAAGCTGTAACTTTGAGGAGTGGTAGGGATTTACCAGAAAACATACAAAAAGATTTAATAAAACCAACTCAAGCAGAGCCAGAAAAGAAAAACACAGTTTTAGACTCTGCTAAAACCAATGGAATTATTGGGCCAGAAAACACTATTGGGCCAAGTAACACCATTCCCATTCCAACAATCCCTATGTTAATTCCAGAAGATCCCAAGAAAGATCAAACAACCACCTACAAGCCTGTTGTGGATGTGTCACAATCTGGTGACAGTCCCAAAGTTCCTGGTGAAATTAAGATAGACAAAACCTCACCACCAGTTTCAGCACCAACTATTCAAAAGACTACATCTCCTACTACAGTTCCTCTTTATATTCCCTATCCACAAAGGATGAGGAATGAGAGAGATGAACTGCAATTCAAAAAGTTTTTAGATGTTTTTAAACAGTTGCATATTAACATACCTTTGGTGGAAGCCAGTGAACAAATGCCTAGTTATGCAAAGTTTTTAAAAGATATTTTAAGTAAATAGAAAAAATTGAATGAGTATGAGACTGTAGCTCTGACTGAAGGTTGTAGTGCTTTGTTCTCTAATAAGATCCCTAAAAACATGAAAGATCCTGGAAGTTTTACCATCCCATGTTCCATAGGAGGTAAAGAAGTAGGACATGCTTTATGTAACTTAGGTGCCAGTGTGAACCTTTTGACCTTGTCTGTATTTAATACCCTAGGCATAGGTGAAGCTAGACCCACAATTGTATCTCTCTTATTAGCAGATAAGTCCATAGCTTGTCCTAAAGGTAAAATTGAGGATGTCCTAGTCCAGGTTGATAAGTTTATTTTCCCTGCAGACTTTATCATCATAGACTTCGAAGCTGACAAAGACATTCCCATCATATTTGGAAGACCTTTCCTAGCCACTGGAAGAACTCTGATAGACGTCCAAAAAGGTGAACTCACCATGAGAGTTCAAGACCAACAAGTAACCTTTAATTTGTTGGACTCCCTTAAATATCCTGAAGAGAGAGAGAAGAATGTTCTACCTTGAGTTTGATTGAATCTTGGTGTCTAGACCAAAATTTTGGGGAGGGAATAGAAATGGAAGAATCAGATAGGGAAGAAGATAGAGCAGAGTTTGATGACTTAGAAGACATACAGGTCACCTCTGCTATTGAAGTTTTATAAAATAAGGACAGGAAAACTCTTGTGCCTTCTTTTGAATGTGCTCCAGACTTAGAGTTAAAGCAACTTCCCTCACATTTTAAATATGTTTCTTAGGAGAACCATGGAAATTGCTAGTCATTATTCATCATCCTTAGAATCTAACCAGGAGGAAAAATTGTTGAACATGTTAAAACAACACACCAAGGCCATAGGATGGACCATCGCTGATTTGAAGGGCATAAGCCCTACTATTTGTCAACATAAAATCATTTTAGAAAACAAAGATTTCACCTCAGTTGAGCCTCAAAGAAGACTCAATCCAATGATGAAAGAGGTTGTTAAAAAGGAAATTTTAAAATGGCTGGATGCTGGCATAATCTATCCTATTGCCAGTAGTACTTGTGTCAGTCTTGTACAGTGTGTACACAAAAAGGGTGGAGTTACTGTGGTAACTAATGAGAAGAATGAACTTATACCTACTAGAGTAGTGTCAGGATGGAGAATTTATATGGACTATAGGAAGCTTAACCAGGCTACCCAGAAAGACCATTTCCCATTACCTTTCATTGACCAGATGTTAGACAGACTAGTAGTTAAGGAGTTTTATTGTTTCTTAGATGGTTACTCTGGTTACAACCAAATTGCCATTGCACCTGAAGATCAGGAGAAACCCACTTTCACATGCCCCTATGGCACTTTTGCCTTTAGAAGAATGCCTTTTGGATTATGTAATGCACCTGCCACTTTCCAAAGATGTATGATGTCTATTTTCTCAGATATGCTTGAACAGTCCATGGAAATCTTCATGGATGATTTTTCAGTCTATGGGACATCATATGATCTGTGTTTGCAAAACCTTGAAAAAAAGTCTTAAAAGATGTGAAGAAACAGATTTGGTTTTGAACTGGGAAAAGTGCCACTTTATGGTTAAAGAGGGCATTGTGTTAGGTCATCTCATTTCCAATAGAGGTATCGAGGTTGATAAAGCCAAATTAGAAGTAATTGCAAAATTACCTGAACCAACCACTGTTAAAGGTATTAGAAGTTTCTTAGGACATGCAGGATTCTACAGGAGGTTTATCAAAGATTTTTGTAAAATATCCAAACCTATGTGCTCCCTATTACAGTATGACCATGCTTTTAATTTTGATGAAGATTGTAAAAAATCTTTTAAAATCTTGAAAGAAGCATTGGTCACTACTCCTGTAATAGTGACTCCTGATTGGTCTTTACCGTTTGGAATAATGAGTGATGCTAGTGACTGGGCTGTAGGAGTCGTTCTAGGTCAAAGAAAAAATAAAGCTTTTCACTCCATTTACTATGCTAGTAAAACTCTCAATGAGGCTCAAATCAATTACACCACTACTGAAAAAGAATTATTAGCAATTGTTTTTCCTTTTGAAAAATTCAGATCATATTGGATGGGTGCCAAAGTGATTGTGCATACTGATCATGCAGCTATCAAATATCTTATTTCTAAAAAAGATGCAAAACCTAGGCTAATAAGGTGGGTCTTGTTACTACAAGAATTTTATTTGGAAATCGTTGACAGAAAGGGTGTGAACAATCAAGTGGCTGACCACTTGTCAAGACTGGAAAAACAAGAACACACTAAACACACTAATGACATCAGTGATGTTTTTTCCAGATGAAAGGATTTTAGTTGTGCAACATACTACAATACCTTGGTTTGCAGATATTGTTAATTACTTAGCTTGTGGGATCATTCCCAAGGAATTAAATAAACATCAAAGAAAGAAACTCATATTTGATTCCAAAATTCCTTTGGGATGATCCATTTTTATTTAAGATTTGTGCAGATCAGGTGATCAGAAGGTGCATCCCTAAAGAAGAAGTGGCATTTGTCCTATATCACTGTCATATAGGACCCTATGGAGGACATTTTGGAGGAAGCAGAACAGCTGGAAAGGTATTACAATCAGGTTTGTATTGGCCTACCCTAAATAATGATGCCTACAACTTTGCAAAGAGTTGTAATGAGTGTCAAAGAAGTGGAAATATTTCTCAGAGGAACGAAATGCCTTTCAATGGAATTTTATAAGTTGAATTATTTGACGTTTGGGGTATTGACTTTATGGGACCATTTCCACTGTCAAACAATTATGCCTACATCCTGGTAGCTGTTGAATATGTATCTCAATGGGTGGAGACTATGGTGTAATACCCCGGGTAAGTTCGTTAGTTAAATGTTAGTTCCGTTAAATTTATTTAATTATATAATTAATGTTTAGGGTAAGTTTGGGTTAATTTATAAGTTTAGGGGTCTTTTGGTCTTTAGTGGATAGTTAAAGGATTAAAGTTGTAAATGTGGATATATATAATCCCTTTAGACAATCAGATATTTCACAATCAGAAAATATCATTTTGAAGTGTATATGTGTGTGTCTTGGAGCTAAGAAGAAGAAAAGAAAGAGTCTTGTGGTTAAGACATCATTTGGTGTGCTTTGAAGAGGTATTAAGGTATGTTCCTTTACAATTTATGTGTGTAATTGTTATTAGAAGGTTTCTATCGGATTAGAATAGTCAATTACATAACTGTTAATGATTCAGTCGATTTCTGGTTGAAAAGGGGATAAACAGTCAGTGGTTTCCGGATGATATGATTGTGTCCGGTAGTTTCTTAGGTAGTGTCCGGATAATGTGTTGTTAGTGTCCGGTAGTTTTCTTGCAGGTATCCGGATTAATCGATTAACCAGGTAAGTCCTATTTTCTTTAGTTTCCGGATGAAACGATTTACCGGATAGTGTCCGGATTGTAGTGTTGTACGGATAAGTTATGTTATCCGGATTGGTTATGCTATCCGGAAAAGTTGGTGTTGTCCGGAAAGGTTGTGTTGTCCGGATACTTTAGCTGCTTAGTCAAACTTTAAGAGTTTTGATGCTTTTAAGTATCCAGTAGCCTGTGTTTTGTTAAGTCATGGATAGGAAATGAATGAGGACTGGATGTACTGTGGACTTGACTTAAGTTCGGGTTTGGGGGCAACATTTGAGGATTTGAGTTCTTTAGAGTTCTTAGCTTTAGTAAGAATTATATGTTTTATATGGTAAAGAGATATCTGCATCTATTTGTTTCAGATACTGTGAATCGAAGGTGAAAACATAATTCCTTGTGGAGAACTAGAAAGAGTTTTGATAAAGCAAACCGGTGAGTTTTTATTTAAGTGTAATAATGTGCATATGGTGTTTATATGAGTATTACAATGCATGAGTGCTAGTTGGCCGGGCTTAGGTCCGGTGTATGTTGGCTGTACAGAGGGACAGTGGTGTTGGCTGTATTTAGTACAACGGTGTAAATTAATTAATTGGCTCGCAACCAATTAATATGGCCAAGAGAATGAGATGGAAAGATACATGATGCATGAGTCTTAATTGGTATTCTTATGTGAATTATGTGTATGATGTTGTGCAAATGGTTTTTAACTAACGGGGATCTTCTCACTAGACCTCAAGGTCTAACCCTCATTTTGTTTTAAAAATATGTACTCCAGGTCGTGGATCGAGTAAGAGCAAATAGGAAGGTTAAACCACGAATAGCTTTTGGAGGACTATGTAGTTGAAGACTATGATGTGTTTAGTAGATATAGCATGTTGTTAGTAATGATGTAATTTACTATGTAAATGTTTGTAATGATGTACTGAATGTTTGTAAAAGACTAGGGGACCGTATTTGTTATATAATGTATCTCTTGTTTTAACGACGTTATGCAATGTATGCTATTTGAACTATGTTTGGGAAACCGGGTCGTTACAGATGGTATCAGAGCCCTAGTTTAAGGGATTTAGGTATTAGTATATGTACCTAGACTTAAACTGCATGTGAAGTAGGATGTCCCTATTATTGTAGTACCTTGGGGTGTTAAATATAAAAAGGTAGAAGGAACATCATGTAAGGTAATTTCATTTTACACCTGGCCAGTGTAATTGTGATCTTACTGGTACATGTTTGAACTGGAATACTTTGTTATATGGGGTATGTGCTTATGTGTATATTAACCTTGTCTGAATCTACAGAATGGCAAGTGGTACTAGACAAACGAATCGGGAAGGAGGAGAAAATCCGAATAGAACAAACCCAACAGCCGGAGGAAGGGGAAGAGGTGGAGAAAGAGGTGGAGGCAGAACAGGAGGCAGAATTGGAGGCATAATTGGGGGTAGAAATGGGAGTGGAACTCCGCCGCGAGGTAATGAATTTGTTACTAGGGACGATTTAACAGCCAAAATGGGAAGACTGCAGGCCAGTATACAAGCCATGTTTGATCGAACTCGTCATAATGAAGCTGATACACCAGATCCTGGTCAGGAAGACCAGATGCCTATTACACCTACAATCACACCAGTACTAAGAAAGCGTGACTATAAAATGTTCTTAAGTTGTAAGCCTCCAACTTACTCGGGAGATCGGGATCCAGTAAAAGCTATGAAGTGGTTGAAGGAAATAGAAGCCATCTTCAAGACTAGTAAATGCGCTGAAGAGGATAGAGTACTCTATGGAACTGCAATGTTGAAATCCGATGCCCTATACTGGTGGGAAGCACATATGTCCTCGGGAGGATCTGATACATATTCTACCTACTCTTGGGAAGAATTCGTGATAGCTTTTAGGAAACAGTTTTGTCCTCAAGCAGCATTTAAACAATTGGAAGGGGAGTTATGAACTTGCAGCAAGGGAATTTGTCAGTTCGGGACTACACCGCTCATTTCTTGGAAAAGTAACGTTTTGCGGAATACTACGTTGCTACGGAGGCCATGAAGATTGAAAGGTTTATCTTTGGATTGAATGCAGAAGTCAGAAGTTTTGTGATTGCTAAAGGACCAGAAACTTTCTCCGCTGCAGTAGACGCCGCGGAAACCGTGGAACAAGATAAAGGGAGAAGTACTAGTGATAAGAATGTGGGGAAAAGAAAGTGGGAAGGACCGCAGTATGATCCGAAGAAGTCCAGGTTTCAGCGATTTGATAACCGTCCACCTTTCCGACCAGTTGAAAGACCTTGTCCAAAGTGCCACCGTTTTCATCAAGGAAGTTGTCAAGTGGATCCTAGAAACTGTTATAAGTGTAGAAAGATCGGTCATATTGCTAAAGACTGTTGAGTAGTTAGATTTTGTTACTCGTGTAATTCTCCTGATCACCTTCAGTCCGATTGTCCACTGGGGAGGATACAACCGGGTGGTACATCAGTAAGACCAACGAGTGTTAGACCGATAGTACCAAGGCCAGAAGTACCAAGAGCAAGGGGCCGTTCCTTCCAAATGACAGAGCAAGAAGCAGATGAGACTCCCGATGTGGTTACAGGTACATTCTTAATAAATTCTACACGTGCTAAAGTGTTATTTGATTCCGGTGCAAACCGATCGTTTGTGTCGCCTTCTTTTGCTGCCTATATGCATTTAAAGCCTAAAGTGTTAGATCATGCGTTAATGGTAGATACGGCTAATGATAATCAAGTACCGGTTAATGAGGTATTTGATAGTTGTGTGATAAACATAGATGGGTGTGGAGTGCCTATTCAGTTATTTCTTATAGCCTTGATCGAGTTTGATGTGGTAGTGGGAATGGATTGGTTAGCCGAGAATCAGGCTAATATAGTTTGTGATAAGAAGTTGATAAATGTTGTCTTACCTGAGAAGGGACCAGTAGTGATTTATGGTGACCGTAGAAATCACCCGTCTTGCCTTATCTCTTTGTTGAAAGCTCGTAAGTGTATCAATAAAGGCTGCTCATGTTACTTAGCTTATTTGATAGATATTAAGCTAGAAAAGAATAAGTTGGGAGATATTCTGGTCGTTCGTGAATTTCCAGAAGTTTTTCCAGAAGATCTGACTAGCCTTCCGCCCGTTAGACAAGTAGAGTTTGGTATAGATCTGATTCTGTAAAGCCCGTGTCCCGGTATGGCTTTATTTTTTCGCATTTATTTATTTAATATATTCTCTAAACAAATTTGTATTAATGAGATTTGACGGGGAAGACCATAAAGGATAAGATATTGTCTTGAGGGGGCTAAATAGTAAGATCCTAATGTAATTGGGAAAAAAATGAAATTACCTTAAGGTTCAGGGGCTAAATGTGTAATTTTAATCCAATTGTGCATGGGATCGGCCCATATAGGACCGACCCCTTTTTCCTCTCGTTTTCTTCCAGCGTCGCGCACATACAGCAAAGAAAAGAAAAACGAAGACCCTAGTATACCTTCTATCTTCTTCCTTCTTTGCTGCCGCCGTAAGACCACCGCTGTGCCACCCTAAACCACCAGCACAGCCACCGCTGGGTTCTGCCGGCGAGAGAAGAGAGCAGCGAGAGAGCGAGAGAGGGAGAGAGAGCCGGGTTTCATCGTGATCGCGGCTGTATCGACACCAAGAGGTAAGGTTTCCCTCCCCTTCTTGTTTTCTTTCTTACGCCGTTGTCAACCACCATGAAACCACGCCGCCGCCGCAGCCATGGCCGCCGGCGGGTGCGCCGCCGTGCACCACTAGCCCGGTGGTTGTGATGGCGGGGGTTAAGCGGTTAGGGTGCACGTGTGTTTGCGTGTGGCTGAGTAAGGTAGTCGGGTTTATTCCGTTGGTCTCGCCGATTTCTTTTACCGAACCACCACCACCGTAAGTGGTGGCTGCCGCCGCCGCCGCCGCCGACCACCACTGCCGTTGGTGGAAGTGGGTGGTGCTTGGATTGGTCTAGCCTTAGTCACCTAAACCCTAACCTAAATGCCTAAACCTTAACTCTAAATGCGTAAACCTTAACCGAAATCGAAGTTATCATTTTATGTGAAATCGTATAATCTGTCACGGTCTTGTAAAATCCGTAGAAAAATCTAGGAAACTCGGATTGAGGTGAAACCAGTGCCCAAATCTCGCAATTTGGGTCTAGTATGTTTCGTATGTTTTGCAGAAAAATTGTCGAGGCCTCTAGCTAGGGCCAAATTGGTAATTAGTGCAGACTGGTCCGAAATTCGCTGTTCGGATAGTTTGTTTTGAAAAATTCATATAAAACAGTAGGGACCTCGTATGAACGCGTGCAATATGTCCCTGGAAACCTAAGACATAGAACTTTCTATTTATGGAATAATAATTCTGGTTTGATGGGTTAAGGGGGGCTAAACACGTCACTAACAGACCTGTGGTGTTAGACCAAAAACCGGAAAATGTACGTTTAGACTTGTAGTTGTAATTTTGGGTTGGGGATACACTTTGACACTTGATAACACTTCTTTAGGTGGAAAGAAGTGAGTTACAGTTGACGGGTTCGTGTCGCTATTCGTGGAGTTCTACATTGCTTTCTAAGGTGAGTTCTCTCACTGCGTAGGATAGGGGTTATATGTGCATTGCTGTAGCTCGTGTGTGCTAGCTAATTTTGTTGTGTGTGGTACTAGGCTGTGTAGTGTCTAGTATGGACCTTGGGTGTCGTATAAAACTCGGGGAGACCGAGAGCTCGGGGAGACCGGGAGATACATACACGGCTGTCGTATAAGCTCGGGGAGACCGAGGAATACGTACACGGTATTGTATGAATTCGGGGAGATCGATGGTTATGTACACAGTTGTTCTTGCATGAGTTTGCCTGTTTAGGATATGTTCTTAAACTGGCATGTGTGGATTATTTGTATCTATCTGTGGATAGGGGTAGTGTCTATATGATTTCTATCTTATGTTGGTGTTTGAATTCACTAAGCTTCGTGCTTACCCTTTCCCTATAAATCATTGTTTCAGGTACGAGTGGCAGCAAGGCGTGACGGTACACACTAGCGCGTTGAGGCTTTCGGCATTTTCACTTTGAGACATTATGTTTTATTATTTACATTTTCCGCTGTGTTAATTGGTTGGTAATTTAACTTAACGAGTTTTGGGAAAACGTTTGATTGGATTTAAATACTTGTGGTTTGTTTTAAATAAAATGGTACTTTTAAAAAGTTCAAATTTATTGTAATTTTCGGGACGTTACAAGTTGGTATCAGAGCACAGCTTGAGCGAATCAAATACATTTCGGTGTGTTTGAACTCAAGTTTGCGGCTCGGGATTTTATTTCCTTTCAAAAATTTTGAGAAAATAAAAGAAAGGGAAAGTACGTTTGAGAAACGGTGACCGAAGGCGCAATGTGTACAGTCAGCCGATGCCAAGGGAAAAGGTAGAGTACTTAGTGTAATTTATTGCTTTCTAGAACATAGGAGTATGTATGCTAGATTGCCTGGTGCTGATTACACTGTACTGCATGTTGTTGCTTGCTGGTAGAAATTTATGCTAGTCTTGATAGGTTGTTAAAGTGAATGGCTTATAAGTTGTATGCAGTAGGAACCAAATAGCCTTAGAATGTTGGATTTAGTTCTATTGCGCAGCTCTTGTTTGAGTCCAACCATTGTAGGATAGAATCTTTTATTCGAATGTCTATCTGATTTCACACTGTATGCAACTGGGCATTCGCGAGGCGACTCGTCATGACTAGTGGAGATTTCGTCATAGCAAGGGTAGTGGGATGGGGTGAATTTCCTAGTGAACTAGGAAGAGTGTTGACATATGCTTGTACGGGCATATGGGTTAAACTATCGGCAAGGAACTACTTGGGCATTTCGGGATGGGACTCGAAACGAGTAAGGATAGGTGTGGAAGGTAGTAGTAGAGCTCCTACTATCTGAAGCACAGGATCCGTGCTCGAGTCGGGGAAAGTCACAGAGAATCTGAGGAGTTGAGTGTGAGCGTAGTTAGCAGGATTAAGTGGGTGCTAATAGCTCATTGTATTAATTACCCAGAATGGCCATCACAAGGAGGAACAACAATGCTGAATCAGATGCTGGTACTGGGGTTACTGCCGAGCAGATTCGTGAGATGATTGCGGCTGAGGTGACTCATGCTATTGGGGAGGCGATCCCCGAGATTATTACCGCCATTCGTAACGAGGTAGTAGTGATGATGGAAGAGCGCATCGCGGCGATTCCACCCCCTGCTGGTGGGCAGCCCCGAGCGCAAGAGTTTCAGTATCGGGATCTCTCTGCTTGTTCTCCTCCTGAGTTCAAGGGAGACTCGAACCCGATCGTCAGTATGCGTTGGATCTCGGACATGGAGTGCGTATTCCTTACTAGTGGTTGTCCGGAGAACCTGAAGGTTCGTTTCGCGGTGAACCTGTTATGAGATGGAGCGAAAGACTGGTGCGCTACTGCTTTGACGCTTAATGAGCGCACTACATTGACCTGGGAGGAGTTCGTGGTACGGTTTCGTGCAGAGTATGTGCCTCCAGTGGAGATGGAGAGGATTGCTAAGGAGTTATTGGAGCTCACTCAGACTACGGAGACTGTGAAGGAGATGAACCGGAAGTTCACAGAGATGGCACTATTCTGTCCCCAGTATCCTGCTTCTGAGGACATAAAGATGACGCGGTACAAGGATATGTTACGTACCGAGATCAGGGAGTTCATGAGTACTGCACAGTATGCTTCGCTTGCTGCGATGATGGAGGCTGCTCGGAGACGGGAACTTGAGCTGGAGACGTAGGCCAAGAAGAGGAAGGCGGTGCAGACCGTGACACCAATTTCGCCTGTTCCAAAGAAAACAAAGTTCTCAAACTCGCGCTCGAGTCAAAGGAGCGGTGGGTTCAAGCCCAGGGATAATGGCGGGAAGAGAGATGAGAAGTGTTTCAAGTGCGGGCAGGTAGGACAATTTGGCCGTGATTGTAGAGTACCTCTGATGGTCTGCTTTAACTGCAGACAGACAGGCCACGTGAAGGCTAACTTCCCGAATCCGAGGGTTACTGATGGGGGTGGGGCACAGCGTGTTCCTGCGGCTGCCCCTTGCGTATTACGGATGGTAGTGCGGGTCAGTCTAGACCCGAGGCGGCCCGAGGTAGAGTTCATCAGCTAAAAGTGGAGGAGGCGCAGGCTACGCCTAAAGTGGTGACAGGTACGTTCTTAGTTAACTCGGTGCCTGCTGTGGTGATGTTTTATAGCGGGGCTACTCATTCGTTCGTGTCTCACACTTTTAGTGAGTGTTTGGGCCGAGTTGTAGGACTGTTAGGTTGTCCACTTGTGGTTGAGGTTGCTGATGACAGGACCTTGACGGTTACTGACGTGTATCGGGGATGCACTTTGGAAATCTCTGGTGTGAGATTTCCTATTGATTTGATTCCGATTGCCATGCGTGAGTTATGCGTGATTGTGGGCATGGACTGGATGGATGCTTTCGATGCTGAGATTGTTTGTTGTCGCAAAGAAGTACGAGGTCGAACCCCAAGCGGGGGAGAACTGCTAGTTCAGGGCGACTCGCCCAGGCGGACCTCAGCAATATGTTCGGCTGCGAGGGCTTGGAGGTACTTGCAGCACAGTGGCCAGGGGTATTTAGCGTATGTGATAGACACGCACGTCGTCGAAGAGAAGAAGACTGCAGAGGATGTGCCAGTTGTTCGGGAGTTTGCTGACGTATTCCCCGACGAATTACCGGGGATACCTCCCGAACGACAGGTAGAGTTCCGCATTGACTTGATTTCGGGAGCTGCACCGGTGGCCAAGGCACCTTATCGCCTGGCTCCACCGGAAATGAAGGAGTTGTACACTCAATTGCAGGAACTTCTCGAGAAGGAGTTCATCAAGCCGAGTTGTTCACCGTGGGGAGCTCCGATTCTGTTTGTGAGAAAGAAGGACGGGTCCCAACGGATGTGTATAGATTACCGCGAGTTGAATAAGCTTACGGTGAAGAATCGTTATCCTTTGCCAAGGATCAATGACTTGTTCGACCAGCTTCAGGGAGCCTCGTGGTTCTCTAAAATTGATTTGAGATCGGGGTATCATCAGATGCGGGTGAGGAGTGAGGATACGGAGAAGACGGCATTTCGTACACGTTATGGCCATTACGAGTTTGTGGTGATGCCTTTCGGGCTCACCAATGCACCAGCAGCGTTCATGGACCTCATGAACATGGTGTGTAGCCCGATGTTGGATTGGTCGGTGATTGTGTTCATCGACGATATCCTCGTGTATTCGAAGTCGAAGGAATGCATTTGCGGGAAGTTTAGGAGGTTCTGAGAAGGGAGAAGCTTTATGCTAAGTTCTCCAAGTGTGAGTTCTGGTTACGAGAGATCCAATTCCTAGGACATGTCGTGAACCAGAAGGGCATAATGGTCGATCCAACCAAGATTTCAGCAGTGATGCGGTGGGAGGTGCCGACGACTCCCACTGAGGTACGGAGTTTTCTTGGGTTAGCAGGGTACTACCGGAGATTCATTCAGGATTTCTCCAAGATTGCACTTCCTATGACCCGATTGACGAAGAAATCTGCGGCTTTTAGTTGGGGTGAGGAGCAGCAAAGGGCTTTTGAGGAGCTGCGCAGACGTTTATGCGAGGCTCCGGTGTTGACTTTGCCCGAGGGTATGGAGGATCTGGTAGTGTATTGTGACGCTTCTCACCAGGGTTTGGGCGTCGTGCTCATGCAGCGCGGTAAGGTCATAGCTTACGCTTCGAGACAGTTGAAGCCTCATGAGGCGAACTACCCGACTCACGACCTAGAGTTGGGAGCAGTGGTGTTTGCCCTCAAGATTTGGAGGCATTACTTGTATGGCGTCAAGTGTATGATATACACTGACCATAAAAGCCTCAAATACTTGATGGACCAGCAAAACCTCAATATGCGTCAGAGGAGGTGGCTTGACGTAGTCAAGGATTATGATTGTGAGATACTTTACCACCCGGGTAAAGGAAATGTGGTTGCGGACGCACTTAGTCGACATCCGGTTGGTGAGCCACTTCGGGGTTTGTGTCAACGGTTAACAGTGGTTGCACCTCTCCTTGAGTCGATAGGTAGCGCTCAGGAAGTGGCAGTTCTGGACGAGAATGCCAAACGCGAGAGAGTTTCGGGTGAAATTCCGAATTTTGCCCGTGATAGTCGAGGATTATTGACCCGGTATGGTCGAGTGTGGGTTCCCTTCATCGGCGGGAACAGGCATATATTGTTGGACGAGGCGCACAAGTCCAAGTTTTCGATTCATCCTGGAGCCACAAAGATGTACCGCGACCTGCAGAGGTATGCTTGACTTGTCGGAAAATCAAGGCTGAGCATCAGCGGCCGCATGGGAAGTTGCAGCCTTTAGAGATTTCTGTATTCAGTACAGCGGTGTAAATTAATTAATTGGCTCGCAACCAATTAATATGGCCAAGAGAATGAGATGGAAAGATACATGATGCATGAGTCTTAATTGGTATTCTTATGTGAATTATGTGTATGATGTTGTGCAAATGGTTTTTAACTAACGGGGATCTTCTCACTAGACCTCAAGGTCTAACCCTCATTTTGTTTTAAAAATATGTACTCCAGGTCGTGGATCGAGTAAGAGCAAATAGGAAGGTTAAACCACGAATAGCTTTTGGAGGACTATGTAGTTGAAGACTATGATGTGTTTAGTAGATATAGCATGTTGTTAGTAATGATGTAATTTACTATGTAAATGTTTGTAATGATGTACTGAATGTTTGTAAAAGACTAGGGGACCGTATTTGTTATATAATGTATCTCTTGTTTTAACGACGTTATGCAATGTATGCTATTTGAACTATGTTTGGGAAACCGGGTCGTTACATATGGCCTGTCACTCTAATGATGCTAAGACTGTCCTCAAATTTCTCCAAAAACACATCTTCACTAGATTTGGCACACCCTGTGCCTTGATTAGTGATGAGGGCACCCATTTCATCAACAACCTATTAGAGGAAGTGTCAGGATCGATTCCAAACAAGAATAATTATACTTAGAAATCAGAATTAAAGAATCTTGCGGAATAGAACTTTAATTCAAACTCACTTTATGAACAACTAATCAGAAAACACAATCTGTTTGTATTCAATGCTTCAACTCACAAGGTTACAACCAAACCTCAATCTAGTTGAACAGGCTCAACAAGACGACTTCTACTTCTCTAGAAATAGGGTGCTAAACCTTGAGGTTAATTCTCTCTAAACACGAAAACGAATTCTGTATATCGCCCGTTTTTAATAGCTATCTATCAACATCTATTTATACTAAATAATTACAAGATAACTATCAAAACAAAATTGATCTTCAGAATATTCTTTCATGCTTATCTTCAATCATTCCATCTTTATCTCCAACATTGTATATCGCCCGTTTTTAATAGCTATCTATCAACATCTATTTATACTAAATAATTACAAGATAACTATCAAAACAAAATTGATCTTCAGAATATTCTTTCATGCTTATCTTCAATCATTCCATCTTTATCTCCAACATTCTCGCATTCCATAATATGATCACAAGCAGCATTAACATCGTTATGCACAAGCAGTACTAACCTTGTTCCAGCAGCATTAACTTTGTCTTGCAGTAGTAACTATGTTCTGGCAGTACTAACATTTACTGGCAGTAGTAACTTTGTTCTAGAAGTAGTAATGTTGTTCTGGCAGTATTATCCATACTTAGCAAATCTTCAGTTCCCAACAATCTCCCCCTAACTTGACTTTTTAGGTTGAGAAGTCAAGTTCTTCAGATGATGCTTCCAAAACCTAATCATTAACGCATAAATCAGGATTCAAACCCAGACTTTGATTGATAATCCTTCTTACCAAGTATCTTCCCATTTCAGAATCCTTGTTGCAAGCCAATTTAGCATGTAGCATTCCATTCAACTTTTTCATGCTGTGCTTGTATACAACATCCACCAAATAATATTCATGAAATGTATGGTCAAGTGTGATGACATACACTCCACATTTTTCAATGAGCATCCAGTTGGTAATGGCCTGAAAATTTCTTTCTATCAAATACTGAACAGCTTCTGGTTTGAACATATTTCCATACAGCTTCATTCCAACCTTGTACATCTCCTCTAAGTCAGATCTTGAGAAAATTCTGATAAGTTTTCCCCATGTAGAACAGACCTCAAACTTTCCATCTGCTGTTTTGACTCTAATGAACTCCTTTCTCTGATCTACCAAGGTATCCCAGAAGATGATCTCAGGAGGCATGGAAGATAATGGGTCAGCTTTGATTGGTTCAGTATTAACCACAGTGATATACATATCACATTGAGCATTTCTTGGTTGACCTGATGGAGTTGCTACTTCTTCTTTAGCAACCTTTGTATCACCTTTCTTTTCTGGAACATCCTCTTCTTTCTCTTCTACTACCACTGGTTCTACCCTAGGTTTCTTGACAAATTTCCTCTTGGTAGCTATAGACTTGGTTCTTGCTCTTTTCAGTGACACTAGCTTTTCACCCAAGGTTTCTTCCTGCTTTTTAGGAGTGTCATGTTTGGCTTTAATCAAAGCCTCTGCAACTTCAACTTCTTCTAAAGTAGGCTTTTTAGTTTCTGTTGCTTCCTTTGTTTCTGCTTCTTCTTTTGTTTCTGCTGCTTCTTCTGTTTCTGCTGTTTCTGGAAAGGTTTCTGCTTCTTTTTGAATTTCAGCAGCATTAACCTTTTCTGCTGTTTCTGGAAAGGTTTCTGCTGCTGGTTCTGTTTCTGCTTCTTTCTGAATTTCAGCAGCATTAACCGTTTCTGCTGTTTGTTCAGTTTCTGCTTCTTTTGCAATCTCTTCAGCATACTCATTCTCCCCCTGTTCCTGTGCACTCTCCATGTTGAACTCAGCTTCTGACTCCCCCTTTTTGGGAGCATCATTGTTGGGGCTTCTTCTTTTAAGAACAAACTGAGCTTTCTTCTTCCTGTGCAGTAATTTTGTAATCAGCTTCTTGTGCTTCTGAATCTGTGTTTGTTGATATAGGACCACTTTCTTGAGTTCATCTATCTCTTTTTGCTGACTTACAACATATGTGTTAATATTTACAATGGTTTCCATCAATTCCTCATAAGTATATCTATCCTCACCTTGTTTAGGAGTTTTTACCTCCTTTAAAGGATCAATGGAAATTTTAGTAGGAGTCTTTTGCCTAGCAAAAGCACTGCCTACCCCCTTGGTTTCTTGGCACCTGGGACCTCTGAATGATTTCTCATTCTGAGTTGCCGTGAGGAAGGTCTTAGGTATGTTACCACTGTCCTTCTCTGTTCTAGCAGAAGTAGTGGCAGCCTTGCTACTCACATGCTCAACCTTCTCCTTAGTGAGCACCTTCTTGGGGTTGGGAGACACCCCTGTGGTTTCCATTTCGATATTCTCTAATGGAGAATGCTCCACTAGAGGGCTTAAAGGCTTTGGGCTTTTAGGAGGTACATCAAGGGAAGGAGCCTTGTGTACCTTTCTTCTTGTAAACTTTTTGGTTATCTGAGGAGTGGGTCTTTGAAGAATGGACTGAGGAATTACTTTGGTGATTGAAGGTGGGGTTTGGCTATCAGTGGGTTGGTCTAATGAGGGCCTTGACCCTGATGCCATACCTTCTTTTGTGTGGGACACACCCATCATTGTAGAGAACAATGGAGTGTCAACTCCTTCCGAGTCCCTGGAAGTTCTTCTCATATTTGAGAAGACCTTTCCTTTAGGGGGTTTAGGTACATATACCTCAGTAAACTGAGGCAAATCCGTCAATTCCTGAGGAATCACGGCTTGGACAAAGCTTGGGTACATATAAAAACGCTTTTTGGATTCCAGGTTTGACACAAGATCATTGAAAATCATTTGGGAAAAATTAAACTTCCTGGCAGTGGCCAAGCAGACCAGGGCATAAGCAATGGTACTGCTAAACTCACTCCATCCAGTAGTTTTCTTTGACATGCAATGCATTAAGGTATGAACAAAGAATCGCCATTGTGTAGAAAATTTAGACTTGAAAAACTTAAAGATTCCAATGGGACCTTCATACCCCATTCTTGTTAAAGTTGAGTATAGCTCTTCATTAGGAATAGACGTCATTCCTAAGGCATCATCCAATCGAAGAGTGATGCGAATAAGCTCCTCTGTAACATTCAAGGGTTTGTCACACACCCTTGTTTTGATGATTTTCTGCCCATCTTCAGATACCACGGTGGCATTTACCCAGAATTGCGTCTGATGCTCGATGTAGATTGTCGGAGTCACCGTTAGGGCATATGATATATGCGAGTTCTTGAGGAAATCCACAATTTCGTGAAAACCTGCGGACTGTTTTGGCTTCTGGAGCATGGCAATCTCGTGTGTTCGTCGATAAACTCCATTGTACCTGAGGATTCTTGATACAAAAACAGAGATTCTTGGGAGAGAATAGTTAGAAAGAGAGAGAGATGAATAGAATTCAAAGACACGTTATGAACTTTGGCGGGCTGAAAGAGGTATTTATAGCAGTAGTATCCCGAATTTTTTTTTATTTTTTTAAAGCAGTATTAACGACACAAGCAGTATTAAGTGCGAAGCAGTACTAACTACACATGCAGTATTAAGTACTAAGCAGTATTAACGACACATGCAGTAATGACTATGTACTAGCAGTAGTAACTATGCATTGGCAGTAGTAACGATGCACTGGCAGTAGTAACTATGCACTGGCAGTAGTAACTATGCACTGGCAGTAGGAACTATGCACTAGCAGTAGTAACTCTGCACTAGCAGTAGTAACTATGCACTAGCAGTAGGAACTATGCACTAGCAGTAGTAACTATACTTGCACTTTTCAGCACTTGTCAATCTGAGTCATACAGAAGATCCTGAGAAAAAGAGTTAGTAGTACCAAATATAGAAGGAAATACAGGTATAAAAACTGAAAATCAAGATTTTATTCAAGGTTGATCATGCCCACACTTGTTACCAAGAAAGTGAATCTACCCACATCAAAAGCTTTGGTGAATAGATCAGCAAACTGGTCATTGGTATGAACTTTAGCAACTTGAATTAATTTCTTTTCATTACAATCTCGAATAAAGTGATTCCTGATCTCTATGTGCTTTGTTTTTGAGTGTTTGACTGGATTGTTAACAATGCTAATAGCACTGTTGTTGTCAATGAAGATTGGAGTGTGAAGAAATGTTACCCCATAGTCCAACATTTGATTCTGTATCCATAGAACCTGAGAGCAGCAGCTTGCAGCAGCTATATACTCAGCTTCTGTTGTAGATAAGGACACCGTGGTTTGTTTCTTACACTGCCAAGATACTAGTCTTGCACCCAAAAACTGACATCCACCTGAAGTAGACTTCCTATCCATGTTAGCTCCACCCAAGTCACTATCTGAGTATGCAAGTAAATCAAAGGATGATTCATAAGGATACCAGAGACCTAATCTAGGTTGCCCTCTTAGGTATCTAAATATCCTCTTTACTGCATGAAGGTGTGATTGCTTTGGTGTAACTTGAAATCTGGCACATACACATACTGGAAACATAATATCTGGTCTAGAGGCTGTGAGATACATGAGTGATCCAATCATTGATCTGTAATGATGGACATCCACATCCTCCCCCTCAAGATCAGCAGTGATCTGTTTGTGTGTCTCCATTGGTGTGCTTGCTGGCTTTGAGTCTGATAATCCAAACTTATCCAGGATGTCTTTCACATATTTGGATTGGCATATGAAAATCCCATTCTTCTTCTGTTTCACCATGCTTTTGGGGCTTGATGTAGACCATAAAGTGGCTTCTTTAACTTGTACACTCTGTCAGGATATAATGGATTCTCAAATCCAGGGGGTTGACAGACATACACTTCTTCATCTATAGTCCCATATAGAAAAGCACTTTTTACATCAATCTGGTATACCTTGAACTTCATATATGAGACATAGGCTAGAAACAACCTAATTGCCTCAATCCGTGCAACTGGAGCAAAGACTTCCTCATAGTCTATACCCTCTTCCTGAGTATACCCTTGTGCAACCAGCCTTGCTTTGTTCTTGATCACAATTCCTCTCTCATCCTTCTTATTTCTGAAAATCCACTTGGTGCCAATTGCCCTATGACCTTTTGGAAGGTCCACCAAGTCCCAAACATTCTGTAGCTTGAACTGTAGCAGCTCCTCTTGCATTGCTTCTATCCAACTTGGATCTTTCATGGCATCATAAGCCTTTTTGGGCTCAATTTGGGATAGAAAGCAAGTGAGTACAATATTAACTGTATTTTGCTGATCTTGTAGCTCTTGAAGTCTGCTTTGATTCCTAGTCATCATGGGAGAAGCAATGTCTCCAATTACCAACTCAGGAGGATGATTTTTCTGAGTTCTTGATGGATGACCAGATTCCTCTTGTAAGTTTACATCCAGATTTGACTCATTTAAGTCTGTATTTTCAACAGCTTCTTCAGTCACTTCAGACTCTCTGGAATTTGGACTTGAAAGCTGATTTTCCTCTATTCTTCTCTCTTCTTCATTCTGAATGGGTTCAGCTTCCTTTTCTTGTTCACAGAAGTCAACAGGATCAATGGTAGGGAGTGGAAATATCACATACTGAATTCTGTGTTCTGATGGTGATGCATCCCTTTGTCCTGTATTTACAGCATTACTGAAACCCAAAGAATTAGTGAGTGAATCAATGTCAAATAGCCAATCAGGACCTGAACCAATAGGATTTGGTGTGTTCTCATTGCATTTGACATTGTCACTTTCTTCAATTATTCTAGAAGAGGTATTAAACACTCTGTAAGCCTTACTCTGAGATGAGTAACCAACAAGAAAACCATCATTTGGTATTGAGAATTGTACAAGGACAACCAAATGGTTTAAAAAATCCAATAAATGGTTTCTTTTTCTGAAAAAGCTCATAAGGTGTTTTGTTTTTAGGCTTTATTACTAAAACTCTGTTTTGGACATAACAAGCAGTATTAACTGCTTCTGCCCAAAAAGTAGTGGGTAATTTTGAATCAGCTAACAGAGATCTAGCAGCCTCAATCAGTGTCCTATTCCTTCTCTCAGCAACACCATTCTGTTGTGGAGTCCTACGAGCACTGTATTGTCTCTCAATTCCTTTTTCCTCACAAAAGGTGTTTAGATCAAAGTTTTTAAATTCAGTCCCATTGTCTGATCTAATGACTTTCACTTTTTGATTTGATTGGTTTTCAATTCTAAGAATACAAGATTTGATCAGTCCACTTGTCTCATCTTTAGTTCTCAGAAAATATACCTAAGTAAATCTAGAGTAATCATCAACAATAACTAAACAGTATGACTTCTTGCCAATGCTCATGACATTTGTAGGGCCAAACAGATCCATATGCAACAACTGAAGAGGATTTGAGATAGTGTTTATCTCTTTGGACTTATGAGAAGTTTTGTGTTGTTTGCCTTTGAGACAAGCAACAGAATGATCATCACATGAATAAACTTTTGATGGTAAACCCCTAACAAGATTATTTTTAACAAGTTTATTCATTGTTTTAAAATTCATGTGACACATCCTTCTGTGCCAAAGTGAAGATTCATCCATTGAAGCTTTTGAAACCAAACAGTTTAGGGATGAATCAGATGAAACACTTTCTAAATCTAAACAATACACATTATCCTTTCTAGGAGTTCTCAATAGTATCATGTTTTCATCAACTACTTTGAATCCAGGAGCAAGAATAATGCATTCAGAATCAGTAAATAATATACTATGTTTCTTGTCACAGACCTGTGATACACTTAACAGGTTGTATCTCAATTGCTCAACATAGTAAACATCCTCAAATGTCATCTTACCTTTTGATACATCACCTTTACCACTTATCTTACCTCCTGCAGGATTATTTCCAAAAGCAACATGTCCTCCATCAATTCTTTTAAAATTCTTGAGGCAGGCCATGTTACCCGTCATGTGCCTGGAGCAACCACTATCAACATGCCAGATGCTCTTCCCCTTGAGCTGTTGGTTGCCCTGCACATAAGATAAATCAATTAGTTTTTATTGGGAACCCAAGCCAAAGTGGTCTTGGGTCTCCCTTGCTTATCAAAGTACTTACATTCAGTTTGGATAAGTTTTTCAACCCGAGGAACTACAGTACTGGAGTACTTTGTCAAGATGATAGGTCTAGCAGCACAAACACTAGAAGCAGTATTATCTTTAGAAGAAGTACTAACAGTGTTAGCAGTACTAACACTAGAAGCAGTATTATCTTTGGAAGAAGTACTAACAGTGTTAGCAGTACTAACACTGCTGGCAGCAGTATTGCTTCTAAAAGAAGTACTAACAGTGTTAACACTGCTAGCAACAGTACTAACAGTGTTAATACTGCTAGCATCAGTATTATCTGAGGTAGCAGTACTAACAGAGGCAGCTGTACTAACACTAGTGCTTTTAGGAACCCACATTGTGACACATTCTTTTTCAGTCTTTTTCCTCTTGTGGCTTTTGGATTTAGCTTGTTTCTTAGCCACATGGTTCCTTACAGGCTTCCTATAACCATTTGATTTTTGAAAAGTTCTTTGAAAATTTATCCTTTGGTTAATAGGATTGAAATAACAGTGTTTGGCAAGGTGATTCAATTTGCCACAGATAAAACAAGGTTTTGGTCTGTTAATCCTTTGCAGATCAACTCCTTGTTTTTGTGCCCACTGATTATTCCAGTTTCTTTGATTTCCCCTCCTTTTGTCATGTTTTTGGGACTCATTCTGTTGAGAATTCTTGCAAGAACAATGTTCACAGGTATTGGACTTCACAACAGTGGTCTGTGTATAATGAACTCTCTTTTCTTTTCCAGATCTTTTTATCTCATTGTTCTTATCCCAGGGACCTCCACCATCCTCATTAGTCTTGATGTAATTCTCTAAGGGGATCTCACCACTGACATTCTTGTTCCTTTTCTTAGACTCTTCTTTTTCAGTTTTATCCTCAACAACCACTTCATCTAATGGATCTACTTGAGTAGCTCCTTCAGGTAAGTCCTTCCTATCCATGGTTTCTAATAGGTCTGACCTAGGAGGGATGTATGTGTTGTTGTAGGGTGGGGGTGTGGCATTATACCCTAGGCCCGTTTTCATCTTACTGTGGATTTGAGTATTTATTATGGTGTCCATGACTTTAGAAGCTTTTGAAAACTTTTCAACATCAAGTTTTACTTTCTCAAGTTCTTCTTTTAATTTCTCACACTCCTCCCTAGACTCTTTCAGTTGGAACTCCAGACCATTCTTTTCCCACTTCCAGTAGTTTGTATCATATGAGTGTTGAAGTTCATTGGCTTGAAAAGCCTTAATTTGTTCTTCAAACCTCTCAACAATCACTACATAATCTCTTCTATCCTTTTCTAATCTCTTAAGATCATCACACATTCCCTAGTTGTGATCTCTATACCTTTTCACAATGTCTATACAAGTTTGAGAACAGAGATTAGATTTTACCTCAGTAGGAAGATCTGAGACTTCTGCCATGAGTGCATGATTCTGAATTGCCTCTTCTGCTTGATCACTCCAATCAAATCCCATTCCTTGTTGAGAAACAAGGGCTTGAACAGAGTTTCTGTTCTGGTTAAAGCTTCCAGTCTGAGCTTGTTGATGGTTGTTTTGATATACTCCACCTCTGCATTCTCTGGCAAAGTGTCCCATCTTATGACACTTGTAGCATTCCACCTTAGACTTGTCAAATCCAGCACCATCTTCTCTTCTTTAGGAAAAGTTGTTTCTCCCAGTCCTCTTTATAAACTTCTTCACCCCCATAGAAAGCATAGCCATCTGCCACTTGATATCCATCTCCTCAAGATCATCAGCATTAATCTGTTCTAAGTCATCATTAATTAATGATGAGTTAACATGACTAGAAAAGAAAGCTTCTAGTACAGAATCATTGGCCTTCTCCTGATTGACTCCACCAGCAGTACTAACTGATTCAGGGTTAGCAGTAGAATCAGTTGATGTTGATAGAAGTGCAGCATTATACACATATCCGGAGGGCTTCTTCTTGGCTTCAACCTCTGCTTCAAATACCCTAAGATCATTGTAAAGATCATCAAGCTCTTTATCTTCTAACTGGTCATTCTGTCTGAAAGACACAGTATACATTGTCCATTCCTCACCAAATGATCTTAGAAACTTCCTGTTGACATCATCAGCCTCCATATGAACTCCAACTGTAGCCAATTCTCCAATCAACTTATTAAATCTATCAAAAGTTTGAGTCATAGACTCATTCTTTGTAGAAGTAAAATTTTCATATTGTTGCTTCAGAATTGCC
Organism: Saussurea involucrata; assembly: GCA_033807775.1. Lineage (NCBI taxonomy): Eukaryota > Viridiplantae > Streptophyta > Magnoliopsida > Asterales > Asteraceae > Saussurea > Saussurea involucrata. Next base: position 113,444,095 of record CM066315.1, read on the forward strand.
TTCTGGATCCTCTTGGTGCTCTTGGTACCACTGAATCTCTTTTCCAATGCATTCCATAAGATCTGAGCATCAGTGCAGTGATGAAATTGGTGCTGATACTCATTGGGAATAGCCAAAAGCAGAGTGCTTAAGGGTTTCATCTCTGTTTGTCTAACCTTTCTTTCTGCATCAGTCTTTGGAGGGGGTCTTTTGCCATCTGGTCCAACTTTTCCTTCAGCACATGGACCATTCTCTATAATATCCCAGATGGAATAATCAGTAAGCAAAATATACTGCTTGATTCTAATCTTCCACATGTCAAACTCATTAGGTCTGAGCATGGGAACCTTTGAAACAAGAGTACTGTTTGATTCAACTGAGTTGTCCATAATGATTGTAGATTTCTAAGAAACCAAGCTCTGATACCACTTGTCAGGATCGATTCCAAACAAGAATAATTATACTTAGAAATCGGAATTAAAGAATCGTGCGGAATAGAACTTTAATTCAAACTCACTTTATGAACAACTAATCAGAAAACACAATCTGTTTGTATTCAATGCTTCAACTCACAAGACGACTTCTACTTCTCTAGAAATAGGGTGCTAAACCTTGAGGTTAATTCTCTCTAAAAACGAAAACGAATTCTGTATATCGCCCGTTTTTAATAGCTATCTATCAACATCTATTTATACTAAATAATTACAAGATAACTATCAAAACAAAATTGATCTTCAGAATATTCTTTCATGCTTATCTTCAATCATTCCATCTTTATCTCCAACATTCTCGCATTCCATAATATGGTCACAAGCAGCATTAACATCGTTATGCACAAGCAGTACTAACCTTGTTCCAGCAGCATTAACTTTGTCTTGCAGTAGTAACTATGTTCTGGCAGTACTAACATTTACTGGGAGTAGTAACTTTGTTCTGGAAGTAGGTATGTTGTTCTGGCAGTATTATCCATACTTAGCAAATCTTCAGTTCCCAACAGGAAGTCCTGGACAAATACAACATTCAGCACAGGGTGGCTACTGCTTATCATCCTCAAACCAATGGTTTGCCTGAGTTGTCCAATACAGAAATTAAAGGAATCTTAGCTAAGGTAGTCAAGCCACATAGAAAAGATTGGGCATCCAAACTGGATGATGCCTTGTTGGCCTACCGGACAGCTTACAAAACCCCTATTGGAATGTCCACATATAAACTAGTTTTTGGGAAAGCCTGTAACCTGGCAGTAGAATTAGAGCATAAGGCCTATTGGGCCATAAAGGAACTTAACATGAGTTTGGATGAGGCAGGAAAAAGAAGAGCTCTACAACTTTGTGAGTTAGAAGAACATAGGAATTTTTCTTATGAAAACGCCAAACTTTATAAAGAAAATAAAAAAAAATGGCACGAGAAGAAAATCAGTCCAAAAGAGTTCTTTGCAGGACAACAGGTCCTACTGTTCAACTCCAGACTCAGGTTGTTTCCAGGTAAATTAAACTCTAGATGGATAGGACCGTATCAGATTGCTAAAGTTTATCCTTACGGTGTTATAGAATTAATTGATCCAGAGAAAGGTACAACTTTTAAGGTAAACGGACAGCGAGTAAAACCATTTGTTGAACCTCAAAATCTGAGACAACTGTGGAGGTCGTCCACTTTCTAGAGTGAAAATAAAATAAAATAAAAATATGTATATATATAATAAAATAGATAATTTAAAAATACGAAAAGAAAGAAAATATATATATATGTTCGCATATTTTATTTCCAAAAACAAGAAAAATATAAATAGAAAGTATAAAAAGAAAATCGAAAATTTATTTTAAAAGGAAGTAAAGAGAGATTTACAAAAAGATGTAAATTTTGGGAAAAACAGAGTTTGGACAGAAAAATTCTAATCAGGAGAGGAATAAGAAATTTTCGGCCTTTGGCCAAATTCTTATAAATAAGGGAAGTAACCAACCCAAATGATTGAAACTCGATAACGAGAAACTGAATTTTTTTACTGGGCCTCGAAAAAATATTTTCAGTCAGACCCACGTGTAATTCAGATTAATAATTAGTTGGGCCGGTTACGTTTAATTAAATTGGGTCTCTAAATTAATTTCTAAAGATAAACTGGCCCATGAACACTCGGCCCAGTATCCATCTCTAGTCTTGTGGCCCAACTCAAATGAAAGAAGAAGAAATTTAAACTGATAAATTTTAACTAGATCTGTTTTTAATTGAGAATCTAACTAACAAATCCTAATCTAGTTACTGTGTGGTGTGTACTGTTTGGAGAGCATTAAATGCTCGTACTTGATTTAAGATAACATGCAGGTATTTATTTTCTTCTTCATGCTAGCAACAAACACACACACACTGCTAATTTTTTTTCTTCTTTGGTACTGTATACTGCCACCGCCAGATTTCTTTCTGTCACCTCAAAAATAACCCAGACACTCTCTCGCTGACTTCACTCGTCTCTCTCCCTCAACCTCTCATCTTCCAAGTATAAAACCATCGCCTCTCTTCCATGGCGAAAAAGCAAACAAAGAAAACCCTAAAATTCTCGTCTGCAAATCGAAGAGTCACCAGGAGTGAAGCTCGTTTTTTAGCTGCGAACCCACATCGGAAGAAGAGAACGCGAACGACGCACCGACGAATATCATTAATGGCTACCAACGATGATCGAAAACCACCAATGCCGCCACCGCCTTTCTCTCCGGCGAGTCAACAGTGAACGATTGCCCACTCGAAACTCCGAGAACTAGCTGCTGTAGCAGAGCGAATGATGCAAGAGTCATCCTCATCGCAGTCCCGCACTCGAAAGGTATATTCGAACCCCTTCTTACAAGAATACGTGGACCAGAAACCAAGTTTTTCTGAGTTGAACCCACGACCAACGTATGTGATCGGAGTACCCTCTGGAGGGTACGATCCCACTTATTTGGCCACCAATAAGTTCCTGATGAACTATGGCCCACGAACCATCGCCACACAAACCCCCTACTGACTATCGAGCCACCTGTTGCAAGCCCTATACTCGTAAAACCCACTCCAAAATCCCCAAAAAATGTGTCGGAAACTGATCCGGTTACACCCATTCATAAATACACCCGAAGGATAAAACCCACCGGGGAAAGTAACATGCAACCGATAAAGAAAGGAAAGGTTTGGGTTGAGATCGAGGATGGCGAGTTCGTTGTGTGGGAAGAAGCTGCGGGTCAAGATGGTGAAGAACAGGAATCAGAGAACTCTCAAGGAGTTCGTTGTCTTGACAAGGGGAAACAAAAAGTCGGTACCTCTTTAAACTCAAATATCACTCGTTACGATTTATTTTCATGTCATGAAGCTAAGCTTAAATTTCCAACTTTAGCACGAAAAATATGCCATGCACCACGTGGATTTCACGTTAATACATTACTTGCACACCAGCACATTGGTTATTTGATCACAAAGTTGGGTTGGGAAATTTTTTGTGAACCACCAAGTCAATATAACACGAGCTTCACCGAGATCCTTCATTTCAAATTCTGATTTCAACCTATCTTTCAAACAGTTGATTTTCAGATCGATGCCTGCAAGCTATTAGCATGTCATCAACATAAAGAAGTAGATAAGTATAAACGCCACCGCTTGATCTAGGATAGACACAAGCGTCTTTCTCACTATGCTCAAAACCCAACGAGAGCATAAACAAATCAAACTTCTTGTACCACTGTCGAGACGACTGTTTAAGTCCATAAAGGGACTTTTTACAGACCCAATCGAATTTGTTGTCGGAGATGAAACGTTCCGGTTGCTTCATATAGATGGTTTCCTCAAGATCTGCGTGCAGAAAAGCTGTTTTCACATCTAACTGTTCGAGCTCCAGATCGTGAATCGCCACAAGGGCCAGGAGGACCCGAATAGATGTGTGTCGAACCACAGGCGCGAAGATATCATCATACTCGATACCCTTCTACTGTGCAAAGCCTTTTGCAACCAGGCGAGCTATATAACGCATATCGTCTTTGACTTTATAGACCCATTTGCAGCCAATTGCTCGACTGCCTTTCGGTAATGGATAAAGCTCCCAAGTGTTATTTTTTGATAGAGCTTCCATTTCGTCATGCATAGCTACTAACCACTTATCATAGTGATTCGAAGCTAGTGCATCCGAAAAGTCAAACGGCTCATCCTGTACAACATGCAAAGCATACTCAAGCTGGTTAGTAAAACTCATATTTATAAAATCCCAATCACCATACCTATTAGGAGGGCGGATAGTTCTTTGGCTCTGCCTCGTAGGTACTGATACTGGAGTTGTATCGCCTTGACCTCCACCATCATTCATAACTTCTTCCTGAACTGAACTAACTGGATCAAAAATAGATGTCTCTGGTGGACTAACATCTTCTTCAGATTCTGACCCCAATGAAAAACCTCGAGCGAATGAGTTGGGTACAATAGGACTGACAATTATGTCATCTCCATCGGCTGTTGGAGAAACTGAAGAGATAATTTCCGGTTCTGGAGCGGGTTGTCGATTATGATTAGACTTGAACATAATCGACTCATCGAAGGTCACATATCGAGAATGAATCACCTTTCGGGTGACCGGGTTCCAAATTCGGTAACCCTTGATTCCATCTATATAGCCGAGCAAGAATCCCTTGGTGGCTCTGGGATCCAACTTGTCCTGACCTGTCACATAAATATATACAGGACAACCAAATACACGTATGTATTTCAAACAGATATCACCTTTACCCCTCCAAATTTCTTCCGGAATGTTTCCCCCAATGGTTGAACATGGTAACCGATTCACAATGTGTACAGCAGTGTGGAGTGCTTAAGCCCAAAATATTTTAGGGAAACCAGATGTAACTAACATACATCGGACGTTATCTAACAAGGTCCTATTCATCCGTTCGACGACTCCGTTTGATTGTGGATCGCCAGGTGTGGTGTAGTGTCGGTGGATACCTCTACGTGAACAAAAGTCTTTAAAGTTACCACTAGTATATTCACCACCATTGTCAGATCTTAGCACTTTTAATTTTCTACCAGTCTCGACTTAGACTAGTGCTAACCAAGTTTTGAATATTTCAAAAACGTCTGACTTTAACTTAATCACATACACCCAAAGTTTGTGCGAGAAATCATCAATAAAGGTAACCTAGTACATACCTCCACTGAGAGACCGTGTCGAAGATGGTCCCCAGACGTCTGTATGAACATAATCGAGGATCCCTTTGGTGATGTGTTTTCCAACACCAAAAGAAACACGCGTCTGTTTACCCGAAACACCTTCTGAACAAAAGTCCAGACTCGTAGGCGTGTCAACTGCAATGAGTTTCTGCTTGCGCAGAATATCCAAGTTCTTCTCTGAAGTGTGCCCCAGTCTAAGATGCCACGAACGGGTAGCATCTAAACTTTTTGAACTATTCGCGACACACGCATCAGAGCTGACTGCTTCGCCTACCAGATGAAACATATTATTTTCTGCCTGCTCACCTTTCATCACAATAAAGTTCCCTCTAGAGATGCCCATACTCCCATTCTCAGTCTGAATCTTACAGCCAAGTTTGGACAGTTGTCCAACAGAAATCAAAGAATGAGTCATAGACGATACAAATTTAACATTTAATAAAGTTCGAATAGTACCGTCAAACATTTTGATTCTGACCGAACTGATTCCCCGAGTGACACACGATGTACTGTTTCCCATATAAATATGGTTACCTTCGAACTCCTCGAAAGTAGTGAAACAGTCCCGAAATGGTGTCATATGGCACGAAGCTCCGGTATCCAACTGTAACATCTCGATTTTCTATATAAAGTGTTACGTTTGGTTTATTGAATAATTTGAGTATAATTATTTGATAGATTAATTTTAGAGTTTATCCCCGAGTAAGTTACGTTATTTGTTATTTGAATTATAAGTAAAGGGGTAAACTTTAATTTTAATTTATAAGTTGAAGGGTTAAACTTGCCAAGTGATGAAAGTGTGAGGGTTAAAATGGGTAAGTGGTGAAAGTTACACCACCACCACCGCCTCAACTTTTGGAAAAAGAACAAAAGTGATTATTATCTTTGTAACAGCCCAAAAATACAACAGGACAACCATAACATTAAATCAACACATTTACAAAACCGGGTCCCAAAATTTCGTTACATCAATCTCAAACTATGGTTGGCGGAAACAACCTATACACAACTGAGAACGCACTAACTTCACATAATCATTCAACCATGGTACTGCATAGTGTTTAAGGATCACATAGCTATCCGCGACCGGGGCCCAAGCAGACTCCCCTCTCGCCTCATACCGGGGCCCAAGCAGACTCCCCTCTATCCGAGTAGGAAGGAAACGAATTCCCTCCTACAAGCTAGTCACATATCCGAGTAGGAAGGAGATGAATCCCCTCTTACAAGCTCCTCACAACAGCCCAAAGGATCATCGGATCCCGAGGTACTCAGATCCCACTGTGCAGACCTACTCCACATAACATAGACATAGCTTATCATGACTCATAAAACGTGAAATCTTTAATAGACATTTCTTTCATGCTAAATCACATTTAAGTCAAATCATATTTGTCATGGAATCGTTCATAAAGGTTTAAAAATAACCATGCTCGTAAGTACACCATAATCAGTAAAACGTTTAACTTTCATTCAGGTAAAAATCATGTAAAGTAACATGGCATTTCTACACAATCACTTTCTTTGGAAAAACACGTAAAATCACGTATTTTAGTTAGAAAAACTCAACTGGTGCGTTTAACATCTTGCTTTACCTTGCTTCTGACTTACAATCGGGTTACCTGACAAATGGATGAAATATAAACTGCTCAGACCCTGATACCAACTTTCCAGACACTATCCGGACTCAACTTACCGGATAACTCGCTTACCGAATAACTCTTACCGGGTAACTCTACTTATCGGATACTAGCTTACCGGATAACTCTTATTGGGTAATTATACTTACCGGATACTCGCTTACCGGATACTAGTATATTGAAACTTACCGGACACGAGGTCCGAGTATTAACTTACCGGGCACCGAATTACTTTCTGGACAACCCAACTTTCCGGACGATACAACTATCCGGAAAAATGCTAACCAGGACTTACCCGGTAACACTGTCCGGTTACATACCCTATCCAGACACTTTGTCCGGGTACTTCTTACAACTTACCGGACGACGGCTGTAGTGCCGTTTTGGGATCGAAATCTGCTGATGAGCTATTAAACAAACGGAAAAGGGAAGCAAATAGATAAGTAAACATACTTAGACCTTTCCCTTACTAACCCGTGTTGCTTAAACACAAGGGTGATTGTCTAAATCCCCCATTAGAACCTCATTTCAACTTTTAACTAAAAACCCTCAAACCAACCAACAATCTAGCTGAACATCTAAAACAAGAATTGAAGTTTGGAATTACCTGGTAGAATCAATGGTAAAAGAATCGAGCTCCAAATCCATTTCCTCTTCCAATTTCGTTGATTGGTGAAACATTCTCTTCAAATGTTCTTGCACCAATTTCTTCTCTTGCTCTCTTGTTAGTTCCAGATTCGTGCAACGATAATGAAATCAAACGATTAAACAACGAAGCATACGATTTCAACTGGTCATATCTGTATTAGCTTTCAATATTGAGAGTATTACAATAAAAGTGTAGGAAAGCAAATAAGACAACTAGCCTATTTTTCTAAGGCTAGATTTCTTTATATACGACGGGCCAGTGGTTAACAAGCCCACGGCCCGTTCACTAATAGATCTCAAAATAAAGAATTACAATTTAAACCCTGAACTTTAAATCAACATAAAACGACCCTAACAATCTCCCCCTTTGATTTGAAGTTCGATTTGGCGCCAGTTCTCGACATATCCTTTTCTAAGCGCGAAGTGAATCTCGAACCATCTGATAGCACGGCGGTAGTCGATGCGATCTTCAACCAATTCTAAGGCATTCCGAGCAGTTATTTCATTCGGATTAGAAACATACGAAACCCTTGGATTTTCAGACTCGTGCTGAATGATCTTTCGAAGAGCATCTCGAACTTTGTAGAGCGTGTCGTCGCAGAATCTTTCTACCTGACTGAACCGCAGAAATCTTTTCTCTTTCTGTTCATTGATGAAGACGATCCCAAATTCTGGTTCTAGAAGCATAGCGTTCTCGGGATACATATTCAACTCAGGAGCGTGCAGATTCGGCTTTATCAGATTTACCTTCTTCGCCCTGTTCTCGACAGCCATTTGGAAGTCCGTTAGATAAGACATCATAATAGTGCGGACCAGGAATCGACGAACAGCTTCGAGCTCCTTTGTAACGGGAAGCGGTCGGATAGTTCTTGAACGTAGGTCTTTCAGAATCGCCAGGAAGTCAAACGGTCGGAGGTTCTGGAAGTCGGCTTCAGAAAATTTCCATTCATTCCCATCCTCACGTCGGACAGTGAATACAGGATAGACAATTTTCATCATACGACTTGACTGGATACTGATTACCTCTGAGATCTGATGCTTGGTTCTGACTTGGCTGACTAGAAGACACCGATTCATTGCACAGATGTATCGGCGTTGGTATTCGGGGCTGTAGTTGTAAATACCAAGGCAAAAGGTCGGCTCGATCGTGTGTAGCTTGTGTACAAACAACTTCTTCAGGGTTTCCTCCAGATGAGGGATAAGTACGGTGATCTTCTCCCAACGGATTTGTTGCTGAGGTGGAGGGGGAAGATCAGAAGATGTCTGTTGTTGAAGAGGGGATGTCGGAATGTCGGCAGTAGTAGTTTCGGGTCTTGTTGAAGTTCTGGTGGGTTGACCATAGTGAACGAGAGAAGTACCATAAAAATTCTGTAGTAGGAATTGATCATAATCAATATTGTCATCGGCATCAGTAGGGAAAACCAAGTTAACCTGGAGATTTGTGGCACTGGCGGCTTTTTCATACCATGCATCTTCGGTCTCCGGGTTGGTTTCGCTGTATAGATCTATCATATCCAATAACGGTCTGTCTGATGAGTCAAAATCAATCAATTTCTGTGTTGAACCCTCGGGCTTTTTAACCGTCGGGCCTTCATCATCTGAAATTTCCAAGTTGATTACCATCTCGGCTAATGGTAACTCGACTTCAGGTTCGGCGTCGGTTGTTGTTGCCGTAGTTGCTGGTTCCAGATGAACCACGGTTGTCTGTTCGGTGAGGATAGGGGCGGTCTCGGTAGGTCGTAGTCTTTTCTCCCCCTCACGGTGATCAAGATCATCCTGGTCATCGTGCTTGCATTTCAGACCGCCTGCTTGACTCTTACAGGTATCTTCTATGGAACAGACTCTCTCGGACAGCGTTGTGAGCGCTTGATTGTAGTCCTTGAGAGTCGAGTCTATTGCATCCAGGCGAGTGGTAATAGATGATGAAGGAGCAGTGACCTGAGTTTTCAGAACGGATATCAGGTCTGCTTCAGTTGAGGCGTCGGATTCGGATTGCTGGAGTAGCTGAGCCAAAAGCATCGTCTTCAGAGTATCCACCGAATAGATTGGCTGAACGAATGTCGGTGGAGCTGTAGGTGCGGTGTCAGCTTCGATGATCTTTGCTTTGCCTTTGATTAGTTTGGCGAACTCGGCGGCGATATGTTGCTCATTTGCCTCTCGGACAGCCTTGAGGGTGCTGTCCAGGGACCCTTGCGACACAAAGTCAGGGTGAGTAACACCGGGATCACTTAGATTACCCGTTGAGGCGTCTACCTGAGAGGCAGAGCCACCTACGTTCACAGCTGGTATGTCGGTAGCTATGGTAGGATTTCCCTCCGATCCTCGTGTGCCACCTATAGGTAACGACACTACGGTGGTTCCGGTCGAGTCACGAAGAATCTCGACTTGGTGTTGCTCCTCTTGTGTCCTTGCCAAAGGATTTTCAATAGCAAATGGCTCTAGACTCGATTGTGCACGAAATGAAGTCACAACCAGGGGCTACTGGTCTCTTATTTCAACACCAGCACTCTCCGAGTGAGAGGCCGGTGGAAGTTGTGCTATATCCCCGTGTGAAGTTGAAACATCCGCCTTTTGAGAGACGGAGGAGTGGATAAGGGGGTCGTGCAATTGCTCCGCTGGGCCTACGGATGCTTCTTAAAAACCCCTTCCCAACAAATGAGATGCGATAGTGGATGTGGCTACCCGGATTACACTCGTTTCGAGTCACTCAAGAGCCTCGTTATCTTTACGGCCCAATCTTTCCTGGTTCGCTTTCGAACGCAGTTCTCTCTGGCTCGCAGTTTCTAAATCAACTCCTTCTACTCCCTCAATCCTAGGTGAAGCATGGGTAGGTGAGTCAAGTGGGATGCCTTCGGTGAAGTCGGGGTTCAGTCCAATACGGGGAGGTATTTTTGAGAGCCGAATGGCACGGGTCGTGTCAGATGCCGTATCGGAGTCAGATTCTACGTTATGAACCTGGAAGGTAGGTGAAGGCGGGTCGGAAAGATATGGTGTGGAGTCATGGTGAAGCATCGGTCGTGAGGACGATGCTCTGGCCTCGCCTGTTGGACGGGGTTGGCTAGAACTGGGTTGTGATACCACTGCACCACTCACACTAGTTTCCCTTCCCCTAACGATCAACATACCCCGCCCGGCAGCACCTGCTTGTCGGGCCCTACCACCTCTCACTCTTGGACCCACACGACGCTCGGGTCTAGGTCCCTGGGCAGGTCCCTTCGGTTCTGGATGGACCATGGGATTCCCTATCTCTTCCCTATAAGCAACTACCCCTAGTGCAGCAGGATCGACGATTGCCAGAACGGCCGCAGGTATGGGCATGGCCACGACGTTGTATGGGTTACGGATGACCATGTATTGTAAATGATGAATGGGACATACCGGGTGGGTAGGACGTCGAGGAATCGCCGGATTAGCGTCCATGTGTTGACGAACTGCAAGCGAAAGGAACCGCGGGTATGGGAGGAACTTCTTCTGTTTGGTACCTCCCATGTGTCGAATAGCTTGCACGAGTTCACGCCAGATGTTCATGGCGAAGTCGACGTGGCGATTGTAGCATACGGCATGAACGAGGCGTAGAATGTTGCTGGTGCACTGGTCTATGCCTTTCCATCTTGAAGATAGACACTTGTTCAGAATTGTGAACAAGGTGTACCATATGGGGGCCAGGTACTTACGATTGAACGCCGATGGCCTGGGAAGTGCGAAATTGTAGCCGAGCGCGCGCATTTTAGCGCATAACGTTTCATCATTGACGGCAGGATCGTACCGTTCATGTCCGGCGGCATCGGCAACTGGAAGTGCAAGTAGGCGGCGAAAGGAATTAGGCGTCAGTGTGAACGGTTGGTTGTCTATCTGCGCCGTTATGGTCTGTGAGTTGCCGGCCGTGCGAACTTGGGCAGTGAACCAGACCTGTAGAACATAGATCAGAGGGACGTCGGTAGTGGCGGTGAGGGCCTCACGGAGAGGGTGACGCTTAAGAATATCGACGATTACCCGATGTTGTTCTAGGGGACGGAATTGTGCCGGATCAAGATAATGGTTGTTCGGCTCTAACTCCGTTTCATGGTCAGGTGTGACCAAGGCATTATCAGCTGCCTTATCGATGAGTTCCTCTTGTGGAGGAACTTGTTGCTCTTCTTGGTTCTGTGGAGGATTTTGCTGTTGATCCGCCATTGAATATCTGTAACAAATTAAGCACAATTAGTAATTGAAACGGATGGACGATTGTCAGCGTGTACCTTTGCATTTGATGGCTCAATTTGATACAAATTGAGGACTGATAGTAACAAAATAGGTACTGGAATGACAAACCAAGGGTGTCCGGATGAACTATGGAATTGCAAAAATTATCCGGATACCCTAAGTTTCCGGACACAACATAGTGTCCGGACGGGAAGAACGTTTCCGGATAAGAGGAATGAACTGGATAACATGGTTTCCGGATAGCAAGGATTCTGGTCAAAATTGATTCCGGATACACCAACGTCCCGGTAGTTGAACTTACCAGAAACCCTGAGGTTTCCGGACAACTAGGTTTTCCGGGTGTTGTTTGAATCCGGGTAAAACATCTGAGTTATGAAGCTTACCGGATAGAATCGCATGCTGATGAATGTGTCCGTACACCACGAATGTGTCTGGACGAATCCAAAGTTCATCAATCAAGAAAAACATAGTGCTAACAACAGTTTAAAACATGCAAGAGGTGACGACAAAGGCAGATACACAATCTGATTCAAGTAAATCGTCCGAAACACCACCATTTTAGCCCGAAATCAAATAGACCTAAAGGGGCGTTTGGGTTTCGGGAAATCGACCAAATTAGTGGGCGATTTGTGGTGTGTAGTGAGTGAGGTTGAACTACAGACGATAGAGATGATGATACGGGTTACATACCTGAATTTAGGACGAAATCCGCGTGAAAAATCGAGTGAGTCCGAGTGAGTCCGTGTGAGAGAGAAGTGCGAGAGGGTTTAAGGGTTTTTCGCAAATTTTCCGGGTAATGAATGGGAATAACCCGGATGTATATATATGATCCCTAAGGCCTGGGTGGTTCATCTGGATTCCTGTCTAACCCGGATAGGGATCCGGTCCGGAAACCTATCCGGATAGATATGGTTTCCGGATACAGGGGTTTTGCAAAGTAGAATTTTGTAAAAAATTGAAACTGTAACAGGACCTTCTCTCGCTCCCCCTCAAACTGAGCATGGGGAAAACCTTGCTCCCCCTCGGACAATGCATAACTATGTAATGAGGAGTCTGACACCAAAAAAAAAAACTTTAGCATTTAAAGAAAAACACGGTGTCGCTCCCCCTCAAATGATGAATGTAGTTTGAGGATCACACGGGAGTGCCCACACACACAAGAACTTTTTATCATTTTAAGAAAAAATGTGTTACGCTCCCCCTCAACAGATGAGTATACTTACCTGATACTTCTTTGTGCTCCCCCTGAACACATGAACACACCGTGAAAGCACAGATAGTGACAATTAAAAGAAGACGACAGTATGAAAGAAAAGAAACACGCGAAGAAAGAAAGAACACAAACGAAATCTATGAAATAAATACAGAGACTTAATCTAACTGTGTAACTGAGACAAGTAGAATACAAGTGTGAGGAAGTGTATACTCAGTCATCAGGAGTGTAAACACCGGATGATGAGTGGACAGTTACTCGTAGATGTATCAAACTTGTAACGGGCACACAATCGGATTAAGTCGTCAGTTTTAGCATACCTAACTTGGACACAAGAGTGTTAAAACGTTTTTCATCCAAGGCTTTAGTAAATAGGTATGCTAACTGATGTTCAGTATTTACGAAGTAGAGTTCGACTGTACCTCTTTCGACGTGATCCTTAATGAAGTGATACGGAACGTCGATGTGCTTCGTCTTGGTGTGTTGAACCGGGTTGCTGGATATTGCAATTGCACTCTTCGAATCGCAGTAAATTAGGACTTTTACATACGTGAAGCCGTAGTCTTTGAGTTGCGTCCGCATCCAGATAACTTGTGAGCAGCAGCTCGCGGCGGCCACGTACTCCACCTCGGCAGTTGATGTTGAAACACATTGCTGCTTCTTGGACGCCCAGCTCACCAGGCTCTCTCCCAAAAACTGGACGTGACCCGAGGTGCTCTTCTGGTCCAGCATGCAGCCCGCGTGATCCGCATCAGAATAAGCGGATAGTGCAAAACCTGTCTCTCTCGGGTACCACAGTCTAAGATCAACAGTACCACGTAAATAACGAAAAATTTGTTTGACAGCAGTTAAATGAGACTCCTTAGGTTTTGATTCATACCGGGCACACAAAAATGTGGAGAACATGATATCCGGTCTACTTGCGGTTAAATACATTAAAGAACCTATCATCCCGCGATACAATTTAGGGTTCACATCCGTTCCGTGAGGATCGGCGTGAAGCTTTGTATTAGGTGCCATGGGAGTTTTCATTGGCGAGGACTGGTCCAACTGGAATTTCCTAAGAATATCCCGGATGTACATAGCCTAATTTATGAATATCCCGGTTGACAGTTGTTTAACTTGAAGACCAAGGAAGAAATTCATCTCGCAAAGCATACTCATTTTAAAAAATTCTCCCATTAGATTGGCAAAGTTCTTAGCATATGTGGGATTAGTAGAGCCAAATATTATGTCATCTACGTACACTTGAACAAGAACTATGTGACCCTTTTCGTGTTTGATAAAAAAAGTCGAATCGATTTTACCTCGTGTGAATTTGGACTTTATCAAAAACTCAGTCAGTGTTTTGTACCACGCTCGCGGAGCCTGCTTTAGACCGTAAAGCGCCTTGTCTAGAATGTAGAAGTGATCAGGCTTTGAATCGTTCACGAACCCGTCTGGTTGCGACACATATACTTCTCCCTCGATATTACCGTAGAGAAAGGCGGTCTTCACATCCATTTGGAAGACCGTGAAGTTCTTGTGCACGACGTATGCAAGGAACATACGTATGGCTTCGATTCTTGCCACCGGAACATAGGTCTCATCATAATCGATCCCTTCTTATTGACGATACCCCTTGGCTACGAGGCGCACCTTGTTTCGTACCACGGTGCCGTCTTTGTCCTTCTTATTCTTGAAAATCCACTTGGTGCCGATCACCGTCTTGTGTTTTGCACATGGAACCAGTCGCCATACCTTTAGAGCTTCGAATTGATTGAGCTCCTCTTGCATGGCTATGACCCAGTCCGGATCTTCAAGCGCTTCACGTACGTTCGTCGGCTCGATGTTGCTTAAGAAGCCGGAAAATAGACAGAAGTTGGCCGAGGCACCTCGTGTTTGTACTGGAGTAGAGGGATCATCGATGATTTGATGAAGCGGATGAGCTTTCGTCTACTTGGTGGTATGCGGAAGCGTCTGTTGAGTAGAGTAAGACGCGTCCGAGTCCACATAATCACCAGGATGTAGGTCTTGAACTGGTTCAAGTGTCGCAGGTTGGTTTCTTGGAGGAGGTGGGGGAGGATTCGCCGAGGGTTGAACAACTTCCGGTTCTGAGGAGTTCAGAAGTTGATTGTCGGTTGTAGCAGATGACGAATCGTTAGGAGCGATCTCCGTGTTAGTAATTGGTTCCTCCAGGGGACATTAGTACCAGATGAATTTGATAATGACGGTTGAGATGTCTCCACAGTGATAGATGGCGTGCTTGTAGAAGGCGGCGGACCGGATAGGTTCGACAAGTCTTCATTACGAGCAACTTCTAGACGAGGTTGTGCTGAGACAATAGGGGAAGCATTAAAGATGTCATCATAAAATAATTTAAACAATAAATCTAAATCAGAAGAGTCAGCATTCGATGAAGATGCATGATTTGGATTTACTGTCGCTTGTGCAGATCCCGAACTTGAAGGTCCGGAAGTTAGCATGCCAGTTAAACCGGGTTCTGAACTGTTTTGTTCAGAAGCCAAATTTGCGGCTTCGTTGAATGTCACGTTTATGCTTTCAACATAGGATTTGGTCCGTTTGTTGTAAACGCGATACGCCTTAGCCTGCATGGAGTATCCGATGAAGACTCCTTTGTCCGCCTTGGGGCTGAATTTGCCGAGATCATCTTTGTCATTCAGAATATAGCACGTGCATCCGAATGCATGAAAGTAGCTGATGTTCGGAACGTGATTGTTCATGATCTCGTACGGCGTCTTGTTGAACCACTTGTTAAGGATGGAGCGGTTTTGCGTATAACAAGCCGTAGACACCGCTTTGGCCCATAGAAATAGCGGAAGATTGGATTGGGAAAGCATGGTGCGAGCTGCTTCGACCAGGGTACGGTTGCATCATTCCACCACTCCGTTTTGCTGAGGAGTGCGTGCGGCAGAATAAGTGTGCGAGATGCCAACTGACGTCAGATAGTCGTCCACCGTTCGATTCTTGAACTCCGTCCCGTTGTCGGTTCTGATAGACTGAACTTGTTATAGTTTGTTCAGCTGGACAGTCTTCAGGTGATTAATGATCAGCTCTGGTGTTTCGTCCTTTGATCGTAGAAACAACACCCAAGTGTAGCGCGAGAAGTCGTCCACCATCACGAGAACGTATTTGCGCTTATTAATGCTCGGAACACGCATCGGTCCACACAAATCCATATGGATAAGTTCGAGGGTCCGGGACGTGCTTGGAGTTGCCTTCGGCTGATGTGGTACTCTCTTCATCTTTCCCATCTCACATGCCCCGCAGAGACGATCCTTCACGAATTGAAGATTGGGCATGCCTTTCACGTGTCCGCCCAGCACCAGTTTGTTGATTGTTTTGAAATTGAGGTGCGAAAGACGTCGATGCCAAATCCAAACTTGTTGGGAACTGGCCTTTGACATGAGGCAGACAGGGTTGTCGATCTTGAGGGCTGCGAGGTCGATTGTGTAGAGGTTGGTCTTGCGTTTCCCAACCAGGAGCTCCACTCCATCGTCATTGAGAATTCTACACCTTGTCTTTTTGAAGCTAACCTCGAGATCTTTGTCGCAGAACTGCCCGATGCTGAACAGATTGTGTCCCAATCCTGCGACGTGGGATACCTTCTTTATCGTGATCTTATCTTGAACAATGTCGCCGTAGCCCACGATCGGCGCTTTGTGGTCGTTCCCAAATCTCACGTCTCCACCATATTCTTCCTTGTAGTTCGTGAGAAGCTCCTTCCTTCCGGTCATGTGCTTGGAGCATCCAGAACCTAAGTACCACACATGACCGTGCTGCAAAATCGAGTTAACGGATTTTAGGTACCCAAATTTGTTTGGGTCCTGGAGGGTTAGGTTTGGCACCTCTTGGAGGAACTTGCTTTGACACAGCTTTCCCCTTAGGTGCAGGTTGTACACCGTTAGAGGGAACTGGTTTTGGCACAGGTTGCCTCTTAGGTGTAGAATTTACACCTTTAGAGGGAACATTATTTTTAGCAGGTTGCCTCTTAGGTGTCGGTTTAACCTCAGTAGGAGCAGCCCGTCTTGCGATGGGTTTGGTCTCCCACTGAGGTTTAACCTCAGATTGGAAACCCCGTTGTTTATAGCATTTCTGTTTATTATTACGGGGTTTATTTTTGGGTTTATGATTATACATGTGATATGACCCAAACCAATCATTCAAGGTAATTTCATCAAAATCATTCCAACCACACTAGAACAACATAAACAATCACGAGATAATTGAATCAATTGATGAACTGAATTAAGTTTAATCGGATAAGAGACATCAAAACGATTCCAATTATTCCAAACACAATTGTCTTTGTTTATTCTAGAATTAAAAGCAATAGGAAAAGACTTTGATGATGCATCCTTGACAGGTTCCTTGTTCAGCCACTTTGGTTTTTCTTGTTTTGCTTGACCATTTTTATCTGAAACAACAGGGACAAAGCGGTCAGTGACTTTTGATGGAACAGGATTTTTGGTTGGCAATTGTTTGGTCTCTTGCCTCGGCTGTGACTGCCTTTTAGAAACAGGTTTAGATGTTGGTTTTGATTGTGAAATCTTGATCACAGCTGGGGCCTTTGTTTTAGAACTACTCCCCTTCAGAAAATTGATCGGACGATTGACTATTGGTGACAAAAAATCAGTGTGACTCGGAAGAGGTTTGTCGAAAGGAAATGACTCGAACTCTCCATCAGAATTGCCTTCAGAGTTCATATATTTTGAAAAATCAATCTCTGGAATTTCAGGACTTGGATCAAGTGAGGAAGGCGAGGAACACTTAGTGTGAGTGTGCTTTGGGGAATTTGGTGCGGAAGCTAGGAAAAAATCAGAGTTTAAATTCCTTTTAACACACTCATCTTGAGAATCGGTACCGTCTTGTGTGGTAGATATTTTACCAATAAAAGCTTTACACGAAGACGTCTCAGATGAATTCGAGGAAGACTCGGGTGAAATCTGCTTCTCAGATTTGAGCTGGTCAATTTGCTCTTGGAGCTGACCATTTTTCGCATACTCTTGCATCGCATCTGTTGCCAAAGCAGCCAGCTTTGATGTGAGTTTCGTGATTTCTTCCCGAAGGTTTTCCTGTCTTTCATCAGCCACAACTTCGGTGTTGACCGGTTGTAGATTCTCAAATTTCTCAGAATTGAGTTTCTCAATCTCAGAGATTAGCCCTTTCTTTTCGTTTTGAAAAACAGACCTTTCTTTCTCAAACGACTCCTCCAACTCCACAATCTTTGCTTCCAAGATGAGAGGGGTAACATAGAGTTTAAACTCGTCCGTCTCAGTCTTGGTTGCGGGTGCTTGGCCCTCATCCTTTTTGGAGGAATCCTTGGGCGTAGCAACCTTGTAGGAGTCAAAGTAATCATTTGAGAGATATTACTTGTCCCTTTTATAAGAATAATTCAACGATCCATAACTAAATGGGAGTTGCATTTTGGAGGTGCGAGTGCGCTTGTATTCCTCGGTTTCCTCTTCCTTTTCAGGTTCAAGAGGACCAGTCCATTTAATGGCATATTCCGGATAATCTTTGGCTATTCCAAGACAACTAAAATCATACAGAATAGGCATTTTGGCAATTCCCTTTTTTAAATAATGTGGGTTATCGTATCCGATTCCCCAGGCCTTGTTGAAATACGTGAACTTTTTGGCTTATTCATATGGATAGTTTGATCAGTTTGACCTCTCTTGTGGAGTTTAGTTTCAAGATCTAGGATTTTAGCAACAAATTCCTTGTGCTGAATTTGAAGGGCAGAGCATTGGTAAACAATTTCTGCTTTCTCATTCATGCACTGATCAAACTGTGACTGAAGTTCAGATAATTTGGCCCGTAAGTCCTTAGGTGCTATTGAAAGATTGTTGCATTTATCTTTTAAGTTAGCATTTTCATACTTATATTTTTCTGTTATTCTCTTTTGAACATCTAGGTTTTAGGTTAGAGATCTAATCTCAAGCATTTGTTCTTTCATAGTGTCCTTAAAGGAATTTGCCTGATCAACAAGTGATTGCATTTAATTCATGAAGTCTTGTTGGTTAGAATCACATACCTGACTTGTCGTTGCCTTCTCTTCGTCGGCTGGAGAGTGATATCCCATGAAAGCAGTAGCACCATCAGTATCGCTTTCATCATCAGAACGACCCAACCAGTAGTCGTTTTCCACAAACATAGCTTCTCCAGCTTCCTTTTGCTCAGCCAATGCGAGTTTTTCCTTGTAGTAGTGAGAATTCTTTACCACAGGCCTCGTACAATCTTTAGCAAAGTGACCAAGCTTTCCGCAGTTGTAACATGTCACTGGCTCTTCCTTCTTCTTACTTTCTGATTTTCCAATCTTTTCTTTCTGCTCTGACTTCCCTTGCTCATCAGCTTTCTTCTTTCCCTCATACTTGTCCTGATGATCATGGCGCTTGTTAGAGGAGGTGTAGTAGCGCTGATTGTTGGACGAAGGCTTCTTATAGTACTTTTGTTGTTGGAAAGATTTTGTAAGCAGAGCTATCGCTTTCTTGGAGTCAGATACTTCATCATTAGAGTCACTGTCTTCCTTTTCAGATTCGGAAGAGCTTTGCTTTTGAGCACGTTTAGAGTGATCGCTCGAAGATTTCCCTTTCTTGGAGGACATGAGTGCAATAGGATCAGCAGCTGGCTTTGTTGTAGTCTTTTTCTCGCCCAGAAGTTCATTCACTTCATCTTCGTCTTGAAGAAGCGTCTCGTAGAGTTCGTGAATGCTAACTGTCTCTATCAGGTTGTTGTGCTTGACATGAGAGGCAAATGTCTTCCACTCTGGCAACAGGTTGTTGAGAAACTTGAGCGCGTTTTCCGTGTTGGAGCGAGTGATGTGGTTCTTGTTAAGTTCGTTGAGAAGGAGACAAAAACGTTCATAGGTCTCTGAAAGAGATTCGCCGGTGCGTTGTTTGAATCCATCGAACTTGGTGATTGCGCTGTGGATCTTCAATTGATTCCCAACTTTGCTTCCATGCATCATCTTCTCCACTTGATCCCACATTCCTTTCGCGGTATCTTTGTAGCTGTCGATTGCATTATAGATCGAGTTGGGGATAGCCTGAACAAGGTACCGTATAGCAAGCTTTTCTCCCTCGATCCTGGCCTTTTCTTCGTCGGTCATGTCGGAGCGAGTCTTTGGCACGGTGAGAGGTTTGCCACCTTCTTGAGCGGGTGGAACTTCCTTCATTGGTTGTGGAATAGGCCCATCTTCTAAGGCTCTCCAAATGTACTCGAAGTTGTCCTTCGACTCTATGAAGATTTTGAACCTGTCCCTCCATTGGTTGTACTCACCTTGATAGAGGCAAGGTGGTTTGGAGTCGGTGCTGATTGCAAGAGCTTAGCGTGAAGTAGACATCTTTGGTTGCAACGGAGTGATCGTCAGACGTGTAGATTGATTCAAAGTGTAAACCTAACGCAAGGCACTAAGAGTGGTCCTAACGCAGATTCTACGACATTTATGAACTAAGAGTGAGATTATTGGATAGGAATACAAATAAGAGTATGATGTGGAAGTGTCCGGATCAGATTAATTAAGAATAGTTCAAAAATCTCACAGGGATCCGGATAAACTGAAGAATCCGGATAGCTTAAGCTTTCCGGAAAACAGAAGTTACCGGATAAGAAAGGTGTCCGAGTAATATGAAGTAAGGACTTACCGGATGATGATACTTTCCGAAAACAATTAGCGAATACAAATCTTACCGGGTAAACAGAGTTTCCGGATGAAATTGATTACCGGAAACCTTAGCTTGTCCGGATAAAATACTTTACCGAAAAGTGCTGGGTTTCCGGAACAAATTACCCGAAATGATTGAGAGTATAAGGAATTACCTGGAATGATGACTTACCCGGAATGATGACTTACCCGGAAAGCAGAACGAACCCGGATGAAATAACACAAGCGTCCGGACAGTGTGGATTTGTCCGAAAACTACGGCTGTGTTATACGGACTCTGCGGCTGTGAGTTTTCAATCGCTTGGGAATCAACTAGGGTTTCTCAAGATCGATCCTGAAAGATTAGGAACAATTCCAAACACAAAAACAACACTAACCCAATCGATTTTAAAGCAAAAACAACAAGTTTTGATGTTAAAAATTCGATTTTTGATGAAGAACACAACCAAAACTTTTGATTTTGATTTGCTTAATTAACCACTCAAATGGACGAATTAGGATGTGAAAATTTGCAGAATGACTTATAACATTGATGCTAACACAACCCAATAAACAGAAACAATCAATTTTATCAGAATCAAGGTTTTGAACTTTCAAGAATGACACAGACGAGAAAAGTAAAAAATTTACCAGAAGTCAACTTGAATGCTTTGAATCAATCTTGTCTGTCTGCTCTGATACCAATTGTTAGTTCCAGATCCGTGCAACGATAATGAAATTAAACGATTAAACAATGAAGCATACGATTTCAACTGGTCATCTCTGTATTAGCTTTCAATATTGAGAGTATTACAATAAAAGTTTAGGAAAGCAAATGAGACAACTAGCCTATTTTCTAAGGCTAGATTGCTTTATATATTGCGGGCCAGTGGTTAACAAGCCCACGGCCCGTTCACTAATAGAGCTCAAAATAAAGAATTACAATTTAAACCCTGAACTTTAAATCAACATAAAACGACCCTAACATCTCTCTTTCTCTCCAGCCGCTAAACACACACACAAGATAGGCTTTTAGGGTTTTGGCAACCATTTATACCTTTCGCAAATTGCACAAAGGCCCCTTAACTTAACTTTAAATTCTTAGACTTTAGCCACTAAACTTTCAATACATACTAGAAAGTCAGGTTCTTACAACACTCCCCCCTTAAAAAGAATTCCGCCCCATAATTCCTCATTGGGAAAAGATGCGGGTATCTTGCCCACACCAAAACTGACACTTCCCCAAGGTAATGCCATTTCTGTCTCAGTCACCCACCTCATTAAATTCGAAACATGGAATATTGGGTGCATTCCCTTCAGTTCTTACGGTACTCTAACTCGAAGGTTATTGTTCCTACTCGATCGATCTTGACAATAGAAAATTAAACAAGGCTTCTCATGCATCTTTACTTCCTGTAAGGAGGAACTTGGCGGAATCCTCCGCCGCAACACGAGATTCTTTTACCAAGAAACAATCACTCCCTAGACAGCTTGGCACAAGGCCAACCCCGTACATCCCGACAACTCACAACCCAGAGTTCCTTCATCGTATTACAAGCAATTTTAGATTACTTCTCCCAACCAACAATCGTCTATGCAGATGATATTTCCCTTTCTCGGACCACCTCGACCACAGTTCGTCAACCATCTCTCACACCCTCCGCACTTCACCACTCCATACTTATACGTAACTAAGGGTAGGAATCTCCAAGCCCATCGTTGAAGTGTTCACCTACTCGAATTAAACTTATCCTGAAACACATCAATTCCTCGCTGATTGCCATGTTCGTTCAGTCATATAAAACATAACTTCGGTTATCCTCACTCAACTGGGAGGAGTAACCATGGTCACACCATACTATTCTCGCTAGCTTAATCACTGCACGACCAATTCGTTTAAACATTTCTCACAAAGTCACTAACTTAACTCATTCAGTTGTCTTATCCACTTCTTTCCTGCACAAAATCATACACAATTCCCCTTCCTCAATACTATTTCCAGGAGTTCGCACACTTACCGACGGCAATCTACACACACTACTCCACCTCTCGGTGGTATTGTCAAGCTTACTACTTCCAATTTACTCACTTATTCCGTCAAACGATCTTCACCTCTCCACCTTAGCGTGGAGCACCGTCCACCAAACATTACTTGTATCTCACTTCCGACCTTTCCACATGCTGACAACACTTTCTCATTACTACACATAACCAAACGGTTTCATCAAAATTTTAGCTTAAGGCATTAAACCAAGTCTTCTTGAAACGACACCAGTGTTCGACGTCACTACACATTCTTAGATCTCCACCTTTTACTTTCTCTGGCAATTCTTTCACACATAAAAACAACTCACATTCTTTAAGTATTTCGCATCTACTACACCACATTTTGACTAACACACCCATCATCTTCTTTAAACTTTCAATGATCCCAGAATATACTTACTTAGCGACTCTTACAACCAAAAACACTTGGTTTCTCCTTTGGGTAACTACCCACCACCGCCCCGTCATTCTATCCCGAACATAATCACATCACAACGTCAGCTTACACCCTATGTGCTCCGACAACCTGGTTAACAAATCGCACCTCATCCGAAACCCCCAAAAGGCTTCTATTTGATGCTTCCTCTCTCTCTAACATCACATCACTACGACACTAGCTGACACATTTAGCTGGACAATTACTGTCACTACACATCCGTACACTCTTTGCCCATAACATCACACTGCAGACCAGATCTCTCATGGTCATTCATACAATTCAAACTTGCCTTCACAATCTCCTGCATAAGAATGGAGTTTATCTCGCTACTTTGTTTTTTACCAACTCTAGATCACCAACTCACGAATTCCCAATTAGCTCAAGCACCAACGTTCTTGCTAGCTCTTTACGATTCGAATCCTTATATAAGCAGGGCGCAGTCCCTCACTGAACGATAAAATCTACACACTCGCTTCATTCGTGCTACATACCTTATCCTTCTACGAACCCTCCATACCTCGTGAATAGAGCGCTTATCCAAAACAGCAGTCTCTTACTAACTTAACACCCCTACAAGGTGTTCTACCAACTTTCACTCTTCTGGTTCAAGTCTTCGGCCTCAACCATCTTATCCAGCTGTCGACTTAAATATCGATACTCATCCTGTAACTGCTTTCTTAACCTATTCTTTAACATGGGTTCCTTACGGAACCTAATCCTTCCCACATATCATAATTGACTTCATAATCCGTCCCCTCATTTCAAAACCTACTCATGTAACATCAATATTACAAGCTCACCTCAAAACTCTTATTCGCCAACGAGGATGTCTCATTTCTGCCTCACCACACTACTCATAATGAGTTGCTAATACCAAAAGCCTTGGAGGCTTCAAGTCCTTCCTCCGGACGCAACCGTCCCTTGACAGTCGTGTTTTCAGTTACCGAACCAGGGTACAGACCCTCATACAACCGACACTATAATCCACTTCCAACTATTTCACTGTCACACTCCCCTCTTGAACACATATACCAAAACTACAAACATTCTTCTCTGATTTGTCCAACACCTCTCCCCTATCAGAGTTCTTCCTTAGTTTAACATGTAGTATTCTACGACCTAGTGAGTTCATAGCCTTCATGCATGACAACGCGATCAATAATTCATTTTGCAAATTTTATCATTTTAAAATAAACAACACTTGGAACAACTTGGGTACACATGACCCTAACATTCTCATAACTCCAATGCCTTGCACAACGATCTCGAGAATCGTTCGCACGCACCCTTTCAGTAAAACTCGATCTTCCTTAATTAAAACGACATTGTTACGACAGTGACACATTGAATGAAAATCTTCTGCATAACAAATTTTTGAAAGGACTCACTGACACGGAATAAACCTGTCGGTTCTCACACTCATTTCTATGACATCAGTATGTCAGTACTCCTTTTTGTTATAAAAGTTTCATTGGCAAACATTTTTCTTGACCTTCTTGCAACGATTTAACTTATCATGAAAAGTGTGAAATATTTTGCAAATCGTTAAGCTCGAAATTCCATTGTGCGACGTAACTGAAATTGCTTTTTCTTTAAACATACGCTCGTACAGGCTCATTTTCGATCAAAATTGATATTTACATATTTACTTTAAATCGTGAAAATTTCATGTTACATAAAAGAACGCCATGCATGGGACTCTACTTGCAATTGAAGGCTACTCACTCAAACAAGGTCAACCGCTTTACTCACTCAACTTATCCTTGACACTTTACCTTCGACCAATGGTCGCCCTCTCGGTCATGCAATAACTTGATGTACATGCGTTCCACATCTCACTTACTCAACCACTTCATACTAATTTCGTGTTGATCAACTATCTCACTTTCTACTTCAACATGCTTTCAATTCACTATAGGTACCTTATTTCATTTATCCTGCCATTGAAAATCTCGACTAAGAAGTCAGGGCTCCATTGATACTTTAAAGGTTTTGACACTGTCCTTCCTTACCATCCCGATTGATCTATCCCATGATTCCTAGAACTGGGACTCTCCCGAAACAGGAGTCTTACTCAAACTCAACATTCATCCTCTTCGAATCCACGAAGAGCTACCTCTAGACGACTCATAACATTCTATACAACATTTCTTCTCTTCGATGTATACATACATCACATCAAGAATGATTTCTCATGATACTTTCCCAACATGGGGGTCTCAGTCTATCCCTCAGGGATCTTGCTGACCTTCTAGACTACTGGAACACGATATATAAACGAGCTTAAGACTATAACTTCGAAATAATAAGGCAGGTCAAGCACATACATGTACCTGTACGTTCGCAATTACACTAGCCAGGTGTACTCCCAAACTTACCTTACATGACTGTCCTCGGTACCCTATTAGTCCTATCTCTACAATAGTGCCATCCTAACGCATTTCCTAATTCTTGGTTGTGATTTCTACTTCCAAAGTTATGTTTAGGCCCGTCTGGTCACCTAAATCCCTTAAACTATGGCTCTGATAACATTTATATCAGCCCAAAAATACAACAGGACAACCAGAACATTAAATCAACAGATTTACAAAACCGGGTCCTAAAATTTCGCTACATCAGTCTCAAACTAAGGTTGGCGGAAACAACCTATACACAACTGAGAACGCACTAACTTCTATATGTGGCACATGCACTGTCTCTATCTGCATTTGTACTCTATCTTCCTCTTGCTCACTTACCTGAGCCTCTTACTATTTGCTTACCTGAAAAGGTTTTAGTTTTGAAAAGCGAGGGTTAGACCATGGGGTCTAGTGAGTTCCCTCCATAAACAGCGTACATACACATTATAAAAATCATTTTATAAAACACATTAGCATTCTTCACATAATCATTCAACCATGGTACTGCACAGTGTTTAAGGATCACATAGCTATCCGCGATCGGGGCCCAAGCAGACTCCCCTCTCACCTCATACCGGGGCCCAAGCAGACACCCTCTATCCGAGTAGGAAGGAAACGAATTCCCTCCTACAAGCTAGTCACATATCCGAGTAGGAAGGAAATGAATCCCCTCTTACAAGCTCCTCACAACAGCCCAAGGGATCATCGATCCCGAGGTACTCAGATCCCACTGTGCAGACCGACTCCACATAACATACACATAGCTTATCATGACTCATAAAATGTGAAATCTTTAATAGACATTTCTTTCATGCTAAATCACATTTCAGTCAAATCATATTTGTCATGGAATCGTTCATAAAGGTTTAAAAATAACCATGTTCGTAAGTACACCATAATCAGTAAAACGTTTAACTTTCATTCATGTAAAAATCGTGTAAAGTAACATGGCATTTCTACACAATCACTATCTTTGGAAAGACACGTAAAATCGTGTATTTTAGTTAGAAAAACTCACCTGGTGCGTTTACCATCTTGCTTTACCTTGCTTCTGACTTACAATCGGGTTACCTGACACTATCCGGGCTCAACTTACCGGATAACTCGCATACCGGATAACTCTTACCGGGTAACTCTACTTACCGGATACTAGCTTACCGGATAACTCTTACCGGGTAACTCTACTTACCGGATACTAGCTTACCGGATACTAGTATATTGAAACTTACCGGACACGAGGTCCGGGTATTAACTTACCGGGTACCGAATTAGTTTCCGGACAACCCAACTTTCCGGACGATACAACTATCTGGAAACACGCTATCCAGGACTTAACCGGTAACACTTTCCGGGTACATACCCTATCCGGAAACTTTATCCGGGTACTTCTTACGACTTACCGGACGTCGGCTGTAGTGTCGTTTTGGGATCGAAATCTGCTGATGAGCTATTAAACAAACGGAAAAGCAATGCAAACAGATAAGTAAACATACTTAGACCTTTCCCTTACTAACCTTTGTTGCTTAAACACAAGGGTTATTGTCTAAATCCCCCATTAGAACCTCATTTCAACTTTTAACTAAAAACCCTCAAACCAACCAACAATCTAGCTGGACATCTAAAACAAGAATTGGAGTTTGGAATTACCTGGTAGAATCACTGGTAAAAGAATCGAGCTCCAAATCCATTTCCTCTTCCAATTTCGTTGATTGGTGAAACATTCTCTTCAAAGGTTCTTGCACCAATTTCTTCTCTTGCTCTCTCTTTCTCTCCAGCCGCTAAACACACACACAAGATAGGATTCTAGTGTTTTGGCAACCATTTATACCTTTCGCAAATTGCACAAAGCCCCTTAACTTAACTTTAAATTCTTAGAGTTTAGCCACTAAAATTTCAGTACATACTAGAAAGTCGGGTTGTTACAATCTTCACTTTTTCATTTTGGGTCATGGTGTGTGTGTGTGTGTGTGTATTCCTTCACGACAATAAAGAGGTAGATAGAGAAAAGAAAACAAGAACAAAGGAAGAAGAAGAAGCTGAGGTTCAGTAGCAAATTAAGAAGTCAAGCTGGTAAAATCAAAGGTATGTTATTCTCATAAGTCACTCCTCTTACGATTATAAAGCTTTTTATTGGTTTAGAATTTGGGTTTTGATGATTTTATACGATATGGAATATCTGGGTTTATAAGTATCTTATACTGGTAGTTTTATGCATATCTACAAATTTAAAGGTTCATGCATAGCTTAAAAGTATCAGTCTTGACTTAAATACGTTTTCAGTTAGTTGAGACAAAGATGAACGTTAGTTAGTTGCGATAAAGATGAGAGTTGCGACAAAGATGATTGTCGCAACAGTGAGTTGCGATAAAGTGAGTGTATCGCAACCAGTTGGTTGCGATAAGAAGTATGTCGCAACAGTTGGTTGCGATAAGATGTTATGTCGCAACAGTTGGTTGCGATAAGATGTTATGTCGCAATAGTTGGTTGCGATAAGAGGGATATCGCAACAATGGGTTGCGATAAGTATGGTGTCGCAAGTAATAGGTTGCGACAAGTATAGATGCATTCCTTTGAGTTGCGATGTGTCGAGAATTTTGATTATTTAGGATTCTTAGTCTTTTAGAGTCCTGTACAGTAGTTTGATATCAGTACAATATGTATTTGGATGTTTCAGACTCTGGGAAGTTTAGTAGCAGAAAGTCTTTGCAACTTTAAGAAGTGAAGTAAGAGTGACGCTATTGTTGTCAAGTGAGTTCATTCTTACCTTCCCCTTTTTATAAACGTATTTAAATTACGATAAGGTATATTTTTTTAAAGAGATATTTCCTGAATGAATTTTGGATGGACGATTATACGAGTTTTAATCATTTGTTCTAATGGGTAATTGTGTATATAAATTTATATCAAGGACCCGTGAGTGATGATATTAATTGTTAGACTTATGTTATGAGAGGTCTATAAAGGAGATTTGCTCATACTGAATGATATGAGGAATCTATGAGGTAAAAATGTGATTTGCTCATACTGAATGACATGAGAAATCCATATTAAGCAATAACCTGCACGACTACGAATAAGTGTAATGGATCCATAGACACTAGCTTTATTTGATAACGTAGGATAGGCAAAATATAATTGCTATTCCTGTTTATATTGGAATGTAATGAATAGGCAAAGTAGAATTGCTATTCATAATTGAGAAGGAGGAATAGGCAAGGTATAATTGCTATTCCCGTGTATCCTTGAAACGATTGAATAGGCAAAGTAGAATTGCTATTCATGTTGAATAATTGAATAGGTAAAGTAGAATTGCTATTCATGTTGAATGATTGAATAGGCAAAGTAGAATTGCTATTCATGTTGAATGATTGAATAGGCAAAGTAGAATTGCTATTCATGTTGAATGATTGAATAGGCAAAGTAGAATTGCTATTCATGTTGAATGATTGAATAGGTAAAGTAGAATTGCTATTCATGTAGAAATAAGGGAATAGGCAAAGTATAATTGTTATTCATATTTATTGTAGTGAATAGGCAAAGTATAGTTGCTATTCGTATTTGAGATGTGGAAATATGAATTAGACGAAGTGTAGGTGTTGTTTTCCTGTGTTTTCAGCGGATTAAAAATAGGCAATATATATAAGTGCTATTTCTGTATCCATTCCAAGAAGGAGGTATGGCGATTGAATGTAAATCTGTAGGCTTGATCGATAAACTAGAATCCGTGATGATTCGTAATAGGCTATTGAATATGGTGATATGACTTTCTGAATGGTAGTCATACTCATTGGATTGATTATGATTCTGTTATTATGAGACGAGTACGAGTATGGTAAGAATGAGGGTAAGTCAAGTTTGATAAGCCTTGTTTACATTGATTTAAAAGTATTATTTTAAAACTGAATGTTCTCACTAGGGGTTAGCCTAATCGTTTCAAATTATATTTTCTTACCAGGTATAAGCTCAGGGAAGTAATGGGATGAGTGGAGAGTTTATGGTGGCTACAAGTTGATGTAAATTGACTCTTGTCATTATTTTCACTCGTTAAGAACGTTTATGTTATGGATATTAGATGCGTAAACCCTTTTATTTCAGGTTTAAATTTACCCTGATTTTGGGGTGTTACAATATGGTATCAGAGCATTAGTTTAAGTGAACTAGGTATGCTAGTGAGATACCTAGACTTAAGCTGAGATGAATTAAGTTATGATTCGTGAGATATGGGTAGAAGTACTAAGACGGGATAGTCTTAGAGTTGACGGAAATACGTGAAATTGTTAGGGTCAATTTATGTTGATTTAAAGTTCAAGGTTTAAACTGTAATTCTTTATTTTGAGCTCTATTAGTGAACGGGCCGTGGGCTTGTTAACCATGGGCCCGCCGTTTATAAAGCAATCTAGCCTTAGAAAAATAGGCTAGTTGTCTCATTTGCTTTCCTACTCGTATTGTAATTCTCTCTACTTTGAAAGCATAATACAGGTATGACCAGTTGAAATCATTATACACTATTGCTTATCTGTTTGATTACATAATCGTTGCACGGATCTGTGTTAGTCCTAGATTGAACAGGTAACAACGATTCAATGAGAAATAACAAGAACAGATAATGATTTCAACTTGTCATCCCTCTCATATTCAATAATCAATATAGTTACAAAGGTTAGAATGAAAATCCTAACTATCTCTCTCTAAACAATTAAGCTCTCATGAATGATAATGAATCGTCTAACCTAATTCGAAGGTTAACTAACCTCATATACTTAGGCCTTTAGACATACAAGGCCTAAGTCCATTAAGCAATAAACTAAGCCCATTCATCATTAAAGGCTTTTAGAAGAAGATTAATTAAACTAATTAATCTAATTAAACGCTATATAATTATTTATATATCTTTCTAATATGTATGACATTTATGGTCCTAACAATCTCCCCCTAAAGATATATAAATAAAAATCGGTCTTGAAATCTTCAGATCTTGATCTTCTCTCCTTCTTGAATCTTTGAAAATGCAATGATGTTGCTTGTTTTCATGTCTTTCGATGCTCCCCCTTGAATATAGCTCTTATCTTCATATCTTCAACGAATCTTTCTTTGAATCGCGATTTGAAATTGCTTTCAGCTTCAGCTTTAAGAACTTGTAGAACCAATATGCTCGATGGAGGAAATAGTTCGAAGCGAACACCACTTGATAAACGATGAGATATCACTTGTAAGAACTTTGAAGTCTTTTCGGAATTTGGAACTTGACCGTTACTCCCCCTTGGCTTTTGCATGGGGACTTCTTTACTCCCCCTCGGCTTTTGCTAACTCCCCCTCAACTTGATAATCCGTGTCTTTGAGTCTGTACCCTTTCTCCCCCTCATGATGAGTAGGAGCATCCGGAGCATCATGCACGTTCAAAGACAATGGTGACGAGTAGCAAAAAAACAAATCCAGATAAAACAGTAAGTTACCAGGGTAATCAACTAACACAGAAACACATAAGTAACTGTTATCACAACAATTAAAAATTTGTGTGGCCTATGTTCAGAGTTGGCAAAGGGGTATCTCTGATAGGACTTCCAGTTATCACTGAAGAAATTTTTTAAAAATTAACTTCTCAAACTGTTCCGGCAATATCACGAAGATATGCAATTGGAATCACAAAGACTCGTGCATGTGAGAAAGAAAATAATTCTATCTGATTGGCTCAAAATATTGATTTAACTCGGGACTCAAGTTAAAATCAATTGACACAGTGAATAGAATATGAAGTTCGGAGACCGGAGTTGATGTCTTCCTTTTTCAATATCTAAGACCTCCGAGTGAGGAATAGATAGATTATGTGCTAATTCTCCGTGAATATATGAAACAAGCATCTGTTGTGAGATACTTGAGTGGATAGGTGGGGTGACAAGAGTTATCGACACTAGGTCCATGTCTGTTTCAATATTCATCTCCAAAGAACGAGAATGAATAGATTATGTGGTTACCCGGATAACTGACTCAGTTTGGTAAGGACCAATAATTCTTTTAAGTGCTGCCATAGCCTCACCATATTCTTTTCTCTCCAAACTCATCTATCATCTAGACCCCTCACTGTTGTCTATAAAGGATGTGTTTCTTGGGTAGGTCCTTCCGGTTCTGGCTTGACCATAGAAACGATGTAAGACCTAACACTCCTTTCATGCATCGAGAATAACAGTTTAGAAAAAACAGTTTGTTAGAGCATTATTGTATTCAAGATTTACTATAAAGTCAATGTTCTGTATTAGTCTATACTGTGTTGTAATTGCCTTTATACCTTGTATGTTATGGGTATAAATAGGCTTGTCTAGATCATTAGCTAGAATCCCTAGAGAAACCTCTTGAGCATTTTGTCATTTGTACTTCAGAGATCAATATATGGATGACAAGTTTGCTATCTAGATTCTCTCTACATTTGTTCTCTACATTTGTTCTCTACATTTGGTATCACATTTATGAAGTTAACATACCACTAGATTTTGTTCACATTTTAGATGTGGATACAGGTGATTTTGGCACATCTTTCTTTGGAATTGTTGTGCCTTTGACTCTCCATTCCATCTTCACCTTCTTGAAGACTGGAATTTCTTCAGATTTGGAAGTATTAATTTTAGGCACTTTTGGTTTGTTATCTGATTTATCAATCAAATGATTATAGAAGAGATTTGTGGAACGAATCTGATCTTTTGAGAAATCTGTTGATCTATTAAATTGTATAGAAGGAACGTTTTTAAAACTTGAACTTGAAGCAGTTTTAAAAGAACATTCAGAATCATTTGAATCAACAAATGGAGTCTGAAAGATAGAATTATGACTGGTCTGCTTTGATACATCACATTTAAAAATGACGTCTTCAAGTTCTTTGACTTTGTTTATCAAAACATTTTTCTCTTTAGAAATTAGATCAAATTTCTTTTGGAGATCAGATTTGAACTGTTGATCCTTCATAATATCAGCTGATAAACCAGATAATCTTCTGGTAAGATTAAGAATCGTATCTTCAAAATATTCGCGTTCCGATTCAAAATCTCTTTCCAAAAACTTTCTTTTATCAGTAATCTCTTTGAAAATTTCCATATTTTTCTTTTTAAGGGTTTTACTTTCCTTTTCAAAGAGATTTTTCTTTTCCGCAAAATCTTTTCTTTCTTTTTTTAAAAGATTTTCTAAATCAGAGATTTTCACGGAAAGTTCAGAACTTTTAATCTCAAAATATTTTCGTTCAGTTTCAAAAACAGCTCTTTCTTTTTCGAGCTTTTCTTTTTCTAAAAATAAAACTTTCTCAAAATCAGAAACTTGTTTCGAAAGTTTTATACATTTCAGCTCAATTACTTCCTTTTCTTTTAGAACTTTCATTGAAGAAAGTGACTCTCTTTCACGTTCTGAAAGCATCTTCTTCAATTCAACGTTTTCACCTTCCAACGTTGTTCTTTGCTCTGGAACTCCTTTTAATTGAGCATGTAACTTTAAGTTCCACTTCACTTTCTTTTCTTCCCTACTCTTCATATCAGCATTTTCTCTTTGAAGAGTTGTTACTCTCTCTTGAAGATTCTCGATTTGATCGTGCAGACTTGAGTTGTCTTTCTTTGTTTCAAGATCTACAATATAAACTTCAAGATCAGTAACTCTTTTAAAAAGTTTATCATTTGAAGAAGAAATGTCTAAAAGTTGTCTTTTCAGATCAACATTTTCTTCCTCCAATGCTTTATTTAAAATAGGAACTGAAGGATTTGAAGTATTGGTTTTAACAGATATAGATTCATTGATTTTGAAAACAGATGTTTTAGCCATAGATTCATTAGAAGACAACGAACTAAATCCAGTTGGTTCAACCATTTTAGTTTTGTAACTGGAATTTAATTCATCATATTTAAAATTTGTCGTGTTGTATCTAGGCTTTTCTTCTGAACCTTTGTCTGTTTTTACTTCATCTTTCTTTGAAATAGGAGTTGAAGAATTTGAAGCATTGTCTTTCACATGAGTTTGTGATATTGGAGATGTTTCTGTTAAAAGAACTTGTTGCAAAATTCCATTATTTGACTTAACAGGAACATGTGGTTTTGGAGGTGTTTTTGTTAAAATGATTTGTTGCAACATTTCATTATTTGTT
This sequence comes from Saussurea involucrata, assembly GCA_033807775.1. Taxonomy (NCBI): domain Eukaryota; kingdom Viridiplantae; phylum Streptophyta; class Magnoliopsida; order Asterales; family Asteraceae; genus Saussurea; species Saussurea involucrata. The sequence goes on from CM066315.1 coordinate 113,477,589, forward strand.
TTAAGAGAAACATGTGGTTTAGGAGGTGTTTCTGTTATAATAACTTGTTGCAACATTTCATTTGTTGATTTAACAAAAAAATTTGCAATTGGAGGAATCTCCTTTATCAGAGTTTGCTTCAAATCTTCACCACTGATTTTAACAATAACTTGTTGTAAAACCATCTTGAATATTGCTAGAAATTGATCGTTCAGAAGATCAAGCAGAAAGTGTATGAAAATACACTTTTTTTTAGAAATGCTCTTACAGTGTATGAAATACACTATAGAAAAAATTTCGGAATAAAAAATTTTCTCAAAAAAACTCTTTTTCAAGATTTCGGATGAATAAGGATTCGAAATCAATGAATTCGAATGTAGTTGGATCCGAAATCAATGAATTCAGATGTAGAAGGATTTCGAATTCAAGGAATTCTTATGCAGAAGGGTTCGAATTCAAGGAATTCGGATGCAGAAGGGTTCGAATTCAATCAAATCGAATGCGGAAGGGTTCGAATTCAAGGAATTCGAATGCAGAAGGGTTCGAATTCAAGACTTGTAAAAATCAAGAACACTCCGAATTGTCCGAAATCAAGTAGAAAAACCCTTGAATGGTCCGAATTCCGTATGAACAATACGAATTCCTCAAGTACAATCCGAATTCATCACTTCGAACACGAAAATCACTGATTCTGCCATAACTCTTTCAATTCTTGATCAAATGAGATGAAATTTATATCGATTTGTTCGTAATCAAAATCCGCACACTTTTCTTGTTGATCACAACTCACAATTTGATCGGTTTAAACGAATTATGATCCAAAACAGTGAACTTAGGGTTTTTGAACAACAATTCAAGAATCAATCAAATAGTATGAATCTGTGCAGTAAATGATGATGATCCAAGAATTAAAAGTGTTCAGGAATCAAATCCAAGTTCAGTGATGCTAAGAAATAATCCAAGAAATCAGAATCTAGAAAAACTCCATGTCTGAATGAAAAGTGTTCAGATGAACAGTGATGAGTGTAGGATCCGAATTCTTCAAATCAGTGCAAAAATTCTTCAATTTGGTCTTTGATCTGCTTGAATCTCCTGTTTAGCTTTGATACCAAATGTGAAATCCCAAATCTAGCAATATGTAAAGAACAAATGTAGAGAGAATCTAGATAGCAAACTTGTCATCCATATATTGATCTCTGAAGTACAAATGACAAAATGCTCAAGAGGTTTCTCTAGGGATTCTAGCTAATGATCTAGACAAGCCTATTTATACCCATAACATACAAGGTATAAAGGCAATTACAATACAGTATAGACTAATACAGAACATTGACTTTATAGTAAATCTTGAATACAATAATGCTCTAACAATCTCCCCCTTTGGATTCAAGATTTAAAAAAATATGACATCAGTCTTTAGCTCTTTGTAAAGTCAATCTTCTCCAACATACACTTTGTCAAACCATCTTCAAGTCTTGTATATGAAAAACAGATCTTTGCAACTTTATCAGCCTTTGATAAACTTGGAACAAGAAGGACGCGAAACCATCAGATCTCGGACCTAGAAGGATATGAAATCATCTAATTTGTTTTCAAGTGATTCTTCTAATTCTAAAGGTTCTGACAATGTTTCTTCTTCTTTCTCAGAAATGGATGAAGAAAAGTATGTGGATTTGAAGGAACAAGTTCCAAATAGCAAGAATAGAAGTACCGACACTGAGAAATGTAGTTCTTTAAAAAAATTGTATACATTCTTGTAATGTTTGCAATGTTTGTGGCAATAATAATTCCGCAATTTCAGATTTCAAATTATTGTCACAAGCCAAAAGAAGAATTCATTGTGCTCATTGTTGGGACAACTATTTCAAGCTAAATGGAAATACTCCAACGAATAAAAAGTTTAATACTTCTTTCTTCTCTTCAAAATCTTCAGTGAACAAACAATCTAAAATGTTCAATTTCAGATCACACAAACAGAATAAGAAGATGAAGCAAACTAAAACAGTTGAAGTGAATATGGTTTGGAAATGGATTCCAAAAGATGAAGTTAACAAACCAAATTTACTCAATGACCTTAAATCTAGATTCTCTCTACATTTGTTCTTTACATATTGCTAGATTTGGGATTTCACACAGTTGAAGTGCGAGTTCTAAACTGAAATGTTTAGAAGTCAAGGCATTTAAGTACGAGTCCTGATCTGAGATGATCAGAAGTCATTAAATTTAAAAACGAGTTATGAACTGAATTATTCAGAAGTCATAAAAAATTAAGTTCGAGTTCTGATCTGAAGTAATCAGAAGTCATTAAGATGAATTACCAGAATTTCAAGAAGCAGATTCAAGCGCAAAACAGAATGACTCAGTAAGCACAGTATGTTCAAAAATCAATCAATGATTAGAAAGTTTAATTGTGAAGAACAAGTCACAATTATTATATCAGATAAGAATTGAATCATTAATATGAAATGATGAACGGTGAACACAAAGTGGAATTCAAAACGAGTGTATTTCCATCAAAAATTCGACAAACATTTGAGACATGGAAATAACTAAGTCAAGAAAGCTTTGATCATGGCAATCATGGAAGTTAAACTTAGATAATAACAAACGCAAGTAAGTTATTCAGAATGAATTGCCATGGTTTTTGAATTCAGTTATAGTTCACATACCTTGCAGACGATAGTACTGCCCCTCAAAATTGGCCTAACCTTTGAATGCTCGTCATGTGAAAAGAATCTGCGAATTTAAATACACATGACATTCCTGCAAAATAGATTAGAGGGATTTTGGTATCCATCTTGTGATGGATCCTTGTCGGTTAGATGTCCAATGAGGACCAGGGATACTATAAGTACCATACCAATACCTAGCATGGTCTTTCTTCACAAAGTCACTTGTTCCACAATAAGAGCAACACAGCTTCTGTGTAGATAAACTGATTAGTTTGTTAACAGAGTAAACTCGATCAGTTTTCACAAAAGGTTTAGCGTGGAAAGCTGTGTTGTTCTTGGCACTCTTAACAGAGACAAATGACTTTGGATCAGGAGTGGTTCCTTTAACTCTCCACTCCATTTTTACTTTCTTGAAAAATTGATTATCTGATTTGTCAACACTAGAATTATAGAAAAGATTGGAAGGTCGAATCTGATTTTTTGAAAAATCATTTGATTTGAAAAAATTCTTTGAAGAACGAATTGTAGAAAATGAACTTGAAGAATAAGAAGGTTGAACACCTTTGATCTTGCTTTCTAAGGCATTTCGTTCTTCAAGAATTAAATCAAATTTCTTTTGTAAATTAGATTTAACCATTTGTTCTTTCAAAATATCGGTTGCTAATCCAGATAATCTATTTGTAAGTTTAGTAATCTCGGACTGAAAAATCTTTCTCTCTTTTGCAAAATCATCTGTCAAACATTTAGTCCTAAAACCTTCAACTTTCCCTTTCTCAGACTCTTTGATTAGAACGTCTAATTCGTTTTCCAAATCGGTTATTTTCAAGGAAAGTTCTCCATTCTTTTGAGAAAAAAGATTTGCGTTCTATTTCAAACTTCTCTCTTTCTGCAATTAAAACATTTTCAAAGTCGGAGACCTGTTTTGAAAGTTTTAAGCACATAAGCTCAAGTCTCTTCTTCTCTTCAAGAGATTTGGTTGAAAGCCCATATTGCTTTTGAGTAAGCAATTGTCTTTCCTTTTCAAAGCTTTCTTTCTCCTTTTCAAAAACCTTTTCAAGAGTATTTAGTTTACTTTTAAGCTCAAGGTTTTCACAGTTCAGGAGTTTACCTCTCTCTTCTTCTTTCGCCAGCCTCTCAGAACTATTCCAGATTTGAGATTTGAGCTCCTTCAGTTCTTTGATGTACTTATTGCACAAGTCATCTGATCGCTTGATATTCTTTTCATGTAGCTTTGCTTTCTCTTTCTCAGTCTCCTTGATATCACCTCGTGATGATAGATCAGACAACTTCCTTTTCAGCTCAGAGTTGTCAAACTCTAATGTTGTTGCCTTTTCTTCAGATTTAGCCAACTTGTCAGAACAATTCAAGAGTTGAGATTTATGTTGCTTCAGTTCTTTGATGTACTTGTAGATCAAATCCTCTTTCTTCTCGATATGCGTTTGATGTAGTCTTTGATTTGCTTGACACTCCACATTAACGCAATACGACATTGTTACCTGAAAAATTATGATCGTTAATCGGTGTTATTTTGAAGAAAAATTTGCGGAAGAAAAATAAAAAAATTAAATAAGAAAAAACAAATTTAAAAAATAAATTTGTTTCCAAAAATTAAAATTTGATTATTGACGGTACGAACGAAATCAATCTTCGATGGTGAAACCGGACGAATTGGATTTCTGGATGCAGTTACCGGACACAATTTGTCGTTGGACAGATGTGCGATCAATTTCCCAATTAATCAATAAGTACCTCAAACATTAAACTTTGTGTCGTGCAATGTAGCAGAAAACTAAATAAAGCCAATGAGATTTATATTCATGCGAAAGAAATATAAATCACAAATGTGATTCTCACAAGTTAAACCACGTATCATTCACAAAAATAACAAACCCCACTATGTCTTTCTTCTTTGTTGATTCACTTTTGAAGATGTGCCATCACCACAATGTTTAACTTGCCATGTATCAAAGCAAGCTATGTATACATGGGGCCACGTATGAGTAGATAGGAAATGGTAAACAGTTCAAAAATGATAAGCAAGTAATATCAATCCCCAATAAAAGCCTTTTGTGAAGATACAGTAAGCCACATAATTATTGCATCAAATAAGAATAAAAAACAGGACCACTGAATTTTGATTGATTACCACTGATTGGAGTTTCCTTAAAGAATGACAGCTGTACGGAAATTGAGAGGTTTGCTGGAGTCAACAATAGTTACCCGGAAAGGATTTGTTACGCGGAAAGTGTATTTCACCCGGAAAATATTAGTTACCCGGAAAGTGAGAAAATCATCCGGAAAGTTTGGGAAAAAAGAAATTTTATCCGGTAACTAAGTGGGTATCCGGGAAATCTGAGTTATCTAGACAAAATTGGTACCCGGAAAGGTTGAGGTGTTCGATTAAAATTACCCGGAAACCAAAATCAATCCGAATGATTCGTCCGGATAGTGTTGAGAAATAGAAAACTTACCCGGACACTTCGGCTGAGGTTGCAATTCGGATCTGAGGTCGATAGGGTTGCTTGATTTCACTCCTGTAGGGTTAGATTTTGACCAAAAACACAAAAAACAAACACACCCAAATTGATTTCTAAGCAAAATATATCATATTTTCCAATAATCACCACAAAAACTTTTAGAACATAAAAAACTCAAGATTTGATTTTTAACTTGAAAAATTAATACCTTTGAGTTCTTGTAATCGCAGATAAAGACTAGATTAAGACAATTAACCAATCGAGATATAACTAACGAATTATTAAAACAATGAAATAAGTTTGCAAACCGATTTTCTTCAAAAAATACTGCACTATTACGAAAATCTTTTGGATGCCTTCTGGACCACAAACGATTAATCCAACCGGTCAGAATGTGAAACAAGATGTCCCGAAGCTACTGTCCAAAAATCTCGACGATCCGACGATTCAATCTCCGGGAATAGATGAAACGGCTGGCTGTGATTTTCCAGAAAATTTTCGGCGAAAATTCTTGCTTTTTCTTTCTTTCGTTCGATTTCTTTCGTATCTCCAAATCACCGATTAGGCTCTGATACCAATTGTTAATCCTAGATTGATCAGGTAACAACGATTCAATGAGAAATAACAAGAACAGATAATGATTTCAACTTGTCATCATTCTCATATTCAATAATCAAGATAGTTACAAAGGTTAGAATGAAAATCCTAACTATCTCTCTCTAAACAATTAAGCTCTCATGAATGATAATGAATCGTCTAACCTAATTCGAAGGTTAACTAACCTTATATACTTAGGCCTTTAGACATACAAGGCCAAAGCCCATTAAGCAATAAACTAAGCCCATTCATCATTAAAGGCTTTTACAAGAAGATTAATTAAACTAATTAATCTAATTAAACGCTATATAATTATTTATATATCTTTCTAATATGTAGGACATTTATGGTCCTAACAATCTGGAACTAACAATTGGTATCAGAGCAGTCGGACACTATTGATTCAAAGCATTCAAGTTGACTTTGGTAATTTCTTGACTTTTCTCGTCTGTGTCATTCTTGAATTTTCAAAATTTTGATTCTGTCAAAATTGATTGTTTCTGCTTATTGGGTTGTGTTAGCATCATTGTTATAAGTCATTCTGCAAATTTTCACATCCTAATTCGTCCATTTGAGTGGTTAATTTAGAAAATTAAGTTCAAAGTTTTTGATAGTGTTCTTCATCAAAAATCGAATTTTTATCATCAAAACTTGTTGTTTTTCCTTCCTAATCGATTGGGTTAGTGTTAGTTTTGTGTTTGGTAGGGTTTCTAATCTTCCAGGAACCTTCTTGAGCAACCCTAATCAAAAATCGATCGAATTGGAAAAGGCAGCCGTGGTTTCCGGACAACACAGCCGTAGTTTCCGGACGTTTGGGTTATTTCATTCGGACTCGTCCTCTTTCCGGGTACATCATACTTTCCGGGTATGTTCAGCATTCCGGGTAAGTATTCTAAACTCCAATCTATCCGGGTAAAATTTGTTTTCGGAAACCCAAAGTTCCCGGTCATAATTCTTTTCTCGGATATCCTTGTATCCGGTAAGTGCTTTATCCGGAAACTCTTGTTATCCTGAAATCTTAAGTTAACCGGTAAGTATTACATTATTTCTAATCTATTCGGACACTCTAACCATCCGGTAACCTTGGTTATCCGGAAAACTTAAGTTGTCCGGACTCTTCCACTTATCCGGACTCTTCTGCATTTTTGAACTGTTTTCACTAATTCTGATCCGGACACTTCCAGATCAGACTCTTATTTGGATTCCTATCCAGTAAGATCATTCTTAGTTCATAACAGTCGTAGTGCCTTGCGTTAGGTTTACACTTTGAATCAATCAACTCGTCTGACGATCACTCCGTCGCAACCAAAGATGTCTACTTCGCACGAAGCTCTTGCTATTGGGACCGACTCCAAACCACCTTGTCTCTATCAAGGTGAGTATAGCCAATGGCGAGACAGATTTATGATTTTCATTGAATCTAAGGACAACTATGTGTACATCAAGAAAGCTCTAGAAGAGGGTCCAATTCCTTGGCCGAAGAAAACCATTGCAGCAAATCCTGAAGTTCGTTATGAGGACAAGACTGAAGTCGACCTGACCGAAGAGGAAAGTGGCAAAATAGAAGGCGAAAAGCATGCTAAGAGATACCTTGTCCAAGCACTTCCCAACCCAATTTACACAGCTATCGACAGCTACAAAGGTACGGCAAAAGGCATGTGGGATCAAGTGGCTAGAATATGCGTGGGAGCGTTGTCGGTAATCAACTAAAGATCAACAACGCAATAACCAAGTTCGATGGTTTCAAGCAGCGCAATGGGGAGACTCTCACCCAAGCATATGAACGCTTCTGCTTACATCTCAATGAACTGAACAAGAACAAGATTGTTGGTTCCAACACGGAGAACGCGCTCAAGTTCCTCAACAATCTGCTACCCGAATGGAAGGTGTTTGCTTCTCATGTTAAGCACAACAACTTGATAGAGAACATTAGCATCAATGAACTGTATGAGACGCTTCTTCAAGACGAAGATGAAGTGAATGAACTTTTGGGCGAGAAGAAAGATGCAACCAAGCTAGCTGCTGATCCTATAGCACTCTTATCCTCAAAGAAAGGGAAATATTCGGGCCATCATTCTAAACGTGCTCAAAGGCAAAGCTCTTCCGAATCTGAAAAGGAAGACAGTGACTCGAATGATGAAGTAGCTGACTTCAAGAAAGTTGTTGCTCTACTCACTAAATCTTTTCAACAACAGCGATTCTATAAGAAGCCAACGTCTAATAATTAGCGCTACTCCACTGCCTCTAACAAGCGCCATGATTATCAAGACAAGCACGAGGGAAAGAAGAAAGTTGATGAGCAGGACACGTCAGAGAAGAAGGAGAAGAAGGAGAAAGATAATAGAAAGAAGAGAGATTAACCAGTGACCTGCTACAACTGTGGAAAGCTTGGTCATTTTGCTAAAGACTGCACAAGGCCTGTAGTAAAGAATTCTCACTACTACAAGGCCAAACTGGCACTAGCTGAGCAGAAGGAAGGTGGAGAAGCTATGTTTGTAGAAAACGACTACTGGTTGGGTCGTTCTGATGATGAAAGCAATATTGATGGTGCAAATGCTTTCATGGGCTATCACTCTCCAGCTGATGAAGAGAAGACAAGTCAGGTATGTGATTCTTCCGAATAAGATTTCTTGAATAAAATGCAATCTTTTACCGATCAGGCATATTCCTTTAAGGCCACAACTAAAGAACAAAAGCTTAAGATTAGTTCACTAACCGAAAAGCTAGATGTTCAAACAAGACTCACTGAAAAACATAAGTCTGAAAATGCTATGTTAAAGGAAAGATGCAAAATCTTTCAATAGCACCCAAAGACTTAAGGGCCAAATTATCTGATCTTCAATCTCAGTTTGATCAGTGCATGAATGAGAAAGAAGAACTTGTTTATCAATGTTCCTCTCTTCAAATTCAGCACAAGGAGTTTGTTACTAAATTTTTTGATCTTGAAACCAAACTCTGTTAGGACTAAAAGTCCTATAAAATAGAAAGTGATATAACGAAATAATTAGTGTTATTTATTGGTTTGTAAAGCCTTTCAAGATAATAGGCTTTATGGCTAATGGGCTTGGGCCTGTCAAGCCCTTGGTATTTACTGTGTGATTAGAGTGGTAATTAGGTGAGACTTGGTGAGATTAGCCGTGCGCTTAACAGAGTTTAGAGAGAGAGTTTGTTCATCATTATAATCTTTTAACTCTCTGCATTCAATCAATAAAGGATTAATCGTGTCATATTCTTTGTTACTTGTTAATCTGGGATCTACAATTGGTATCAGAGCAGAGGGACAAAGCTATCGATTCAAAGGTATTTTTCTGGTTTTTCTTGATCATTCAAAGTACGTACTGTGTTCATCTCAAGAATTTTTGATTGCTTTGATTTTGGTGTTAAAACCCAAAATTGAGGCTTGATACATTCTTCTCATAGGTTTTCTAAGATCTCTCTGTGTTTTCAAATCGTTTGGTTGAGTAAAAATCACTGATTTTTAAGTTCTTGATTTGTTTGGTTTTTGCTCCCTGTTCTTGAAAACTATCAATTTTGTACATCAAAAGTACGGATTGAGTCGATTTAGGTAGAGTTTTGGTGCGATTTTGGTTAGCTTTGTTGGTACTAAGCTTTTGCAGACTGATTTCCGAGTAGAAAGTGCTGAAATTCATCATATCGGGTAAGTTTTCTTTATCTCCCTGTATTGTTTTCGAAGTCCCGGGACTCATTGATACCGGTACTTCATCTCCCGGTAGTTGATATATCCTGGTACTCCATCTCCCGGTATTCCATCTCCCGGTACTCCATATCCCGGTATTACATCTCCCGGTACCTAACTTAGTCCCGGTATTACTCAGTTGTGGGACTCGGTTTGCCAGTCCTGGTATCACAACTCCCGGTATTTCTCTGTGACTTCCCAGTTGCGGGACTTCTCAATTGCGGGACTTTCCATTTGCGGGACTTGCTTCTAATACCGGAAGCTGTAAATTTCGGATTTTTAGGTTTTGTGATTTTTGAACTTTCATAACTTCAAATCATCATAACTCGCTCAAAAATCAGTATTTTGCAATGAAATTTTAAAGGGTTACTCAAAATGTGATTCTGAACATATTCTCTCGGAATGTTTTTTGCTAAAAACATCTACAACTATGAGTTCGATCACACCACAGTAAACTGAACAGGCTTTCAATTCCGGATCAGTAAACCCTGTCAATTAACAATGTCTTATCCGACTTACTCTGAGCTCAAAGAGAAAGTTTCTCTTTTAGAAGCGCATATCTCTAAGCTAGAAGTCGAGGCTAAGATCAAATATGATGCCATAGGCAGGCTAGCGATTGAAAAGGCTGAGGACAAATGTGTGATAGAAAACTATCAAACTGAGTGCTCGGCTTATTCAGAAAGAGCTAAACTCCTCGAGACCCAAATATCTGAATATACTCAAAAGTTAGAGAAGTCTCAGGAGAAGTATTCTAAAAGCATCTTAGTTCAAGAAAATGTTTTAAAAGAAAATGAAAAGTTGACCACTAAGCTTAAGGAGGTTGAATCCAAACTTTACAAACTTGGTCAATCTGAACAAACCATCCACTTGAACAAGCCTAAGGAGTTCAAATATTACAACTCACTTTGGGGACTCGGATATGATAATCCGTGCTACCTAAAGAAAGTCCTGTCGAAGGTCCCCACTCTTTATGAATTTGATTTCATGGGCTTAGACAAGATTTATCCCGAGTACAAAATTAAGTGGACTAAGGCATCTCCGGAAGATGAGGAGTTTGAGGATTTTAAAAGACAAACGGCCATACCTCTACCACCAATAGAGGCAAAACCTAAATCTGAAAATCCTACTTCTGAAAATGACACGAAATCGGATGATGCGCTGCCTAGGAAGAACATAAATGTACAAATTCCTTTCGTGTACGAAACGCTTAATGCATCGTATTTAAAAAGCAAAATTCCTTATCTCCCAAATAATTACTTTGACATCTGTTCGCTTGCCAAAACGGTTGAAACTCCGCTTCCCGGTCCGGCAACACCAGATGCAGATTCTAACGAGAAATCAGAGTTCAAACGTTATGTTCCACCTCTGATTTTGGAAAATATCATTTTCAAACTTGAAGAATCGATTGCGAGGGATAAGGTCATTTATGAAACCGAAAGGATTGTACTTTTAGATTCTATTGAAAATCTCAAACAGACTAAACCCGAGACACTACCCGAATCTGAAAGAGCGATCTATCGAACCGAGATTGCTAAGTTGACCTCTCAGCTGTCCGTGCTAGCGACAGAAGCTTTAACGCTGAGAATGGCTAAGGGGAATTCTGTGGATACTCCAATGACGCCGGTCACACCTGAAACAATCTCGTTTGACGAAGCTCCGATCTATTCGGATAGTTCCTCGTGCAAAGCCTCTATCGGAGTGTCTGATGCCACAAATGACAAGGATTTGAGCTTTAAGGATAAAGGTAAGGCCATCGAACCCGATTCTGTTCAAAAGAATCTTTTTCCGGTTTTTGATAACCCCTTTGCGAATGACTCCTCGTCTGACTCTGATGGCGACACTCCAACTGATTCTGCATGAAGATTTTCTGAGTTTATGAATTCCACTCCTTGTCATGAAGATGATTTTTCTAAGATTGATGTTGCTCCTAAGCTTGCAAGTCACATTCAACTTCTTGAGAAAATGCCTTCACCGGTTAATTTTAAAAATGGAGAATGTTCCAACTCCAAATATGTTTCTAAGACCAATTCTTCAAATTCAAAATCTAAAAAACAGTCAAAGAAACGCCCGAAAACCGGTAAGTTTCACAAAAGACAATCTTATTACTCTCGTTCTTCTAACAGTGAGCTTCATGATTCTTCAGATAATCATGTTCTTAGAAAAGTAAAAATGGTTTGGAGAAAGAAATCAACTACAGAAGACAGTGATGGAAACAAGTCTCATAATTCTCTTGTAGTTGATACAAAGTCATTTACTTCCAAGACTGGCTCACGTGCTCATGTTTACCCTATAGCTAAGCTAATCAGTCTAAACCGAGCAAAGATCTGCTGCAGTTATTGTGGAAAAAGTGACTTTGTACATCCAAGGTATGTGAACAACTGGTATGGTACCTATAGCATCCCCAATCCCCATATTAAAGTCAAGACATCTAACCACCAAGGATCCATCAAAGCATGGATACCAAAATCTTTTTGATCTGTTTTTGCAGGGATTTCATGTGTGATAATATACAGAATTTTATTTTCACATGACTGCGTTCGAAGGTTGTGCTACATTTGAGGGGGAGCATCAGGTATTTGACATATACATGAATTTTTTGTGAATTCAAAGAACCGTGGCAATTCATCCTGAAAAACTTACTTGAGTTTGTTTTTCTCCGTTTTTAAATTCCAGAATTGCCACGTGTTATATTTTCTTTAATTTAGTTATTTCCATGTCTCACATATTTTGTTGATTTTTCGATGGAAATACACCCGCTTGAATTCCAATTTTGTTCTCATAGTACGTCCTTACTTACTAATAATTCAGTTCTTCTCTGGTAAATTAATTGTGACTTGTTCTTCACAATTAAACTTTCTGTTGATCCAAACCCTCAGTGATTTGATAATGACCCTCTCTTAAATACTTAGTGAAAATTGTAAGTAAACAATATGTATCAGAGTTTCACTATCGCTGATAAGTACTAAGATCTTCCAGTACCGCTGATAGGAACTCTCGCTCTTTTAAATTAAACATTCAGCAAACACTGTTCATCATTAATGCTCTGAGTCTGTTCAGTCATTATGATGATCGCTGATAAGTTAGTTGTTTATTTATGATCCCTGAAGACAAGTTTCACGTCAACAAAGGTTCTATGCTGAAGTCGAAGATCAAGCTCAAGAACCAGCGACAAGTCTCCTAATGAACTGATGCGGATCAGCGAAGACTCAGATTTGTCCACTCAACGTGAAGTATCAAGTATAAGACTTCAGCTATCGCTGAACTTTATCATCTGCTGAATAGTAAATGATAATCGCTGAATCAACGAAAGCTGATCATGAAGTCCTCCGTACAAAGTACTTTTGTCTCAACCACCCTTGCACGACTCCGTACGAATTGTCAGAAAAGAACCTCCGAATATCTGAAATCGTACAACCACTCTGATACTACACTATTCATCCATACGGCTACTAAGGTTGTCAACCAAGGTCAATGACATGCAACCAACCAGCTGATGACACGTGTAAAGTATATACTGACTTGCATTAAATGCATGCAGTATATAAAGAGATGAACTCACTTCTTTTGAAGTAACTTGCTAACTCTGGACAAGTTCAAATCTCTTATCTCAAGATAGGTTATTATTAGTAATTTCCTTATCTTTCTTAGTGCAAGAAACCTTAGTGTTCCAACTTGTTTAGATTTAGGTTTATCCTTAATCTTGTCTCCGCAACAAGCTGTAAATTGTTAATGATTTATCAATAAACAATTTAGAAAAGTAAAATATGTGTGTTTGTATTCAACCCCCCCCCCCCCCCCCCCCCCTTCTACAAACTTGTATAGGCCTTCGAGACCAACAAGTGGTATCAGAGCGGATTTGTTTAATCTCATAAACAAGATCTAATCTAAGGTATTTCTCTTCCTTGCTATTATCTGAAAATGGCCAACACAAACACACATTATATAGACAATGGTTCTCTTGCAAAACCCCCTAGATTTTCCAGAGACAACTTCAACTTGTGGAAAAATAGGATGACACTCTTCTTAGAAGGTGTAGACCCTACTATGACTTACTATCTTGAAAACGGCCCACACATCCCTGTAACAATTGATCCTTTAGTTCCAGCCACTGCAACTAGAGCTGCTATTCCAGAAAGGCTGATTCCAAAGGAAATACACATGTGGACCGATGAAGATAAGAAGAAAGTGGCTATAGATACAAAAGCCAGATCCATACTATCCATGGCCCTTCCTAACGAAGTCTACCATTCCGTCATGAACCTGAAGTCATCAAAAGCCATGTGGGACACAATATGTGTTCAGTATGAAGGAACGTCTGAAGTCCAGGACTCAAGAAAGATCAACCTGGTAAGACAATACGAAAGCTTCATTTCTGGTAAGAATGAAACTCTCTCTGAAGTTCACCAACGTTTTAATTGCTTAATTATAGATCTAAAAACTGTTGGTAAGGAATATTCTAACTTTGAAGTGCTGACAAAGTTTCTAGAATGTTTACCTGAAAGCTGGGACAATTATTCCATGTGTCTCAAGCTGTCAAAGGATCTTAAATCAATGACCCTTTCAACCTTATATGGTACATTGCTGAATCATGAGCAATCTAGCCATCTTAAGAAGAATCTTGTAAAAGATTCCAAAAGCACTCCTGTTGCTTTAATCTCAGAGGAACCTTCTACTCAGCGACCCTCTGTCACTATCACTGAGTTAGAAAGTAACTCTGAAAGGTCATCAGACTCTGATTCTTCAGATGATGATGAATCCTTGGCTCTCCTAACTAAAAAGTTCAGGAGATTCGCCAAGAAGAAAATGTTTAGAAAGAACAAACCTCTTTCCATAACTGACAAGCCTAAATCGTCAGCTTTTGTTGATAAGGCTACTACTACTTGTTTCAACTGCGAAAAGACAGGTCATTTCGCTAATGAGTGCAGGTCAAAGAAAGTCATGAGACCTTCAGCTTTCTCAAAGAAAAACTTTGTTCCAAGGAACAAAGATGACAAATACTCAAAGCTGAAGGAGAAGTATGCAAAGCTGAAAAGTTTTAAGAAGAAAGGAAAAGGCCTGATGGCTGACTATGATTGGGCTGCTTCTGATGAAGACGCATCATCATCTGACTCTGAAGATGATGAAGCAAATCAATGTCTCATGGCCAAGATTGAAGAAGAGGAAGAAAGTTCAGACATTCCCTCCACTTCAACATCTGCCATTCAGGTATCACCTTCTTTCTTTACCAATATTGCAAATATTGATGAAGCTGATAGTCTCCGTAAGATCGATCTCTTGACTAGAAGTTTATACGAACCATGAACGGCAAAACTGTGGTTGAAAACCAAAATCTTGATCTCGCTGAAAAGCTTAAAAACTGCCACCTTCAAATAGAAAAGCTTTCTAAAATTGAAGATGATTTTAAAGATCAAGTCTATTTAAATCAGCTAGTCAAAATCGAACGAGCAGAAGCTATCGCTGCATTAAAAGCTGAACAAGCTACTGTTGAAGGATGGTGTAATTCTTCAACAAAGATCACTGAGATAATTAAGGCTCAGATTCCTCTGGATCTATTCAGCGATCTACTCCTAGACTCAGAGTGGATGTCCTTGGTAAGAAATCTGAAGAACTGAATGTTCGTCCCATTTCTAAAGCCTATAGTTTACTTGGTGCTGGCACTTCTAATTCGAAATTAAAAGCTCAGCATACAAGTGGTCCTAGAACTATTTTTAGTTATAGGAAATGTTATCACTGTGGACATACCGATCATATTGCTAGTAAGTGCCCCGCAGCCACCAAAGCTGAAAAAATAGCTAAGGTGAAGATTGCCCCCAAGGCAAAGAAGACCAACACCGATGCAAATCAGGTCAAGGTGACTCCTACCACTGAAGTTAAGAAATTAACCAAAGTGAAGAAAGACAAAGCTGAATCTTCAAATGCTGCGAAGACCGCTGAACCTTCTATTCCAACTAGCTCCACTGACAAACGTGTATACATGGTTAAGTGGGTACCCAAGCAAAACTAATCTTCCTTTGTAAATGCAGGTTAAGAAGGGTATCTGGTATCTCGATAGCGGATGCTCTAGACACATGACTAGAAAGAAAACCTTCTCGCTGAATACAAGGAAGAGAAGGGTCCCTCTGTGACTTTCGGTGGAAATGGAAAAGGACACACCCGAGGGTATGGTGTACTTTCAAATGGTACAACCTCCTTCAGAAGAGTCGCACATGTTGAAGGGCTGAAGCATAATCTTCTGAGCATCAGTCAGCTTTGCGACATGGATAACAAAGTGATTTTCACTAAGGAATCCTGCTTTGTCACTGACAAAAAGGAGAAGATAGCTCTCAGCGGTTATCGTTTAGAAAATGTTTATGTAATAAACATGGACTCAACAACCACTGAGAACTCCTGTTTCTTCTCAAAGGCATCTTCTGATGTTAACTGGCTATGGCACAAGAGGCTCTCACATCTAAATTTTAAGACACTGAATACTCTTTCCTCCAGAGAGTTAGTCATTGGTCTACCTCAGCATTCATACGCCAAAGAGTCTTTATGTTCAGCGTGTGAAAAAGGGAAGCAGACCAAGGCAAGCTTCAAGTCAAAGCAAGTCTCATCAGTGTCATCTCCTCTACAACTACTCCATATGGATTTGTTTGGCCCTGTTAACAAACAATCCATCGCTGGAAAGAAATATACGCTGGTCATAGTTGATGAATTCTCTCGTTACACATGGGTAATGTTTCTCCGTTCTAAGAGTGACACCCCTGAAGAACTCATCACCTTTGTTCGGAAGATGGAAACTCTGAACAATATGACTGTTCGCTCAATAAGGAGTGATCATGGAACTGAATTCAAAAACAGTTCTCTTGATTCCTTCCTTGAGAGTAAGGGTATTTCTCACAACTTTTTGTCAGTGAGAACACCGCAACAAAATGGAGTCGCTGAAAGAAGAAATAGAACAATTATTGAAGTTGCACGTTCAATGCTCAGCGATTCTCAACTGCCTACTCAGTTTTGGGCAGAAACTGTCAACACTGCTTGCTTTACGCAAAACAGGTCGCTGATAGTTAAAAGATTCAAAAAGACAGCCTATGAACTCCTTCATGGGAGAAAGCCTTCAATCAACTTTCTTCACATCTTTGGATGTCAGTGTTTCATACTGAACAACAGAGATGCCCTTGGAAAGTTTGATCCTAAGGCTGATGATGGAATCTTTCTTGGATACTCCTCAGTCTCCAAAGCCTTCAGAGTCTTCAACCGTAGAAGACAAACTGTAGAAGAAACTATTCACGTCACGTTTGACGAATCCCGTTCAGCGAACTCTAAACCGTCCGCTGATACTGAAGAACTGAATCAATGGATGTTTTCTCATCTTGGTGATTCAGAAGAAGTTCCCACTCCTCATGCTCACACCGTAGAAAATGATGGTCCTACTATCATTCCAAATATGCAGAATAGTGAAGCTGAAACATCTTGGGTCTCAGCTGTGCGTATAAACACTATACCTGCAGTTGATCCAAATGTCTCAGAAATTCCGTCTATTTCTCAGCAATCAGTGAATGAAGTGACAAATGCAAACATTCCTCTCTTAACTGATAATCCAGAAGTAGCTGAAGCCTCATCTTCAGTTTCTCCAGTTCAGACTGAATCAGCGACGTATGCTCTGGCTCAGCGATGGACTATAAATCACCCAATCGATCAAATTCTTGGTGATCCCAACGCGGGTATTCAGACTCGTAGAAGTGCAGGTAATATTTGTTTATTTGTTAACCTTATTTCTCTAACTGAACCAAAGAAAATAGATGATGCCCTCAGAGATCCAAACTGGGTCAGCGCTATGCAAGAAGAGCTGACTGAATTCGAAAGAAACAAAGTTTGGAAACTCGTTCGTAGACCAACTGACAAAACGGTGATAGGCACTAAATGGGTCTATCGAAACAAGTTGGACGAACACGGTACTGTAACTCGCAACAAAGCTCGTCTTGTTGCTCAGGGATACAGACAAGAGGAAGGCATAGATTATGACGAAACTTTTGCTCCAGTAGCAAGACTTGAATCTATTCGTCTTTTCTTAGCATATGCTGTACACAAACACTTCACTGTACATCAGATGGATGTTAAGTCAGCATTTCTGAATGGAAAGCTGAATGAAGAAGTGTATGTGGAACAACCTCCAGGATTCTCAGATCCTAAGCGTCCAGGTTATGTTTATAAACTGGACAAGGCACTTAATGGCTTAAAGCAAGCTCCTCGTGCATGGTATGATACTCTCTCTACTTATCTCCATATTGAACAATTTGAGAGAGGTAAGATTGACAAAACTCTATTTTTTAGAAAAGTGAAAGGTCATATCATTTTAGTTCAAATATATGTTGATGACATTATATTTGGTTCTACTAACCCTGAGCTTTGTACTCGTTTCGCTGATAGAATGAAAGATGAGTATAAAATGAGCATGATGGGTGAACTAACATATTTCCTTGGTCTTCAGATTAAGCAAACTGAAAAAGGAACTTTCATTAATCAGGGAAAATATGTTAAAGATATGCTGAAGAAATTCGACTTAACTGAAAGTTCAGCTATGAAAACCCCTATGGCACCACCGCTGACACTTGATAAGGACACAAAGGGTGTTCCTGTCAATGTCACGCTGTACCATGGGATGATCGGCTCACTATTGTATCTTACAGCTAGCCGACCCGATATTATGTTTGCAACATGCTTGTGTGCACGATATCAAGCTGAACCTAAGATATCTCATATGAAAGCTGTAAAGCGAATCTTTCGATATCTTAAGGGTACAACGAATCTAGGCCTTTGGTATCCCAAAGACTCAGGATTCGATCTAACCGCCTATTCAGACAGTGATTTTACAGGTTGTAAAATGGATAGGAAAAGCACCACAGGAGGATGTCAGCTCCTGGGTGGAAAGCTGGTAAGTTGGACAAGTAAGAAGCAAAACTCAGTGTCCACTTCCACAGCTGAAGCTGAATATGTAGCCGCTGGAAGCTGTTGTTCTCAAGTCTTGTGGATGAGAAATCAGCTACTAGACTATGATCTTCAGCTCTCCAACATTCCAATCTATTGCGACAGCACTAGTGCCATCGCTATAGCAAACAATCCAGTGCTACACTCAAAGACAAAACACATAGAAATCAGATATCATTTTATCAGAGATCATGTGATGAATGGTGATATAGAACTTCATTTTATCCCAACTGATTATCAGTTAGCTGATTTATTTACCAAACCTCTTGATGAGACAAGATTCAACTTTCTCATCAGCGAGCTTGGAATGCTGAACTTTGAAGGGTAAAATCTTCAGCGGTTCACATTAATCAGCGATAGGATAAAATCAACTCGTATAACCTATTCAATCATCTTCTCTCTGAATAAACTTGGTTAAACTGATATCCAGGTATGTTTTCTCTCTCTGACAAACGCATGAAAATGCAAGATTTCAAAAACAAATGCATCGCTGAATATCCCTTCCTTAACAGCGATATTTTGAAAGTTCTTAAAACCTTCACTGATATCTTCTATTCAGTGCTTCATGTTTTTCAAAAGAGTCCCTGAGCTTTCAAAACCTCAGAGACATCCTAAAAGAATGTGAAAGGACAGTTGTGACGTCATTGCAACGGATAACACCAGGCACGACTTCTTTCTGACACACGTTTGCACGTTTCGTTCAAACTTCCAATCAAATGCAAACACGTGTCTGTGTCATGATGAAAACCTTTTCCCGCTCAAGGTTTTCTCTCTCTAAAACTCCCTATATAAACAACTCTTGGTTTATATTTGTCTTTTACGCGAACAATCTTCCTCCGCAAGAAAAGAATTACTGTTGCATTTGTGCTCTCAAATCTTCAAAGAACTGTTCATCATCTTCTTCATCAAAACATCAAGGTTAATATGCTCTTATTTTTCAAATGCAGATAACTTGCTTCTGATCTTATCATTGTTTTAAACAAGATCAAACAAAAGAACTCAAAAATAAAATCATTTCTTTCATGGTTTTATGAACACAACCATTTCATGGTTGTTCTTCAAGTTTTAAATCTAAATCTTAAACTTGTTCTTCATTCGTATCCAGTTTTTTTTGAAACTGGAATACAAGAATTTATGGGTTTTACATTTCGTTTCAAAATCATGAAAAACCCTAATCTTCATTAAGACATTTATGTCTGAATGAAATGGACAAAATTCGAACCATCTTAATGGAAATTCTTTCCATACTAAGACAATTCTTATTTGTTAACATCTTTGGTTGAACTGATAATACAGAGAAATGGCATCTTCAAAGATCAATGTTACCGCTGAGTCCATCTCCGCTGACTCTGAGGAAGTGGACATCATCAAAGCCCCTCAGGTTAAGTTCAAGCTGGATCAACTAGATTGGACTAAGGTCAACAACCTCTCTGCGCTTCTCGAGTTTCCTCCTCGAAAGCAAGTCACACATATGGATGATGCTGTGAATTTCCTGAAAAACTGCTGCATTTCAACAGCCCTGACCATCACACCTCCCGCAAGTCAGCTACTACTATCCCAGTTCTGGTACTCTGCCAGACACACTCAGCTACCCTCCGCCAAAGATGCATCCAAAACCATCGATTGCATACTCAGCGATACTGAGTATGGTACAATTAAGATAACCCCCGCTATCATACGAAAAGCCCTGAACTTCCCCAATGCTACCAAAGAAAAACCATTTGTTCCATTCCCTGACCATAAGAAGCATGCTGACAGAGAAGCAATCATTGCTTTCCTCGACGCAATGGGTTACATCTGGGAAACTGGAAGGGACAAGAAGCCCGAGAAGAAGCTGACGCTGATAAAGAAGTCCAAAATGCCTAGCGAGATGAATTTCATCTTCGCACACCTGATCAGCTGCATGACAGCGAAGACCGGCTCCTCTGATCAAGCCGCTCAACCTCAGCAGGCTATGGGATACGCACTGCTGAAAGGTCTACATATTGACTGGGCATCTATCATTTATGATGATCTAGTGCAAAGAGTAGATTCTGTTGCTGACAGACCTGCATGGGTTCCCTACCCCCGTTTCATCAGCGCCATCTTTCAATATGGCCTGAAGGACAGCTATCCTCAAGAGGGTGACCTGAAACTTTCTCAGGTTGGCCCTAAGGTGCTCGATTTCAAACCTGTCGATAATGAGGTATGTCTCTCTACCCTTCTCTCTCTTCTTAACCCCAATTCTTCGACTTCTGTGGCTCCTTCAGCGACAATACCCATCGCTGATACCCCGGCCACACAATCCTCTCCTTCTAAGAAAAGGAAACCCTCTCACACCCAACTTGATTCCAAAAGGATCAAGAAAACCAAGGAGCAACCCCAGCAATTCCATGCTGAAGACTCCTCAGCTCATTCTGACGAGCTGAAGGAAAGTTCTGTGGTACGCTCTGCCACACCCGTTCAAGCCATCCCTTCAATCCAGACTTCAGCGTCTCCAAATGCTGAGGTTAGAAACTTGGAACCTACCCAACCTCCCTCAGTCTCTCAAAAGACTGATGAAGTGATTCTCAGCGATTCCAACGCTGAACTCAGTACCCGAACCCCATTCTTATCCTTCGCTTCTCACCCCACTCCCTTGGACACTCCTCCAAAGAACACTGGAGATGACATCATTCCAGAAGCCACCGCTGACGCTTCTAAACGAATGATAAAGATAGGACCTGCAGAGATCACCATACCTCACCGAACTTTTGAGGAAGATATGGAACATTTTTCAGGAATCCGCAACTTTGACGATTTCGTCAATCCTCCTGCAGGTACAAATCAACCCCTATACACTGTAACTAAACCTGAAACTTCTGAGCTTTCCTTTGTTCACAAGTACTTATGTGTTACAGGTCCTAATTTGGGAGACATCAACGAGTCTCTGAAGTCCGTGGAAACAAAGCTGACCGGTCTCACCACCACACTCTCCAACAACTCTACAGCTGTAACAAACGCTGGAGAGAATTTGACAAAGCTGACTACGGTGGTGGAGAAGAAAGCTTCCACAGATGACTTGAAGCAAGTTGATAAGACTCTCAGCGACTTTCCTAAGGTGCTCGCTGATATCTACACAGACTACACCTCACTCAAACAATCAGTTTCCTCCATGTCCGGCGAGGTAACAACGCTGAAGACATCGGTTGGAGCACTAGAGGGTGATATGTCTGCTATGAAGAGAAATGTTCAAACTCTGACGACTGACTTAGGCTCTGTAAAGACCGACGTTGGTTCGATGAAAACAATGATTGAAGAGCTGCTCAACAAGGCGAGAACTCCTGCTCCTGAACTTGCCCCTGCCCCTGCCCCTGCTTTGGAAACTTTCACAGCGGCGGATCGCAAAGAGCTGGAAAAGATCAATCCTGCTATATCTGGCCTTGAAGACAGATTAGCAGCGATTGAAAGTTGTATTAAAATCTCTGGCCAAGAAGACATAGAAAATACAAATGCTGAGTCTTCCCATTCCTCCCCCAATCATGAGAAAGAGGGGGAGAAGAGCGCGGAACATACCGCTGAGAAGAGCGCTGAGGATCTTGAAAAGAGCGCTGAAGACCTTTCCCATGATGAATTTATCAGGGGAGAGAAGAATGAAGATCTTATCGCTGGACCTCAGGGAGATGAAAACCCTGAGGGAACCGAGAAGCTCGCCTCTGTATCTGAGGGGGAGCAACTCGAAGAAGACGCTGAAGAATCCGAAGCAGAAGATGATGAAGCCATCGACATCCCTGATGATGAACCATCTTCTTCTCCAAAGAAGAATGATGATGATGATGACGAAGATGACGATGATTTCTTTATCGTCAAACCTGCCCCAAAGATCAAGGCTCTTAAGGGAATTTCAATAAATGAACCAACAGGGGAGCGGACAAAGACAAAGCCCTCAGCCTCTGGCGCTGAGAAAGTCAAAGGCAAAAGCGTCGCTGAAGATGACAATCTGATGATCTTGCTTGAAAAGCCGGTTTGTCAGGTACACTAAACATCTCTAACTCCATCCCTCCTCCACACTATAAGTTCTACTTCCCTAGCCTACACCTGAACATATTTATCTTTCTCTTTCTACCCAAG